>CM045770.1:100594733-101794733 GCA_025200525.1 Camellia lanceoleosa | reverse complement strand
CGGTAACAGCATACACGCGCCCTGACGGTCTCTGATCTACCTGCTCACCTCTAGGAGCATAAGACTGCTGCACAGACTGGGACGATGAAGCCCCCTGATTGGCCCTCGAGGCCTGAACTGACTGAGCTGGCTGATGACTCTGAGTCTGCCTCAAACTAGATGCACCAGATGTGCCACTCAACTGCGGGCAAAACCTCTTCAGGTGCCCTGCCTGACCACACTGATAACACGAGAGCGGCTGGCCTCTACCCTGACTCTGGCTCTGAGATCGAGCCGAAGATGACGCTGCTCTCTGCCCTCCTCCCTTCTGCGGGCAAGCTGGAGACTTGTGGCCCAGCTGACCACACTTGAAACAGGTAATGTCTCCCTGGCTGCCTTTCCCAGAAACTGCACTCGGCACTGGAAAAGTCGATCTAGTAAAGCTACCCTGAGACTGCTGAGGGTTAAAACCCCTCTATCTCCTGCCATCACTCTGGCCATCCTGACTCCTTTTGGAGCCTTTCTGCCCTTCCTTTTCTTCCTGCATCATGATCTCCATATGGGCTGCAGTATCAACCAGACGCCCATAATCTCGAATCATAGTCCCGCCAACTCTCAACTTGAGGCCGCGCCTCAACTTCTTCTCAAACTCGATACAACGGCGTTCCTCAGACACCACCAGTTCAGGTGCAAACCTGGATAAGCTAGTAAATGCGGCCTCAAACTCGGCCACTGAAGAACTCAGCTGCTTAAGCTGGCAGAACTGATCTCTCAACCTCTCTTTAACAGCTGGAGACAGGAACTTCTCCTGGAAAGCATCTACAAAAGTCTCCCACGTCCCTGCTATACGGCCCTTTGTGAACTTCCACCACTAACCCGCATCCCCCTTTAGCTGGAAAGATGCCAAGGTCACTTTCAACACCCCGTCTTTGATGCCAAGCATCTCAAACGTCTTCGTTGTCTGTTCGAGCCATTCATCTGCCTTAAGTGGCTCTTTAGGATCACCCAAAAATTCGTCCGGGTTAGACCGGAAGAACTCCCTCTTCAGAAAAGAAGGCCCTGCATCTGCAGCATGAACCTGGGCCTGATTCTTAGCTCTGAGAATGCCTACAGACTCCCTGAATGCCCCTGTTATCTCTCGGGCTAAGGCACCCATAGCCTGCTGACCAGCTGGTTCGGCCACATTAGCCTGACCAATACCCTCCTGCTGCTTCGGAATCTCATCCGGTATAGGCATCTCCTGCCTACCCCGCCTACCCTGCCTACCACGTCCTCGTCTTCGTCCTAACATCTTAATAAAGGTAACAAAGACGATTAATACGTTAGCACATTAATAAATGTGCCGAAACTATAACACTCGCGTCCTAATGCATTGGACAACAATAATTCACTCAACGTAAGCACATAATCATATAAGCACCTACGAATTTCATTCCTGGATAATGACAGTCCCGAGGTGTTGCTAGAGTTCCGGTTGGAAAAAGCATTGATCAAGTGCTTTTCCAACAAGACTCATAGAAACTCAAGGATCCAATCAACATCCTAGAAATTAAATCTCATACCCAAATAGTCATATAAGCATGTTATCAAATAAACACATACGATCATACATAAGTCTCTAACAAGCGAGACAAACCCATTGTGATACTAATCACTTCTCACGTACCCAAAGTATTCAAACCCGGTACGCTCTGATACCAAGTTGTAACGCCCTCAAAATAAACCCATAATATATACAATATTAACATGCATTAATTAAGAAAGACAAAACCTTATTCCATTCATCAGAGTAATCTTATTTAAAAGACATTACGGCCACGTTTGTTTGGCAGATTAGGTTGGATGGGATTATTAGTGAGAGGATTGTTAGTGAAGAGATTGTTAATGTGTGGATTGTTAGTGAGGGGATTAAATAAAAGTGTGTTTGTTTTGATGATAGTGTGAGAGATGATTAGTGATGGGATTGTTAAATTATTTTTATATAAAATAAATAAATAAATTATTTCTATATTTAAAAAAATTAAAACAAATATTAAAACAAATAGGAGCACTTGGTAAAAAAAAATAAAATTAAAATAATAAATTTTTTATATAAAATAGACCCAATCCCCTTACTATTTTCCTAATCCCACCTAAAATTCACCCAAGCTAATCCCCCTATGGAGGGGGATTACTAAGCCCCCTTCACTACTAATCCTATCACATTGTGTTGCATCCAAACAAGGGTTTGGTGGATCCCACGGATTGCTAATCCAATCCACCCTCCCAAACCCCCAATCAAACATGGCCTACATGTAATAACAAAAGTAAATGCCCTACGGGCTTACATCTTTCCAAGCCAACACTTGGACACAAAAGTCTGAGTACTAACTCAATTACACATTAAGCCCTTGGCTTGAGTTTACATGTAATATCAAACTAAAACAAAATAAGAACTAATCTAAACAGAGTCTTCAATTCCAAATCCTTCCAAGCTAAGTCCTTGGAGGTAGCATATCACCTAAACCTGAAAATGATATTCCTGTATAGGGTGAGTCACAGTCTAGCAGAAATATACTAAACCAAATATAAGAATTGACTAAAGCAATAGCATTCGATAAATGGTTAACACAGTTAAATCCATTATATCACATTACAGTTTCATGACAATAATGTCCATGACATGTTTCGCTTTACGTTATTAATCAACTTTCCAATTATACAGACATGGCTGAGAACCTGGCCAAACAATAATAATGAGATTACATCTCATATCAACATTACTTCCAATATCAACAAATCAAATGAGACTAAGGCTCATACTAAAACACTTCCATAAATCAGTAAGTACACATATTTGTTATACTAATGGAGTCCATCCCCTTTCTCCTCTTAAACAGGTTTGAGAGTCCATCCCCTATCTTCCCTCAAACTATGGAGTACATCCCCTATCTCCTCTAAAAAAATATGCATATACAATGTATTAAACATTTGTCATACACAATATTCAATCAATACACAGATTCGCCGTATTAATTCAACTGTCATATTCAATGACTCATTCAATGTGATTAGTTTCAGTTTTTCCTAATCAACATGCAATGTCTACAACAATCACGACTACCCTCCACCGATAGCCCAAAACAGTTATTTCTAAACAGGAAATAAATGCATCAACAAATGTAAACTCAACATTTTCATAGGTGAGTGATTAAACTATTCAACTACACCATTTATCTCATAATTTTCCAATTTCATGAATTAAACTCAATTCCACATTTTTCCCAAAATTACCAAACGACATCAACATATCAAAAATACAAAAGCTTAGGACAAAACCTATAATATGGAGTAGGAAATCCCTACCTCGAAGTGAAGAACTCAAATGGAGATGATGACCCAAAATCCAAAGTGCTCCAAACCGCCAAACTCTCAGATTAAAGTAAAGCTCTCGTGACCCTCTATTTTTTTAATAAAGAACCTAGGGTAGAAACACCTTATAATTAGATGAAACCTAAGAGAGAAGGTGAGTGGAGGGAGAGAAAACACGAACCTAGGGTTCTGAAATCAAAAAGAGGATGAAAAAGTGTATTTAAAACCATTACTGCGTATTTAAATAAAACAGGCTCGCTCGAGCAAAGACTTGGTCGCTCGAACGACCAGACACAAAGAATTCTCGCTCGAGCGTAGAAAGCCTCGCTCGAGCCAACAATGCAATGCTTCAGGTCTGCAACCCAGAAGCACGTTCGAGTGACAGAATGCTCGCTCGAGCGAAGAATTCGAAAACATACACCTCGCTCGCTCGAGCGAAGAAAAGCTCGCTCGAGCCAAGAATTACAGCTCTCAGGTCTATACTTAGACGCAGTCTCTCGTTCGAGCGAAGAAACACTGGCTCGAGCGACGAACCAAAAACAAAGAGCTCGCTCGAGCGACAAAATGCTCGCTCGAGCGAAGGACCAAACTTCTGGGCAGCAAACCTTTGCTCCCAAACACTCCCAACTTGTAACAAACCTGCCCAATACATCCTATAACTCAAAAATAAGGAATTAAAGGGCGACAACAGTAAATATATAACAACAGGATCTACGGAACGTAAGTCCAGATACAACAATCAAATGGGGAAAGACCGGGGTCGCTATATTTCTTGAATGATATGTATGGTCCCCATTGGTTCTTGATTTATGATATGGTTGTGATGCAGCAATTGTTATATGGCATACATTGTTTAGTGTCTCTTTGTTTTCAGGAGGCTAATGATAGCTGATGCTCTTGCTAATTGGGTTGTGATCATGAAGACGAGATTTTTCAAAAAATTCTAGTCTTTCTTCTTTAGTTAAAGGTTCAGTAAATTTGGATAGAATAGGGACTGCCTATGTTAGGCTTTCTTGATGTCCCTCTTTATTTTCTGCTATAGTTTCTTTAATGCTCTTTTTCAGAGGTTAGACAACAATGTCAGGGAAGCATTGACGAATTAGCTTAAATAGTTGTGTCTGGTGTTATGCAAGCAAGCTGTTTGCTAAAATGGTTGGTATCATTTTAAGTAAAAGGGGTTTGGATTGTCCAGCTATAGCTCTGTGATTGTGATATTTGGGTTTGCTTTTTTGTTCTTTTTGTTGTGTCTTTTTTCCTTCTATTCTTTCCATTTGTTTTATTTTATTGTAGAAAATGTCTCCATAGGAAATTACCCGAAAGTTTCTTTGTATTTAGATTAAGATGACAAGAAGTTAGTGTGTTGCATTATCTTTCTTTGATAAGGTTGTCTTCTTTGTTTTTTTCCCCCTCATTTGATGTCTGAGAACATGTCTTCACAATATGGACTCCAGAGATTAGTGCTTTTGCTTCTGTTTTTGTTTCTCTCCCGCAGTTTCGCTCCTTCTTCTTCTTGTTGGTTGATTGGAAGTGCCATAGATGAAGTTGTTTATCTCCTCTTTCATGATATTGATTGTGATTTCTGGCTCTGTATACTGTTTGAATAAATTTGATTGCTGCCTGTGTAAATATTAAATCAAAATTGAAATTCTGTGGAATAATTCTGCCAACTTATGCAAGGAACAGCACATTGATGCCTTTGCTAAAAAGACCTCTTTCATTGCTCTTTTCTACAACAGGTTTTGGCTGAAGCAAGTTACAACACTTGGCATGTCAAATAGACTAGGAGTTCCAGCAATTCCCATTCTATACAACTGAATGATACCAATGAAGAAGAAGGCCATGCTGGAAAGAATGCACAAATTCAAACTGCAACACAAGACCTGAAGTTCCTTGACAGATCAGTGATGAGGAGAGATAGATTGCTAATTGTATTTATATGAATACACTGGGGGTTGGGTTGTTTGTAACTACAATATGACACATGAATGTTCATGTTCGCATCCAGTCATCAAAGGCAGCTAGTTGTCTAAAACTTTGAAACCTCAACATTTGATGTTGGATATGATAACTAGTTTTTGTTTTTGGGATAAGAATTCCATTTTCATAATGTACTAATCACGTATGAAGTTTTCGTGCTAATGCAGGCTAGAGTTCATGGCCTGAGCTCTTTTTTTGATCGGCCATGGCCTGAGCTCTTTTAAGTGCAGGCAGTGTTGCAGCAACAATTCAGAGGGAGAATGCTTTGGTCACGGTCTGATTGTGTTAGAAGGAATAACTGCACTGATTGTCTGTGCATCTGACTGTACTTTTGGGTAGATAAAAATTGCATTGTTGCAGGGTTGCTGGTGCTTGACTAGTGATTGTTATTGAGCGATGACCAATGATAATTTCCTCTACCGTATTGCCTTTCGTGGTATTTATCATGTACTTCTGGGACCTGAGTATTCACACTCCATTTTTTTTTTTCTTTTAGCCTCTCCCAAGAGGAGTGTGAGAGGTTAAAAGTGGTGTGTGAATTTAGCATTAATTACTGTGATATTGTCTTCATATGCGATCCCCAAGAATGCAAGAAGTATAGTTCATGTCTCTCTCTATGGTAACACCAATTGGTTTTATACACTCGAGAACATTGTTCTTTTGGACTTCACTTTTTCTCCAAGATTTTTAATCCTTTCAGACGTAGCATGTGGGTTTAAACTTCTTTGGTCAAGATGTGATTGTGTGCTTTTTTGGAGCTGGACTGAATAGGCACAAAGGAAGTTCATTCTTTCAGTCAGGTTTGGCACTTGGCTGTGTAAGTATGGTCTCTTCAGTTTGGGGAAATCTTGATTATCAAGTCCACATGTGTCCCATCTTCAAATGAACAATCCCTTGACTTCACCTCTTTCACACTGTCGTATCAGATTGTCATTTCTTTCCTATTCCCGTCCTGTACTTTTTATTATTATTATTTAGGTGTGGTCCTCATAAAACTCTTACGGCTTAATTATGTTAACATCCAAAATTGAAAATAGTTCCTCAGTTTTTTCTTTAGTTCCAACCAATTGGTGTTTGTTATTGATATGAAGCAAAACTCTTGGTATCAAATTCTATTGTCTATTTGAAGGAGGGAAGGGGGCATTTGTATTTCAGATGGTGCTGATCGAAAAACTAGTTCTTATGATGCAGTTCTGCCTTCATATTGAAACAATTTATTATGGCATTGACTCTAGAGTATCATCTTTAAAGGAAATTGGTGATGGATTGATTGGGGTATCAGGGCTTTTAGGTATTAATTCAAAGGCTGAAACGTAGGGAACATGCCGGTTTAATTTTTGAGTTTTTGGATTTTCTATTACTACAGGATTTGAATTTGGATTGATGGGGTTGACCCTTTGAATGTGATGCCTTAAATTGGTTAGCAAGCATTACCAATGTTCTAATTATGGACTTTTTATGTACAAATAAGTAGGGCTGAGCAAGGAATCCGTGAAATCCGTAATCCGATCCAGTCCAGTCCAATCCGATAGGTTTCGATTGGTTTTTTGAATCCGTGGTTCGGTTCCGGATTGAAGAATTAAAAATCCGTAGTCCACGGATTGGTTATGGATTGAACTCCACGGTTCCGGATTGGAACCGATCCGGACCGTATGCAAATAGTCTATATTTTTATTATACATCCTCCCTCATAGTATCTTCTCTTATTCTATATAAAACCTAAACTTAAACCTAAACCCATATAATATTGTCTTTTATTACTTTTGTTTGTTAGTTTTTAGTTTTAATTTATAATAGTCTAAATTTTTATGGTGAATCCAGTTTTCTTATGGTTGTTTAAATTCTAGAACAGTATGTTACTATTATAGAAAAACATGTTGTTATTGTGGAACTAATATAGCGCTATGTTTATGTTTTTATGAAATTAAAGTGTTATATATATATATATATATTTTTGTTGTTTAATTATGTGAATCCGTGGTCCTAAACCGTTCCAATCCGTGTTTAAATGGATTGGTTCGGATTGGTTCCATGATTTAAACGGATTGGATTGGTTCCAATTTTTCAGGAACCGTAAATAACGGATTGGTCCTGGTTTTACCCCAATCCGGTCCAATCCGGACCATGCTCACCCCTACAAATAAGTGATTCCATGATCTACTATGGTAACAAATTTATAGTGATTCATTAACATTTTGCAGGTAACATTTTGTTGCATGGCTCAGCTCTCTTCCTTATTGAGCAGCCACTATGAACACCAAGATTTGGCTTCTTCAAGGTTCCACCAACTTCTCTACCTGTATTTCGTTTCTTTAGCTTGAGATCGTTGGCCACAAATGAGGTGCAACCTTAGCTCATTGTTCGTATCCATTGTCTATGGTGTCGATGTTACTTTCTGGCACACTCCTTGGTTTTTTGGCAGCAACTTGAATTATTATCAACTCGATAAGTTTTACTGCTTACTGGGCCTATTAAGTGGATTGAATTTTTTGCATGACCTCCTCTGGGCTAGACCGCGACAAGTACAGATCAACAAGGCATGTCTGCAGGAGAGAGTGTGTAACTACAATATGACATGAACATGAAACTTCAACATTTGATATCCTATATGATAACTAGTTTTGTCATCTTTTTTTATTTTTTTGAACTTGTTTGGCAAAAATGCATTTTATGTTTTAACATTCCTGCAATATATGGGCATCATGTATTCAATTCTTCAAAACAATCTGGCATAGCCAAGATTTTAGTTTAGTGGTGTCATTTAACAAGTATCACTATTATAATTTTGTCAATATAAATTTTACTCAATTTATATCAAAATCAAAATTTATTTATTTCCAACTACATCACAAAAATAGTTCAAATTTGTTAAATTACATATAAAACAAAAATTGGGACATTAATATTTCAAAAAAATCAAGCAAAGAAATAAAGGAGAAATAAATTGGGACATTAATAGCTCAACTAAATTGGGACAATTGTCCACAAGTTTTTATTTTTTAAAATCGCTATATAATGGGGAAGAAATAAAGGAGAAATAAACAACTGCGAAGAATTCAAACTTTCCTTCATAGAAGTTGAACTCGTAACCTCATACTACAAAATGATACTAGACAACAATGAATTGGTTACTCTAAATAAATTTGAAAAAACCATCACTTATTGAGTTTATTTATTTATTTATTTATTTTTAAATTGCATCGAAATAAAAGATCCTTTCACAATTGTAGTTGTGATTAGTAGAATTAATGAGCATGACAAATGTAGTTATTATTTTCATTACAATTCTTTGTAAGTTTTTTTCAAAAAATTATATTTCAATGTACATTAAGAATTATATGTGTAATTTTAAACACTGAAGACAAATTTTAGAATGCATTTATAATAAAGTAAAACATGAATGAATTTTTTTTTTTTAATTATATATTTAACTAATTTTACTGTGTTCAATTTGTAAAATTTTAAACATTTTAGGTAAAGTTGACATTTAACTCTAAGAAAAAATGAAAGTTGAGTGATATCACTTGGCGCCACTCAGTATACTATAGCTCCACCCCTGGTTTGACTATTATAACCAAATAAATTCAGAGTTTTAATTTTATTAATTTAAACTTTAATTTTTTAATCTAAATTATTCATCTATTTTTTCAAATAAAATATACGAAAAATATATATTTTAGTCATTAAATTTAATATAAGTGTAAATAAGATTTTAAAATACAATTTTTGTTAGTTTAATAACTATTTGTTTTTTTTTTTTCCATAGGTTTACTACACAAAAATAGGCAACTATTTTAAATTGAAAATAAATTAAAATTTTAGTGTTTAAATTGATAAAAAAAAAATTTGGGTGAATTAAATTGATAAAATTAAAGTTCAGTATTAATTTTACTACAATGGTTAAGCCCTAGTATTTTTATTTTTATTTTTTGAAATTTGGAAAATTTAGTCAAAATCCTTTCATAATATAACTTTCATGCATTAATGACATTGACAAATACAAAAAGTTTTCCTTCAGAAGTCCAACACACACTATCATTAGTGACTAATATTTTAAATTTTAAAACAATGTAACTTTTGATCTAGAAGTCACTTTTTAATAAAATTAGTATTTTTAAAATCATCTCATCAAGTATCAAATAAGATTTAAATTGACTATAAAATATTTTTGAAAACAATTTACCATCGAAATTGACGTAAATAATAAAATTTTAACTTTTACTGTCTAAGTTTGTGATCTAAATTAAAACTCCACTATCACTAACCATTAGAATCTATAGCTTTGCAAGGTAGAGTTATCAAAGAAAGGTATTTAATTTCCACCAAAATTCACAAGCACAACAAAATTAAAAAATTATTTATAACAAAAATAAAATAAAATTTTACTCTAGTTTATAGTAAAATTTATACTAATTTTTTGTAATAGATATGCAATCTAACAAAATACCAGAAGATACTAAAAATAAAATAAATATTCCATGGACTGGAACAACTCAATACGGATTCCGCAAACATAACTAAAAACTCTAAAAGTTTTTTTGAATGATGGTTTTGCCCATTGATTTGAACAATGTCAATATGTGGATATGAAATCTATAAAGATCTCCGTGAAATCCAACCTCCAAGAAGATTGTAACGAATTTGTAAACATATCCAGAAAAATGCCTCCATAAAAATGATAAGAAGATCAAAACAGTAAAAACTCATCCTGAATCAATGGCCCGGTCAAGCCATTCTCGTTGTTCACACACAGAAAAATTGTCCAAAAAAATATATTTTCAAAAATGTTTATTCTGCGTGAAGGGGAGTCCTGTATTTGGAGAAGTTTACAAACTAGTAAAAATAAAATATTCTGCCCTTTTCACAAGAAACAGTTTTTCAAAGATGAATTTTTGGCGAAATTACCCAATAAAATTCACACTAATGTTCAGAATAATTTTAGTGTGGAGTAATTCTCATCGCGGTTTTTCACACTATCCCAAATAGACAAACATGTCAATTTGAAATCTTTCTAAAAAAAGATGGAAAGTATAATAATTCATTTCAAAATTCAAATTAATAAATTAGTAAAAAAACTTCTCTATTGGACCCTTGTGAAAAAGACCATTATTGTCATTTTTCTTGATAAACCTCCTAAGGAAAAAACACATAATTGAATAAGGATAAAATAAAAAATATATTTTTTTTCTTTCTCGGACAATATTGTCAGACTAAAATGTTACTGTGAACCAGAGTAATATATTACTGTCAAATAGAGTAATTGTCAAACAAAGTAACATATTACTGTCAAACAGAGTAACATATTACTGTTAATGTTTACATCAATTTCAATGGTAATAATTTTTAAAAAAAATTTTCTTAGTCAACGTAGATCTTATTTGATAGATCTTGATGAGAAAATTTTAAAAATATTAATTTTATTAAAAATCGACATCTACATCAAAAGTTATATTATTTTAAAGTTTAATATTTTGATCATAGTGATATTTGTTAGATTTTTCAAGAAAAAAAATTTGTACTTGTTCTTAATGCATTAAACTTTTATTATGAAGGAGTTTTGACCAAATTCCCTATTCAAATTTGAGGGTTACTAAATATGAAAAACAATCTATTAACTTAAAGAGTTGTCATTGGGAGCCCGAAAACGGGACGCCCCGAATGCCCCTAATTATTTATTTATTTTTTTTCAGCAGAAGAAGGAAGAAAGACGAAGAAGAGAAGGAGGGGGAGGGGGAGGGGGAGGGCCTAAAAAATGGAGGAGGAGGGGGCGGAGGGCGACGCGATCGGCGGCGATTGGCGGAGGCGACGCGATCGGCGGCGATTGGTTCTGCTTTCCCTCGCTCTCTTTCTCTCCCTCTCCCTCTCTTTCTCTCCCTCTTTCTCTACAACTCAGAGGTCCAAAAATGGCGGAAAAAAGAAAAAAAAAAAAAAAAAACTAATGCCAAAAACGACGTCGTTTTGGGCATTCGGGGCACGGAAATTCGGGCACTAAATCATTTTTCTAATTTAAATTTAAAATTGGTACAATATAAATTTAAAATTATAATGATCTATCCCATGATTTATAAGTTTTAAATACAAATTTAAAATTATCAAAATTAGCTCATAATTTTTGTATTACGGAGTAATAAGAGTGACATTGAGATATTTATATATTTATATATTTTACAAAAGAATATTTTTAAGAAAATATATTATTAGAGTTTCAAACTCTCATACAAAATTTATATATTATTATAATTAAAGAACATTGTCATCTATTAAAGCTAAAAGTTATAAATCTTTATTTTTTTTTATTTTGTTTAATTTTTGTTAATATAGATATGATTGGTCTATAAATTAATTTTATATTTTTAAAACAAAATTTTAAATTTAGATTTTTCCTTAAATTATGTTATCAGAATAAGATCAATATTCATTCCTTAATTTGTGCATCTTTTATTAAATTATAAAATAAAATTTTAAATTTAAATTCTTTTTTAAATTATATTACTACAATTAGAATGAGATCTATATTCACATGTGTCATAATGATGTGTCATAATATTATTGGTCTAAACATAATATGTTATTAAATACATATATTCAAATTATTAATCGCTATTAAAAATTTATATTTTTATTTTTTGTCATTTTTAGTTTTAAATTTTATAATTTTTTTTTTAATATCATTCTAAACTACAAGGACTTAAATAATAATTTTTTTTAATACAAATATATTTTTTGAAAAAAAAGACAAAAATATTTAAAAAAATAAATGATTTTTTTAACAATTGCCAAAAATAATTGATTCTATTAAATTTTTTTTATCTCAATTAAACAAATTAAAATAAAAAAATAATTTTTTTTGGCTTAAATAATTAAAAAGTGACTTTTGCTAAAATCAAATAGAAATAAATTATTTTTTTCTATTAAAAGTGATAGTTGGTGAAACTTATTTTTTTTATATAATGAAAAAAGAAAATGGGAGTTACACATGATAATTTATTATTTCAACAATGCTAGAGACCTGCACTTTCACCCACAATGATATGATAAGGGAGTTGGGCCCTATGTTATTAAGTGTATAACAAATTAAGAGTTGACACATATGATGCCACATCATTGTAGGTACAACTGTGGGTGTTTTTTTTGTAATAAAAGTGATGGTTCATGAAGTATCTTTTTTTATTTAAAAAAATGAGAGTTGTAGGTGATAATTTATTGGTCATCTAGAATTATTTTCAGATCAAATGAGAATAACATTCTATATTTTCTTCTTACCTTTTTTTTTATCTAGATATTTTTATTTTGTCAGAAATTTAATTTTATTATATTTAAATATTTTATTGTAATTTTTAAATTAAAAATAATTTTTGCAAAATCATATTTAAATTATTTTATGTCATTATAAAATGTAATTTTTTTTAATATCAATTTATCCGATGATCCCTTTCTAAAAGGTATATTTGTTTTTATCCATTAATATTAAATTTTTAATTAATCTTATTTATTATTAAAAATTAAATAGCAAATTGATATATATAATTTTGTTTCGATTGCTCCGCTTATTTGATGTCTCTGCCCAAGTCCATTTAAATTTATTCAAATTTTTGAATTTTATATATGTTCTTACTGAATTAAAAATTATGCTGCCTAATCTTTAAAAATTTACAAGCTTGACTCGAGTTGCTTGAGTTTAACTCACCTAAATTTACAACTTTAGCAAGAGAGTTAAAAGTTACATGATTGAAATTGTGATACAATAAAAATTGATACATAAATTGTGATAAAATTGTGAAACTTGAATTATAAATTTTGATTTTTTTTTTATTTTCATAATTTACAAAAATTTAACTATATATTTTATTTTATATAAACATATTTTGTTAATTCTTTGACATCCCGTGCATAGGATGGTTTTCACTAGTTTCTATAGAATACAAAAACACAAATACATTGGCTTGAGAGCATACATCTCAACACACACACACACCAAAAAATAAAAATCATTTAAACATTTGCCAGTCTTCCTTACACCTAGACTTGAAATAGAAAACAAGGATTTCAAAAGATGTCAGAGACATGCACTTGTGCATATATATATATATAAAAACAACAGTGATCATATACATGAACAATCCAGGAAATGGTTTCTCATAAAGCAAAAATGAGTACTTGAGATATTTTAATGTTTGCTACTATTGAATAGTGAGCTGTTGGCGTGGGGTTTGGAAATAGGAGACTGGAGACCCTTCACTGCTCTGTGAGTCTCCTCGCCACGCATCCTGAACTTGTGCAGCAAACTGCAGGTTCCACAGCACGTCCTCGATAGAAGGCCTAACTTCTGGATCCTTAAGCAGACATCTGATGCAGATTTCCATCATCGTCTTCAGTGATTCGTCTGAATATGCATTTTGGATTGCTGGATCAACAATGCCTCTTCGAGCTGCATCATCAGCTGCTATGATCCTCTGTAACTGCAGATTGTCAAAAGAAAAAAAAAATTAGTGCATAAACAATTTATGGGGAAGGGGTAGTGACCGCATATGGATATTGTTAATGGCATTCTTTCATCTTATCTGTACACTAATGAAAATCTTATGCATGTTTGTGGTACATTAGTCATGTACATAGCACCAATCCTTTGCATTCGTTTTTTCCTCTCCACCGCTATAATGTATCTAGAATAGATTCATTTGGAGAAAAGAACTCATTTCACAATGGACTTAGTTGTATGGAAAGAGGATAAAATCATAAAATCAATTATCGTGTAGGTTTTTAAGAGCACCCAAAAGACCAAAAAGAAAGAAAGCTTCTTCAATGTAAATCAACAGAAATTCTATATGGTAACCGGTTATGCATCTTTCATAAGCCAGATTCCTCGATTTAGTTTCTTGACAGTACACCTAGGTTTACATGAATAGTGCTAGCTTGGTAAACACACACACACACATATACTTACACATACAAGTGTAAGATTTACACAATCACATATCTATTCATGTATAGTTATCAGTATATAATAGTAACTCGCTTTCACCACAATAGTAACCCGCTGTATAATTGTAATTAACAGACTTGACCTCAAAAGACAGCAAGAGGTTCAAAGGAAAGCTGTGTTGCAAATTATGCTGAAAAGGGATCTGCTTCCAATATTATACTTGAATGGTGACCAGACTGATAAATTTTATGTTTTCAACATGATGGAAGGGCCAGAACAACTTCTCTGGATTGCATAATAATAGACTATGAAATGGGAAAAACAGACAGTATAGGCAGCACATCAAGATCATAAAAGCTAGTGGTACTCCTTGGTATAGTGATTGGTGGAGAAGATGGATAGATGAGGTATTATATTAGGTGATTGAGGAACATGAGGGTAATGAATGGTGATTGGTGAGGGACTACGGTTACATGATACTCAGGGACTATTGTATAATTTTCCGTAAATAAATGTATTTATTCAACTATAAGTGCAAGAGAGAAAAACAAGAAAGCATATTTCATGCCAAAAAAATAAAATAAAAGAACTAAATAACTATTGACAAGCATTTCATTCATGGGTTCAGACACTGGAATCAGTGGCTATTCTGTGTTTCTCCAAATGAAGGCATCTAAGTGCCGTGTAGTAGTTCATAATTTCCGGACCCTATAAAAAAAATAATATGGAAAAGGGACTCAAAATAAAGAACACCAATCTTACTTCATCTCTTACAATATCCACTTCAATCCTTGAATTGAGCGGCCTTCCCAGAATGATTTCAAGCAATATTACTCCGAAGTCATAAACATCAGACTTTTCCTCGTGTTTTACCCTGTGGAGAAACAGAGTTAAGGTAGAGCAGCTATCGGAAAACAGCACACATGTCCACTATGCTAAGAAAATACCATATATTCCCATGTTCTGACCTCAGAAACAGAAATGATAATAACTTTAAAATGGAAGTTCAAAGGACAGGTGCATAAGATAAGAAACAAAAGAGCTGTAAAACCATCTTCTCGAGGGAGTAAAAATCTGTTTGGGTAAAGAAACAAGTTGAACACTTCAGTCAAAATTTTCATCATAGTAAAGGTGCATGTATTTTTTTTGTAAACATGAGATTACTTCCAATGTTATGTTCCATGGACTTGGGTATGGGTCTCATATGTGGGTCCATGTCTAAGTGTCAAATCAATTTCATCTAATTCTCATGTCAAGCACAGTAAGATATGACTATATTTCATATTTCTGAAATATTTCATTTATTTTTTAAGGATAAAATAATGTATACAAACTAAAATACAACAACATTTTTATGTATAAAATGGATGACTTATGCATAGTTATATGGCAAACTCGACTACTATACTTGTTGGGTGCATCTTTACTAGGCATATTGAACACATTATCTTATGTCCTTATCCAAGTGTCAAGAGTCCGACACCAGTACTCCACAAATTTAGAGGAATCCATGTAGCATAGCTTCCATGCCTATCAAAGTATCTTCCAAACAATTTTGACTAAGAACTCTGCATCAGATACTATCAATCTTTACATGGCTTAAGGCCTTTAAGTAAAGAATATTTTATTGCACTTTACACAACACGACTTAAATTTAGCAAAATCACGTTCCGAACCTCGCAGTATTAAGCTCTTTGGATCTACCCGAAGAATTTTGAGTACCAACCTGTGACATTAAGAAGATTCAAATATCAATTGATACTATTTCCTTCAAGAGTAAGAGCCAATACTGAATATTAAAGATAGGTTTCTCACTCCTCTCCATACCTTCTCCATATTCTCTGCTAATAATGGTAGGTTGTAACTGCTAATTTTTGCAACAAGATTCTGATCTAATAAAACATCTGTTATTTTCAAACTATTTGAAAAGACGCCGGGAACAATTCCAGTATGTAGAAATTCAATGCCCTTTGCCACCCCAATAGCAGCTGCTATGCGTTGTGTCCAAGAAAGTGTTCGTCTGGCACGTCTCTCTGCCAAGCAATTTTGTTAGACATTGAAAGCCACCAATCACATAAAGTAACAAAAAAATAAAGATGAAAGAAAGGAGTGACTTTTTTTTTTCTTTTTTTTCAATCTTATTTATTATTGTGTTTGTGTGTAAAATGATATGCATTAAAGGTAGTTTCAAAGGGTGCAAAAATTCTAAGATTTTGTGTAAGATTGGGGGAGAAAGACAAGCTTCTAAACCCTCTATCTTGGCACAGTGATTGAGATCCATACTTCATGATTAGGTTAGCCATGTTAATTGGATTACCGGATATCCAACTCCTCAGAGTTCCGTTTGGAACATATTCAAAGATGAGAAATAATCTGATGACACTTGAATCGTCCAAGTTACACTCAAAGCAATGCCCAAGAGCGCTGACCAAATGTCGATGTCTGAGTTTTGAGATAAACTCTATGTGATGCATAAAGTTTTGAGTGCCATGGCTTCTTTTCATTTTCAGGCATTTGATAGCAACAACAGAACCGTCCTTCAGTTGACCTCTGTACATCTGAATTCATAAACAAGTAAGCCATCAAACCTTGTCACAGCAAAAACTAAATAAATAAATAAATAAAATTTTAAAATAAACAGATATTAATTAGCTACTTTGACCGCTGGATGAAGAAAAAATTAAATGAATACCTTAAAAAAGATTTTAAAAAAAATGTAAATTAGCTATTCATCAGCTCAAACTCAAACAATCAGATAAAGCAACTCGTTTGGGAATCAAGGGTCAGGATGTGTCTGTAGCATTGTCACAAGTGGTACTGAGTAACATTTGCTCATTTGGGATAGTTCAGGAAAATTTCTTTCAGTGTGCACAAGAAAAATTGATTTTAACTGCAAAAATTTGAAAAGAATTCATTAACATGCCATTATCATCTCCCCCTTCAGATACATCTAGAAATGAATTGGCATACCTGGCCATTTGAACCTTCAGCCAAGAAAGTTGATGTATCAAAGTTATCTGTTGCCGCCTCAAGTTCCTCCAATGAAAATGTTCTATAACTTGGAACGCCAAGTGCTCCTATCTTCATTGCTTGAGATACATACCCTTCACAAGGAAAAAAGTTCATGCTGTTACATATTATGTACTCAATTAGCAATAACAACCACCCTTTGTATTCAAGGGAAAGTTTCAAGATCAATGAAATACATTTTCTTTTATTGATTTCAAAATATTTCCTATTCGTGTAACCTACATAACTCAACTTGATCAAATTATGTTTGCCAACCAAGGTTTTAAAAAGCGGCCGTAACCGTTACATAACGGTTGTGGTGGTTACCACTACCTGTTACGGCCGCTATAACGGTGTGACGGAATCACGTGTAACGGCCGTTTTGGTGTTATGTAACGGCCATAGCGGTACCATAATGGTCCGTTAGACACTGTTACATCCTTTTACAATATTTTGAATAGTTTCCTCCTTTTAAAAAAAAAATAAAAACAAAAGTTTACAAAAAAAAAGAATAAATACTCAAGTGATTCAAGTTCAAAAAAAAAAAATCTTACATGAATTTTTTATTATTTAATTTATGACACAATTTTTATTTTATAATCCTTTTATTTAATAATTGTACATATTTTTTATTCAGTTAATTCAGGTATTGGTAAAAAATAATTTGTAGACATTTTAAATCAATTATTCTTAAAATCATTAATTATGGAAATAAAATGTAAAAAGCTCCTTTTATAGTGATTTGAAAATATGAAATATATTGGATCATACTTAAAAATTAACAAAAAGTTATTAAAATTTATTTTAAATCCCAATAAATTTAATTTTGAAATATATATATATATACACGTATCAGTAAGTTTTCTTCAAATTGTGCGAAAAATAAAAAAACTTCCAGTTCTAGTTATCGCAACCGTTACGGCAAGTACAATCGCTTTTCAAAACCTTGTTGCCAACTATTGTAGGTTGGCTACAACATTCCTTTTATGGTACTGTTATACAACTCTATCTACGGCCATATCATTCATTAAAGTACACACCTGTTTTCGCTTCAAATAATTGAATAACTTTATGCTTAAAGGAAAGAATGGCTTTTAAGGATAAACGAGAAGATAAATAAATCTCCAAATTTTCAAATTGGTGGCCAGGGATCTATAAAGTTAATCATCTGGGCTATAGTTTTGAGTCTCAAAGAAGAAGTGTTACACCACCAACATAGGAATACTTTCAATCTATACTTAATTATATTTAATACATGACTTTCTTTTCCTGGAAAATAAATTAAACATCTTCCATGCTGCTTCCATAGTTCTTTGAGTTTTCTTAATATCAAAGGTCACATACACACTCACACATACTCAATTCAATGGAATTGTTTGATCCTAAATGAGATTTTCTATAATTTCGCAACAAGGGGTTATTTCTTGGTTTATATGTTTAGATAATAATAGATAGAAAAAAATACTTTTAAGGCCCGCGCGCTCACACACACAGAGGAGAAACCTTACTTGCTTCTGACGATAACTTTGAGGTGTACCCAGTTGATGCATGCACTGCTATTAATCTTGGTTGTGGTTTTCCCTTTGTCTTCTTCAAGTGAACCCTTCTAACAATTACGAAAGCTAGACCAACAAGTGTGATTCCTCCAATAATCCCTCCACTGATGCTCAAGCCAAGAACTACTTTGGAAGCTCGTTCACTCTTCCGGCGATTAGGTAAGATTCCCACAGCTAGAGCTTCATTTCGACAAAATGAAAATCCGTGTTGAGTTTTATCTCCTGTAGTCAAACAATTTCCAGCATAGAGCACAACTCTGTCCTTGGAACTAGACTCGAAACAATTGGGCAACTTTCCAGTCAGGAGATTCGAGGACAAATCCACAAATTCAAGTTCAGAATTGCATGACAGATTGTCAAAAAGCATTCCAGTGAATCTGTTTCCGGCGATACTCAGATAAGTAATTGATGGTAGTGATAACAACGATGGTGGAAATGGACCAACAAATCTGTTGAAAGAAATATCGAGCTTTTGAAGCTGATAGTAGGTACTCACTTCATCAGGGATGCCAGAGCTGAACTTGTTCTTCCTCAGTATAAGGGTAACTAGTTTGTTACCAAGATGAGGAAATTGAG
Source organism: Camellia lanceoleosa (assembly GCA_025200525.1). Lineage (NCBI taxonomy): Eukaryota > Viridiplantae > Streptophyta > Magnoliopsida > Ericales > Theaceae > Camellia > Camellia lanceoleosa. Next base: position 101,775,362 of record CM045770.1, on the reverse strand, counting down.
GCCCGAGAGAATTATCTTCCAAGTCGAGAACTTGAAGGCTGGTCAAACTGCCAAGATCAGGCACTTCACCGAAAAAATTGTTATGTGAAAGTGCAAGAACTCTCAGAGTTTCCAAGCTTCCTAATGATTCTGGCAGAGATCCATTCAATGAATTGGTCTTCAAACTCAAAACAGCCAAAAGTGAAAGTGAACTCAGCCAATCTGGAAGTTGACCACTGAACATGTTGTCATCAAGTATGAGCGTTTGAAGGTTAGTCAAGATTGACATTTCTTGTGGAATGTCGCTGTATAAGAAATTGGAACTTATGTTGAGTATTTCCAATGATGATAGCCTCGAAATTTTACCAGGCAATGGCCCCCATAGACCGAGAGAAACCAATGTGAGGACTTTCAAGCTTGGAATCCTAACAAGTGTTGTAAAAAAGGAATCTATGGAGAAATTCCGAGGCAATGGAGGAATGCCCTTGTTCCCAATAATATGCAGCTGAGTTATGCTTTCGTCATAGCACACAACAGTTAGCGATGGACTTGGTTCGGTGTTGCAGAAATCTGTTTCGTTATTCCAACTACTTAAAACAGACGGAAAATTCAGAAGGTGTTGAATTCTCAAAAGGGTCTGCACTTGAGATGACTGTAGTTGCTCCGAGTAACTGATTGAAAGTGATATGATGACTAGAACTAGAAATGATGAATGGCTAAAACCTTTCGCCATTAGCACAATGGCAAGATGCATAACGAACTAAATTACTTGAAAGATTGATTTGATTGTGTATTATCAGTCAAACAAGTAGGCTGTTATCTTTCAGAAAGCATGGAGATTCTTGACTACTGGACCTCAGCTTCCAACGATGCAATTAAGCTCTGGATCCACAAGAAATGCAAAAGGAATTAAAATAGACACTGAAAGATAGTGCTAGACTCAAACCCACATCACAAATCTAAGCCACCAAGCTTGGTTAATATATTGTAAGAGCCTCTCCACTCATTGCCAATTGGTTTTGAGTTAGATGCTTTAACAGACAGATTAAACAAATAAAAGTTTAAAAAAAAAAAAAAAATCATGACTTAATGGTGAATGGGAGTAGAAGAAAAGAAAAAGTTACCAGACTTCAGCATTTTGCTTTGTGTTCATTGTTTTTTTTTTTGTTTTTTGGTACATTGGAGGGGTACATTAAATGAGTTCATGCCAATGAGCTAACCCCAATGGTGGCTAGCCTTCAGTTTTTTTAACAATGTCTAAAGATCTACCTAAAAAAAAAACTATCAATTTCCTACTATGGTTCAATAAGAATAAGAACGCTAAGCTTTGAACATTTGCTATCCAGCTCTATTCAATCCATCATTCAATACACGGACAAGAGAAGAGAAAAAACCATTTATTTCCATAGGAGTAGTTTGGTGCAGTTCTTTTATGTGCACAAAATCCGATTACAGAGTGAAACACAGCCATCTTACATGGGGTGTTTCAATTTGCACATGTTATGTTAACTAATGAATATTGCACTTATTTACGATGCAATCAACACATTGACATCTAGCTTTCAATTATCTGGTGATCATATATGGAACATAACAATAATGATAACTAAAATTTAATTAATTACAAAAAATTGAAAGATTATATCAAGTTAACAGAAGCCTTACCTCTCTAGATCATAAACAAAAACAGATTCTGAATTTGGAATTTTTTTAATTCTTTGAAGTACAAATTTGAGATTGGAGGAACCAATTGAACTCAAAAGCTTTGGCAGGTACAGATGAACCAAATCAAACCCCCAAATAAACACCAAAATAATCTACCAACTATGTATAAAACAAATGCAACTTTCAAATGAAGTAACATGTAATAATTACAAGGACTGTAGAACTTTGAAACAAAACAAACCTTGTGAAATGACCCCAACCCATTTCAAATTAAGCACTTTCAGCTATATATCCTTAATAATAATACCCCAAAAAAAAAAAAAAAAAAAAGAAGAAGAAGAAGAAGAAAAACAGAGCTTACCAATTATATGAGTACTTCAGAGCGACAAATTCATGCCCTCAGAAAGAGAAAAGGGACAAGCCCCTGAATCAAACCGTGTTGAAGTAGAGGCCATTTGAAAAGAGTCACAGTTACAAATGCACAGACAAATACAATTTAGTGACACGGGTTCAAGAAACAGAGAGACCCTGCCAAAACTCTGCGCTCTCCTGAAGTTTTTACTGATTCCACAAACAGACAATCTCCCTTTTCTCTCTTTCTAGACTTGATGTTTGGAAATTATATCTGGGGTCTTAAGAAGCTATAATGGAAGCCATTGTTGGATGATGCATAACAAAGAAAAGCAAAAGTGAAAGAAAGATTCTTGCGGAAGAAAACCCTTTATTCTCTCTGCTAACATTTGTATCTTTTTTCTTCTTTGTAGGCATTGAATTTGAGTGAGTGTTTTAAAGAGTTTAAAAAGCTACAGATTTGGAAGTGTTTCTTCAATGGCTCCTACTACTCGTTTTTGGGTAACTATAATTGGCTCCTACTATTGCTGCTATAGTAGACTACACACTTGTTTGGCTTTCTGTCATGTTAATCAGAGCTATTTTCATTGAGTGCTCAAAATATCTATAATTTTTTAACATTAAAGTGTGTGAGAATTACAGATTGGACCGACAAAATAAACATTTATAAAAATATAGATCGGTATTTTGAGGGGTTGGTAAAAAGTTAATTTTTTTGACTTTCTTAATCCATTTTGCTTTTTTTAGATAAAAAATATGAGAAATAATATGACACAAAATGAGTAAAAAATTAAAAATTAACTTCTTTTTATTTCCCAAAAGACCCCAGAGTGTAAGTAAAACAATGTAAAGATGTAAGTGTGACATATATCTGTTCATATTTTTTTAAATAAAAAAATTCTGTTTTACTGAAATATAATTTTTTCTTAAGTATTTTATTTCAATTGTTGTTGTACTCTGTTATGGGGAAAGGCCACTGTTCTGTTGCCCTTGTTTGGTTTGCATTGCAGTAGGGATGTCCTTATATATATATATATATTAATAATAATTTAGAAATTTTGTTAAATAATAATTTAATTTGATTTAATAAAATGGGAATTTGTCAGAGAGTGTGTGGGGGTGGGGTGTGAGCTTTCGCTTTCTGGTTCAAGCCAGGTTCAGTTTTCGTTTGGGGTTTGTGTTTGTGACCTCTGAGCTGTCTCCCTTCTTCATTTGCCAGTCAGTTGCTTTTGTCCTCTCTCTCTCTCTCTCTCTCTCTCTCTCTCTCTCTCACAGACACACACAAACACACACACTTTAGTTTGATTTGATGAGTTTGGAAAATTATAAGAGAATGATGTAACTGATGATTGGAAAATATAAAGGCCTAATCATATAGAGCTAACACTAATTTAAAAGTTGATTTTTTTTAAAAATTTTATAAAAAAAATAAATAAAACAATAATGTAACTCAAAATAAGTTAAAATTCAAAAATTAATTTTTCATTAAATTCTCAAATTAGGCCAAAGAATTGAGATTTTAGAGATTATTTTTACGTGGTTGATATATATAATAAGATTATTTAATCATATAGCGATATGTTATAGATTCGTATACATATCAGAATTTGAATCTACATTTTTAATATTGGGTACGATTCATCTAGGTTAAGGTTTGTCCTATCAATTATATGTACTTTTGCCTAAGTGACTAACTTGAGAAAAAGTAAAATTTGAAATTTCAAGACTTATATCTCAAAATCTTAACAAAGTGTCACAGCCCTTGCAGTTCATGATAGGAAAATATAGAAAATCACTAAAGAGTTGTGCTTCTTTATCTCAAAAGTTTTTTTTTTAAAAAAAAAATTAATAATATGACAACTTATTAAAATATTTAAAATAATTGTCTCTTTATATTTTTTTTTCATTATCAAGTAATCAATCAAATAAGTGGGTCCTAGAACTTATTTTTTATGTCCCACTATTAGGTAATTATCCCATAATACAGGAAATGCTACAATGTATACTATAAGAAAAATTACAATTTTTGTGATAAAAATTATGATTTTTTGTTATGAAAAATATAATTTTTGTGATAAAAGTTATGAATATATATAATCAAAGTTATATTTTTTTGTGATAAAAATTATATTTTTTTTGTAAAAAAAAGTATACATTTTATAATTAAAACTATACTTTTGTATAAAAAGGTGCATATAGTAGCATTTCTTAAAAATATATGAATAAAGCTTGGGAGCTCGAAATTGAGCTCCCCCGAATCCCTCGAAATTTAGGAGAGAGAGAGAGAGAGAGAGAGAGAGAGAGAGAAGATCGGGGAAGAGGAGGAAGAGAAGAGAGGGAAAGAAGCTCGTCGGGCCGGCTGGCCTCCGTCGCCTGGCCGTCAGCCAAATCGCCCGGCGTCGCCTCGCCTCCAGCCCTCCTCCTCCGCCTCCAAAGACTCCTCCTCCCTAGTTTGTTGGCCCCTCCTCCTCCCCCTCCCCCCTCCTCCCTCCCTCTTCTTCTTCTTCTCTTCTTCTTCTTCTTCTGAAATGGAAAAAAATACTAAACGACGCTGCTTTGGGATTCGGGAAGGATTCGAGCTACCAATCAAAACTGAAAATATATATACTAGTGATTAGTACAAGTGGTGCGTGCTTGGCATTCAAGTAGTCAAAGTCCTCTTTAGCAAACAAAAATTTTGATGTTTGAATCTCACAACGCTCCTTTATCTTCTCTCTTCTTTTTTTTTTTTTCCGTTTTTTTTGGTTTATTATTATTTTTTTTGGAGTAGACAAATGGACAATTAACGTAAGGAGAGAGAAGCTTTAAGACACCACCAGAGGTGTTCATTTTGTAATAGTACTAGCAACTGAGACAAATAATGTATGTACAATTCAAATAAGTTTAAAAAAAAATTATATTTTATGTGCCACTCAAATGGTGTGTATTCTTATCAAATCTAACCTTAGGTTTGAGTCTTACCCTCTTCTCTAATTATTTTTTTATTTTTAAATGGAGAAATCCACTTGCCATATGCAGAAATCAAAGTTTCAGGATTCCAACATAGGCATTCACTTTATATATAGTAAGTATAGAGGATAAATAGATAAATAGATAAATAGATATTAAATTACATGACATTTAATTTTAATTGATTAAAATTACATTAATTATTGGGTACTCGGTCCATAAATTTGAATTTTATTAGGTCAAAATCCACCCTCTAAAATACTTTTTCCATAAGGACATGCTTAAGCGAAATGATTAAAATATCCACACACACATATATATATATATATAGTTGTTTTGAGAAATTGGTTAAAAGTTAACTTTTTTACTTTTTTTTTTGACTTTTTTTTTTAAGAAAAAACATGTAAAAAAAAAAAACCCAAAATAGATTAAAAATTGATTTTTAACACAGGTTCCAAATTCCCAAACCAAACCTTAAACAAACCGTCTCTCTCTTTTTTTTTCTCTCTCTCTCTCTCTATAATCATCAATTAAAAAGCACTTCGCATTGCCACGGAGTCAAGTCACCGGTGGTTTCGTGGTCACATTTCAAAGGGGTTTTTGACTTACCACTGTCTATAGCCGAAGGAGGAACCGAAGAAGGGTTTTCTTTTTGCGCAGAGTAACAGGATTTTGAAATATTGCTAAACAATTTTCATTTTTTATTTTTGTTAATGTTTGAACATGCGGACAATGTGAATCATGAAATTTTGTTTGATTTTGTATGGGTTTGAACATGAAAAGGATGATATTTTATTTAACTCGGGATTCTTTATTTCTCCTTCTTTTTTTTTTTTTAATTTTAATTTTTTTATGTTGATTCATATATTGTGTGTTGAACATTTGGGCAATTTCTATTTCTGAAGAGAATTTGTAGGTTTGCTTTACTAGCCCTTTTTAACATTAATGGGCAGAAGCTTGGGCAAGGTCACGTCACGCATCCAACAATGGCCTTGAGATTGCTTAATCAACTCCCAACAATGGTCTGAAAAACTTGCTTGAATCAACTCCCAACAATGGTGCTGATTGCAAAGAAATAGACCGAGAGAGGGATGGAGGGGGGGAAGACGTGGAGAGGGAAGAATTTGTACAGATAGAGACATAAAAATGTGAGACTGATCAGATAAAAAAATTTACTTCTTGTTGTTGAATAGATTTGTAACATATCTATTCAAAATTTGAACAGATAGTGGTTTGGTATATGTCAAGAACAAAGATTTGAACACATAAAAAAATAACAAATAGAAATAGGGGAAAAAATTGAATAGATAATAAAATTTGGACAGATATTTGAATGGATAAGAGAAAAAATTGAACAGATAGTAAAAAAATTAAAAAAATATAAAAAATATTCGAATACATAGTCAGAAAAATTAAACAAAGAGTCAAAAAAAATTTAACAGATAGATTAAGGAATAAAATTGAAAATAAAATATTTTTCAAAATAATAAAAGGATTTTTCACCAAACTATTTCACAAAAGTTGGATTTATCGCCAGCAAAAAATATCTATTAGACTTAACACCTTAGGCAATTGCTAGATTAGATTTTTTAACAATTTTCTCTTAATTATTTTAAAATATTTTTTAAAAATAAAATAAGCCACATAAATTTAATATAATTATACTGATTTTCTTTTAATAAAATTAAAAAGTCCAAACTAATATGACTGATACATTTATGGATGGTTTGACATAATTTAAATAAGTGTACTTTTTGACTGTTTATGAAAGAAATATGAGTTGAGTATGTGTTGGGTTTGAAGTGATATGATAGAGAGGTGATGTGACTTAAATAAAACATTAATTTTTTAACTTTTTAAAATTATGACAAATAAAACTTTAATTAAGTGTAAAACATATATTTTAGTGTCAAAAAATGATAACATTATTTTTTATTATTATTACAGCTAACAAATGATTGATAAAAAAGAAGCAAAGTGGGTGCTTGGCAACCTATTAAAAACAGTCCTTTGGGTGGGGGGGGGGGGGGGGTGGTTAAAAAATCAAATAGTTCAAAACTTATTGTTGTTTGTCATGAGCTAAATAAATTAAACGTCAAATCTATTTTCACTCATAAAAAATATATTTTTTAACAAATCCCAAACGTAAATTTTTTTAAAAAAATATCACTAAAAAAAGTCAAAATATTAAAAAATTAACCCCAAACTCATCCAAATTGTGTGTGTGGTAACATTTTAAAGAAGCACAATGTAAAAATTATGCTTAACTTATGGAACTAAATGTATTGTTTTTAATTTCAAGAAAGATTAGTGTAATTTACTCATTTAAATTTATACAATATATTTAGGACATGTTTGATTAGGCAAACTAAGGAAATATTAGAATCTGTCGGATATGAATTCTAGGATTGTGAATCTCCGAGATTATTTGATTGGATTGGATGCGTATCCTGTGTTTGTTTTTTCATGGAATTAGATGTCAAGATAGGACTATTTTTAGTGAATCTAATATTTGGTTGAACGGACTAAATAAGGATAAATGTTCAAAAGATTATTTTACCCTTGTAATTTACAGTTTATATTTTTATTTAATATATAATTTTAAATTTGTAATCTATAATTTATAATTTATAATTCAGCAATACTAAAAAGTTTTAATTTATAAGGCCATAATTTTTAATTTATATTTTTTTTATTTAATATATAATTTTAAATTAACAACACTAAAAAAATAGTTTTATTTAATATATAAATTTAAGTTTTAACAACACTAAAAAAAATTTAATTTATAAGGCCATAATTTTTAATTTATTATTTTTAATTAAATTAAATTTATAATTTATAATTTTTATTTAATATATAATTTTAAATTAACAATACTAAAAAAATAAGTTATAAATGTTCAAAAAACTATTTTATTCTTTTTCAATTGTTTATTAAGTAATATCAGCAGAGTAAAATAGACATTTTACATATTAGTTCTATGGGATATCAATCCCATAGAAATAATCCCATCCTCCTCCAAGATTGTTTAATCTCACATATGGAGGATAAAGAGTCTGGCCGAATTCCATTTCCAGTAGACTAAAAAAAAAAATGCCAAATTATCTATTTTTAATAGATTATAATCCAATCTCACTCCCTAATCTACCAATCAAACACCCCCTAATTTTTTAATCACTCTTATTATTATTTTATTTTTTAGGGGGGACTCTGCAACTTATTTCACATGAAATTGGGGATTTATAGATGGAGACTTTCGACGGTGGTGTCGTGGGTTTGTAGGTTCACCAAAAGGGGTTGTCATGTAGTAGGGACCACCAAGTGCGAGCTTTTCCCTCTTGGCCATAAATGGTGTGGGGGCACCCGTCCATGTCATGAGGATATCATTATCATTATGAAAAAATCATCAACCACAATGTTCAGTCTTCAACAACCACAATATAATAATAATAATAATGTACAAAAAAAAAAAAAAATTCTATAATTTTTTTATACAAAATAATACTCCCTCCGTCGTTTTGTTGGTACATTATTTGGCATTATTGATATAAGTATACTTATTTATATAAATATATTTATTTGAGTCATATAATTTTTTTATTTTTTTATATATTTTTTTATAAAAATATAAAAAATATATTTATTTAAATCATCTCAAATAATCTTTATTTTAAAATAACAATCTCATTTGAAAAATCAAAATAAAAATTATTTGATTTTTCAAAAATATTCTTTTTGAGTAATTATAAATATATGAAAATTTTAAAAAAATAAGGGGATTATCCATTAAATATTTTAAAATTTAAACTTAAGTAATGATTCCATGCCCTCTTAAGAAGCTAGAATTCCCCAAAGGGATTATTAAATTGAGACATAGAGAGTATAATCTAGGTTGGATTTCGAAATTATGCCTCCGTTTGGTAGGTTAATTTTAGAGGTTAAAAGGTTAAAATAAACATAAAAAAATAAAATAAGTTAAAATGTTAATAAAATAAAATATTATATCTAAATCTTAATCATTTTATTTTTTCTTTAACAAAAGACATAAAAATCAAAATCCTAACCCAAATGAGATTTTTTAGCCCTAGACTAAAAGCTAACCCACTACCCAAACAAAGCTTATTTTTTTTAGTGTTTTTACTTTTAGATTCTATTAATCTAGATGTCAAAAACAAATTTTAAAAATTCCAGAAAAGATTTATTTTTAAATAAAACTTAGAAAAGTTGAATTTTTTTATTAATAATTTTTTTTAAAATTTTAATTTTTTAAAGATCCTTCTAGATTAAATAATTTCACAAAATACTAATGACAAAAAAGGTTAAAAAATGTAATATTTTTAGCTATTGTCAAACAAAATTAATATCAACTTTTTATTTTAAAACAAAATGCTTATGACAATGACTTTTTTATGTGCAAAAATAATAGTATTATGTCATGATTATAGTATTTTTCTGGTAAAAATAGAGTTTATCCCCAAAAATTTGATCACAGACGTCTCAAATTAGTAAATATTAAGTATGATGGTGATGATATAATGCCATATGCATATCGTGATGATGTGGTACAATTGTCCAATAACTAAATTCTATTATGTTATGGTGAACTCCACGTAAACCAATGCAAATTCTTGAAATATTATTGGTTGATTCAGATATTATATAGTCATATCCTAAGTCAATCACAAATTGTTATGTGTTTTCATATTTTTCAATTATTTAATACAAAATTATAAACCTCGCATCTTTCACCAATCACAATACATATAGAACGTCACATGGCGCTATCCCTGACTAACTAATAATTTCTCTAAATTCTTAATATAGATATAATTGTTGGGTAGGGTTTAGCAATTATTTATTTAGTTTTGTTGTTTAAAACTTTTAATTTTAAAAGTTGATGTGTTTGGTAGTTGTAAGTTTTTTTTTTTCTTTTGCTATGGTAAAAATTTTGTGAGTCATTTTAAACTTATGATTTTTGGTGAGAAATTATAATATGAGTAATACTAAGTTTCATGAAAAAAATATTATGAAAATCATGAAAATTCTCTATTTTTGAATTAATTTGTAGTATTTTGTTATATGTTGTACAATCACATACACTAAGGTAGTGTTTGGGATGAATTAAATTGGTTAAAATATCCACTAAAGACCCCCCCAAAAAGGGCTAAAATATCTAATAAGACAAAAATGTCACATCCTACATATAAATCAATTACTTTTTCTCTCACAACCATCTATTTAACTATAAAAAAAAAAATCACATTTTTTCATCTCATAAAGTAGCCAAATAGCCAAAAAAAACTAATTAAAATAGTAAACATCTCAAACAAGGGCTAAGTTACATCTTATCAATGGTAGAGTATTGTAAGACAAAATTAAGTTTATACTATTTGTAAATTAAGATTTCAAAATTGAAACATTTTACATTATGGTAACTTGCTTTTCTTATTTTGTTAGCTACCATACTAAATTATTTCTTAAAGTTTCATCAAATTTTTCATGATATTTTTTTTCATAAAATCTAGCATTACTCTTCTTTAATATTTTTGAAAAAATTTGTTTTTTTTATTATTTATTTATGGAGAATTTATGTTTAACCAAATCAAACATGCATTTTTCTTTTTACCTTTTTATGTTAAAAAATTACTTATTTAGGGATTATTAAACAAGACTGTGTTCACTATGTCTGTATATTATTTTTTATTATTGAATGGTGAACAATATCGCCATTATATCCAACTTTTTCTTGTAGTATCATGACATTAGCTTATTTTGAGAAGATGGTTAAAAGTTGATTTTTTAAAAATTTTTTGACTTTTTTTTTGAGAAAATATATAAAAAATGTGAAAGATAATATAATTCAAAATAGATTACTTTTAACTGGCTTTCCAAAAGAGACCATTGATTACATTAAACTACGTTTGGTGTTTAAGTTTCAAATACAGTTTTTGAATTTTTAAGTTAGAATTTTTTGTGTTTTGTTATTTTTGTGAGTTTTTTTTTAATATTTTAATCAAATTTTTAAGATGCACTTAATTTAGAGATACTTAAAAATAAATATTTATGATTTTTTTATAAAAAAAATTGACTAAATACAAAAAAAAAACTTTAAAAATTCAACATCTTTTATATTAAATTTTATTTTTTGTAAATATTATATTTTTCTTAAAATATAACTATAAAAACTTTTACAAAAAAAAAAAATCATAAAAAAATTAACTAAAAATAACAAAACAAAAAATTCAAAAGTTGTATTTTTTTTTTAGATGGGGAAGTTGTATTTAAGAATTCAAAATCAGACGGACAATTTCCTCCACTCTTGCTACAGCCATATTCGTTCGAAAAGTGGGTTGATTTTTTGATTTTTTAATTTTTTTTAATTATTTTAATTTAGAATTAAAAAGCCTCGTTTGAGAAGAATTATTATTTTTTTTGACTTTTTTCTAAAGAAAAGAATATAATGATTATAAATTAAATGTGATGTTTTGTTTTACTGAAAAAAAAATTTATTTTATTTTATTTTATTTAATTATTTTAGCCCAAAAAAAAAAAAAAAAAAGCTTAAAACTAAACTTCCCAAACGAGGGAATTTATCTTACGCTCTCTGTTGAATGTTGGGATGGACTCCATTTTGGGAGCTTAGTTGGAAAGCCAATTCAGAACTTTATTTTATTTGTTTATTTCAATCAATGATCTGATTGAAGCATCCCCTTTAAATAAGGTGTGTAAACTCAAAATTTCAAAGTAATATCACTTTCTGTACGCATTCAACATTTCATGGAACCACTAATTAGGCCAAGTTTGGAGAGTTAAAAAAAAGTTAAAAAGTTAAAAAATTATTTAAAAAGTTAAAAAGTTATTGCTATTTACTAAAAGTTAAAAATTACGGTTGCACAACTCTCAATCTAAATTTTTCCTTACACACTAATTTATACAGTTTTTTAATATATATTTTTCTATAAAAAGTCAAAAAGTTAACCCAAACATCCATATTTTCTTCCTCAATTTTTTAGTCTAAAAAAATAAAAAATATATTTATTTAAGACACCCCGAACAACCTCTTATTTTTTTACTCTTTATGACTTTGATTTGATCTTATGGGTTTCAATTGTTTGGATCTTTAGAAAAATGGAGAAATAAGCACAAGTTAATCTTCTTCCCCTTTATTATTATTGTACGAGTACGAAATAATCTTCTCGTATAATTCTATTAATTAAGTTTGCACTCCTCCGAATGTCATCTTCTTATCACCTGAAAACACAAGCGTGAGTCGTCATTTTATCACCTGAAAACACAAGCGTGAGTTAGCTGGTGGGTGTATGCCGGAAACTCCTCCGATGCCTAAGTTAGCAAATAGACAATAGACATAAAAGTTCTGTGTATTTGAGAGTAAATACTTCTCCATAGGTCCTGTTATGAGTTTTTATAGATTCTACCTAGTACAATCCTAGTAGAACTCCGACTCTCTTTATAAGAGTCCTCCTAGAAATCACACTCCTAAGGATAATGCCTATCCTGATAACACCCTACTCACTACCAACGAAATGAGATGGTTTGCACAATCCTAGTAGGATTCTGTTCTCCTTAGCAGAGTCCTCCTAGGAGTCTCAAGCTCAAGGATAATGCTTATCCTTAAAACACCCTCATCACGCAAGCAAAATGAGATGACTGAACCCTTTACCTCGACTAACACTACAGTCAACTAGTTATTTCGGCTTCGTGCTCAACATGGGTGAGCCATGATGACCTTGCTACAGGTTGGCATCTTGCCGAGCTATACCCAGCTTGGCCCATCGCCCTGCTATCATTTCGCTCAAAAGGTAGATAGGTCCCAATTCCAGCAACACATCCAACCGTCTTGGTACCTACCTCGGCCCAAATCCAAAATACAAATATCTCCTTGGCCCATTGCGCGACCTAACTTTCAAAGAAGACTCGTCCTAATTCGGCCCAATTTGTTCACAAATTACCTTCTCAATTATTATTATTGTTATTCAGTTTACAAATTTAAAATTTAAATAAAATCTCCATATTCATAGAAAAATATATATGTCATCCTATTTTGTATACTAAGGAGTGTTTTAGGAAAATGATTTAAAATTAATTTTTTTGAATTTTTTAGATTTTTAAAAAAAATATATAAAAAATATAAGAGATAATTGACTCAAAATGAATAAAAAAGCGAAAGATAATTCTTAACTATGTTTCCAAAATAGACTAGACTTTCCCATTGATTAAAGTGGCATTCTCATGGTTCCATAAATTCAATCATAAATGCCACCCGATAATATAAAATATTTATCTATTCATTTATTAAATTACAATGGTTGTGGTCACTGTCCTCATCTTAAAAAAATTATTTGAATAAATTATACTGACTTTTTTTATGATTAAAAAAAATATAATAAATTTTATAATTTTATCATGATTATATTAAATTTTCTTAATGTTTTAATTTATAAAACACTTTAAATTTTTTTTATCAATAATTTGTTAGTTATATGAATAAAAAAAAGGGAAAATTATCAGAAAGTCCTATTTACCAATCTATTACTCCAGTTGATCCCACATTTATTCTTTTGAATTAACAAGTCCTGTTTGGCATGTTTTGTAGACAGTTAGGTCCCATTTTGAATTATGTGATATGTGTTTGGACAGATTTGCCCCTTTTTTGTTTTGTTTTCTATAGAGATGTATATTGAATGCAGATTTTGTGGGATACGATCCACGTTTGGTAATTTGGGTCTCATCTTTTCTGTGTTGTGACACAACTGACTACAATAAATTCAGTGGAAAGCTAATCGATTTCATCGCTTATGTTGTGGCTGTTTGCATCCTCATCTCCTTCTTCCATTTTTATTGTCGTTGGCTCCAACAGCAACAACGCAACCGCGATCTCGGCCTCAATCACAACCTCCCTCGCCACCATCCCGACCCCGACCCCGACCCCAACCCAAGACCCACCTACCTCGTCTTCAACTTCCGACCCACCATCGCCGCCTCCGCCCCGGCATCCGCCGCCGGCACCACCGCTTCCAGTCCTCATCGGAGAGGCCTTGAAAGGGTCGTCCTCAAGACCCTCCCTACCTTCTTTTACAACTTCGTAGTTCATCCCTCTCCGCTAGAATGCTCCGTGTGCTTAGCCGAATTCGGAGACAACGATCTGTGTCGTGTTCTACCCAAGTGCAACCACTGCTTTCACATCGATTGCGTTGACATGTGGTTCTATTCTCACACCAATTGTCCGCTCTGTAGAACCCCGGTTAAACCCATTCAAAATTCGGTCCCAGCAAAGAATTCGACGGTTCGTGGTGATCCACGTTTGCTGACCCACATTCGACGCCCCACGTTTGCTTATCAACGTTTGTCTCTCTTTGATATACACAGATTCGTTGTCGTCGGCGGTGTTGTCGTCGTGGAGATTGGTGATGCACCGTGGTGATCCACGTTTGCTGACCCACATCTGCTGACCCACGTTTCTGTTTACTGATCCACGTTTCTATTTGATGATCCACGTTTCTGTTTGCTAACCCACATCTGCTGACCCACGTTTCTGTTTTGCTGACCCACGTTTCTGTTTGCTGATCCACGTTTGCCTCTCTTTGATATACACACAGAGTCGTTGTCGTCGGCGGTGTCGTCGTCATCGTCATCGTGGAGGTTGGTGGTGCACTGTAGTGATCCACATTTGTGATGATCCAAGCTTCATTTGAAGTACGCTTGCCTCTCTTTGGTGCACCGTGAGACCACCAAATCTGTGTGAAGACACACCAAATCTATGCCGTGGGAACGATTGAAAGAATTTGAATTTTGAAGCACCACTTTTCACTCCTTAATTTTAGGGCAGCTTTCATCACACGGTTTACACTCAATGGCATTATTGTCATTCAATGTACATGAGGACTTAGTGGTGTATAAGAAAACATTTGGGACTATTCAGACCATAAGTTCAAAAAAGGGGATTTACCAGTCAATTCCCCTAAAAAAAATGATACAGTTATCTCTTTTATATGAAAATATATATTTTACATTATTTGTCTTTATATTTTTACACCATTTCTATTATTTTTGATCTATTTAACATTACTAAAGGGAATACTAATATAATTATGCCAACACTATAAGACTTATTATATTTTCTTCAGACTTAAAAAGGAAATTAGTGTAATTTATTCAAATTATTTTGTTCACCCATTTAAAACAACAATAATATCATAGCAACTTAATATTCTACTCTCATCTCATATGGTGTAATATGAGATTATGTGAGAAAGTAAAATGGTACGTACCTCTAACCTTGCTTTTAAAACAATTGACCATTAAATTAATAAAAAGTGTGTTTTAATCAATAAAAATTGAGATCATCTATCAAGTAAATAAAATTGGACTTTTAAGATATAGTTACAAATATAATAATGGAAGAATTGTAAATGAATGAAAAAAAAAAAAAAATTGCGAAAACAAGCAAGACCAAAATGAAGAGTACATATATATACTCACTTGTGTTGAAGTATGTGTAAATGTGAACGAATAAGGATTAATGTACATTGAGAATTGCTGTAGTATGCATCTTTCAAGGGAGTATATTGTATGTATTATATCACAATATACATTATACATCATAAACATTCATGACTTTTATTGTAAAAATTCTTAATTTCTAACTTAAGATAGTAAGCTTTTAAATGACTCCCCAACAATTTGCGATATTTTTTCAATTATTCGTGTTTTAATTTTGAGCAAAGCTACATTTTTCAATTTTTCTCCCTCTAAACTCTACCTCAATAATGTGACAAATAATACCAAATTGTTTATCATATCGTTAGAAAGTTTGAGGAGAAAAAAATTGAGGAGATGAAACATTCTTCTTTAATTTTAGGGAGAGAGAAAAATAATTCTTGTCGGTGATGTATCTGGTAGACCATAAAAGTTTCATAGTGGAAGTTTTAAAGGAATCTAAAACTCTGAAAAAGACTCACAAAAAAAGAAAAAGAAAAAAAAGAAGAAGCATTTTCAATTTTATATTTGGATATATAAGCATATAAAGCGACAAGTAAAAAACAATGGAACCCAACTGAGAGAGAGAGAGAGAGAGAGAGAGAGAGAATGCACTTTCCATTCTCAAACAGTTGGGGGCACTTACTGAGATTTCAAAGACCCACTCATTAGAAGTCGTCAAATCATAAGGGGAGCTTCTATTTGCATGGTTTAATTCCGTACATATTATTTTTCAGTTTACACTTTTACACTATTTTTATGATTTTTAATTATTTTCTCAATGCACACATTAGGTCTAAAATACCCTAATCTTAACCTTACCCACCCTCCTAACCCAGGCACTGCCAATTCCAGTGACACCCTTCCTCACCATTGCCAGCTCTGGTGACCCACTCCCATCCTCACCCACCGCTCCACAGCCCATTCCGACTGCTGCTGTCTCTCTCCCAGATGTCTTTAGTCCTTTCCTACCTCAACCCTACCCCATTTGGCCACGTCACAACCCCTTTCCACCATCACTGCAACCCCAACGATAACTACTACCAACCCTCATGATTGCCACCCGACCCTTACAATTGAGATTGATCAATTGAGAGAGAGAGAGAGAGAGAAAACAAGCGAAGAAAAAGAGATGCGAGGGAGGTCGCTAGTGGTGGCATTGGAGAGTTATTGTGTAGGGAAATTTCCAAAATGGGTTTTTTAAATTTATTGTTTAATTTTTGAGTGTTTTCAAAACCTTCCATGTTTTTTTTTGAAAAGCCTAAAATAAGCTTGGAGATTTTGTCTTACATCGGAAAGAGAAGAAAACATGGAGTACTTAATAAAGTGCTACATAGAATATTCCTTTGAATATGGAATTGCAGGATGGATGCTAGTGTACATGCTCTCACACTGCAAGGATGGTGTTTCGCACCATCTGCACATTCATACGCACGTTGTCACACCCCGAAATAAAAGCAATAAACCATCCAAAACGATAAGTAAATAACAATATGAATTAGAGTACGATGTCCTTCTATTACATGAGATTTGATTCGGTTGTACAAATCAGAGTACGATGTCCTTCTATTACATGAGATTCGGTTGTACAAAAAGGTGACATATGTGATATACATTCATAAATAGTACATCCTGAATCTACAATATGTGTTACGAAGCAGTAATAATGTAATAAAAGCTAATCAGATAATCGTATGCCTTAAAGGTTTATACGAAATAGTAATAATGTAATAAAAGCTAATCAAATAATCGTATGCCCTAAAAGCTTACATTTTTCCAAGTCAAGGCTATGTGTTACGAAATAGTAATAATATAATAAAAGCTAATCAGATAGTCGTATGCCCGTCAAGGCTATGTATTATGAAACAACAATAATATAATAAAAGCTAATCAGATAATCCTATACCCTAAAGGCTTACATCTTTCCAAGTCAAGGCTTCGGTGCATCAAAAGTGAGCTTAAGCTCAATGCAAATAAAGCCCATGCTTGAGTACATTAAAAGTGAGTCTTAAGCTCAATACAAATAAAACCCTAGGATGTACAAAAGTGAATACAAAAGAATAAAACTGAGCTTTCAGCTCCACAGTCCTCCCAAGCTAAGTCAAAATTGAGACTTCAGCTTCACAGTTCTCCCAAGCTAAGTCCTTGGTGAAGGCATATCACCAGCACTTAAAAATGATTTTTCCCAAATAGGGTGAGTCAAAACCCATTAGAAATAATCTAACACAATATACGAATCTTAATAAAGATAAAAGGGTGCAATGCATATGCAATACCCATGTCAAAACAGTTTACATTTCTTTCTTAAAATAATGCCATGCTCAAATTATATCACCATTCTCAAATCATGTCCTTTACCATAGGAAACAATAAAGGAAATTCTTAAACTGGTACAACCTTTCACGGATATGTTGTCCGTGGAAAACTGTCAAACGACACCCATGTAAACGTAGTCTATACAAGCATTACTATTGCTATTTTACGGATATTTGTTCTCAGGAATTGTGACGACCCAGACTTGCTAATCGTGATTTAATTAATTAATTATGTGTTAATTCTAATTGAACTAAGTACCTAGTAATTTAATTTGTGCATATTTGTCCAAATTGGAAAATTACCTGTTAAGGTTACAACTTTGAAACTGAAATCGACAATCTTATTGGAACACAAATTGAAATTGAGTACATAGATGGGCTTATGGGAATTTTTAGAGCCATTTTGTAAGTTTAATTGAAAATTGATTCAGTTTACTGAAATTATCTGTAATTGAGTTGAGCCTTAATTGGAACTATTAATTATGTTCCTACATGTTAATTATGTGATTAAGTATTATTTATTGTTATGAGATTTATTGACTTGTATTGTTTGAACAGATAGGTTAGAATAAAAATTAAACCTGTCTGATTCGCTAATTTTAATAAGTTAGAATTAAATAATTGGATGGGAATTAAAGTCTAATTCACATTAGTATAATTAAATTTAGTGTTGACATGGGTAAGCCCATAAAGATTATAGCCCACCATTTAGGGCCCAATACACAACTCAAATGGTAAGGCCCAGCACTGCCAAAGCCCCATATAGCAATAAGAACCAATGACATCAAGACACATGTTAAGAGAAGGGCAAGCCACATAAACAGACAAAGATCTGCAAAGTTATTGCCACTGCACATCACCATTAATGAAGCTCCTCACAACATTTATTACGACAAGCCCTCTCCGTCGGGATAGAACACCTTTACCATGAACAAGGTAAGCTAGAGCATAGACTTTCGGCCAAGGTGGCAGGTTGGAAGGGACAACGAAATGATTACCAGAGGATATAAGCAAAGGTTGAAGATAGAAAGAAGGTTAAGCTTCCTATCTCTAATTCATCCCTACACTCTACTTCTCTCTCTCTAACTTGCTCGTCGGAGGGTTCGTTGGGGGACTCCCCGTTCCCCTTTGAACTCTTGTGCAGGTCTTCCGGTGGGCTTAGTCATTCAAACGTAGGATTGAGGAGCGTGGATCAGTCTGACTCGTTCCTTGGAACGAACCGTATCATCAAGTGTAATTGAGATTTTATTGTGACGAGGATTAATTTAATTTTCTTAGATTTGATTTTTGTTTAACTTAATTAGAATAATTTAATGGTTTAAAGTTGAATTAATTAATGATAATAATAATTTAGAATACTACTCATTTTTGAATTAACAAACATAGTAAGAGAGAGAGTACTTGGTTGCTTATATTGAGTCTTTCATCTAACACACCAAACAAAACCCATGAAGAGAGAGAGTAAGAGAGTTTGAGCTCAAAGAAGAATTGAAAGAAGAAGAAATAATGGGCTTGATTCATATTGCATTAAATCATCAAATTAAGGTAATTTCCACCTCCTAATTCATGAAATTGAAACAATACACCATTAATTCATAGAATCTAGGTTCAAATAGGAAGAACGTAAGTTTACTTGAGTTGAATTTATAAGTAATTAGAAGATTTGCTCATGTACTTAAGAGCTTAGTACATGTATGTTAGAAAATGGTAGAATTGTTCAAATTAACTCCTAATCTTTACATGCATGGTAAATTTTCAAGAAAACTTTGATTCTATACTTGTTCTCCTACATGATTCATAGAGATTGAGGAGAGATCATACATAAAATTAAGGGTTGTGTTTATGAAAATGGAGGTTTAATGTAATTATGTTCCAAAATGGAAGAATTAGTTAAATCAACATTCAAAATCACCATGCATGATATACATTCTTGGGTTATATGATCATATTCTTATTTCCTTGCATGAGTTTTTATGATTTAAAGGAGGTACCATAGAAGTTGAGAAATTGAAGCTTAAATTACAATTGTTTATCAAAATTCAATTCAATTCAAGTCTTTGAGTTTTGCATGGAAAAATCGATTTTTAATTTGAAGAAATGTCTTTTTTCAAAGTCATGTCTATAAAGAATAATGTTTTCTTGAAAGAAGTTTTGGGTCTCGTATTGTATGAAATTGAGGATGGAAATTGTATTATGCTTGACTTTATTTGTTTAGATCGGATGCCGAACCATTAGTATGTGTACCGAGAGCCCACTGTGAGTAACACTGTTGAAAAGATATGTTCAATCGTATTTATTTTTTGATTGATAAATTATATTGTTTTTTGAATGGTACTTTTTATCAATTGAATGATGATCTTATTTTCTGAACTATATTCGTGGCATCCGTAGCATATTACTATTGTTATTGATATTGTTATCACTATTGTTATAGAGATCTCTGTCAGTTCCAATTCTTGGAACTATTGTTATTGCATTGATGGGCATGACCTATCGATTGTTCTACTATTGGATATACCACGTATAACTATTATGAATCGAATTGAAACGAACTGATTGATATGATATGAAACATTGATTGGGAAATTGATCTATTGATGAATTGATTGTTTCACTTATTGCAAGGACATCATTCATAACCCCTTTACACAGTTGTTATTCACTAGGCTCCAGCTCATTGTTTATTATATATATGTAGGTGATCAGGCATCGGATTAGAGTTAGCGACGTTGACCTGAAAGCTATTTTAGTCAAGCCAACTATTGCGCCTCACTGCGAAGTTTCAATCCAATACGTGTCAAGGCTTATTGGGTGGTCCAGATTCACCCTTTTGAAATCATTCCAGTGGCAAGAGTGGTCTATGACTTTTGTTGTACTGTTTTTGATAATGGGATTTAATTCCATAACTTGTGTTTTATTCTGTTTATATGTGTTTTGGACTTAAGTATTTGTGCATATATAAGTATATGAAAGTCGTTTTGTACATTTAAGTTCTCATAGCTCATTAGACGTTATTTTCTATTATTGATTGGTTTCCGCCAGCTCCTATTATTGTGTTATTGTTATTATTGTTAAGCAGGCCTTTGGTAATCACAGATTACTGACCGGTTAAGACACTAAACCTGTAGGGGCAGGTTTGGGTTGTGACAGAAATTGGCACCCATGTATACTCGTGTTTTTTGGGACTTTCACTCTGGACACACAGGCCAACTTAATTTGGTGGTACACACCTCTTTTTAACATTCACCGTTTTTTCTCAAAATCATATACATTTACAATGTATTGAATGAGCAACAAATGTTCAATGCACGTGGATAAGAAATTAGTTTCAATTCACCTAATCCTCACGCAATTTCTACAACAATCATAACTATCCTCTACCGATAGCCCAAAACAGATATAAAATCTCCAATATAGATAAACTTTCCAAAATTCAAGATGTGAGCGATAATACATATCCAACTCCACCATCCATATTAATATCCATCAAATTTCACATTTCTATTATCAATTCCATTTATTTATACAAAATAAATATCTGGGATATTTATGGCAAAACCCATTTTCTTCCAAAATCCAACCCAAGGGTCAAAATCAACGATTTGTTCACAACTTAACCTCGTTTCCACTCCCGCAACCATTTTCCATACAACCATTTGAAAACCACTCCTTTAATTTTAAACCAAAACCCAAGGTTTGTTCAAAATCTTCTAAAATCACAATATTGTTTATGAAAAATAAATAGCTAAGTTAAAAATCATAAAAGAGTGTAGAGAATCCCTACCTTAAAGCTAGAAGACCAAGGAGAGAGTGGAGAAACCTCAAGGAAGCCAAAATCCAACTTTATTTGGATGAAAACGAGGCTTTAAATGAGCTCTACCTTTTTAACAAAGGGAGTAAGGTGGAGAACTCAATGGATCCAAGTGTTTTAGAAGAGAGAATGTGAGTTTTAGAAAGAAAGAGAGTCTCAACTTAGGGTTTTTAGAAAGTTTAGA
Source organism: Camellia lanceoleosa (assembly GCA_025200525.1). NCBI lineage: Eukaryota > Viridiplantae > Streptophyta > Magnoliopsida > Ericales > Theaceae > Camellia > Camellia lanceoleosa. The sequence continues at coordinate 101,753,608 of CM045770.1, read as the reverse complement.
GAGAGGGAGAGATAAGAAAAAGTGATGTAAAAAGTGATTTTTATGACTGATATACGCACAGTTCGCTCGAGTGCAAGAAGTTTTGATCGAGCGTCCAAACACAATAAATTGTTCTATTTGAGCGAAGAATATACACTTCCAGTAGTTTTGCAAACAAAAGACCAATGCTCGAGCTCAAGAAAGGCCACTTGAGCCAAGACCGCTTGAGCGTAGGAAGCACTGCTCTAGCATAGAATACACTCTCTTAGTAATTTTGCAGACCTGCAAAAGCATTGAGAATTCACAAAGCCCGCTCGAGTGCAAGAAGTGACGCTCGAGCAGAAGAGTAAAATTCTGGACAACAAAAGTTTAAAAACCAAGCTACTAATTTGTTCCAAACGCAACCAATACAACCCAATAGCCAAACTCAAAGAGGGAAAAGAGGAATAAGATAAGAACAACAATACAGAACCATGAAACCCAAGTCCAAAATATCAAATAAGTTGGGTCTAAAACCATAGTCACTATACGCGTGGCGTGGGCAGTGGGATATGTGGCGTTTGATGGTGCACTTTGCACGGATGCATTGGCGCAAGGCACTATAAGGGCGTTTTCGTATTTACATCAGACAGGTTGGAGCGATGACATGGATCCAATGTGGCGTGGGTGACGTGGAATACAGTCAGCTCTACGTGGCAGTGATGTGGCATCCGTTGGCGATGAGTCAACCAACTAATCGAACGGTTGCGTGTTCAATTTTGGAGTGGTTTGATCATAGCCGTTGATTGGAGATGCGACGATCGTACGGATGAGATGGCACCCGGTTTGATCATGGTCGTTGATTGGAGATGCGCGCGATCGTATGAATGAGATGGCACCCAATCGTGATCAGGTATGATCAATCAAGGCATTTATTTGGTGTGAGAATGATCTACACCATAGATTGTCGATCCAACGGTCAGATCTGATCAGATGCGATCAAGGGACATGACCAGTCGATTAGATGCATCAATGCCTATAAATAGACTGCGAGATCAGCCATTTCAATCTATCTAAAATTCAGAAAGCATTCCTGCAATTCTCTCTCTCTCTCTCTCTCTCTCACTCTTGGTTTTGAGTTTTCGATCAAGAGTTTCTTAAGCAAATTTTTACTTTTCTTATTGGTAATCAAATTTTGCAGACTTGATTATTAGTATCTTGGTTTTCTTAATTATATCGGCATTCTCATCTACTGTCGTTAGTGCAGACACTGGTAGACTTGATCTTTAGATTATGCTTCATTGTATCCTGGAGGAGAATTTGTTGTAACCTCCTGCACACCTTTTGGTGGATGCAAATATTGCCTTTATGAAAGCAACTAAGTAACGCGACTTGAAGTACCAAATTTCTGTTCTACAAAGACAAGATTATCGCCAAGTTTTGAAGACCCAAAGACCACTAACTGAAGAATTCAAGACGAATTGTTCTAACAATCTAAAGACAATATTTGGATATGGCGATGTCTATTCAGAAAATGACTCAAGATTTCATGAAGCTCGACCATTTTGATGGAGAAAATTTCCAACGCTGGCAAAAGAAGATGCACTTTTTGCTCACCACTCTCAAAGTGGTCTATATGCTAACTACCCCCTATCTGGCGGAGCAAGAAGATGAGACTATGGAGTAAACTTGTACCAGAACTAAATGGGAGAATGACAACTACATTTGCCGAGGACACATTCTGAATGCACTGTCAGACTCTTTGTTCGATGTGTATCAACATCAAGAAATGGCAAAGAAACTCTAGGATATATTACAGTCAAAGTACCTCATCGAGGATGCCACCAGTAAGAAATTTCTTGTTAGTAATTTTATGCGTTTTACTATAATTGATACAAAGCCCATTATGGAACAATTCCATGAGATCCAACATATTTTGAGTCAGTTTCGACAAAAGAATATGAACATGGATGAATCTATTATAATTTCGTCTATAATAGAGAAATTGCCATATTCTTGGAAAGATTTAAAAAAAATTCTGAAACACAAAAAGGAAGATCTAACTTTAGAGGAATTGGCTCAACACGTCCAAGTTAAGGTAGAGTTAAGACTTCTTGAAAATAAAGATAACCAATTGGCTCAGACTTCTAAGATTCACATAGTGGATGTTGGCTAGAGGTTCAACAAAAAGAAGAGTAAGTGCGACCCCCAACTTGAGAAAGATGCAAAGAAGCCGAAAGGCACTCCTGGCACTGTGGCAAGCCAGGACACTTCAAAAATGAATACCGGTTATACAAGAAGAAGCCAGAAGCATCAAATGCCAAGAACAAGTTCATGGTTGTTGTATCCGAGGTGAACATGCTCGAAGATGCTAGTGACTGGTGGATTGACTCAAGAGCAACAAGGCACGTCTACAACGACAAGAGCTGTTTCACTACTTATGAACAAGTGAGTGATGGAACAGTTCTTTACATGGGAAACTCTTTAACTGCTGCTATAAAAGGCAAAGGGATGGTGGATCTAGAGTTCACATCTGGAAAAGTCTTAAGTTTTAATGATGTTTATCATGTACTTGATATCAGGAAAAACCTTGTATCTGGAAGCTTGCTTAATAAACATGGTTTCAAGTAAGTATTTGGGTCGAACAAATTTGTCTTGTCTAAGGGTAGGATTTTTGTTGGGAAGGGCTACATGTATCAAGGAATGTTCAAACTTAATGTTATCAATAATACATCTATTTCTGCTTATATTGTTAATTCTCTTTCTTTATGGCATGCTCGTTTAAGTCATGTTAATACTAGGAAAATACATGATATGGTAAAGTTAGATTTAATTCCTAAGAATGATTTTGATATGTTTGAAAAATGCAAATTTTGGGTGCAATCTAAAATAACTCGCATTCCATTTCCTAAGGTCGATAAAATCATATCTCTGCTTGAACTTGTGCATAGTGATATATGTGACATGCATAGTACCCTCACTAGAGGTAGTAAGAAATATTTTGTAACATTCATTGATGATTTTTCTAAGTACTGTCATATCTATTTTTGCATTCAAAAGATGAAGTGCTTGATAAATTCAATATTTTTAAGACAGAAGTAGAAAATCAGTGTAATGTCAAAATAAAGAGACCTAGGTCTGATAGAGGCGGTGAATACCATTTTCCAAAATATTGTGAAAATGTTGGTATTATTCATGAGAAATATTCACCATGCACACCATAACAAAATGGAGTAGCTGAAAGAAACAATAGGACATTAACAGAAATGATTAATGCTATGTTTTTTTTACTCTAGTTTAAGTTCTAGTTTTTGCAGTGAAGCCTTGTTCACTGCTTGTCACATACTCAATAGAATTCCTCTTAAAGGAAGAAATGTTACTCCTTATGAATTTTGGAAAAACAAGAAACCTAATCTAGGTTACTTGAAAACGTAGGATTGTAGAGCAATAGTTAGATTGCCTGAATCAAAAAAGAAGAAATTAGGTGAAAAATGAATTGAATGCATATTCCTTGGCAATGCTACACGTAGCAAAGCATATAGGTTTTTGGTAGTAGTGCCCAATGGTTCAATGGAAACAAATGCTATCATTGAATCATGTGATGTGGTATTTTATGAGAATAGTTTCACAACCATTCCAAGGTTGGATTCTAATCAAGGAAATGAATCAACTCCTTTGATATCTACAGAGGCAAATGAACGACATGAACCCATTGAGCCTAATGAGCTTGATGAGCTTGATGAACCTAATTAGCCTATTAAGCTAAGGAGGAGTAAGAGGGCGAGGACTGAGAAGTGATTTGGCCCTGATTTCATTGTTTACTTTCTAGAAGGAACTAGGAAAGCTTATTATAAGCAAACAATGATTTTTTTGAATATGGATTCAAATCCATTAACCTTTAAGGAAGCTATGAAGTCTCAAGATGTTGCTTTCTAGAAAGAAACAATAAACAATGAGATGTATTCTATTATGGGTAACAATACCTGGATACTTGCTGATTTGCCACTTGGATCCAAACCAATTGGTTGGAAATGGATTTTCAAAAGAAAATTGAAAATTGATGGTACAATTGACAAGTTCAAAGCAAGATTAGTTACTAAGGGTTTTACTTAAAAGGAGGGTATCGATTATTTTGATACATATGCTTCGGTGGCCAAAATTGCCACCATTCGAGTGTTGATTGCCTTAGCCTTAATCAATAAGCTTGAAATTCATCAAATGGATGTTAATACAGCTTTCCTAAATGGAGAGTTAGATGAGGAAATCTACATGCAACAACCGGAAGGATTTGTTATACAGGGTTAAGAACACAAAGTGTGTAAACTCATGAAGTCATTATATGGACTGAAACAAGCTCCAAAACAACTGCATGAGAAATTTGACAATGTAATAGTGTTAAATGGTTTTAGGATATATGAATCTGATAAGTGTGTGTACAGTAAGTTTACTGGCAATAGAGGTGCAATCATATGTCTGTATGTAGATGACATATTTATTTTTGGTACTGACAAGATGTCATTGAATGTACTAAAAGTTTCTCGTCGTTTAGTTTTTGTATGAAAGCCATGGCTTGGCTGATATAATTCTGGGTATTAAGATCAAACAAAAGGACAATAATTTGATTCTTACCCAGTTGCACTATATTGAGAAAATTCTTAAGAAGTTTAATCAATATAATTGTACACCCATGTCTATACATTTTGATTCAAATTTAAAATTGTATCCTAATACTAGAAGAGCTATTGATCAACTAGAATACTCAAGAGTGATAGGTAGCCTGATGTATGCCATGACTTGCACTAGACTTGATATTACATTTACAGTGGGAAAACTTAGTAGATACACTAGTAATCCCAGTAATGTGCATTGGCATGTTGTTAACCGAATATTTAGGTACTTGAGAAAAACAATAGACTATTAAATAATCTATAATGGCTATCCAGCAGTGCTGGAAGGATTCACGGATGCTAGTTGGATAACTGATCGTGAAGATCACTCGTCCACGAGTGGTTGGATTTTTACTCTTGGAGGAGGAGATATCTCTTGGGGTTCTAAGAAGCAAACATGCATAACAGACTCAACCAGAGTGTATAGCATTGGCTTTTTGTAGCAAAGAGGCAAAGTGGCTAAGGAATCCCTTGTTAGAGATTAAGATATAGCTAAAACCTATGCCACCAATATCTTTGCATTGTGATAGTGAAGCAACTCTATCATGGGCCTATAGCCATGTCTATAATGGAAAGTCCAGGCATATAGGATTCATACATAGCTGTGTTAAACAGTTTAATCACAGAAAGTGTGATTACTATTAGTTATGTAAAGTCAAGTGAAAACTTGGTTGACCCCTTAACAAAGGGACTTGCAAGGGATTTGGTATGGAAAACATCAAAGGGGGTCTTAAGCCCACTTAACATAATCACTTCTGGTGAAAACTTGACTCAACGCTTGAAGAAACATCAAGTATTGAGTTCAATGAGCCCAAGTACATCATATGTCGTGATTGCAAGCACTTAGTTTTATTTTATTTTCATTCCAAGGTTGAAGTGTTTGGTACCTATAATGTGAAAAGAAGAGGATGAATTAGCGAACTCTTAATAAGCTTACAACTGGGTTGTTAGGTTAGTGTAAATTGCAAGGGTACTCTCAGTAAGCTTATTTATGTGAGTGTAGGAGGTGGTGCTGCTTCCTATAAGTCTAAGGGCTTGACTTTAGAGTGCTCATGAAACATGATATAGACATAAGGCCAATCCATGTGCCGGTTTATTTGAATACTTGAGGTAACCTATATTGTGCGTGAGACATGTTCGAATAGTCATATAAGATTGCTAGTTCAAAGACAAGTCTACTATGCCATCTTGACTAACTTTAAAGTGTCTTCACTAAGTGAATGATTCAAATCGTAAGATATCTTCGCTTATGCGTAAGGCTACCAAGCGAACGAAGAGTTATCATCCAGTATTTTGAAAATGGCAGGGGAATGTTGGGAAATTTTCAAAATGGGTTTTCAAAATTTATTGTTTAATTTTTGGGTGTTTTCAAAACCTTCCATATTTTTCTTTAGAAAACTTGAAATAAGCTTGGGGACTTTGTCTCATATCGGAAAGAGAAGAAAACATGGAGCACTTAATAAAGTGCTATATGGAACATTCCTTTGAATATGGAATTATGAGATGGATGCTAGTGTACATGCACTCACACTGCAAGGATGGTGCTTTGCACCATCTGCACACACACATGCATACGCATGGGCAGTGGGCTGTGTGGTATTTGATGGCGTACTTTGCACTTAGCATCGACGCAAGGCGCCATGAGGGTGCTTTCCTATTTGCATCGGACAGGTTAGAGCGATGATGTGGATCCAACGTGGCATGGGTGACGTGGAATATAGTCAACTCCATGTGGCAGTGATGTAGTATCCATTGGCGATGAGTCAACCAACCGATCGAACGGTTGCCTGTCCGATCTGGAGCAGTTTGATCATAGTCATTTATTGGAGATACGCGTGATCGTACGGATGAGATGGCACCTGATTGTGATCAGGTATGATCAATCAAGGCGTCTATTCGGTGTGAGAATGATCTACACCATAGATCGTCGATCCAACGATCAGATATGATCGGATGCGATCAAGGGACATGACCATTCGATCAGATGCATCAATACCTATAAATAGTCAGCGAGATCAGCCATTTCAATTCATCCAAAATTCAGAAATTATTCCTGTAATTCTCTCTCTCTCTTTCTCTCACACACATACACACACACACACACACACACACACACACACACACACACTCTTGATTTAGAGTTTTCGATCAAGAGTCTCTTAAGCAAATACTTTTCTTACTGGTAATCAAATTTTGCAGACTTAATTATTAGTGTCTTGGTTTTCTTGATTATATCAAGAGTATTCTAATCTACTATCATCAATGCAGAAGACGGTAGACTTGATCTTTAGATCATGCTTCATTGTATCTTGGAGGTGAATATACTGTAACCCCCTACACACCTTTTGGTGGGTGCAAATATTGTCTTTAGGAAAGTGACTAAGTAATGCGACTTGAAGCACCAAATTTCTGTTCTACATAGACAAGATCATCGCCAAGTTTTGAAGACCGGAAGACCACTAACTGAAGAATTCAAGACGAATTGTTCCAACATATTGCAAAGAGGACATAATGCTAGAGATGAGAAGCAGCAAGAGAGGCACTAGAAGCAAATTTTCAAAGATGGAGGTGGTGAGAAAAGGTAGGGTAAGTTGGAAATAAGGTTGTCAGAGGTGAAGGGTGGCAACTGGTGGTGGTGGGGTTGGGAAGAGTGGCAGCCGGTGATGATGAGTTGAGAGGGAGGGAGGGGTGTGTAAGTAATTTGATTGAAGGATATAATGGTAATTAAAAAAATTAGGATAATGGTATAAATTGAAAGAATAAGTGGTGTGTAAATAGAAACTCCCCAATATAAGTTATAGGTGGCTACTTCTTTAAAGGATAATGCTGTAGATTTTTTTAAGAATTCCTAAAAAAACATATATTAACAAAATTCTATAAATATACTCACTCCATCCCAAAATATTAGTCCCTTACTTCGTTTTTCATTGTCCTAAAATATTAGTCCCTTTTCAAAAATCAAGTACAAAAATAATATAAATTTCCTATTTTGCCCTTCTTTTAAATTCATTAACAACATAAAAAGTATAATTATGACATTTATATTCCCCAAAAAATGTACTATTAAAGGGTAATTTTGAAAAATTAATTTTTTTAAAGTGTAATAATTGTACTACCAAAAAAAGTTGAATTCCTCAAAAAGGGCCATTATTTTGGGACGGAAGGAGTAACATTTTGATGTTGAACTATTATTAACTAGGGGTGATCATGGATCTGTTCAACTAACTCAACCCGATCGAATCAACCTAACGTGATTGATTTTGGACGGATGCGTGTCTTTTGGGGAATGAATTAATGCAGATGAAATATTTTAAAATTCGCAAATATGGTTCGGATAGCGGATCAACCTTCTCGCGCCCTGTAGACTCGACCTTTTTTGGGCCCCCTTTCGGAGAGCTCGAATTGGTCCTATAGTTCTCCTTTCACGGTTCTGAATCTAATCTCACAAAGTGCAATGTGAGACTGATAAACACCAAAGAGTCCAAATCTGGCACATTGTTTTAGAAAATCGATTTTGAATAAAAAAGCGCCAAACATGAACTGCTTTGCCAAATTACAGAGTCGCCACCTAAATATTTTATTTTTGGAAAATTTAGGAAACCTTGACTCGTGCTAAAGGCCACGTGTCCGTCATCACCAAAGTTGTCTCGGCTTGGGAACTTGGGTACGAGAGGGGAAGGTCCTGAAATGAGCACCCCCGCTCGCCCGATCAAAGGATCGGCCTCTACTAATCATGATATGTTGTTTTTATAAACACATGTGTTCTTATTCTGATTATTAACTAACCTTACTATGTGATGCGCACAACACACAAGTATAGACTAAATCGTAATAATTGGAACAAAACAACTCATGTTTGTTTTTGAAAATGGTTTGAAAATGCTACGCTTAAGTGGGCTAAAATGCGGATTTGCCACCAAACAAGACGGGCTTAAGACATGATTTGCCATTTCGCAAAGTGGGCTTTAACACTCACATTTGTTGAATTGTCCCAATTCAAGCAACAAAGCCTTCATCCACAGGCATTCGTGCAGTTTAGCATTTAAGCAAATAGTCTCATGGCAAGCATGCTATCATGGCAGTCACTTACACACATGCAAGTATGCTAAAGCGTAAAACTTACAGAGTACTCCAAGCCAAAACAAAAGCTAGTTAGAAAACAATGCATGATCCTAACTATGTTAGATGCCTAATGCAACACATGCAATAATGCAACTAAATAGGCTCAACTATCTAAGATGGCATATGAATGCAACAATTTGATAATATGCTTTGAAACACGTATTCAAAGAAGTGTATTGAAATACAATGCAATTTGAATGATACGCCGAGCCCGGTGCATGCAAGACAAATGAATGATGCAAACATGCAAGCATAAGGATGCTAATTGAAATATGCCCTAATCTAACCATCGAAAACTGTTAAATAAATGGGAGAAAGACGTGGGATTGGAAGACATGCACACACGCATGCACACTTATTACCACATTATGCCCTCACAAAGGAGGGTCCGAATAAATAAGAGCTAAGCTATGCTAAGCTAAGCTAATTATTACAAAACGAACTAATTAACTATTCTACCTAATTAATTATTACAACACAATTAAATAACTAGCTAATACTAAGCTAATTAAAATATTACTGTAATAACCCTCGTCACTGTTTACCGATAAACTATCGATTACTGCTAAACGGAGACTGATTATGACTGATAATTAAATTGATCGAAAATACTGAACTGACTGACTGAAATTCGAAACTGATTGATTGACCGTGTCTGTTTAAATGCATTTTCTATCTGTTGATTGCTAATTGATCTGTTCGTATTTTTATGTTTGAACTGCAAATTGAAGGCCTTATCGGCGGCCGAATCCGAAATTAATTGATGTTTTATAATCATTAGATTTTATGTGATTTTATGGTGTATTTATCTGAAATGTGCTATGGTATGATTAAATTAGATTAAATTAAGTAAATTGGCAAGAGTTTAACTTATTTACCAAAATGCCATTGAGTGGCCCACTACTTGGATCATCTTTGAGCCTCATACATACACATTTCATTAGCTTATTTCTTAGACTTAACCGACCAAGAGAGGGAGAGGGTGAGAAATTGAGTTCTATCTTGTGAATTGCTTGGAAATTGAAGAAATTATAGAAGAGATTGCATATTTGAGCTCCCTTCTTGAACTACAAGACTTAAGGTAGATTCATTGTCTTTTTGTTTATGTTTTGAGTTGATTCTTGCATAGTTTAGAGCAAAGTTGAAGTCTAGAGCCAATTTATGGCTCAAATTGTTGGGTTGAAGCTTAATTGTTGCATGCATATATATATATTGAAGTTTTGAGGTTGTAGTTCATAATTCCTCACATGCATGTCCATGTTTTGAGAGTAGACCATGATTTCATCATGTTTTGGAAAGAATTGGCTCATTTGAGCTAGCTATTGAAGCTTGAAAGTGGTTTAAACTCATGCATGTCATGTTTGTAGCATGTTCATGAAAATTTGGTTTGAAATTGAGTTTGAATTAAACACCCTTGGGCGTTGATTTCTCAAATTGAGCTTTGAATCATGTTGTTCTATGTGTTTACAAATGTTTTCCAGAAAATAGGCCCAAGAGGATCGAATGTAGAGCATCAAAAACTTGGTTTTTTGCTTGGAGGTGCAATTGCTGATAGCGAACGGAAATGGCGGAAATATCCAAGCTTAGAATTTATTTTTGCGAAATTTTTTTCGAGTACCTTACCGAGAGTGAGACGCGAGTGGAGGTTAACGCCGGCCGCGCCGAAGCGACGGCCGCGGTCGCCCGAGCAGCGGTCGATTCGCCATTCAAGATTATTATTACGGCTGGGGGGATTTGCTGCCGAGCCGAAAGGTTTTTTTGTGATGTCCGCTCGGCGGTAAACTTCCTTTCGGCGAAAGGCTTTGCTTTTCTGAAAATTCTGAAAAATGCTTCTAAGTGCATCTTTGCATCCTCATTCCATCCTAGGCATTCTTAGGCCTAGTTTAAGGCATCTTATGAGGATATAGATGTAGAACACGCCGAGGCAAGTTAGGGATTAAGTTGTTATCTTTCCTAACTGTATGACTTAGTGTGTGTTCAATCTGTAAACTGTGTAGGGTTGGCGACTGGGGACACGCTCTAGCTTACTGTAGCCCAGAACTCTGTGAGTAACAACTGTGTGAAGATATGTTCAAAATGATTATCTTCTGAACAATTGAACTGTATTGCTTTCTGAATTGATACTGTTAATTGAATGAATGTATGTCCTATATTCTGAGCTGTATTGTGGCATCCTTAGCAACTACTGTCTACTGTTTACTGTTATAGAGATCTCTGTCGGTTCCCTTGTTGGAACCACTATTGTTTACTGATTGATGGCCATCATTTACTGTTTGGTCTTTTAAGACCTACTGTTTACTGTACTGCTATGCTAATGGATGTACCACATATGACTGAATGACTGAATTATTGATATACTGAATCAATGAACTGTTTTCATTACTGTAGGGACATTCATTCTAAATCCCTTTACGCATTATGTTATTCACTGGGCTTTAGCTCACTGCTCATATATATATATGTAGGTGTACAGGCACCAGACCGCGGCTAGAAGTGTCGGGGTAACTCCAGTTTTGTCAAGCCAACCTATGTGCCTCACTGCGAGGTTTCGAGCCTGTCAAGCTAAGGCTATGGGGTGTTTTAGTTTCTCCCTTCTGTTCTGTTTTGTAAACTGTAGCACTGTACTGTATTGTTTTAATAGGGGTTAAGTCCCTGTTCTGAATGGTTGTATATGATGTACATACTATTTTGTCACTGATTGTATATATATATATATATGTATGAAAAGTCTTTTTGCATACAGACTGTCACAGCTCATTGGACATTGTTTATTTACTGTATTGGCTTCCGTCATGCCCCTGTACTCTATATTATCGTTTATCATATGTGCCTTCGTAATCTCGGATTCTTGGCGATTCTTGCTAAACCCATAGGGGCGGGTTTGGGTCATGACAATTACAAAACGAATTGATCAATTGGTTACACAAACTAATCATAAGCAATGAAATGGCCTCGCGGGCGAGGGAGATATGCATGCTCGGTTGGCGTTATCCCGGAAATCCATTGCCTTGCCACCGGTTGTCTCTGTTTGCATTCACTTCTGTTTTCTGATCATTGAACCAACTTCAGGCTGCCCTTTTCTCAAAACAGGAACATTTTTGCACCAAAACAGACTGGTGGCTGGTCAGCCACCAAAAGTGGCTGCCAGCCACTTTAACTGATCGGTCAGCTAGTGAATGTGGCCGGTCGGCTACCTCCTTTCCCAAACTCCTGGTTTTGCTGCAACAGAGAACAACAAAGCCAAGACAATGTATTTGCAAGGAAATGTGTGTACTGCTACTCTCCTCGTCATGTCTCAAGCTCAAAGAAGAGTGACACTCGGCTCTCACACCACTAACCAAGCATCTTAATGCATGATGGCCCAAAAACCAAGCTTGTACAAGTTTAGTGAATGCACAAACAATACACAAAGAGCCTCCACCCTATCATGCATGATCAAGGGTGTTGGCGACCAAGAAATGTGACACGTTTCATCACTTTAAGTATGAAACATCCCAAATTTCTTGTGTTTGGATTAACGTCCGATCCAAACATATGTAATGCAACACAAATGCTTATCTTGCGCATGTTTTACTTAGTCCATTTCTTGTTTACACATTTTAGCTTACCAATTAGTCATTTAATTGGTTGAGTTCAATGTGAAAGTCCTCTAATTGGAAAGGTGGTCCAAGCCACAAGCGCCTTGAGTATGAAAGAGGTCTCATGCTGTTGGTTAGTAGAAATCCTCAAGGGAGGGCTAAAACCATTTGGCATGAACGCCTCAAATTCATGCTCAAGCCAACAAAGGGCTCAAGAACACTTTCAAAACGAATGAAAGATTGAAACAATGGAGTACAATGGCATATATTTCAGCACTGAAATAACATGCTAAATAACTTAAAATCATGCAAACAACCCATGTAATGCATGTTAAAAGGGCTTAACTCATTAAGCTAATGAAAGGGGTTGCACCACAACCTTACAACACAAGCCTCAAAGGGCCAAACCAACTCAAAACAGAGTTAAAGCATGTCAAACAAAGGCTAAATTATGCTGAGATTGAAGCGTAAAAGGCAAGAAAATCATGCGTGCAAAATGGTTCACAAGCAAGGCATAAGGTACAACTCTCGAAAGCAATTAAAGAGTGACAGATGTGAGAGAGTGACAGAGGAATGTGCTTTGAAATCACATACTAAATGATGCCACATCATGCAAACAACACAAGTAAAGCATGCTAAGGGCCTCAAAATACAAAGCTAATGAAGCTAGCTACACTATAGCTATACAAAGCAAGCCTCAAAGGACCAAGACCACTCAAAACAGAGTTTAAGCATGCTAAATTAGTAGCAAAAATGTGTTGAGTCAAGCTAACACAAGCTAGATCAATAGGCTAAATCATTAGGCATGCAAGGCTAGTGAGCAAGATTGCACTACAAGTGTAAGAAGCAAACAACAGGTGCTTTAACCAGCCAAAAACAGAGTTATAACATGTTATAATAAGGCCGAAAACATGCTTGAACTAGGCTACAAAAAGATAGAAAAGCATGCTCAAATACTAGACCATCTACATATGCAAAGAAGACACAAGGAGAGAAGGCCACCCTCCCCTATTTAGGACCTCAAAACCAAGCTTTTGCCACTGAAAATCCCTTGGATTTCAGTGGCAAAAAGGCCAAAAAGAAGTTGTTTGAAAAGCTTTAAAAGATGGAACAACTCTCAGCAAATAAGCAACAAAAGAGGGTGGACTACCTCTAACTCCAAAAGGACCTCAATCTACCATTTTTAACACTTAAAAATAAAGATTTTTGTAGTTGACAACTTGGCCAAAAACAACATGCAAAGGTGGCCAAACCAATGTGCAAAAACAAACTTAAAAGGGGTAAATCCTTACCCTTGAAGCACAGCAGCAAAAAAATAACTTTTTTGAGCTAAAACCAAGCTTTTGACTTCAAATAGGACCTCCAAGGACCTCAGCTCCAAGATAGGACCTCCAAGGACCTCAGCTCCAAGATGAAGGTATTTGGTTAAGGGGTTGTGTACAAATATGTGACGAAAACTCACTTTCAAGCCTAAAATAGGAAGAGAGAGAGAGAAAGGGGAAATTTCCTTCTAAAATGTCTAAACCCTCAAAAAGGAGGAGGGACCTTCCCTTATATAGAAAATGCAAGAAAAAAGCATGCTTCATCCCTCCATACACAAGTATGGAGGATGCATTCAGTGACTAATAGTTGGCATAGAAAATATCAGAAAAAGGAGAAAAATGGCCGTTGGCCACTCTAGAGGTGGCCGATTGGCCACCTCCTCTAGCCAACTAGCCACCTCCTCTAGTCGACCGGCCACCCAAGGTGGCTGACAAGAGGCACAAGTGGCTGACAAGGGCTAAAAGTGGCTGACAAGGCCTCTCCTCCCTCTAGGAAAAGGGGCATCGAGGTTTGGCCCAAAAACAAGACCAAAACACAGAGTGTTTAGAGGCTCAAAGACAAGGCGCTCGGCCGAGACCTTCGGGCACTCAAAATGAGCACAAACATGCACGATCATCGCATGCGCGAACGATGACGTCTGAGTCTTAAGGTCGGTCAAAAATGGGGTGTTTACGTGCCCGCATGGATCCGATCCACCTGTAGATGAACTTAAAAAAAAGAAAAGAAAAAGAAACTGATAACAATTAACAACATAAAGTAGAAATAATAAAATATGTATTTGTATGAAAAAGAAAAATAGTACCTCAAAATTATGCATGTGTGATGCCATGGCTTATTATAAACAAATAATACATATTTTTTCAAATTACTAATTATTGGAGATTGTAAAAGTTATTAATTATAATTCAAAGAAATCCTCAAAATTTGTAAAGTCCAAACTGCCACACTGACTGCATCCGCCAACCTGCACGGCCTGCTCAATCTACATCCGCCAAACCAGTAGATGGTTGTGGATTAATTTTTTTAATCTGCCTAGTTTTGGATGGATAGTGGATGAGATGCCACCAAATGTAACCCGATCCGCGATCACCTGTGATGCCCCAAATTTAAGGACATCATAATAATTTAATATTGCCACAAATATTACTAACATCCATTAATTAACAACCCATAATTTAAAGTTCTTAGTTCATAACTTAGTCTTAGTACATAACCGAAATGACACAAATATAAAAAAAAAAAACTAGAGAAAAACTAAAATTTTTAAGAAATGGTTCATGGAACTTGGACACTCTTCAAGCTAACCAAGGCTGAGTGTTGCCTTTCAAGGCCTCGGTGTTTCCTTCGGTTTCTTCAGTACCTGGCATAAAATGCCAGGACAACGGAATGCCAGTGAGCGACGAGCTCAATAAGATACTACAACCTGAAATACCCACCCCGATAATAATGCCCACAATGAATAATGCGTAGTAACAGAATGACAGGTAGCATTTAATAAGCATAATAGGAATGTCATCAGTTGAAATAATAACAATAGATAATAAATAAATAAAAATGACAAACAGCGGCAGTATTTCATCATAAGGAAAATGCCCACTTTTCTTTTTAAATTTTCATAGATTTGGTTTATCAGATAAGTTCAAGTAACTTCCCGTGGAGCACTATTTCCACTCAACCGCTAAGCAATGACCACGGGCAATTCTGACTCCCCCTTGGTCAAATATTCAAATATTACCTACACTAACTACCAATGATGCCCACGTACTAGGGTTACATACCCGAGTCGTGACATCACGGTCTGCCCCAAGGGAACGGTCTATGTTGTGACACTCGCACCACCAACCTTATATCGCCTACACCGATAAGAGCCGAAATACATTCCCGTGCCATGTTAGGGTTCGAAACTCACTTGCGCAAGATTCTAGACCGGCTCACCCCATCACTTTTAAAATGTAATGTATCATTGGTTAAATTTTGTGTCTCTTTACTTGTTGAGATATTCACAATAATTCAAAATTTAATTACCAATAATGTTATACCAACTCATTAAAATCCGAACATAAAATATTACACATGTCACACAATAATAAACAATTGTACAAGTTTTAAATAAACAATTTATTTAAACCATGGTATGAAATAATAATTTAGATACCAAAAAAAAAAAAATAATAATAAATCATAATTACACACATGCATGGACTTTTAATCTATAAGATTAAACTAGCACAATATTAAATAAACCACAATACACTCATACATGGATTACTAATTTACAATATTTGATGAATTAGACCAACACTGTCACGAACCCACCCCGCCCCTAGTAGGATGGTGCCATGATGGCCAGTAATTCGAGACTACCAAAGGCCCCTTACAAGATCACACACGCAAATCAGAATATACATATGGGGCTTACAAATGCGGAAGCAATAAACAAAAGCCAAGTAGTCCATAAGAGCAGTGCATAAGTTGAATGAAATGACACACCTCTTACAATAGCTTATATACAACCAAATGGAGTACAAAAATTACATCTTGACCAAAAGGCTTCTCAGCCATCAAATACAAAATACAATGAAATAACGAAGAAGCATGATCTTCAAGATGTTGCAAAACACGAATCCAAAACACATCGGCAAAACACATCTAGGCGTCACCGCCGCCCTGCTCATTACCTACATATATATAGAGAAGGTGAGCTTGGATACTCAGTGAATGGTATAAATAATAAAGGGTTTACATGAATGATATCCGAGATCTTTTAACAAAACAATACATGGAATAAATCAAGCTCATCTATCAAATCTTTCAAAGCTTCAAGGGATGCTTACTAACATCGATATAATACAAGAGATGACATTCCGGACAAACAAACCCACGCGGTAAAACCGTCAATGGCAAGGCAAGACAAGACAAGAGAGATCTCTAAGCAATGGTGTCGTTGCATTATAGTCCCCAGACACTAAGGACTTGTGCTACAAATGCTTATAGTCTCCTAGCACATACGGACTTCCAAACTTTGTGCTACAAATGCTTATAGTCCCCTAGCACATACGGACTTCCAAACTTTGTACTACAAATGCTTATAGTCCCCTAGCACATACGGACTTCCCGAGAATGTCATCAAATAAGATATATAGTACTTATCGCAAGTAGGAATAATCATTCATGCTTGTAAATAATTTCCGAACAAGGCGAAACAAGGTTTTATCAAAGCTTTATAACATATCTTTATTAAAATACCACTCACTTATTTCTTCAAACGTCGGGGTCAAGGCAAGTCCAAGTCCTACAAAAACATGGCAGAAATCTGTTGAATGCACTTCCAAATAAGTTTCACATGCATGCAGATAATCTCGGCATTCCTCCGATGCTAGGTCAAATCAAAATAAAACACTGTCTCCCATCTCGGGAAAACATGCTGGGCACCAACCAAGTCTTGGCCGAGGTCCCACACCCTCTCGCCGAGGTGTGGTCCCGAGGGCCACTTTCAACGAAATAAAGTCGGGAAAAATCTGGGTTTTCCCTCTGCTCAAGAACATGAGGATCATGAAGAAGATGAATGCAAGGATCATAACTTGTTATTACAAAATCTGAGATTTCATGCTACGAGTTCGAAAACATGGACCTGGGTACCCATACTAGAAGATCTTTGGGAAAACAAACACAAAAGCATGGATTTTAATGCAAGCTTTCGGATCAAACAAAGCTTTTCTTCAAGAACTCATGAACACTAACTTTTTCTTTCTAAAACCAATCTTTAAATCAATGCATGGCATGCAGAACATATTCAATCATGCAATGCAGCTAGATGATCAATATGAACAACAAGAGTTGATCAAGATTCTAACCTCAATACTCAAATCCAACGGTTTGAACTCTAAGGATCAAGCTTGCTATCTACTCTCTCACTCTAAAACCCCTCATTCTCCTTCTAGAGCTTCTCTCTCCTCAAGAACAAGGTTATGATACAAAATGATACATTTCTAGGCTTGCCGGCTGGCTTAACACTCAGCTCGGACACGTGGCAACGGTTGGTTGGCTCTACTTAAAAAGGTGACTGATTGAAAAGACAGGACTATGGCAAAGTGTGTTCAACAAGCTAGGCGGCAAGGGACTCCGGCAAGTAATGACATCGGCTAACAACAAGACTTCGGCAAACAATGGGACAATGACCTCGGCTAGAAAGGTCAACACTTGGCCCAGCTGTGCCACACCTCGGCCTAGATGTGCCACACCTCGGTCTAGGTTGTACCAGTCTAGGGCAAGATCACTGGGGTTCAAGGGCAACATCTTGGCCTAGATAGTACACATCTAGGCCTAGGTAATGATATCTCGACCAATATGCCAGGGTGTGGAGGGAGGTCAACCAAAGAAATCCTAAGGTAGTTCTAAGTATAAGAGTATCAAAAGGGTGACCTAGGCTCAAGATGACCTCGGCTGAAACACATACACACCAATAATGAACATACCATTCAAGTAACACTTATGCAAAACAAATCAAGGAATGCAAAATGCAATACATTGGGACAAGATCATGTAATACATGCAAGCATGACTAGGGTAGAGTGGGGGTTGTTACAAACACAATAACTGATTTTTATCCAAATACATAATTGAAGTGATGATCTTAAATCTGTCCAGAAATTTTCAGGTTATACCTTAGGTAATGAAAATTATAAATAAATTATTTATACAGTTCTAAAATTCGTGAAAATGTACAGAATATTCAATAAATATGTTTAGGTCATTTTTTAGAAAGAATTTCCCAAAAATAAGTTATAAATAAACAATTGAAGATATAGTTTTTGATTCCTCCTTAATCTGTCAAAATTTTCAGAATGTATATCTTGCAAATAAAATTACAAATAAATTACTTATACAACTCTAAAATTCATATAAATCTATAGAATACTCAATAAACATGTTATTGTCATTTTTCAGAAAGCATTTTTCAAAAATAAATTATAAATAATTCTTAAAAATTCCAAGAGTGTTTATGACACAGATTTATCACATTTTCTTAAATTAATTCCACACTTAAATTTATAAATCAATTCCAGGATCTAAAAATTTATTATGAAACTAGACTTCTCAAATTTCATTTTTTGCTTAGAAATTATCAGATTTGGTTTAATATAGAAATTTTAATGATTTTTCAAACACATAATAAATCTGCCTATAGCTCCAGATTCGGTTAAAAATATTTATAAATTCGTACAAAACTCAATAATTGTTGAAAAATTTTGTGGATGAACTAGACATCATTATCAACAACTTTGTAGAGAAATCATCTTTGAAATTTGAGTATAAAATTGTCTAAAACTTCGGGCAAACATTATGGTAGATTCAAAACAGATTATTTTCAACATAGTTTCAGATTTAATTAAAAATTTGTATAAATTCGTAGAAAGCTCAAAAATTGTTGCTAAAATTCTTGGATGAACTAGACATCATTTTCAACAACTTTGTAGAAGAAATTATCTTGAAATTTTGAGTATAAAATTGTCTAAAAATTCGGGCAAACATTATGGCAGATTTAAATGGTCAAATAACATCTTCAATAATCTTTTAATTGCATAAACTATACATGCAAGTCTAAATTCCACAATATTATCATGATTTTCAGATTACCAATATTTAATATACCATCATAAAATTTTTATACAAGTATAAATAAAATCATATCTACAAGTTTAGACAATTTATCATATGTATATAATCTGAAAATTTCAAATATAAAAAAAAAAATGAGAGGATTGAGAGGGTTTTCTTACTTAGTTGTAGAATTGAAATGGAACGATGAAATGGTAGAAAATATATATATCCTTCTTAATCTCCTCCTCCTCTTGTCCTCTTACTCAACTTGACTGAATATTTTTTTTTTCTTTCCGAAGATGTCCTCTTCTTTTTCATTCCTCACCAAATGCAAGCATGCATGTATATATATACAATGCATTTGCTGAGCATCCCCTCTCTTTCTCTCACTCTCTCTCTCTCTCTCTCTCTCTCTCTCTCTCTCTTTCTTTCTTTCTTTCTCTTCATTCTAAGTTTTCTTTCCCTCAATTCCAAGAGCATCATCAGCTCTTCTTCCCTAAACAAGCATGCAAACCAACATGTGGAAAGCCTCCACCGAATTTCTGCAAAGATTTGATTCCCCCCCTCCATTTTTTTTGTATTTGTATTTGTGTGGATTTCTGAAAATTGATACACCAAGATTTTTAACTAAGGTATTTAGTAAGAATAATTATCATATTGAATCCTAATTAAAATAATTTATAAACAACAAATATTGAACACCCACAAAATTATTATTCTCAATAATGTCTTTGTTAGTGATTGAATTTGGTCAGTTTAAAACTAACTTTTACACTAATATACAATTCAGATAGACTGTAGATAAAATAAATAAATAAATAAATTAATTTATTTTCTTTTAAGAATAATTAAATATGGAGTTTTCACATCACCCGTAGTATTAACTATTTTTGTGTTGAATTACAATACATTACTATTTTTGTGTTGAATTACAATACATTTTGATGGCGGGGACCAATAAATTTTCAAATCAAATTTAATTATGACTTTGTTGACTTTTTGGCTTTCGAAGGGTATTTTTGTAAATGCGAGCGTGCCAGCAAGGATCAATCAGTCCTTACAGAATTTATAATTGCCAACCAATTATCAGACGATTGTATTTTAGTTCTTTCAGCCTCAATGAAGAGGACTTTTACTGGTGGCTTGACTTAGGAGAAATTAAGTAAAATATTATTTTGATGTTTAAGTATATTTCAAGAAACTAGATTGTATCTAATTGGACTATCCAATTAAGTCCATTGTGATCCATTTTGGCCCCATGTGGATGATCTGAAATATTTATTTTGTAGAGTTTGTCGAGCATATTATTCGTACCATAAATTAGTTTGATCGGACATTGTTACCCACTTAATTGGGTTATGTTTGTTTGAATTATTTTATTTTTTTATTTTATGGAATCATATTTTTGTTAATTTCTTTTTAGACAAATGTGATTTGGTTTAGATTGCCAAGATAAGCCTAAAACAACTAGACAGTCCATGTTGGACACAATTCAATACCTATTTTAAAGTGGCATTCATTAATGAATTGGGTTTCTCTCATGTTTTTATGTTGAGATCTCAACATGAGAGAACTTGAGGGACTTATAGGCCCCGTTTGGTAGAGCTGTATAAAAGTGATTATAACTTATAACTGTGAACATAAGCTGATTTTTGACTTATAAATTAAGTTTCTCCTCCCCCACTCAAAGAATAAGTTGATTTTTGACTTACAAAAAGCTATAAGCTGTATTGTTAAGCTGAACCAAACACATCAAAATAGCTTAAATTAAGCTAAAAGCTGAAATAAGTTGGGAATAAACCCTACCAAACGGGGCCATAGGGCCCATCATGGGTCATGTTTTAATAATCCAAACCATTAATTTTGTAGAGCTTTCAATTCATGAAAAAAATTAGTTTGATCCAATAATCATAATTTTTCATTTTATAGCATTTGTCTCCTAAAAAATGGGCAACAAATATATTTTTGAAATAGATCATCCAATTTTTTAGAGACAAATGCGAAAAATGAAATGATTACGATTATTGGATTAACTTAAATTTTTTCATGGATAATATATATACATTGAGAATTTTACAAAATTAATGGTCAAGATCATCAAAATGAGAACCATAATAGGTGCTGTGGGCCTCTCCACTTCTTTCATGTTAAGATCTCAAGAGAAATCCAATCCTTCATTATAATAGTTTTAGCTATGACAAAAGTGGTCTTCAAGTATATTAGTGGTTTTCTGTGTTGTGTTTGATTAATATTGTTTGTTAATCGCTTTTTTTTGTTTGTTGTAAGGAAGCATGTTTACAAAACACATGTTCAACATAATTTTTTTCCTTATAAATACGCTTTCAGCTTAATTTTTTTTTTTTGTTTTAACACTTTAGCATTTATTTTATTACCATTGCTCACAATTTTACTTAAAAAAAAAAGATTTTTTAATATTTTTATATTGAAAGTGTGTTTACAAAACATGCTTTAGCATAATTTTTTTAAAAACACTTTTAGCATTTTGTTACCGTTGCCTTCAACATAGTTTTTTTTTTTCCTAAAATAGAAAACATGTTAAAACACGCTATCAACATTTTATTACCATTGCTTTCAACACAATTTTGATTTTTTAAAATAGGAACAAGTTTTCAACATAATTGTTTTTAACATGCTTTCAACATAAATTTTTTAAATTATATTTAAAAAGACACTTTCAACATAATCTTTTAAAGTGTGTTTAAAAAAAAAAAAAACAAACAAACTAGAAAGCGTGTTTACACTTTGAGCAGAAGTTTTTTTTTTTTTTTTCAATGGAAAGCGTGTTTGTTTTTTTTGTTTTTTTTTTAAAATTCATTGTAAAGAAGCACACACCCAAAAATTGTGTATAAGGCAATAACACGCAAAGCGTGAAAAAATAAAAAACAATAAGTGTGTTTTCAGGCTTTCAATATATATATATATATAAATTATGTTAAAAGCGTGTTTTGTAAACTTGATTTCTATTTAAAAATAAAAAATAATAATTTGCATTGAAAGTGTTAATTAATTTTTTTTAAAAAAATTCCAACAAAAAGTATATTTATAAAATATGCTTTCATCAAAACATATTTTGGCCGATTCCAGAAAATAAATTTTTAAACAATCTAGTTATTTAATTTGATAATAAATAAAACCCAAAAGGTTATATGGTCATCATTTTGTGTTGCACATAATTTTAGCACAAAAAGTATTTATTGAATACTTTTGTGTTTCCTTTTAGGGAATCAACTGCCACTCTTGAAGGTACGATTGTTTTAGGAGTTACTCTATTTTGGGTGACTTTGTTTTCACTCTTGTCAAATCCAAAGAATTGGAGGAAATCAGAAGTAGATTGCTCAAAGCTTGATTAGAACTCGGAAAAACTTCATACAAAAAGACATTACAACTTGGTTGGACCAAAAACTTCATGCAAACAGGTAGTGAAATCGAACACGAAGCTTTTTTCGACGTGTGGTTGTCGAAGTTTGTCTAACCAGTACATCCATTTGATACTATTGGCAAATATGTACCTCCCATTGTTGTTTTTCTAACTTTAGGTACTAAAATCGCTCTCGCCTCGACTGTTCTTGCTAGGCTTTACAAAGACTTGAACTTGTTAAAACAAAGGATTGTAACTGTTTCAAACAATTTGGAGACAAATGAACTACCTACATTGGCACTTGGGGCTCCTTTTCAATTGATTCATATTTGGGTTTGGCAGAGATTTTCAATTTTGAGTTCAAACCCAAATTCAATTGGAGATGGTTTACCCAGATTTGCTGGATGGGACTGTTTTGCCCAAGAGCCATAAACAAACACCAAACAAACAATCATATAAGAAAACAACAAGGTTTACGTGGTTCAATGATGTGCCTACGTCCACGGCAGCGACTTTCACTATATTGAGAAGAAAATTACTACTTGTGTCTCTTTCTCAACCTCTTACATTTCTTACACTCTGTTCTATCACTCCTTGCACATTTACTTGCACTTATCTTGCACACTATTTGCACCCCTATTTATACAGCAATTCTAGGGATAAATTTGCACTTTGAAGTGGCAAGTTGGCAACTTGTTATTGCAGTGCAACAGTGCAACTTGCCAATTTACTTAACTTCTAGAATTTAAGCCAAAATAACAACTTGTCCATTGGCTTGGGTTTTAGTATTCGAGCCAAAAAAGGGCAATAGGGACAAGGTGAAGAAACTGAATCTCGAGTATGTGGATAAGGCTATAGAATGGGATAGAAAGTGTATTCAATGGCACCCATATGTGATGGATATGAAGAATAAGTTGTTTTTCAAGTTTTATGGTGAGAAAGATAGTGGGTATTGATTGGTGCAGACGTCCCCGAACGTTCCGGGAGGGAATCCCCCCCTTCCCGTTTTGTTCATTGGGACTCACTACAGTTCAGGACTCAATGTGACGGTCCTGTATCTAATCTCACAGAGTGTAATGCAAGACCGATGAATCATCAAAGAGTCCAAATTCGGCAAATCGTTTTGAAAACAAATTTTTTTTTAAAGAAGAGCCAAACATGGACTGCTTTGCCAGATACAGAGTCGCCACCTAAATATTTTATTTTGGGGGAATTTAGGAAACCCTGACTCGTTGCCTAAGGCCACGTGTCCGTCATCACCAAAGTTGCCTTGGCTCGGGAACTTGGGTACGATTAGGGAAGGTCACTTAGTGAGCACTCCCGCTCGCCCGATCAAAGATCGGCCTCTACTAACCATGATATCGAGTTTTGAAAACATTATGTGCTCTTATTCCGGTTATTTAGCCTAGAATTACTATGTGATGTGCACAGTATATAAGTATAGACTAGGTCGCCTGAATTGGAATAAAACATTTCATGTTTGTTTATTTGAAAGATGGTTTGATGGTGCTACTCGCAAGTAAGCTAAGACGTGGATTTGCCACCCTCAGGTGGGCTTTAGAAAACATGGTTTTGCCATTATGTAGTGGGCTTAAAACTCACAGTCAATGCATTATTCCAATTCAGATAACCCAACCTTCATCCACAGGCATTCAGGCAGATATATCACATAAGCACATAGCCTCATGGTAAGCATGCTATCATGGTAGTCACTCACACACATGCAAGGATGCTAAAGCATAAACACTTACCGGGTACTCCAAGCCAAAACAAAAGCTATGTTAGAAATCCATGCATGATCCTAACTATACAGAAATGCCTAATGCAACACATGCAAAATGCAACTACAATAGGCGCGGCTATCCTAAGAATGGCATATGAAATGCTATTGAAATACAATGCAGTTAGTATGATGCGCCGAGCCCGGTGCGTGCAAAACAAATGAATGACTGGAATCATGCGAGCATAAATATGCTAATTGAAACATGCCCTAATCTAACCATCATAAGCTGGTAAATAAAAGGGAGAAAGACGTGGGGTTGGAAGACATACATCACACGCACGCACACTTATTACAACATTGCCCTCTCTCAGAGGGTTCGAATAAATAATATAGTCTGAATAAACAATTAACTACTCTAGCTAATTAAATATTACAAAACCCTAATTAATTAAAAAATTAACTAGGAAAGCGAATAAACTAGCATGCAATACTACAAGTAATGGACTGCCTCAGCTTTATTCTGAATGATGAAAGATGCATGTAACACGTCCGCGGGGGGACCTCGCGCTACAGTTCGGACTCGATTTTTTGTGTCGGTTCTAAATCTGAACCAAAGAGTCCAAATCCGGCAAATCGTTTGAGAAAACAGATTTTTGAAAAAAAGTAGTGACAAACATGGATTTGCTGCGATTCTGAGTCGCCACCTAAATATTTTTTAAAATGGGAAATTTAGGAAACCCCGACTCGGTCAAGGCCATACATGTCCGTCATCACCAAAGTGGTCTTGGCTCGAGCTTGGGTACGATCGGGAAGGTCACTATGAGCACTTTCGCCATTCAAGACCGGCCTCTACTAACCGTGATATCCGTTTTTGAAAACTTTATGTGTTCTTATTCCGGTTATTAACCTAGAATTACTATGTGATGCGCACAACACAAAAGTATAGACCAGATTGCCTAACTTGGAAATAAACATTGCATATCCGTTTTGTCTTGAAAAACGTGTTGTTTTCTTTTGCTACTCGCGAGTAGGCTAAAATTCGGATTTCAACGAGTTGTTCCAACTCAGGCAATCTAACCTCCACCCACAGGCATTCAAACAGTTTATCATGTAAGCACTTAGCCGCATGGCAAGCATACTGTCATGGTAAACATTCACACGCATGCGATATGCTAAAGCCATAAAAACTTACATCGTACTCGCCAAAAACGATGGCGGTTAGCAAACATGCATGACCTAGTTCATGTTAAGTGGCTAATGCAACACATACAGCATGTAATTAGGATAGGCTCGGCTAACCCTAAACAATGGCATGTGAAATGCACTTTATTCGATGCACGTATTCAATTTGGAATTGAGAATTACAATGCAGTTTGTATGATGTACCGAGCCCGGTGCATGTAAACGAATGCATGAATGCACGCATGCATTGCATAAGGTATGCTTAAAATAAACATGCCCTAATCTACCAACATAAGCGGGTAAATAAAAGGGTTAGAAAGAAATGAGGGTTGGAAGACATACACCCACTCACACACCCTTATTACAATTTTGCCCTCACTCGGAGGGACCAAATAATAATACAGATTAATTAACTACGCAAGCTAATTAAATATTACAAATCAACTAAATTAATTAACAAATTAACTAAGTTAATTAAAGCAGTAAACGCCTCGGGAAGAGGGCTCAAATGCAGCGCGCGCTCGGGATCGGCTCGGAATCGCACTGCCATGCACGGATTGCCTCTGTTTCCCCTGCTATCCTCATCTGAAAATTGCCAAAGTCCCAGGAGTGCCTCTCAGGGCACTGGAGATCACCACCGGCTGGGGTAGAGCACCACCGGCTGAAGGAGGAGGCCACCGGCACAGAATTGTTCCATCGGCTGGGAAAACACTGCCGGTCGGCACAAAAAAGTGCCGGTCGGCACAAAATGTTCTGCAGATCCTGCAACTTACAGCAGCAGAGGACAAACTATGCATGGCAAGGCAATTCAAAACATGTATGCACAAAATACATCCCTCATCATATTAATGACTCAATGGGGGTATGTGCCTCGATTCCCGGACCACCAATCACGCATTTCCATGCATGATGGCCCTAAGAACCAAGAATGCAACTTCGCTTTCAAATGCATGCAAAACACATAGGCACAAAAGGGTGCCAAACCTCTATCAAACTCACTTCAAGAGGCTTGGCATGCATGTCAATGTGGTGCAATCCTAAGCATGTTAACTAGGCATGCAACATGGACTATGCAATGCATTTATGCAAGCATGAAAACAAGCATATAAGGCAAGCATGATAACAAATGAAATGATAGACTTAGACATGAATTAGGCACCTCAAAAAGGCCTAAAATCAGTAGCCAAAATGTCTACAATTGGGGACTAAACACACACACACATATGCACATGTTAAGGTACCAAACCCAAGGCATAAATAAGCAAAGTTCAAGCACACTTGAGATGATTCAAACATGGACCATTAGTATGCAACTTAGGCTCTCAAATCATTTTAAACATGATGCCAAATCATGCAACAAATCAAATCAAACAAAGCATGCAAATAGCCTAGGCTTAAGGCAAGCTAATAGGGCATTAAACCACACTTTGCACAAACATACATGGCATGCACTAATCAACCTAAAACAGGTTTCTAGCATGTCAAAACAAGGCCAAAGAGCTACTTAGATGGCATCTAAGAGTCATTAAATCAAAGGCATGCATTGAAGCCAAAACAAGGGGCGTACAACACATGCTCCTAAAGCATTAACAAGGCCACTAAGGCAAGCATACAAGCACATTGTAAGGTCTGAAATGGCATGCTAGGGGGTTCCAAACCACCAAAATAAAGCAAGCAAAACATGCTACACTTTCATGCTCTTAAGGCTAACAAGCCAAATGCAAAGGAGCTATAAGATACAAGTCATGATCGACCAAAACGACTATGGACAGAGCTAAACCATGGCAAAATAAGCATACAAGCTTCACAAACACAAGTCTAAAACATGCTAAAAATAGGGGCACACTTCCTAGATATGTTAAGGCAATAAGAGGCATTACAAGGCAACTATACTAAGCATGCATAGGAGACCAAAACCAACTTGAAAAACATGTTATATCATGGCAATATAAGCATGAAAGACAACCAAGGCATGCTCAACACACACTCAAACATGATGTTCCTTTGGAAGCCAAAACTTGCCCTTTTCAAGGACATCAAGGAGAAGGGGTGGCCCTCTCCTTCTTGAGACTTCAAGGCATGCTCTTCACCACTGAAATCCCTCAAGATTTCAGTGGTGAAGAGATCCTATCACCAAAATCTCGGATCTCTCACAAAATAGCACCAAAAGTGCCCTTTTCAAGGTCTAAGAGTGGTCAAACTTGCTCAAACCACAAGACACTCTTAATGAACAATAAAGAGGGCCTAAAAACAGAACTTTTATGTGTTGATCACCAAGCACAAAAATAGGTCTAAGCTATGTAGAAATGGGATGCAAAAATGGGGTAAAAAGGGGTAGTTTCTTACCCTTGATGACTATCTTCACAAAAGTTGTTGTTGTTGCTTCCTTGAGCTCCAATCCAACCAAAAACACCAAGAACCAACCCTTAGAACCTCAGTTGCTTAGAGAAGGTGAAACACTAGGTGCTTGTGTGCAATAGTGTGAACTAAAGCACCTAGTGTACAAAATGAGAGGTAAGAAGAGAGATACAATAGATACAAAGATCAAACCCTAAACCAGAGGTTCTCCTCTCTTTTTTCCTCTCTAACCCTAAAATTTTGCTAACCCTTGAGCCAAGAGAAGAGCCTTCTCTTTATAGGCAACAAAGACTTACAAACTAAGTCATCCAAGGGCTCATCCCTCCATACACGTGTATGGAGGGGAAACAAGAGCTAAACAGCTGTCTAAAAATATCTCAGAAAGCAGCTGTAAAGTGGTCGGCTGGGCAAAATGGTCATTTTGCCAAAAAGAGTGCCGACCGGCACAATATAGTGCCGGTGGCAACTACAGCCAGCCGGTGGCCTCTAGCCACAGCCGGTGGTGTGTGGGGATACCTCAGAAGGCATTCCCTGCCCTTCCAAGGCAAAATACAAGTGTTTGGTGCAAAACCAGACACAAAACGGTCAAGTTCGGAGGCCCTGAGGCAGGGCGCGTAGCCGAGAACTCCGGGAACTCCAAACAAACACAAACATGGATAATCACCGAGTGTTCAAGCGGTGACGTCCAAGTCTTGAGGACGGTCAAAAATGGGGTGTCTACAATGCATGGATGCTCGAGTCGCCCTATCGGGAAATTCCTCGCGATGCCCCGATTTGCCTCTGTTTGCAATTGATCCCGGAATACTGTACCAAGCTCCAGAAGGTTGTTGACCAGTTTTGCTGTCGGTTTCCGGTTTGCTACAACAGAGAGCAAAAAAGGGGGCATGGAAAAGTATCTTCAACATATGTATGCATGACCACTCTCTCCATCATTGCACAAGCTCTAGGGAGTGTAGTCCTCAATCCTTATGCCATCAATCACGCATCTCGATGCATGACGGCCGAGGAATCGAATTGCATGACTAAAACAAAACCAGCCAAAAAAAGAAGTATGCCATGCCAAAATATGCCCAAAAACCCACTGAAACTCAGTCAATGCATGCAAGAATGATAGGCTCCTTTGGAAGGCCATGCAAGGGGTTATTCTACACATGTATGATGGACACACAAAATGGCAAAACCACCTCTGTAAAGAGGTTATGAGGGTCCTAAAACCCACCAAAAAGGCCCTGAAATTAGTCTAGGAAGCATGAAAGTGAAAGCCCCTTTGAAAGGCCTTGAATAGGATTGTTCTACACATGCATAATAAACACTTTATATGGCAAAATGGGCTCTGGACAGAGCCTATGCAGACCTTAAAACTCACCAAATAGAGCCTAAAACATGGCTTTGAAACATGCAAGTAGGTGCCCCTTTGGAAGGCCAACAACGCTAGTAAACAAATCAAGGGGTAAGAGGGTCACCCCTCTTTGATTTTAGGGCTCAAAAACACATGTTAGCCACTAGAAATCCGCTAGATTTTAGTGGCTAAAAGGCCAAACCAAGGCCAACACAAATGCTCTAATGCATAGCCCTAAACATGAGGAAATAAAGCATGCAAAGGGGAAGATGGCCCCAAACAGAAAAAAATGTCTTAAACAAACATGTTTGTAAGCTCAAAACAAAACTTTTTTCAGTTTATGACAAAACCCAGAAATGCTTGCAAATAAGGCTAAAGAATGAAGCAAAATAAGGCTACAAAGAGGGAAATGGTGACTTACCCTTGTAGCACAGCAATGCAGCAAGCTCTGGACCAAGAAAGTAAGTCTTCAACCTCTGAAAATCGGCTCCAAGATGCTTGGATGGATGGTGGAGGTGTTGTGCTAGGAGGTGTAGTGCAATGGGTGCAAGAATAATAGAGTTTGATGCTTGAAGTAGAGAGCTATGGAGGGAGGTGTATGTATGCCTTGGCTAAAATGTTCAACCCTTGCAATGGAAGAGGAGAGTCCCTCTTATAGAAGAAGAGGTCCAAGGCTTCTTGGAGAAGCTTCAAGCAAAGGGACCAAACTTCTAAACCAAAAGGGTCAAGTTTCTTGAGGAAGCTAGACAAAAGGGGTTAAGCTTCCTCAAGAAGCTTGACAAAAGGTCAAGCTTCTCTTAGAAGCTAAGCCAAAAGGGCCAAAAACTTCTTCAAGAAGCCTAAACAAGAGGGTTAAATCTCAGAGGATGGGGCAAATGCTTCCCAGCTGGCACAGTTGTATTGCACTCAGGGAGACAAAAAAGGAGATGGCTGGACGACCAGTTCAAGTGGTCGGCCGACCACTTGCCCTGGTTGGCCGACCAGGGGTCAAAAGGTTCAAGAAGAAAAGGTGGTCGGCCATACCAGATTGGTGGCCTCCCAGATGAATGCAACACAATGGTGGTATAAGAGACCAGAAATTATGGCCCAAAAGTGAGGGAGACCAAGGGGTCAAAAGGTTCAAGAAGAAAATGTGGTCGGCCATACCAGATTCGTGGCCTCCCAGATGAATGCAACACAATGGTGGTATGGGAGACCAGAAATTATGGCCCAAAAGTGAGGGAGACCACCTCTCTAACAAGAAAATCAGGTAGTGAAAGGAAAAGTGGTCTCCAAGAAGAAAAGGTGGTGTCCCACCATACTACCACCTTTCTAACAATGAAACTAGGGTCCATGCCAAAAATGAGCCCTAACCGATGCAAAACGAGGGTTCGGGGGCTGAAATGCGCAGCTGGGGGCCCCGAAAACTGACTGTTAAGCGGTGGAAGTGGCGTGCAACCCTGAAAGTGGTCTCCCGGGCCACAGTGTCCCTTTAGGGAGAGGAAACAAGGTGTGTGCCAAAAATCAGACCAAATGGAGGTAGTTAAGTGGTCCCGAACCGAGGCGCGCGGCCGACGGCTCTAAAAATCGGAAACTGGTCTCCAAACGGGAAAAGTGGTCTACGACCACGAAACGTAGCCTACGGCCACTGAGAGATGGTCTACGAGACCTCTCCCTCCCTTCAAGAAGAGAAAAATAGAGAAAATAGGACCTGGTTCGCAAATCGAGGCAAAGCACAATATGCATTATCACCGAGTGCTCAATCAGTGACGTCTGAATCTTAAGGTCGGTCAAAAATGGGGTGTCTACAGTTGCCCCTCTTTGACAGAACTCGGAAGTCATAAGTGACGGGAGTGAATGTCAAAGCCCAGAGACGACCCATTTTTGACAAGGCCGAAGACTTAGACAAACAGGCGAGATAAACAAAGATGTGCCCGCAGGCAGGGGGCAAAATGCAAGATGATATGCACCAAGCCGAACGTAACTCATGATCATGCAAAGAAGCAAGCTGTAATGAAGCACATATTTACAATAGATACAACAGTTTTAAGCAAGAATGCAAAGCAAAACTGCATTTCATGCAGTTTTTAAAAAAAAAATGCGGAGAATTTATTCAATTCTCGACACGTCTCACACGGAGAATACAATACCTGTGCGGTTTGTCTGGTCACACCAGCCTCAAATGAACCGTACATACAATATCGTGCTTGCAAAATAAAGAAACTTAACAAGCACAACATAGTTAGCAACATATGTTCAACGCTATATCGAACGCAGACAAACATGGTGTCGATGGGAGAGTGCATCGCAATGCGAGGAGAAATGTGCGTGACAACGCAAGTTAAGCATGGAGGTATGACAATACCAGAGAAACGTGCACAATAATGTAAGTGATGTGCATAACAATGCAGGATAAGTACAACTTCGAATGCACATTTGACACAAAACAACGGGCAAAGAAATGCAAGTTTCGACGAGGGCGACTCAATTGCGGCCTCCGGTTTACCTCTCGGAAGGGTTGCAACGTACTCAAAAAGGATACATCTTGCTCTTGACGAGTAACAATGAAACATGCGTTGAAAGTTGGAGTTGAAGTTCCCGCGGAGGGATTTCGCGACGAAAAGTGCACTTTTCTTGTACTTTCCTGGGTGCCGGGGACTCCGATCACTACCAAATTTTGCAGGGAGCTCAAAGAGACATTGGAGACCACCTTAGGAACACCACCGACCAGGTTTGGAGGCCACCGACGAGGTTTGGTGAAGGGGGTGGTCGGCCTACCAGAAAAGGTGGTCGGCCGACCACCTAGCCAGAAACAGGGGCAGTTTTGTCCTTTCACCCTTGTTTCTTTAAATACACATTGCCAAACACTTTTTGGCTCACTCCTTCAGATTCGAAATCATCTCCCCTTGCTTCTTAGATCATTTTCTCTCTCAGATCTGCGCTCTATACGCGTTTTCCAACGCCCCACGCAAAGTTGTCTCGCGAAATCTTTCAGTTTTTTTTTATTTTTATTTTACTTTAGACCGATTAAAAATTGATTTCTGAGCTTCTTTCCCCATTTTCACCACTTGAGGTAAGTTTGTCTCAATATTTGGAACATTTTCTCGGGAGTTGACTTTTGTTGACTTTTTCATTTCCCGAGAGTTGACTTTTGTTGACTTTTTCCAATTTTGGCTTATTTTGCTCATTTTTGCTCCTTTTTGCAGATTTCTCGAAATGGCAGGTCATTTTCCTTAGGGCGGAGGTCCTCCAGGTGCTGGGGGTGAGCTAGACATTATGTCTTTACCTCCGAGGATTCGGCCATTTATTCTCGAGAGATATGACCCTCCGGTGGACATCCTTCCTCGGGCCGTTTTCTACCACTTCACCGACTTTGATGAGCGAGCACCTGTAGATCTATTATTGCGGGAGCCAGAATCCCACCTCTCTTATCAGGCACGAGAGGTATGTACTTCACTTTTACATTTTCTGCCATGTATTTTGCATTTTCCATGCATTTCATGCTTTTGCCATGTATTTTTTATCTGCTCGTTTTGAACGCGTTCACACACCATACTTCTGCTTATTCTAGCACACAGCTCATAGCACAATATTTTGTTAAGTTGACATGCAACTCAAGCACTCGAATTTCTGAACACACAGCTCACACTTTGATGATGAACACACAGCCCACTATTTGACGGCGAACACACAGCCCGCTATTTTTTGATATCTGAACACCTGACCCGGACTTGTCGATTGTGAGCAGCTATGACTTGTTTTTGAAGTTTGAACACACAGCTCAAACACTTGATGTTGAACACATAGCTCGAACTTTGAGATGAACACACAACCCACTGTTTTGAGATTTGAACATGGAGCCTAAACTTTGATGTTGAACACACAGCTCACACTTTGATGATGAACACACAGCCCACTATTTTGAAGCCTGAACACGCAGCTCAAACACTTGACTTTCTGAACACGCAGCCCAAATTTTGAGGTGAACACACAGCACATATGAGTTTGAACACGCAACCCAGACTGTTGTATCTTTGAACATGCAGCCCATATTTTGAGGTGAACACACAGCACACACTAGTTGAGAGTTGAACACGTAGCCCAAACTGTTGAATTTCTGAACACGCAGTCCAAATTTTGAGGTGAACACACAGCACACATTGGTTGAGAGTTGAACCATGACCCAATGTTGAATTTCGAATCTGTGACCCAAATTTTGAGGTGAACACATAGCACACATTTTGATGATGAACACACAGCCCACTGTTTTTGAAGCCTGAACACACAGCTCAAACACTTGATATTGAACACACAGCTCACACTTTGAGGTGAACACACAGCACACACTGTTTTTGAAGCCTGAACACGCAGCTCAAACACTTGACTTTCTGAACACGCAGCCCAAATTTTGAGGTGAACACACAGCACACAAGAGTTTGAACACGCAGCCCAAACTGTTGTATCTCTGAACATGCAGCCCATATTTTGACGTGAACACACAACACACATCGGTTGAGAGTTGAACACGTAGCCCAAACTATTGAATTTCTGAACACGCAGTCCAAATTTTGAGGTGAACACACAACACACTGTTTTGAAGCATGAACACACAGCTTAAACACTTGATGTTGAACACATAGCTCACACTTTGAGACGAACACACAGCACACATTGTTTTTGAACCCTGAACACACAGTTCAAACACTTGACTTTCTGAACACATAGCTCGTATACTATATGTTGAACACGCAGCTCACGGCATTGTATCTGATTTAATTTGCACACAGCTCATATACTTTATTTTGAAATTGAATACATGTGTTCATTTTGAGTGCAGGTGTCTTCCCGCATTACACGAGGATATGGATCGATCATTGCCAGGGAGTGGTACGCGGAGCTCCCAGAGGCCGTTCGCGATCTGGTTGACCAGGCAGGGTTCAGACTCTTCTGCACGGGGATATCCCGTTATCTAGTGAGCAAGACCCTGATGGGCACCCTCATAGAGAGATGGTGGGACACCACCAACTCCTTCCATTTCTCGGCTACTGGGGACATGACAATGACCCCGTTCGACTTTGCCGTGCTGATGGGCCTTGACTCGGGAGGCCGACCGATTACCTATGACGCAGACATGGGCGAGTGGGAAGCAGCCTAGATTTATTTGTTGGGAGCTCGCCCACCGGTTGACAGATCTTCGGGCCGAGTCCGGTACACTTGGTTTTCCACATAGTTCAGGGAGACTGAGCCCGAGACTCCCGAGGAGATAGCACAGTACACTCAGGGATTTTTGATGTTCCTTTTCGGGACCACTCTATTCTCCGATAGGGGGAACACCGTTGGACTTTATCTGCTCAGTGCTCTGGTAGACCTGTCACAGGTCAGCCAGTATGACTGGGGTGACGCTGGCTTGGCTACCCTCTATTGCTACATGAATGCGACCTCCCGCGGACGGGGGAACATAGTTGGTGGCTATTGGAGAGCCTGGGAGGTACTTTATGCTCTCTTGATTTATATTTCTACTTTTCGTTATTTGTACACTGCACACATAGCACACTTTACATTCTGTACTTTGCATTCCGTCATCAGCATTCTACATTCTTTGTACATTCTGTATTCACATTCTTTCGGCATTACGTATTACGATGGCTATTGCCTGTTTTCCTGACTATGGGTTTTTGCGTACTTCGGCGCTAGCCGGAGCTAGAAGTGGAGGTGCCTCTTATGATTCCTTACTCGCTTGTCTTTGAGGGCAAGATCTTGGCGAGGGCTCGAGACCACTACCTGCGACGATATTTTGACCGCGGTCGACGGATCGAGGTACTTCAGAACTCTCAGTTCTTCATGTTTTCATCTTTGATTCATCTTGCACATTTACGATTTCTAAAAGGCTTATGCATTGGTTATCCGATTACATGGTAACCACAGGCGCCCTTGGTGGAGACACGATTTCAGTTCTTTGGAGGATGGGCTTCTCGATCGGATCCTATTTGAGGGGCCCGTTGGTAGGGCTTGGTTTTTGGGGGACCGCTTCATGCGCTAGACTCTGGGTTTCCCCGAGCAGAGTGTCCCTGCAGCACCTCCGGACGATATGCGGTCTACTGAGAGACTCACTCCCCAGGAGGTTGATATGGCTATGTTGGACTGATGTGGTTTTGCATACGGAGGAGGGGGAGTATGCGAATTATCGCCATACATACTTGATGCCCCCTTTGACAGGTGTCCGCACTCCTACGAGGAGGTCAGCTGGCATGCCATCGTTGAGCCGAGCCCAGGCTGCAGGTGCCCCTTCGACTAGCAGGGCCGGTACATCGAGAGGTAGGACTGGCTGGTCCCTCTGATTCCTCCGACTTATCATCACGCCGGATGGCGGATATCGGCCCGGTGACGGGTTGGCGACCTGAGACTTCTTACCCAATTCCGATAGAGCCTCCGCTGCCTGGTCACCGATATGTCAGAGATCCTGATTCGCCATCGGTATGCTTTACAGTTTTTGATTTACCACTCAAATATTTGGACATTCATTCATTTATTGATAACTTGCACTTGCATCTGCAGCCTCCCATGGAGTACATGGATGGGATGCTCGGATTGGTGGCCTCGCTCGAGGGCATGGTCCTGTGGAGAGAGACGCAGTTATCCATCATTGGTGTCCCGGTACTCTTTAATTTTCTTATATTTATCATACTTTTGATGACATGCTGAACTTGAACATTTCACTGTATTGATTGACTGTATGTGTAGAGCACATCTGACACACACCACATTCGTGTACTATATCTGCATACACCATCTCTATGTAGTTTTCTTGCATCTGCATCTGATATACATACTGGCTGATGTACTCAAATTGTCCTCTTTCTTTTCAGATGCCTCTGCTATATACTGGGCCACAGGCCAGGCCATCTAGGCCTTGTCGGGGAGCTGGGAGAGGGGACTCGTCTTGCAGACGAGGCAGGCGCAGAGCACCTATCATAGAGCAGGAGCCCAGCGAGGAGAAGGAGTCTGCGCATCCTCAGTCAGAGACATCTGCAGGCAAAGAGGATGACTTTGAGTTCGGTTCTGAGGGCGGAGGTGATGCCGAGGAGGGTTCCGAGGACAGTAGCTCTGGTGCTGGTGGAGATAGTGCAGGGGCTGTTCCGCAGAAGAGGACAAAGAGGGCCTCTTTTTCCTGCAGTTGATAGTACTGACGCAGCCGTTCCCTACTTTATTTGCCTTTTTTACTAGTAGTTGTAGCACATTGTACATTATGAGGCAGTTTTATTTTCTGTAAAACTTGTACCCTTGTTGTAAAATGTTGTAACAAAGGAAGCATGATGGAATGAAACAGCTTTTGTTCAAAAAGTGTTGTATTTTATGTTCTTAGCATCGCATCGCATCATTTTGCACGAAAATGAGATTGAATAGAATTGTGCATTGAAAATTGCCAGGTCTGGCAGTGAACCGACATAACAAACTAAACAACTTAACTTACTAAGAAACAATAAAACCTTAGCAAGTTTACAACTCGATAAGCAAGACTCGACAATGTTGATTAAACAAAAAGTAACAACTTGATATACAAAACTCAACGACTTGGTAAGCAATGACTTGATAAACTTAACAACTCGATAAGCAAGACTACAACTCAATAAGCAAAACAACAACTCGATAAGAAAAACAACAACTCGATAAACAAATGCATTTCGGACGATCTGGGTGATAGTACGTGTCCGAAACAGAGGGAAACGAAGACCTTTGATACTCCCAACACATGGAAATGCTAGGAACTCTCTTCTAGAGGCTAGAACAAGACTAAAGCCACACTTCTCTCCATGGCCGACCACTTAAGGAAGCTGGCTGACCAATTTTCTGTCTTAGAGACCAAAGGAGGTGGTCGGCCTACTAGAAAAGGTGGTCGGCCGACCACCTGGTTTGGCGACCACCATATTTTTGACATGTGTCCCTCGAACAGTGCCTTATCCTCTATAAAGGTCCCAGCTTCGTGGTTCATTCATTTCATCTCAGTTTTGCAGCAAAATGGAGGCGTTTCTTATCAAAAATCTCACAGCTTGGATTGCTACTTTGGATGGCTCGGAAAAGTTGAACTTTCGGGGCTTTGGCTTGAATGCACTATTCACACTGGGCTGTACTGCGCTGCACCTTCCTTTCCTGCATGCCGCGGCAAGGTTTTGGAATCCGGTAACACACGTTTTTAGCTTTAGTGGGCAAGAGATGTGTCCTACTTTCGAAGATTTCCAAGCTTTGATGGAATCCGAGCGCAATGAGGAAATCTTGCCTCAACTCCGATTTGGCTACGTCCAAGCCTTAGGACGAATGTGCGACCTCACTTTGCATGACGCTCGATCATTGATTCACGAAGGGGAGCTGGACATTCCAAGCTTGGTTCGCTGGTTTTCTAATGCTGGTGACCGCAGCGACCATCATTGGCAGGGCTATCGGCGACACGCGCTTTGCCTATGCTTGCTATCTCATTTCTTGCTTGCCCCGGGCTCCGGTGGATTCAGTGTCCGGTTGATTGAGGTTGCCCAAGGTTTGAAGGAGGGCAAGAGCTGTATTGCCATGACGTTGGCTGAGACATTGATGG
Source organism: Camellia lanceoleosa (assembly GCA_025200525.1). NCBI lineage: Eukaryota > Viridiplantae > Streptophyta > Magnoliopsida > Ericales > Theaceae > Camellia > Camellia lanceoleosa. The sequence goes on along the minus strand of CM045770.1, from coordinate 101,715,815 downwards.
GCTTAGACGCTTTTCATCGCCGGGAGACGGCTAGGGTTGCGGGGAGCCCACTACTATTGCAGGTAATGTTTCCCACCCAATCTCACATATGTATTGCTCATATCACTCGGCCCTCAGGCTCAGTTTTTCTCACAAAACCCTTTTCTTACTTTTCTCTTATCGTACATCTCTCTATTCTTTACTCTCTCATTTTCATCCCTCCCCGGGTGTGGTTGATGGACAAGTTATAGATTGTGGAGTCTTGCCCAGCATACTCAGCTCGCGGCTACTTTTTTCGACAAAGCCTGGTCGATGCCCTAGATGAGGGGTGGTGGTACAACTGGATGTGCAGTTTGTCTGCAAACCCCATCGCCTGGCGCTGCCCTTGGCTCAATCTACCGGCAATGAGTTACAACATGACCCGTCAACTTGGAATTCAATTGATTGGCATGACACATTGTGTCTTCTATTTTCCGTTCCGGTTTCGGAGCCAGTTTGGACATGATCAGACTTGCCCGCCAGAGGGGATAGAGTACCCTGCTGCATTCTTAGCCCGAGGCGTACAGCTTGCTCGGTATGCCACAGTATGGAGGACTAGAGAGCTCCTGGCCCCCGCTCCTGCTTTCAGTTGCACTTTGTCTGATGAGTACTTGGATTGGCTCAATGAAGAGGCACAGGAAAGGCCCACTTTGGCATCAGAGGCTTCGACCAGCTCTAAGAAGGGGCGCAGGAACACTTGACTTATCTATGCCCCAGATTTATTGCTTTATTAGCACTTTCAAGTTTTCTTTATGAATGTAATAAAAAGCGACTTCAATTTGTATGCAAGAGCAGGAGAACTCTGTATCGAAATCAATGAAATTGAAGGTTGTGGGTACTGAAAATTTTCCGCTTTGGTCCAAAAATGGTCTAAGTTGTAAAAAGATTAATTTTGAACAAAGTCAATTTTTATTAAAACTTTTCAAAACCATTTTCGATATGGATCAGAACTGGACATGCCTGAAATCTGTCACTGAGATGCACAACCTCGGATCCTAGCAACGGGAAAGTTGTCCCTAGTCTGAAAAGTGCCGCGGCACTGCATAGCAACGGAAAGTTGCCCCTAGTCTAGAAAGCACTGCATCGGAGATCATAACCGAACTCTTGAATGCTGAGTAGACAAACATAGCCAAGATGATCAAATGGACAATGTTGATCGGGGAAAAGTTTATGGCTGAACTTCAAGATGAAGTTGCCTACGGATCGCAAAGATGGGAATCAAGCCTTACGTAGTTCAGGCCCGGGTTCACTCGAGTATTTTCACTCTCCTTTTACACTCTAACTTTTGCCAAGGTCGCCCTTTGCGGGTTTTCAACCTTGCGAGCTCAGTTTTTATAATTTCAAATTTTTTGTGTTCTACCCTTTCGGGTTTTCGGCCTAGCGAGCCTTTCAGGGGTAATATTTCTTCAACTTGTCCATGTTGATCGGTTGTGAGAACTCTAGGCCATCTAGGTCCATTAGAACCACAGCTCCACCTGACCAGATAGACTTAATGATGTAAGGGCCGGTCCAATTGGGTTTGAATTTGCCCCTAGGGTCGTGGATGGGAGCTCAGTTGTCCTTGAGCACCAAATCTCTTTCTTTCAAATTCCTGGACTTAACTTTCTTGTTGAAAGCCCTGGTAATTCTGCGCTGATAACCTTGAACATGGTACAATGCTTTCAGTCTTCTCTCATCAAAGAGCATGAGTTCTTCAAATCTGCTCTACTGCCAATCTGTCTCGGCTATTTGACACTCAGGCAACACTTGTAAAGACAGAACCTCAATCTCGATAGGTAGAACGGACTCCATCCCATAAACTAATGAATACGGAGTCGCCCCAGTAGAAGTTTGAATTGACGTCTGGTAACCCCACAGAGCAAACGGCAGCTTATCTGGCCAATCCCGGTAGATTTCCACCATCTTCTGTAGTATGTGCTTGATGTTCTTGTTGGCGGCCTCAACCGCTCCATTGATTTGCGGCTGGTATGTGGATGGCTTCTGAAAAGTCACGTTGTATTTCTCCAACAAGTCAATCACTTCCTTCTTGAAGTGGGAACCATTATCTGAAATGATCTCGTTTGGGACCCCATAACGACAGATGATGTTGTTTCTGATAAACTTTGCAATGTGCGATGCCTTCAATACTGCATAAGATTGGGCCTCAACCCACTTCGTGAAATAATCTATCGCGACTAGGATGAACTCATGCCCATTCGACCCCCTCGGAGTGACAGCCCCGATCACATCGATTCCCCAAATTGAAAATGGCCATGGTGAAGTCATATTGTACAGTTTCGACGGCGGAATGTTCATGTGGTTTGCATGGATTTGACACTTGTGGCATCGCCGAACAAAGCCGATACAATCCTCCTCTATGGTGGACCAATAATAACCTTGTCTGAGGATTTTCCGTGCTAGCATTACCCCGTTTATATACGCACCGCATTCCCCTCCATGGATGGCCTCCATCAGGCGTTTTGATTCTTCAGCTTCAACACACAGCTTATGCATTCCCAGATGACCTCTCTTATACAATTTACCTTCGCAGATGATGAACTGAACGGCCATTCTTCTGATTGCCCTTTTATCCTTGGCATTTATCCCTGGTGGATATGCTTCATTCTCCAAGAAATTCCAAATATCGTAATACCAGGGGTTCTCATCTTGAACCTCATCTATAGCAGCAATCGACTCGTAAGCCGGCACAAATTTTTGGTCAATAATGACTGGACGCATTCGGACTCCAAACGGGATGTCTATCATGGAAGATAGAGTTGCTAGTGAATCTGCGAACCTGTTGTTCTCTCTTAACAGATGAGCAAAGTTTAACTTCTCAAACCGAGGAATTAACAAGTCCAAGCTCTAGTGATATATAATCATCTTTTCTTCTTTGACTTTCCAATGTCCTTTCGTTTGAGATACAACAAGGTTTGAGTCCCCGATGACGTCCAATCGTTTTGCCCCTAATTCCCGGGCTACTTCTAGACCGGCAATGCATGCCTCATATTCTGCTTCATTGTTCGAGACTTTGAACCGGAGTTTGAATGCTAGAGGGATACAGGAGTTTTCGAGTGCTATCAACAACACTCCTATCGCATACCCGTATTGGTTTGACGCTATCAAAGTACATCATCCAAAATTCATTGTTGATATGAAGAATGGCCTCATCTGGCAATAAGTACTTAACTGATTCACCTCCTTTCACTGGATGATCGGCTAGGAACTCTGCTACCGCTCTTCTCTTGATTGACTTGCGCGTCACATACTTCAGATCGAATTCGGAAAGCAACAGCAACCAACGGGCTAGCCTACCCGTAAGTGCCGGTTTCTCAAAAAGATATTTGATAGGGTTTAATCTTGAAACCAACATTACAGAGTGAGCTAACAGGTAGTGCCATAGCTTCCTGGTAGCCCATACCAAGGCTAAGCAAGCCTTTTCCAACGGTGTGTAGCGAGTCTCATACTCCAGCATCTTCTTGCTCAGGTAGTAGATGACTCTCTCCATTTTGTCCTCTGATTCTTGCGCGAGCATGCAACCCATTATAGTCTCAGTCACTGAAAGATATAAAATCAACGGTCTCCCCAGCTCTGGCGGTGACAACACGGGCGGGTTCTGTAAGTATTCCTTGATCTGTTCAAAAGCAGCTTGGCATCGGCCGTCCTATTGGAATTTCTTTCCTTTCTTCAGGAGACCAAAAAGTGGTTCACAAGTCAAGGTTAATTTTGAGATAAACCGTCTTATGAATTGCACTTTACCCAGAAAGCCTCGCACCTCCTTTTCAGTCCTTGGTGGTGGCACTTCTAAGATGGCCTTGATTTTGGAAGGGTCGACTTCGATACCTCTCTGTGTAATCAGAAACCCCAGCATTTTCCCTACTGTAACACCAAACGTACACTTCTGAGGATTCAGCCGCAACCGAAATTCTCTGATCCTTTGGAAAAACTTTTGCAAGGCGGTGTAGTGGCCCTCTCTTTCTTTGGACTTGACAATCATGTCGTCCACATACACCTCAACCTCTTTGTGGATCATGTGCAATATTGTGGTCGCGGCCCGTTGATATGTTGCTCCAACAATAAGTCCCCCATGGGGTGATGAATGTAGTCTTTTCTCGGTCTTCAGGTGCCATCACTATCTGGTTGTAGCCCAAAAAGCCATCCATGAACGAAAGCAAAGCATGCCCCACTGTGAAGTCCACTAACTCATCGATATGCGGCAAGGGGAAGTCGTCCTTCGGACTGGCTCTGTTCAAGTCCCTGAAATCCACGCATACTCGGATCTTATCATCCTTCTTCGGCACCGGAACGATGTTGGCCAACCAAGTTGGGTATTCGGATACCAGCAGGAAACCTGTGTCAATTTGCTTGGTGACCTCTTCCTTAATCTTGAGAGCCCAGTTCGAGCGGATCCTTCTGAGTTTTTGTTTAATGGATCGGGCCTCGAGGTTAAGAGGGATCCGGTGCTGTACAATCTCAGGATTGATTCCAGGCATGTCTTCGTAGGACCACGCGAAAACATATTTGAAATCTTTTAATAAAGCGACTAAGCGCTCGCGTTCCTCCGAAGACAACGTGGACCCGATTTGGACCAGCTGCGGGTCCTCCTCAGTACCAATATTCACAGTAGTGATTTCATCCATTAAGGGTTTAACAAATCTTTCCTGCTATTGATCAATTAATCGTTGTAAAACCGGAGGAATTTCTTCCTCGTCGTTTTCATCAAAATTTTGAAAGTCCTGATTAATACAATAAGTCAAGGGCACAGAAAAGTACTCAGAAACCACAGCCACATCATTCTCATTAAGCACATCTAAATCGTCCGATTCTTCGGTTACAATAGACTCAAAAGAGAAAGAAAAAGACGACCTGGACAGGACTGTGGTATCCGGGTTATCACCCCCTGGAATACCAGACTCAGACTCAGTCGAGCTGGAACCTGATTCCGACTCAACAGACTCAGTGGAATCAGATTCCGGCTCACTACCTGACCCGGTGCTGTTTGGCAAAAATCCCTCTTCATGCTGCCAAATGAGAGAGGGTGCGATAGATGCATCCAAAATGTTTGCTGGTAGGCCCGCAGCCATTTCATTCCCGATCACGCATACCGAGAAGTTATCCCCCAAGAACTTCTGTTCGATCGGAGGATCTGAAAGTAGACACGCCAGTGCTACCCCTATTTCACTTTCGGCGTCCTCAGACTCCACTTTCTTGCTCTACTTAGCCTCAGCTAATGGGTCCGTCTGCTCTTCGGCAACGTCATCCCCGAATAACTGTAGGTCAAAGAAAATCTCAAACCTTGGCACACGGCGCTTCTCTTTGTTTATCCACGGCTCTGGGAAGCCACAAAATGGGAAGTCCTCTCCCTCCCGAACAAAGCGTCCATTTAGGGTACCCTAGATGGGTTGGTGCACTAGCTCAAAAGGCTTCCCCGCCTGCTTCGCTCTGGCTCTCCCAGCCATCTCCTTACCTTTCCTTATCCAATCCTCTTTGGTGGGCAGATAACCCAAGCCAAAGGTGTGTGGGTTGTGTGGCACTTCGGCCAACGCTACAACGCCCTTTCGGCCGCTCTTTCCCAATCCTATCCCGGTGATGTGTTGAAGCTTGTTCATGAGGTATACTGATTGTGCGCTAACATACACCCCCTCATTAATAGCTAAGATGTTCTGCACGACGACCGGCCTCGGCGAGGTAAACTCGACGACATGAACACGTCCTCCATACCGTGCTCAATTTCCAAAACTGGCGTAGATACTTCTGGCGGTGGATGGATCGACGAATTTCCAAAGACAATAACCACCCCCTTCCCGTGAGGGTATTTCAACATCTGATGCAAGGTGGACGAAACTGCCTTTACTTGGTGCAACCACGGCCGCCCCAAAAGTAGATTGAAGGTCGCAGGAACTTCTAAGACGTGAAAGTCTACCTCATGCTGTCCCGGCCCAACCTTGGTCTGAATTTTCACTATTCCCATTACTTCTTTGCTTGTGTTATCATATGCCTGAATCACCTGGGCTGTCGGCACAAAGTCCGCGTTCTTTAAATCGATTACATATGAAGTCCTTGCTGGGCACACATTGATGGCGGACCCTGTGTCGACAAGCACAACGGGTATCTATTTGTTTCTGCACTCCACATAGATGTAGAGTGGGTTGTTATGGTTTGCACCCTCAGGTGGCAATTCTTTGTCGGAGAAAGTCAACATCGGGGTAGCCCCTCCTGGAAAAACTAAGCCCACCAGCTGTTCGGGCGTGGTGTCTATTGAGAGCTTGGCCTTGTCCATGGCCGATAAGACAGCTTGTCGATGCACTTGCGATGCCATAAGCAGTCCCCAGATGGAGATATCTGCTTGTATCTTTTTCAACTGCTTCAGGACAGCCTCTTCTTCGAGTTGCTTCTCTTTCTGTTTCTCTGCCTCCTTATCTTTCCCAGACGCCTTTGGCTGATCTAGATGTGGGGGCTTGGAATACCGCCCGCTTCTAGTCATATGGTCGACTTCGCCGATTTACCAGGTATCGTCTGGCTGGTTGCTCCCCCAATCTTCATTCGTGTGGGCAAGACATAGATCATCGTCTTCCCACCACATTCCGTCGGCAGCCGACAGACACCTGTCCGGCTCCGGTACAATTGTACTCACAGTACTTTCTGTCCATATGCTCGCAGCACTCTCTATCCTTGTGCACACAACACTTTCAGTCCCTTCAGGGGCCTTAGCTTTCCTGATTCTCTCAGAATCCCCGAACCTTTCTTGTTCCAACTGCGTCAGTACAGCTGGCTATTCAACATTTCCTGCATTCACAATGCCCAAGTCCTGAGCGAAATTCTTAGCACCGGCGCTCTCCGGCGATGCATTCTGTTTTCTGGCCCTTTCGGCCATAACTGATGTTCTTGCCCCTATCGGTCCTCTTTCCAACTGAGTTTCGTCGACAACATCTGGTAGGTCGTCAAGCCACCCGGTGACCTCTGCTGACTCCTTAAAATCTGACCAGTTGACTACCACGTCCTCTGGATCTTGTTCATTGAAAAATTGGAGGTTAGCAAAATCCCCTTCCACAGCTGCCAAGTCATTTATCCTCTGACCAGATTCATCCCCTTGTATCATACAAAGCTCTGCCCCTGCCGGCAATTTCACATTTGGCCCAACCTGGCTTACTGATAGAATGTAGTCATTCGGACTGTATACCTCCTCAGCAAAACTCCCAGATTCCTCAGATTCTGACTCAACAATCCCATTCTCCCCTGAAATCTCCCCTGTTCTGTCTTCGACAGTCACTGCCATTGGTTCCGGTTGGGTTCTGGAGATGTCCAACATGCACAAGTCAGTGTAGTCAGAAAAGAGACCCTCCGGTGTGGGTAGGTGGGACTGGGTGATATATATGCTAGGATCGTAAGACACGACCCTAGTCTGAATAAAGTTGATGCGTTTGGGAGGTGGAACTTGGTTGTGCAGTAGGAGAGGGTTGGTTGTGACGTTGGGTTTTTCTGGAGGCACAATCACTTGTTTGTCAATGAGGTCTTGAATCTCAGGATGCAATCTGAAACATTAGTCAGTGTCATGACCGTGTTGTTGGTAATATGCGCAGTATTTTGCTGGGTTATGAGAGGGAGGGAGTGGATTTGGCAATGGCCTCGGCTCCAGGGGCTTTAAGTGCCCTTTTCTGATTAAAATCCCCAGAGCCTTGGACAGGGTCATATATAATGGGGTGAAGGTTCTCTGGCCTTGAGGCTGGTATTTGGTGGTTTGTGTGTTGCTTCCGGACGCGCCGGAGAAAGGTGTAGCTGCCATGGGTCTTAGAGGGGGGATGGTGGTGACCATGCTTACTTCTGAAGCTCTAGTATTTCTTGACATTCTTCTTTGCTGTATTGTTGTTGCGGTTGAAGGTTCTTTTGGGTTGCTCTCTGTCATTATCAATCAAGCCCTGATTCAAGGCATCCTCAATCTGTACTCCCATCTCATGCAAATTTGAAAAGGTAGGGAAAGGGAGCACGATCATTTTCTGCATCAGCTTAGGCTAGAGATTGCGCACAATCATTCAGATTTGGTCTTTATCAGTTGGCCTTAGGGTCATTATTGAGGCCTTCGCCCTCCACCTGGCTACGAACTCCGAAAAGCTCTCCTTAGGCTCCTGTCTTGTTGTTTCAAGATCACGGGTTGTAATCTCGATTTGTGTGTTATAGGAGCACTGTGCAATGAAAGCCTCGGCCATCTCATCCCAGTTCTGCTTAACATCGTCTTCTAATTTTGCGTGCGGATAACGACCACACCAGCGAGGTTTGGCGAATAATAAAGCCTGCTTGATGCGGTGAGGCCCATTGGCCGTAGTATATCTGAGAACAACCGGAGATGCACCATGGGATCCCCAGATCCGTCAAAGCGGTCAATTTGTGGCATTTTGAACCTATCCGGCAGCGTCACAGCCACGTCAGTATATCCGTCCTCAATGTCTGGGATGGACTTTACCCCTTGGGATTTCTTGAATAGCTTCTCAAGCTTGCTCAACTTCAATGCTGTAGGGTTGACCTCGAACTCAAAGGGAGAGTCCGGCAGGTTGATAGGCGTGGGTGCCTTGGATAGTTGGGGTGGAATTGGGGACGGAGGTGGCCCTGTCGGAATGTCCGTATCTGCCTAGACATTTGGTGTCTCCCCGGGTGCTGGAACTCCTGGTGGGGGAGGAACCTGGTGTGAAGCAGATGCCCCGGTTTGTTGTTGCAACCTAGCGATCAACTCCGCCTGCTGAGCCATGATCCCGGCTTGCTGCTTGGAAAATTCATCTCGACGAATAGCGTCCTACTGCATAGCCCTCATACTTTCTTGAAGTTAGTGCATCACGTCCTCCATTCCCGCCATAGTACCCTGATCTAGTTGATTTAGCTGAACTACCGGTATATGTTCTTTCTTTGCGGGAGAAATAGGACTCTGATCCCTACTAAACTCAGGTGGGGTAGACAGGGCCCTCTGAACTGGCTGCTGAACTGATATTCTCTGCGTGATTGCCCTCCTTCTGGTAACCAGGGGTAGAGAATGAAACACTAGTTGTCCGTCGACCAGATCCGTAGATCGATTGAGTCAGCGACCTCTTGTCCAGATTGCTTGGGGGATATCTGCTTGGTTAGAAGCAATTGTGCTAAACTACCCTAGCAAAAAAGATAAATAAAGCAATAATAAGGAAATAAACGACCAGACAAATGGACAACATAACAGCTTAAAATAAACACACAATACACAGTTGGGCATCACAACACACAGTTGATAAGCTGAATAGATTGTTCTCAAACACTGATCATTGTTCCCAAATCACTGCCCCCAAAACTAAATCTGATACCCGTAGATAACTGATTCCCAAAATTCTGAACTTGTGCCCGCAGGCCTGATACCCAAACTTGTAGACTGATACATGTATTCCCTGTAGAGACGCACTCTAAAGCACATAGCAAGCAAGTGAGAGCCAAAACACCCCTATGTTAGGGTAGGGTTTCCCTGTCCTATTTTCTCAGGAGCTAGGGTTTCACTATGCACACAGCGGTTTCAAACAACCTATAATCGGGTAAGCAACCTGTCCTAGCTTTGGAATGGTCACTATGGATTCTGAATATGCACTAGGTCGAATGGTCAAAAAAAGGGTGCCCCGGTAAAACCGGGGTTTGTGTTCCTGTCATGGCAGAGCCCGCAACTAGTCAGCCTTATGGCACGCTTCTCAAAGCGAGCCTCCGACAAACTGTTCAGGAATAGCATACGGAAAACACGGTGTCCTAGGCGCACCAATGCACATGCAATGCAAAGAAACACATAAGTGTAGTCAAAACACGATATCATGAGTTCGAGTCAAGTTCTCTAACTCCCCAGCATAGTCGCCAAAAATTGTAGACGTCCCCGAACATCCCAGGAGGGAATCTCCCCCCCCCCCCGGTTTTGTTCATTGGGGCTCACTACTGTTCAGGACTCAATGTCACGTTCTTGTATCTAATCTCACAGAGTGTAATGCAAGACCGATGAATCATCAGAGAGTCTAAATCCGACAAATCGTTTTGAAAACAGATTTTTTTGAAAGAAGTGCCAAACATGGACTGCTTTGCCAGATACAAAGTCACCACTTAAATATTTTATTTTGGGGGAATTTAGGAAACCCTGACTCGTTGCCTAAGGCCACGTGTCCGTCATCACCAAAGTTGTCTCAGCTTGGGAACTTGGGTACGATTGGGGAAGGTCACTTCGTGAGCACCCCCGCTCACCCGATCAAAGATCGGCCTCTACTAACCATGATATCGAGTTTTGAAAACATTATGTGCTCTTATTCCGGTTATTTAGCCTAGAATTACTATGTGATGCGCACAGCATACAAGTATAGACTAGGTTGCCTGAATTGGAACAAAACATTTCATGTTTGTTTATTTGAAAGATAGTTTGATGGTGCTACTCGCAAGTAAGCTAAGACGTGGATTTGCCACCCTCAGGTGGGCTTTAGAAAACATGGTTTTGCCACTATCTAGTGGGCTTAAAACTCACAGGCAATGCATTATTCCAATTCAGATAACCCAACCTTCACCCACAGGCATTCAGGCAGATATATCACATAAGCACATAGCCTCATGGTAAGCATGCTATTATGGCAGTCACTCACACATATGCAAGGATGCTAAAGCATAAACACTTACCGAGTACTCCAAGCCAAAACAAAAGCTATGTTAGAAATCCATGCATGATCCTAACTATACAGAAATGCCTAATGCAACACATGCAAAATGCAACTACAATAGGCGCGACTATCCTAAGAATGGCATATGAGATGCTACAGCTAACACGTATTCAACTTGGAATTGAAATACAATGCAGTTAGTATGATGCGCCGAGTCTGGTGCGTGCAAAACAAATGAATGAATGCAATCATGCGAGCATAAATATGCTAATTGAAACATGCCCTAATCTAACCATCATAAGCTGGTAAATAAAAGGGAGAAAGACGTGGGGTTGGAAGACATACATCACACGCACGCACACTTATTACAACATTGCCCTCTCTCGGAGGGTCCGAATAAATAATACAGTCCAAATAAACAATTAACTACTCTAGCTAATTAAATATTACAAAACCCTAATTAATTAACAAATTAACTAGGAAAGTGAATAAACTAGCATGCAATACTACAAGTAATGGACTGCCTCAGCTTTGTTCTGAATGATGAAAGATGCATGCATGCTCAAGCTGCCCTGTCGGGAAATTCCTTGTGATGCCCCGATTTGCCTCTGTTTGCAATTGATCCCAGAATGTTGTACCAAGCTCCAGAAGGCTGTTGACCAGTTTTGCTGTCGATTTCCGGTTTGCTGTAACAGAGAGCAAGAGAAGAGGCATGGCAAAGTATCTTCAACATATGTATGCATGACCACTCTCCCCATCATTGCACAAGCTCTAGGGAGTGTAGTCCTCGATCCTCGTGCCATCAATCACGCATCTTAATGCATGACGGCTGAGGAGTCGAATTGCACGATTCGATGTGAAAATGAATGCATATATAAACACAACAAGGCCTAAACTCCATCATGGGTAATCCGGAGTGTCGGCGATCGGGAATTGAGACACGTTTTGTCACTTTGAGTACGAAATGTCCCTCGTTTTCTGTGTTTGGACTAACCCTACTCCAAACACAATGCAATGGGATGGCATACACAATGCGACTAACATGCGACCTAGCACGCAATGCAATGGACTAAAATGGCATACACAATGCACGATGGACTTACACCAATATGAGTAGACTCCAACCACACTCAAATCAGTGGCCAAACACAATAAAATTAGGCAAGAACACTCATGCAAACATGCCTGATGCAAGGGATCAAACCTAAGGCATCAAATGCCACTCTACCAAAGCATGGCAAGGGATGAAGTATGGCATACAAACACACATGACACAGCTTTGAAATGGCATAAAACATGATCCCGAAACATGCGAATATGTCACACAATGCATGCTAGATGGCCCGGGTACTGAAACTAGTGAAGCGGGTTACACTAGAGGTACACAAAGCAATGCACCAATGGAAAAACCAACCCTAAATAGACCCTAGGCAGGTCTAAAACAGTGGGGAAATGGCCTAAAATGATGGCTCGGAATGAAAAGAAATGGAGCTCATTCAATGGTCAGTAAATGAGGCATACAAGCTCGACTCTCAAACGCATTTAAAGAGGAGAAAACATGAGGATATGGCATTCACATGGGCTCTAAAATATGATGCAAAATGACCTCAAAGCATGAAAACACCTCAGTATATGCATGCAATAGACCTTAAATCTCAAAGCTAGACAAGTGTATTGAACTACAAGCATGCAAAACAAGTATCATTCGACCATGAGACCCAAAAACAAAGCTAAGGTAGTCCAAAATATGCACAAAATCAGTTTAAGGCATGGCCAAAAAGTGCTAAAATCAAGGGTCAACAAAACATGCAAAGAAAGCTAGTGAACCATGAGTTGTACTACAACTATATGAAGCATATGAGAGCTCACCGAACCAGTCAAAAATAGAAGTATGCCATACCAAAATATGTCCAAAAACCCACTGAAACTTAGTCAATGAATGCAAGAATTATAGGCTCCTTTGGAAGGCCATGCAAGGGGTTATTCTACACATGTATGATGAACACACAAAATGGGAAAACCACCTCTGGAAAGAGGTTATGAGGGTCCTAAAACCCACCAAAAAGGTCCTGAAATTAGTCTAGGAAGCATGAAAGTGAAAGCCCCTTTGAAAGGCCTTGAATAAGATTGTTCTACACATGCATAATAGACACTTTATATGGCAAAATGGGCTCTGGACAGAGCCTATGCAGACCTTAAAACTCACCAAATAGGGCCTGAAATATGGCTTTGAAACATGCAAGTAGGAGCCCCTTTGGAAGGCCAACAAAGCTTGTAAACAAATCAAGGGGTGAGAGGGTCACCCCTCTCTGATTTTAGGGCTCAAAAACACATGTTAGCCACTGAAAATCCCCTGGATTTCAGTGGCTAAAAGGCCAAACTAAGGCCAACACAAATGCTCTAATGCATAGCCCTAAACATGAGGAAATAAAGCATGCAAAGGGGAAGATGGCCCCAAACAGAAAAAATGTCTTAAACAAACATGTTTATAAGGTCAAAATAAAACTTTTTTTTTTTTCAGTTTATGACAATACCCAAAAATGCTTGCAAATAAGACTAAAGAATGAAGCAAAATAAGGCTACAAAGAGGGAAATGGTGACTTACCCTTGTAGCACAGCAATGCAGCAAGCTCTGGACTAAGAAAGTAAGTCTTCAACCTCTAAAAATCAGCTCCAAGATGCTTGGATGGATGGTGGAGGTGTTGTGCTAGGAGGTGTAGTGTAATGGGTGCAAGAACAATGGAGTTTGAAGCTTGAAGTAGAGAGCTATGGAGGGAGGTGTATGTATGCCTTGGCTAAAATGTTCAACCCTTGCAATGGAAGAGGAGAGTCCCTCTTATAGAAGAAGAGGTCCAAGGCTTCTTGGAGAAGCTTCAAGCAAAGGGACCAAACTTCTAAAGAAAGCTAAACCAAAAGGGTCAAGCTTCTTGAGGAAGCTAAGCCAAAAGGGCCAAAACTTCTTCAAGAAGCCTAAACAAGAGGGTTAAATCTCGAAGGATGGGGCAAATGCCTCCTAGCTGGCACAGCTGTATTTTACTCAGGGAGACAAAAAAGGAGATGGCTGGCCGACCAGTTCAAGTGGTCGGCCGACCACTTGCCCTGGTCGGCCGACCAGGGGTCAAAAGGTTCAAGAAGAAAAGGTGGTCGGCCATACCAGATTGGTGGCCTCCCAGATGAATGCAACACAATGGTGGTATGGGAGACCAAAAATTATGGCCCAAAAGTGAGGGAGACCAAGGGGTCAAAAGGTTTAAGAAGAAAAGGTGGTTGGCCATACCAGATTGGTGGCCTCCTAGATGAATGCAACACAATGGTGGTATGGGAGACTAGAAATTATGGCCCAAAAGTGAGGGAGACCACCTCTCTAACAAGAAAATCGGGCGGTGAAAAGAAAAGTGGTCTCCAAGAAGAAAAGGTGGTCTCCCACCATACTACCACCTTTCTAACAATGAAACTAGGGTCCATGCCAAAAATGAGCCTTAACCGATGCAAAACGAGGGTTCGGGGCGAAATCTTGTTAGGGGCCTCGGTATTATTAAGCAAGGAAGTGGCGTGTGACCCCAAAGGTGGTCTCCCGAGCCATAGTGTCCCTCTTGGGAGAGGAAACAAGGTGTGTGCCAAAAATCGGAGCAAACGGAGGTAGTTAAGCGGTCCTGAACCGAAGCGCGCGGCCGACGGCTCCGAAAACCGAAAAATGGTCTCCAAACGGGAAAAGTGGTCTATGACCACGAAACATAGCCTACGGCCATTGAGAGATGGTCTACGAGACCTCTCCCTCCCTTCAGGAAGAGAAAAACAGAGAAAATAAGACCTGGTTCGCAAACCGCAGAAAAGCACAATATGCATCATCACCGAGCGCTCAATCAGTGACGTCTGAGTCTTAAGGTCGGTCAAAAATGGGGTGTCTACAATTGGTTTTGGTTTGGATGAAGATTTTGAGTCATTTGCTAGGTGTTAAAGGGTTTGAGCTAGTTAGAATTAATTGTATAGTGCAATATTTTCCACATCGCATAGCAATGCAATTTGGAATGGATCAAGATCTTCCGGGTCTTGTTGCTTCCGTGATAAAATTGTTTGGAACAATTGCATTAGGACTATTAGAGTGAAAAGTTGCATGTTCCATGATTATTTTTTGAATTCGCTGTGACCACTCAATTCCTGTATTGGTTGGTGGGAAAAATCAAAAGTTAATCATGTTGTCAAAAAAGAAGTAGAGAAAGCTAAAAGTATAACGGTTTGAAAAAGAGACAATGAAGCTGTCACAACCCAAACCTGCCCTTATAGGTTTAGTGTCGTAACCGGCCAGTAATCCAAGATTATTAAAGGCCTTCCTGTACAAATCAAAATAATCGAGACTAGTGGAAGCTTATAACATAAAGACAACAAACAATCCATTGAGCTGTGTATCTATATGTACAATTTAGATGTATATAAACATTAATTTACCCACTACGGAATACATACATAATATCGTAAACAAAAACATCATTCATATTTATATATACATATATCAAGAATTCAACATATACATGATCAAAACTAGACAACGGTCCTCTGACCTTAGCCTCAACTTGGAGGCACCAAAATCTCAAAAGCTTCAGGCAGTGGGTTAACTAAAGGAACCCTTCTAGGCTTGATCTCCAGGATACTCACCTATACATATATATACAAACAGTGAGCTAAAGCTTAGTAAATAACATTAAAATAAAGGGGTTAGTGAACGAATTCCAAATGCATCATATCAGTAAAAGAAATGATATCACAATTATTCTCATATCAAAACATAATAATGGTAAATCCAATAGAATATATCATATTGTCTTTCGACTAGAGTAACCGGTTCTAGATACTGATTAAACATATCACCACTTTGTCAAGTGGCTAACGAGATTTCGTAATCATTTATTTGTCATGGACCTGCATAAAATACTGTCCCCCATGACTTGCGACAATTCCTTGGATGCCACAGTAGATTCAAAACCAAATATTCGTTCACATTCACAAAATATCATTTCAGAAAAACATAACTTATCAAATAGCATTTCAAATATATTTCATATAAATATATCTTTACAGTAATGTTACTTACAGTGGGCTTCTAGAACCATTTGCTCAGTCCTTGAGTCTTGACCTAGAAACACAAGCATTCATAGCACAATAATTCAACACATATTCAATTCATTCTGTTAGTTCTTACTCCTATTCGGTTCGATTCATCGTTCCTTGTTCGTTCGTTTAGTTCAATTCGTTTTCTCATTTATTAGATGCTTATGATATGCGAATACTTGTGAAAAACATGTGAAAACCATGCAAATAGAGGCATGGGAGTCCCAAAAACAGAAAGAAAACAATTTCGAGCCTATCCTAAAAACCACACTTGTGGGGACACTGGCCGCACGTGCGGAAACCCACTGTATGTGCGTCCACACGTGCAATTTTTGAAGAATGCTCAATCTTCCATGTTCTGTTTTCTACACTTGTGGGACTCCTTTCCACACGTGCGTGCGATTAGGGCCAAAACACATTCAAAAATTCTGATTACATGAGCTGAGTTTTGCAACCAAAAACTTCAATTTTATGTAAATCAAAGCCCAACTCTCATCAAAAATATGTTGAACTAGACATTTTGAACTTCAAACAAAATCATCACTTCAAAACAAAACTCAATTTTTCATGCAAAAGATCAAACTCTTGAGTTTAAAGTGTAAAGTTAGAAACCATGCAAATGTTAAGTTCCAATCTTATAATCCATGGGGTTTTCCCCTTAAATTTGAAGAACCATGCAAGGAATTACATGTTTGAACAAGAATTCCATGAGAATATGTCATGCATGCCATGATCTAAAGCTAATTTCTACAATTCCTCTCTTATCTTAGTCATTCATATATACTACATCATAACACCACTAAGTAAGCTTGATTTCTCCCTTATTCAACCCAAATTCTAGAGGATCAGGAGTATGACATCTCAATTTCATAAATTAGAGGAGAAATCTTACCTTGAGCGTATGATTTGTGAAGATCAAGCTTCGCTCAAAAGCTTTCCCTAAGTTCTTCTTCTTTCTCTTCCTTTTGTCTCTAGAAGTCTCTCTCTCTCTCTCTCTCTCTCTCTCTCAGATTTTTATTTGTTGAGTCTACGGCTCAACTAAGGTTCTTATAATATGAAATTTAATTCAATTACTTAATTTTGAATTAGATTTTTACAAAACTTCATAATAGGCTCTAAAAATCATGCTGATCACAAATATTTAATCATTTTTGGTTTCTTGTATCTCTAAGACCTTCAATTTTTAGTTTAAAGTTGTACTTTTAACAGGTTTTTCTACAATCAACAGATATAAAGTCAAACCTTCTAATTCACATACAATTTCTCATCAAACACATAATCAATTAGCACATAACAATGCAATTAGATGACTAATTAATCAGATACATGTCCGGGTCATTATAAAAGCCCTTATAAAAAGATGAAAGATTATGATCCTCCTGACTTTCCTCTTAAATTAATTGAGAAATTGTCAAATATTCATCCCGAATGCACTGGGAAAACGTCAAATATTTCTGCTAGCTTTCCTCTCAATTCCACTTGGAAAACATCAAATATTCCTCCCAAATGCATCGGGAAAATGTCAGATATTCCTTCTGGCTTTCCTCCTAAATGCTTCGGGAAAATGTCAAATATATCTCTCGCATTTCCTCTCGAATGCACCAAGAAAATGTCAGATATTCCTACGGGCTTTCCTCTTAAATGCACCAAGGAAACATCAGGTATTCCTCTTGGCTTCACTTCCAATTACATTAGTAAAACTACATATGAAGCATGGTTACCTCTTTGGAGGTGACATATAGGTGTTTGATACGTGTCAAACACAGACATGCATTGGACACGTGTTAGAAACGCTAGGCAGAGTCGGACACACTGGGACACTTGGAACACCCTGTGAACAGGCTGATGACACATTGGGGACACAGTTAGAACACGTTGAGGACCATTTTTTCAAGAAAAAATTAAAATTAAAATGAAAATGAAAATTTTAATTTTGTTTACTATAATAGCATATCAAAGGTTGATAAATTTGATAAAATTAAATATTTAACATAAAATAAATTCAAAATATTTAAAAATATAACACAATAAATATATAAAATTATATGTTTTGAAAATTTACATGTCCGTGTGTCCGTGTCATGTCACGTGTTCATATTTCTTAGAAAACTACTGACAAAGATCCTCGTACACGAGCAGGCTTTTCTTCTAACTGCATTGTGACTAAAGCAAGTGATATAGACCATGAAGATAGGCATACGCTAACTCAACTTCTAATAATTGACATATTCAGTCAATGGAGTGATTGATGCACCTAGGGAAAAAAGTTATGAGAAGTGAACTAGTAGTGGAACGATCAGAGATAGTTGTTGGAGGTACAAATGTGAGTAGAGCTGCAAATGTGACGTTTTAGGTCTTAGACCTAAATTGAGCTTTCATTTCGGATTTATTTGTTTTACTTTCGAGGTTTCGGTTGTCTTGTAGCATGTCAGAGTTGGGAATTAACTTTGCGTATCAGTTCTTTAATGTTTTTGAGTTTTAAATTTTTGAGTTACGGGCGTAAGGATGAAAAATAGAGACGCGAAATCACCTTGGGAAGATCGAGCTGGAGTAGTTGGGCGGGTCTGCATGTGCAGAGGCTAGGACCACACGTGCGAAGAGTGGGGCCACACGTGAGATGAGGACAGAATAATGTGAATTAGACCTGTAGTAAACTGCATATGCGGGGGAGTTCCCACATGTATGGGAGAGGGGCTCCACATGTGCAAAGCACGAGCGGCTAGAGGCTCCATACTATAATCAGACGTGTTTTTGTCCCGAATTTTACGCACAACACACTCAAAATCTGATATCTTTCTTTATATCTCTTTTTCTTTCCATTTTCTCTAAAACATAACCCAACACCCACATTTTTTTCGATCTAAGAAAATGAAAAAGATTTTGGTACTAGTTCCTTATACCAAAACAGCGAGCCTGTCGAGGGCTACGTTTTGGTCGATAGAGATCGAATTTTGGCAAAGTCGATTTTTTTGAATTTTCTCTTCTTCTAGTTTTGAGGTAGGGATTTCCTTACTTCTTTTCAATATCTCATTATAGATCAATAAGTGGTAGTTTTTATTGCATGAAAAACTTGATTTTGAGATGAGATTTTTGAAATATATATAGTTGTGAGTTAGGCTTTTGATATAAATGAGTTATTCACCTGTTTTATTGTCAAATACGGAAATTTTGAAGTAATAGAATACAATCTATGATGTTTAAAAGAAAAAACCTTAATTTTAGTTATTTATTTATTAATTTCGAGAATGAGAAAAATTGATGAAATTTATATTTATTGAGCCATATCGATTATTGTAAATCAAAATTGTGAAATTGGAATGAAAAGAAAATGAATGGATTGTCATGAAATGAAGCTAGACCAAACTTGTTGGGAATTTGAGATAATAAAACCAAAATTATTGAAATCGTGAAATATAAAGAGTCGAAGGAAGGATTAATGATTTTATAATTACTTGTTGTGAATTAGAAACGTGAAATTGGAAACGAAAAAGGAATATGTAGTAGTCTTGAAATTTGTTTTATGTAGAAACTATTGATGATTGGAAATAGTGAAATCAAGTATAGAATTGTTGTGAAAACTATAATATTTCAATCTAAGAGTTGACATCATTTATTGTTTTGAAGTTCTGTCCTTCGCCATCAATGGAGGATGGTATTGCTTGTTGTAGAATTGATATGAAATAGGTTGAAATGAAATCTTATATGTTGTTGATTAACTGCTTAATTATGTAATTAGATGAGAATGAATAGAAGTAAATTGATATGAAAATTGTGTTGTGGAATGTGATTGTGCTATATAGAGGTAATACGATCCTTCTGATTAGCAACCGGTAAAGCACTACAAGAAAATACACTTTTGGCGACTAAATTTTTAGTCGCCAAAAGTCATTTTTTAGTCGCCAAATGTCAATTTTCCACTTTTCCCGACTAAAAATTTTAGTCGCCAATATCCTGTCATGAATGGCTTTGGCGACTAACATTTTTTCGTCGCCAATAGAAAGGTATTCATGACTAAAAAGTTGTCGCCATAAGTCAAATTCATTTTTGGAAAGTATACCTTTGGCGACTAAAGTGTTAGTCGCCAATAGTTAATTTTTTTTATTATTAATACATTTCCGACTAAACACCTGTTACGCCAATAGCGCTTTTTTATTATTTAATTTTTGGAGGTTATACCTTTGGCGACTAATAACTTTAGTCACGAAAGCCTTTTCGAAATTTTTTTTCCTCCCTATTGCTACCAAGTGTTGAACCCTTTACTACAACTTTACCAACACTCTATACCCTCACGAATATTAATACAACATATATTATTTATATACTATATTACCAGATTAACACAAAACTATATATGTATAAATAATTAATTTTATTTAATATATGTTATGCAAAAAATAAATTATTTAATAAAAAAAAATGGATAGCATTTTTGGCGACTAAATTTCAATTTTAGTCGCCAATTATACATTTTTGGTCGCTACTTTCTTTTACGTCGCTAAAACATATATAATTCGCCTAAGGACTGACATTTGGCGACTAAATGAATTTTAGTAGCCAAAACTTCTCCTTTGGGCGACTAAAGTACATTTTAGTCGGCAATGCTTGACCTTAGCTACTAATTTTGTTTTTGTAGCCAAAAACCTTCATCTTCAAATGACAAAATTGGGTTTTGTCGGCAACACATACTATAATCAATGACTAAACATGTTTTTGGTCGCCAAAAGCATCACTTTTGGCTACTAAATCATATTTAGTAGCCAAAAAAAATGACTTTGGCTACTAAACAACATTTAGTCGGTAAAAGGCCTACATTCGGCGACCAAAGTTCCTTTTAGTCGCTAAAACCCACACCTTTGCGACTAAACTGTTTTTTCGTCGGCAATTCGATCGATTTGGCGACTAATTCGATTTTAGTCGCCAAAGCTACTTTGACGAAAATTCTAATTTTAGTCCAAAAAAGTGCTTTTTGTAGTGAAGTGAGTGATGTGCTATATAGAAATGTCGTTCCTCGGTTAGCACCCAATAAAGCATGATGATGTTATATAGAGATAATACGTTCTTTCCGATTAGCACCCGGTAAAGTAGGCTAATGGTTGTTATCTGGGGCTTGGTGAGACCACAAGAATATTTATGTATTTAAGATGTTATCTTTGTGTGTGTATGTTCATAGAGATATCTGTTAATGAATATATGTATTGAGAATATAATTGAGGTGGTGTTATGAGATGGATATCGAGTTTGGTGATAATGTGATTACTATTTGATGTAGATGAGTGAATGAAAGTATAAAGGATTAATTGTGGATTGGTTTTGGAAATAAACAAAATGATGAAATTATTTGGATTATAAAGGATGAGTCGTAGGGATGTTGAAATGGTTAATGTATGTACGGTTTTGAGATGTGATTTAGATTTTGGAAATCTTTTTAAATTGAAAATGTGAATTGCAAAGATAAGAAAATGAGTTTTCTTGAAATGATGAAGGATTTTCTTGAAAAAATAAATACTTATGTATATAGATTTTGGATATAAAAAGTCACATTACATATATATAATTATGGCTTGTAACATTCATGATCATAACTATCCATGTGCTGCTATTGTTTAGAATCATTGAGATAGTGTTCATCTCACGTTATTGATTATTTTTCAGCTATGAAATTCGAAAGATTTGTGCAAGACTTGAAGTGTCCTTGATTGTTGGCCACAGAGCCTATTACCTTAAGTGGAATGCCAATTCGTTGTAAAGAGGGTTAAACCCTTTTAGTTTTCGTTTTAAATTGTTAAATGTAGCCTAAGGGCACCTGTAATTATTTGTATTGGACACTTCATCATTGTAAATTTATGTGAGAGAGAACCTTGATTGTTTCATTTATTTTATCTTGCTTTATATCTTAGAAATGGACTTAATCAAAGGGTTTTAGTAATGGATTCGGGTAATAAAATTTAGGGTGTTACAGCAAACACCAGGATTATATTTGTAATGCTGGGACAGGAACTTAAAGCTAGGCTTACAAAGCTTGAGAAAATGCTCGCTAAGCTGAAGGAAGAAAGATTGGGCAACAGGTTTTGAGTCGAAATTTACATAGTAATCTTAATTCCTGCAACATTGCAATAAACTAGATTGGTCTTTTATCTTTTATTGTCCAATAAATAGTTCTTGGGTTGGTAGTTTATCTTTTTTTGTCTAATAAATAGTTCTTGGGTTGGTATTTTATCTTTTTTGTCCAATAAATAGTTGTGTTAAAACTTTTTGAGCAGGAAAGATGTTTGCGATTGAACTTTGATCTTCAATTTGTTACTCAAAGTTCTGTAATTTTTAAGTTATGCATCATTATAATGTCATGCATTCTATGATTGTTTTTCATTTTTTACTGAGTTATGTACCAGGGGAAAGGGGAACATGATAGTGAATATGATAGTGTACGTTTTTTTTGGAGTATAGAATTGATTTCAAAAAATATATAATACCATTTTTCATAGGATTTTAAACATGTGTTTGCTGTTACTTAGGCCTCGTTTGGAAAGTTGGCTATTTGAGTAGGCTATTTTAGTTTTTGATTATTTTAGTAGCCCAAAATATTTGTGTTTGGGAAAAGGGTTGGGTTTTTTTTTGTAGTTAAATGTGATGTTTGTGAGAAAAAAAGCGAAGTGATTATGGGTTTGATGTGACATTTTGTTTTATTATCTATTTAAGTCTATTTTATCTTTTTTTGAATTTTAGTCCAAAAAAAAAGCCAATTTTTGGTTTCCCAAACACCCCCTTAGTAAAAATTTTAAAAAGGCAAAACAGCCTTTTGAGTATTTATTTTTTTCATAATATCCCAACTAAATATAGAATTTCATAAGATAGTCATTTCTTGACATCTAATCATATAATTAAACAAACATGATATACACATTATATTCAACCAAATAATCCAGAAATTATGTATTCCAAAATTAATGATCTAATAAATTATGATATCTCTTTGTTCAATCTGTCTAAACGTATAGTGATTTTTCTCTTGGGTTCACTTTCAAACTTAAATTATTTTGTTTTTCATGGATGTCAAACTTTCAAAACCAACATTATTTAGTCTTGGAGGTTTCTTTAGAAGATGGGATGATAATTGATATTCCCCGACTCCCATGAAGGAATTTTCAACTTCAGCTGATTAGACAAACCTTTATTTAAATGGACCTAGTCTAGGGAGGTTGAGATGTCATGCCTGCCTTGTATTATTCAAGTATTTTATTGAGTTCGGTTTTATTCATACAATAAAATATAAAATTTTAAGGTCTATAATTTGGCTGGAAGGAAAGGAAAGAAGAGGAGTTCAATACACTTTTTAGAAAGGGCACTTAGTTAAAAGGTTTATTTTTGAATTTTTTTGATTAATAGGCTCAAGTTTAAATTTTATTGTGTCAAAAGAACATTATTTGTCTAAAAGGATAGCTATCTCTTCACAGCTTAATTATTTGTCTATATGTTTAAATGTCAAAATGTCACTTATTTATACACGTCACATCTATCTGTTCAAATGTCTACTTATCTGTACACCTCACCACCACCAGCTGCCGCCACTGGCCACAAGCGACTTTCTAGGCAATTTTTTGTGACTTTTCAATGTCATTGCATGTTCTTATCACTAAAAAAGATTAAATCTTGGACTAAATAATATATGATCTTATAGAAATGAAATTTTTACCAATTAACCCTCTAGACATGGAGCTTACTGTTTTAGATCACAATTTGTGTTTTATTAATACGTGAACAAATTTATTTTCATATATATTAGGGTGTTGTTTTTTTGGATAGGTAAAATGCTTGATGTTGTTCTTATCATCTAAGAAAACTCTTTCGACAAATTTCACATCATTGAGTTTTTTTTTTTTTTTTTTTTGCGTCAAAATTCTCTTAATTGCTTCCTGAAGTTAGAGATACAAAATAATTTAGTGTAGGTGTTTGATAGAATTTTTAATAAATTATTTGACATCTCTAACATTTTTGTTGGGAAGTATAGCTTTGAAGTTCTCTCACAACAAAGGCAGCATAGGCTCAGGCGGGGCAGTTGTAAATTTCTGTTCAAC
This sequence comes from Camellia lanceoleosa, assembly GCA_025200525.1. NCBI lineage: Eukaryota > Viridiplantae > Streptophyta > Magnoliopsida > Ericales > Theaceae > Camellia > Camellia lanceoleosa. Next base: position 101,692,009 of record CM045770.1, on the reverse strand, counting down.
CTGTTTTGTGAAATAGTTTTTCAATTTAAGTCCTCTGAAATTTTATATATGGTAGATTAATTTTTACAATTTGCTAATTTTGTTTTATTTTATAAAAAAATAGATATGGTCAATTTTAATTTCAATCTATCCAACCCACTTAACTCGTGAATTCAAAATCACAGAATTTACTCAACATTTAATATAAAAAATCCCATCTTAAGAGTTCGCTTAAAGCCTAAAAAAATTCTGTGTTATAACATTTTCATAATATATTTATATATATATATATATTTAAATATACAATTTAGTTATATGAATTGATAGAGAGGTATGATTTTTGAGTTTAAATCAAAGAGTGTGATGATTGGGTTTAAATAAAAATATGTGACCTTTGAATTTAAAGGACACAACTTGAGCACAACCCATATGTATATAAAAGCATAAAGGGTTGACATTTGGAGGTAGAACTTCTATGAATTTTCTCTCTAGAATTCATATTATTATTATTTTTTCCCTTTTACTTGGGGGATTTAAAAATTTAAAAGTATTCGAGATCTAAATTTGTCCGTGCATAATGTAGTCAAGCAACAGTTATAGACTCGATTCCATTGTATCTTGAAGGCAGATTTGAGAGTAACTCTATGCACACTATATTCGAAAAAATAAGTAGGTGCAAATATCATCTTAAAAAAAAAGGAAGTTGTAATGAGCCTAAAAAAAATTCTAATTATTTTCTATTTTTATCCTTTTCCACCATATTTACTAATTTTGCACCAATATTCTGTACACCTATACGTCATTGCAGATAGGTCCCTATCCTCCCCCACTCACAAGAGGAGGAAAGAAACTTGTACTACTTGGTCTATATATGGACAATGATATTCTAAATTTCTTACATACATGTACCCTACAGAGTTGGTAAAGTCTCTTTTCAATGTGCAATAAGAAGCTTGAATTTTCTAGACAAGACCAAATATGTTGGCATGGGCTTCATTCATTGGTGCTGTTATATTCACAAATTTCACAAAGCTTTGCCAAACCATGTTTTCCAAGTAAATACTATTCACATTTGTAAAATATACTAATCACTTGTATGATTCACACTCCTAAACTGTTCTTTGTTTATGTTTAATTTTTTTTTTTTAAATTGAAATCAAAAACTTATTATTTGGTATATTATTTTTGTTTTGTTTTAAAAGAGAATAGATTTCAAAATTTTAAATTTTTTTGAAACTGAAAAAAAAAAAAAAGTATGTTTACTTGGGCTGATGAAACTGAATTTAAGCTTGCTGCAACAAATAATACCGCTTCTTCAATAAAGCTAACATTTTAAAGCTGGCTTGGCATCTATATGTTGAGTCCACAAGTCTTTGGACATTAATCTTCTGATCCAAGTATTTTCCAAATCAATCTTTTCTTTGTTAGACGCATCTTCCCCTTCATTGGCTTCTTGGGTTTGGAAAAATATGATTAATGATTCATTCAATTTTCTTCACCGATGAGACTCTAACCGATAAGAGTCTTCGAAATGGGAGACTCTTATTGGTTATAGTCTCATTCAAGCAGATTTGGGTGATGAAAATTGTGTAGATGTAGCAGCATTGGAAAAATATTTTTAAAAAAATGTGCAATTCAAATTTTCAAATCTCAAATGGAAAAATCTTTACAAATATTCTCTCAGTTCTTCATTAAACTCAAGGTAGATGGCATGGCTCCTCATAAGGAAACTTAGGCAAAGCATTCCGAGATCACCAAGATCGTTTTTAATATGGTTTTGTTTCGCTTATGGGCATCACTACAGACAAACACTGCAAAAAAATTTTGAACCCTTTGAACAGGACGAGTACATAGACCTTTTGTAACGATTTCACTTGATGATATTCGCAAGCGCCAAACACAGCAATAGGAAAAGAAGTTTCTTCTTCTCTTCAGGACTACATCATCCAATAATTGACTGAATTCTATAATATTAGCTTTAGGGAGGTAAGAAAAACCGATAAAATCGAGCAGACCGATCAAAACGACATAAATTTTAGTTTTCAGTATGTTTTTCATAATATACAGTCTGTTTCGATTTAGAAACTTTTTATACCGATGTAAACCGAACCGATTGAATATTATATTTAAATATTTTTATATTATAATTTCTTAAATATTATATGAGAAGTAACTAATATAATATACTTTTGTGATAAAAATTAGGGAGAAAAACATTTGTGGAGAAATTTTCATATATTTTCTTCATTTATTTTCAATGTAAAATTTTATAATCTACTATAAAATCTTTTAAAATTTCATGTAAATTTTTCTTCTACATCAAACCGACAAAACCGATAAAAACGAACCATAGCATATGGTCTGTATCCGTTTCTCAATCATAAAAACCAAAAAGATCGGTTTGATATTTAATGTACTCTTAACACCGACCGAACTGAACCGTTTACACCCCTAATTAGCTTACAGGAAAGGCAACCAAGCTGCAGGTTCTCTTGTTAAATTTTATTCTTCTTCCTTGTATATTGACTGTTTCCTTTGAGACCCCTTTCCTTTTGTTATGATATATTTTGGTTAGGGGATATGAAGGGGTTCCTTTTATGCCTAGTTTTGTATGACTTTCTATTCTTAATCTTTATATATGCTTTAATTATATTTTATTTAAGTAAATAAATAATAGTGAGAGGGAGATTTGTGTCGGATGGTAGGTCGAGCTATACCAACATGGAATATGGTGTTGGGCTGTGCGAGAGGAACATGAAATGTAGTGTTGGGCTGAGCTGTACCAGCGCAAAGTTGGTGTTGTGGTGAGCTATCTTGCCAAGATACCTTAGCATGGGCCCTAATCATAGACCAGGCCATCTTTTAGCACCGTGGTTGCAGAGGTCATGGCAACGTGACAAGATTGACCTGGTTAAACGTGGCGCAGTGCTACACTATTCAACCAAGATGACTAACCGCGTGCTCCTAGCTGACTGGCCTAAGGAAAGGCTGCCAAAGTATTGACCGAGCGCGGCTATGACTCAAAGGCCGGCCTAGCTTAGTTCGACATTGGTGTCTTTAGAGGCAATGTCTTTGGTGCAACCTAAGTAATAGAGTGATTTGGTATTCCACGTGGACCAATGCGGAGGAAACCACTCTGGGTGTGTGTCAATATCGTTTGGTAGTTTGGCCAACATTGTTTGGCAGTACATACATATACACGTGTAAGGAATAGAGATGGCAGTATAGCCACACGTCCAGCAAAGGACAACAGAGGTAGTGCGCACACAATCTAAGGCTGCATGGCTAGCCTACAAAAGGTGGTGCGAGCAGACTCAGAGGGTAAGCAACTTTTAGCCACTTTCTCTCTCTCTCTCTCTCTCTCTCTCTCTACAGTGCTCTGTATTCTCTCTTCTCTCTCAAGAAAGCTAACTTGATCGTCAGAGGGGTTTTCGGGCAACCCACCCACTGGGTAGCTCACCTTTGCTTGTTTACAATAAGACGGAGTTTTATCGGAGCGATTCCAGCTTGGTAACAAGGAGTATGAAAGGCAACAAATATTTTCTACCCGTACAATTGGCACTGCTTGTGGGAACCTTTGACAGACAAATCCTTATCCTCCAAGCTTTTCTGATCATTTTCTATGGCAAACAACGACGAAACCATGCTGTTTGTCATCGATGACATCATTCTAGAGTCAGTCTGGAGAAGAGATGGCCTTCCAACCATCCCGTCTATGGCGGGCCTAGAGACTTCCTCTAGAGGGCCATCCAGAGATGTGCAAGACAAACGCGCGAGGAGTACTGACCACTCACAGAGTCCTGAAGGATACCAGCGACGGAGAGAGTCGCATGCTCGATGCTTGGAGCACAAACTGAAAGACTAACACGCCATCATTCGGAAGATGGCAGCTGAGATAGAGGCGCTGAAGCGGAAGATCAAAGAGAAGGGTGTTGCTGGAGTAGGAAACCACAGTGAGCGCACCTAACCCCGTCTCTCAGGCAACCAGAACCAGCGAGGGACACCCTCTCTCTCCACTACTAGGAGTTATAGGGTAGAAGACTCTGACCTGCTGGCAAAGAAGTCTTGTACATAAGATAGCAACTACCGTCCCTCGTGTTCGTCGATGACGTCGAGATACTCTTAGTCCACCCGATTGGAGGACTTAAGGGACGTCTTGGAGGAGCGTGCACGCCACAGAGAGGCCCAGAGAGTGCTGGCGTTGCAGAGGATGAATCCTAGAATCCATTGCAGTGAAGAAGTGGCCATGCCGCCGTCTAGAGTGGTGGCCTCCGCGCTAGTGGATAGAGACTTAACGAGGCTTAGTGCCACCCCACTCTCCCCTGAGATTGAGAGCATACCACTCCTCGCCGAATTCCATCAACCTAAGTTCATGCTATATGATGGTAAGACGGACCTGTACATACACATTAGTTATTACCGGCAAGTGATGGCGAGGCATAGACGTAATGATGCCTTAATGTGCCTTATTTTTTCAACTAGCTTGGGGGAGTTGGGCCTGAAAAGGTTCACCGGAAGGAAGTATCGAGGGCTGGAAGGAAGCATTCGTCATAAGATTCAAGACCAATACTCGAATACCGAAAGAGGTCGACCACCTCTTGGGTATCAAGATGGAATTGGGCAGTTCATTGAAGGCATACAATGCCAAGTATTGGGAGACCTACAACGAGATCCTCGATTGCCGCACTAACATGGCAATCGCTCAATACAAGCGAGGCCTACCAGTTAGACATAGACTGCGAGACTTGCTTACGATGCACCAGCCTACAACCATGGAATCATTGATGCAGTGGATTAACAAGCACATCCGAGTTGAGGATGATGCCGCTACGGCTACCGAGAAGGCGAATCCGATGGCAGCGGACAAACACGCGGCTGGGAAGGTTAACTTAGTGAGGCAGGAGGATAATCGCCCCAATAACCGAGCCAGAGAACAACACCGTGGCCCTGGCCGCAATGATAGAAACAAGGGTTGGGGCAATAACCGGGCAACGCTCTTTGCAATGAGGAGGAAGATGCCAAGAGAAAGTTAAAGGCACGGACTAGCATTACCACTGTCTTCAAAATTCCAATGTATCGCATTCTTAGTGAAATCCGTGGCGAGCCATACGTCTGGTGGCCAGTAAAATTGGGACATGCTTAGAGGGGAATTAACATTAGATATTGCTACACTTACCATGAAGAAAGGGGGCATCGCATGGAGGACTGCGTGCCGTTAAAATATCACTTGGAAGAGTTGGTTGTAGTAAGGCACCTGGACCAATACATTAACAACAGCATGAGGGCACCTCATCAAGGGCAAGCCGAGCCAAATGGGCTAGTCGTCCTAGATGAGCGCCCCAGGGAGTTATCAACGTCATTCATGAAATCATTGAGCCAGTGTGAGTATACAAGCTTAGAGAAATGATTGAGATGGCTGAGCATATAAGGAAGGTGCTATCCGTCCAGCTCGCCGCGAAGAAAGAAAATACCGAGGTATAAGATATCATGATTTTTTCGAGCAAAGACTTGGAAAGAATTCAAACCCCTCACAACGACACCTTAGTTGTGACCTTTCGCGTTAAGGATTTTGATGTCAAGAGAATTTTGATCGACTAGGAGAGTTCGGTCGAGATCATGTATTATAACGCATTTGAGCAAATGAAGCTGGGGGACAAAGACTTAGCTCCAGTAACTTTCCCTTTGGTTGGTTTCAACTCACAGCCTGAATGGCCGATTGAAAAGATCATACTGCCGGTCAAAGCAAGGTCAATCATGAAGCAGGTGAAGTCCTAGGTGCTGAAGGTCCCCTCGACTTAAGGGTGTAAAAATGGCTCGAGGCTCATGGGCAACTCAAAGCTAGCCCGAGGCCTGAGTTGGGCCCGGTCTATTTTGGCCTGATTAGGCCTAGGCCCGAGCCCAAGCCTAGCCCAGTACCTTGGGTCTGGGCTTTCTACTTGAAGCCCAGCCCAGCCTATTAGCCCGACCCAAAAAAAAAATTCAGGCCCTACGGGGAGCCCACTAGGCCCGGCCCGGCCCAGCCCAGCCCACGGGCCCTCTCTCTGCCAAAGGTCAAATTTCAAAAAAATAAAAATAAAAAGCAACTTACAACAGTTAAATAATTTAAAAAATAATAATAATAAAAAAAAAAACAATGAAAAAAAATAAAGTTGTAACTACGTGCAATGAAAAAGAAAAAGAAAAAATATATATATATATATAAACAAACAAATTGTCAAAAGGTGACCTGTTGACCAATATCCCTGCCCTACCCCTTACTAGTGCTTGCCCTTCCTTTGCATCATTTGTCATATCACTCTGTATGCCACGTGAAGTTAAGTTGCAAATTGCAATTTAAAAAAAAAAAAAACGTCTGCACCTCTGTAGACTTAAAAAAAAAAAAAAAAAAAAATTTTAACGGTCATATTACCGTTTCATACAACGGTAATATATTTTTATTTATACATTTACTTCAATCTTTCAAACTACTATAAATATCTCACATTTTCCAAAATAAATCTCACAAATAATTCTCTCTTAAACTTTATCAATTTATCTTAAACTCTCAATCTCCCTCAACTCTGAATTAATTTTGAAGTGCCATCCCTAAGTGGCAATTGCAATTGTGCAATAAGAAACTTTTATCAGAAGAAACTAACTTTTGTATTGCATTCACCAGTTAGTAACATTAATTATTTTAATTAAATTTATTAGCTACTCATTTTTTTATTAATTATTTGTGAACATATATTAATTATTATTTTTTACTTATTGTAATGACACATTATTTAAATTAATTATTAGTTTTTATATATTATTTTGTTTACATTACTATGGATCCTAATATTCTTACTGTTTATGTCGATGTTGACACATATACTACACAACATGAATCTGTTGATTCTCCTTCTAATATCTCTCTTTCAACAGTTGGATCATCATCTAAGAGCAGAAGTAGTAATGTTTGGGAATATTTTGAAAAAATATCTATAAATAATCCTGATAGTACAATCACGTTTAAAGAAAAATGAAAATATTCTACATATTTACTTAGTGTTGCATCTGCAGTGGGTACCAGTTATCTAAAAAAGTACGCCAACAAACATTTACAAAGTCAACAACCTTTTATTCGAAGTTAAATGCAATTAGGGGTTTCATTAACTGGTAATTTGCAAACATTTTCATATGATCCTCTACATGTGCAAAATTCTATAGTTGAACAACATTTTACTACTAGTGAATGTCCTGATTTTATTGAAATGATCCACAAAAGTTTTGCACCACAATATCAAATTTTTTCAAGAAATACTACTAGAAACAAGATTTTAAAGAAATTTGAGGATGTTAAAATTATTTGACATCTTTAAAAATTTGAATGAAAAAGTTTGTTTAACATCTGATCTAGTCAAATAATGGTTTTGAATATCAATGTATCACTGCACATTTTATTGATAATGATTGGAAATTAAATAGAAGAATTATTTCATTTAAATTAGTTGAACTTCCATCCACTGGTCATTCGCTTGGTGTAGAAATAACAAATGTATTGTATGAGCGGGCTTTACAAAATAAAGTATTTACGATTAGTTTAGATATTGTAGCATATTATAATCAAACTGTAACCCATTTAAAATCAACTTTACAATTATTTGTTGATGGTGATTTATTTCATGTTCGTTGTTGTGCTCATATTTTAAATTTGATTGTTAAAGAAGTTATACATGTATAGGAGACTTATGTACTTGTAATAAAAAATGCAGTTGTTACTATTATGTCTTCTGCTAATCGAATTTCAGAATATAGAAAAATTTGTCAACAAGAAAATATGTCATTTAAAAAATTAATTTTAGATGCAGATAGTAGGTGGAATTCAAAATATAATATGTTAAAAATAGCTTGTAAACAAAGAAGAGCAATGGATTTATTTTTTGCAAAAACATCAATTAGAGGATTATTAACTCCCACAGAACTTAATTGGCACCAAGTAGGTTTGTATAAAGATTTTTTAAAAGTTTTTGATACTTTAACAAAATTATTTTCTTATATATATATATATATATATATTTCTACTTTACCATTTGTTTTACATATGCTAGCAGAAATAATTAAAGTTTTTGTAAAATATATGGATAATGAATATTATGTAACCATTATTACTTCAATGAAAGCAAAATTTCATAAATGTTTTGATCATTTGCCTCATCTATTAGGTTTAGCTATGATAATTGATCCTAGGTGTAAAGAAATTGGTTTACAAAAATTTTTAGAACGTCTTTTCGTTGATCAAATACAGTTTGCCCCTATTATGCAAACATGTAACAGATTATTTGAAAAACACAGGAGATTATTTGAAAAACACAGGGCAGCTGCATCTGTAAATACACCTACACATACTACACTAGCAGTCTCATCTCGAGGTGGGAGATTAAGTGTTTTTTTAGCAATAAAAAGTAGAAGAATATCTCAATATACAAGTGTAAGTAGTTCTGAACTACAACGTTATTTGGAAAGTCTGTACGTGGATGATTCTAGTGATTTTGACATTTTGAAATGATAGAAACAAAATGAAACTATATGGCCTGTGGTTTCATAGATGGCCCGTGATATACTAACCATTCCTATTTCTACAATTCCTCCGGAAACAGCTTTTAGTGCAGGTGGACGGGTGCTGAGCGATTATTGGAGCAAGCTTTCACCTCAAATGGTTAAGGCACTGATGATATCCAGAGATTATATGCATGCGCTTACAGGAAGACAAAATTATAGTGAAAATGAGCGAATTTAAAATGATTTGGATGACATATCCTCAGGCAACGCGACTAAAATGTCTGTCTCCTCCGATGATTGATCAACAATTTGTTTTTTACTATTTCATTTCATTTCATTTTTTATTTTTATTTTTTGGTATTGGATTATTGAGGTGGAGTATAATGCAAATGATTGGTAGGCTAGTAGGTGCCAGTCTAGTGAGGATGTACTTGACCTATAGTGATGCAATTGCTCTACCATTATTAATAATCTACACATATTTTATTTCATTTTAAAATAAAAATTATTCATTCAATAAATGTTATATAAATAATTTAATATTGTAATATTGAAAATTTCATTTTTATAGATATAAAATTATTCATTTCGAAAGAAAAAAAATTACATAATTGCATAAGTTTTTAGTTATAAGTTCATAATTAAAAAAATATAAGTCATACATAATTAAATTTAAATATTACCATGAAACATAACCAAACAAAACATCTTATTAATCTTAACTAAAATACTCTAGTACAAATTTTCTTTTATTTTTTATTCCTAATAAATAAATAATAAAAAAGGAACTAGGATCGAAACTGGCCTGTGGTGGCCTAGGCCCTATTATGAATGGCTGGGCTTGGGCCCCACTGGCACATTTTTGGCACACATGGGCTGGCGGCTAAAAAAAGAATGGAGCCCGTGAGGCCCGTTTGGGCCGAGTCGGGCCATTATTACATCCCTACCTCGACTTACAACTTGATCTTGGAGAGGGGCTGGCTGTACGCCATGCAAGCGGTGGCTTCAACCCACCACTAAGTTATGCGCTTCTCTACCCCAGCCAAACAGATTGAAGAGGTTTAGGGGGACTAAGTGATGTCCAAACAGTGCTTTGTCGCAGTAAAAGGAGGCTGCCAAAGGCTTTGTCCAAATAATAGAGAGGCTAGAAGGAAAAGAGATTTTGGAAGATGTGGGAAGAAAGATCGAGGAGAATTCTGTAGAAGATTTAGTGGAGATTTGAATTGATGAGAATGATCTGAACAAATTCTTTCTCTTGGGTTCATCATTGTCCAGCACCGAGCGGATGGACAATGTAAACTTTTTGGTCTCCAACATCGAATTCTTTGGATGGACGCTTTACGATATGCCTGACATCGATCCAAACTTCATCTACCATCAACTCAATGTCTTTCCAAATGCTCGACCGGTCATATAGAGAACTCGGCGCTCAGCCTTGCACTATGTCGAGGTAATGGCAGAGGAGGTCAAAAACATGCTAGAGGCTAGGGCAATTGAAGAGGTGCAATATCCCAAATGGATCTCTAACACAGTGGTAGTACCGAAAAAGAACAGGAAATGGCAAGTATGCATCGACTACAAAACGGTCAATCGAGCTTGCCCTAAGGACAACTTTCCACTCCCAATAATTGACCAATTGGTGGATCTTACCGCTGGTCACCAAAGGTTCGGCTTCCTTGATGTATACTGCGGCTACCACCAAATAACCATGTACAAACTAGACCGAGAGATAACATCATTCAGTATGCCAAGAAGATTGTACTGCTATAAGGTCATGCCTTTTGGGCTCAAGAATGCTGGAGCAACCTTCCAAAGAATGGTAACCAAAATGTTCGCCCGTTTGCTAGGCGATACTATGGAGGCTTATATTGATGATATGATGGTGAAGAGCAAGAATGAGCCCCAGCACCTCGCCAACCTAGCTAAAATGTTTGCCGTACTCAAACACCACAAATTGCGCTTGAATGCTTCCAAGTGTGCTTTTGGCATAGGGACGGGGAAATTTTTAGGTTTTTTGGTTATGAGCTGGGGCATAAAGGCTGACCCCTTGCAGATAAAAACAATACAAGAGCTTGAACGGCCGAACTCAGCAAAGGACGTGCAACATCTTGCCAAAATGGTAGCCACGCTAAATAGGTTTATCGGCCGGTCATTAGATTGTTGTAGACCATTCTTACAAACCTTAAAATCCGTGTTCTTTTGCTACGAAAAATGCGGCCGCGCCTTGGCCAACTTGAAAGCTTACCTCTCCTCTGCCCCAATCTTGATCACCCCTAAACTTGGAGAGGAGCTCTATCTCTATTTGGCCGTTTCTTAACAAGCGGTGAGCGTGGTGCTTGTCTAAGCTGAGGGAATTCAACACCTCCCTATCTTCTATGTTAGAAAGACATTGCTCTCCACCGAATCAAGATATCTACCACTGGAGAAACTAGCTCTAGCATTGATGATGGCTTTTAGGAAGTTAGCCCACTATTTTCATGCTCATACAATTGTGGTGCTAATTGAATTCCCACTAAAAGTGTTATTTGAGAAGGCAGACTTTTCTGACAGAATCTTGAAGTGGGCGGCCAAGCTAGGGCAATATGACATCAAGTTCCAACCGCGAACAACAATCAAGGCACAGGCCCTAGCTGACTTTGTGACGGAATTTGCCCTAAGCACCCACCTAGTTTGCCCGATTGATTTGGCTAGTGCAGATTTAGCACAGCCAACGGCGTCAATGCCACCAGAAGGAGGTGAGATGTAAGCAATAGAAAGGCAAGACAATAATGAGCAGACGGAAAACTATGTATGAAGGAGACCAAAACCTTAGACTTACAAAATTCTCAGAATCCATCTGACTGCTGGAAATTATTCATTGGCAAGATATGGAAACTCTTCATTGATGGAGCCTCAAATAGACATGGCGCCTGGCTAGGGGTTGGATTAAGTTCGTTAGATAGACTAACCATTGAGCATGATATCATGCTTGGATTCCTAGTATCCAACAACGAAGCAGAATATGAAGCCCTCCTAGCTAGCCTAAAAAGTGCTCTACAAATGAGAGCAACCGAGCTCATGGTGTTCAGCAACTCTGAACTTGTTATCAACCAAGTCTCTGGAGAATACGAGACTAAGGATGAGAGGATGACCAAGTATCAAGCGCTAGTATGCGCTGAGATCAAAAAGTTTGCCGTAATAAGAATGGAGCACATCGGCCTTGAAGAAAATAGTCAAGCGGATGAATTGGTCGGCTTAGCATCCATGCAAAACATCTTTCCCAACCCTTCGATGATTGAGTTCTTGCCTAGACCTATCATTGAAGAACCTGAGGTACTCAAAGTACTCTGCACTGACTTAGGGCCATCTTGGATGGACTCCATCATAACCTTTCTCAAAAGTTGAGTCCTGCCCACCGAAAAGAAGGAAGCCAACAAGATAAGAGCCAAGTCAGAGCGATTTTGGCTCTTTTCATTTGGTGCCTTGTACAAAAAATCCTTTACTAGGCCATATTTGAAATGCATCCATCCTAGCAAGGTTGAAGTTATCCTTTTTGAAATTCATGAAGACATGTGTGGAAGCCACATTGGGGGAAGATCGCTGGCATACCGAGCAATTTTTAAAGGTTATTGGTGGCCGTTGCATGTAGGCCGACGCACAAAAATATATGCAAAAATGCAAAAAATGCCATAAATTTACATATCAGATTCACTAGCCGGCCAGAGAGTTACTCTCCTTGATAAGTCCTTGGTCATTTGCCCTTTGGGGACTGTACATCATAGGACCACTCTTAACAGTTCCGGGCAATCACAAGTTTTTCATCGCCGCTACTGACTACTTCACTAAATGGGTGGAAGTTGAGCCGTTGGCGACCATCAAGAAAAAAGATGTAAAAAAGTTCATCTGGCAAAATATTATTACTCGGTTCGGAGTCCCACAGGCCCTCATCTCGGATAACGATACACAGTTGATGGAAAACTATTTTGCGAATTTTGCGAAGAGTTGAATATCAAATTCTATAATTCTACACCGGCTTACCCTCATCAAATGGACAAGCTAAAGCTACAAATAAGACTATCTTGGACGAGCTGAAGAAGCGGCTTAAGAAAGCTAAAGGGAGGTGGATTGAGGAACTCCCCAATATGCTATGGGCATACCAAACTACCCTAAGACACTCTACCGACGAAACTCCATTTGCTTTGGCTTATGGCATGGAGGCGGTCATTACCTTGGAGATTGGCATGCCAACCATACGATTTGAAAACTTTGAGCCAGACTTGAACTGTGAAGCTATTGCCCTGGAATTGGACCTTGCTAAAGAAAGAAGAGAAAGGACACTAATTCACATTGCAGCTTATCAACAAGAGCTCTCCAGGAAATACAACAAGACCGTGCATCCGCGCCTATTCAAAGTCGGGGACTCGGTATTAAGGAAAGTAATGGGCAACACTATGGTCCCTGGGGAAGGCAAACTGGACACAAATTGAGAAGGCCCATACAAGATCACTAGCCTTGCTAGCAAAGGGGCATATCATTTGGAAGATTTGGATGGTAAAGCTATTCCAAGACCATGGAATGCGGCCAACCTCAAGTTGTTTTACTTCTAAAATGTAACTCTTTTTCCCTTACTAAGCATACCTCTTTATTCAAACGTAGCCTTTTAGCACTATATGTAATGCTAGATGAGCAATGAAAGGGATCCTTGTATTTTTCTTTATACTGTGGCATTTTACGTAAATTTAAAGTATTGTAGTGTGCAACTGAGCATTAGGGGAAACTCCCCTTCAGTTGACATAGCACCCCGGCCAAAAAGTCGGTGTTTTCTCCAGTTTGTGATTTAAGACTGAGCTGAATTCTCTCACGTCTCCAAGCTAATTTTGCTCGTATATCCCGAGTTGAATTCGCTCACTGGAAAGAGAGTTGGTGTTTTGGCTAACTCCAAATTAAAAATCGAGTTGATTTGGCTCGCCTTCTCGAGTTGACTTTGCTTAATGAGAAGAAAGTTGGTGTTTTCCCTAGTTTGTGATTTAAGACCGAGCTGATTTCGCTCATGTCTTTGGGCTGATTTCGCTCACCTCACTGAGCTGACTTTGCTCGCCAGGAAGAAATTTTGTGGTTTTCCCAAATTTAGTAATTTAAATCAAGATGATTTTTTGCTTGTTTCTAACATCAGACCAAGCTGATTTTGCTCATCCTTCCCAAGCTGACTTTGCTTGCTGGGGAGAAAGATGGTGTTTCCCAACTTTTTGCAATTTGAACTAAGCTAATTTTTTGTTTCTTTAACAGAGTTGATTTTGCTCGTTGGAAGGAGAGTTGAGATTCCTCCTGATTTTAATGATCTTAACCGAGCTAATTTTTACTTGGGTCCTTGAAGCTAAATTCCCTAACCGGGAGGAAACACAACCTAATCCAGATCGGCTGCGCCTTCCTCAACTACATCACCCGCAATCTTTGGGTCAACTGCAAGGGTTAGATTAGCCTCCAGCTCGACCCCACCATTACTCGGCAGGCCTTCCCCAGAAGTGGCCGATGAGGAAAACAGACCAGCTTGCTCAGTGGCAAGTACTTTGGCAACATTGGCAACCTTCGCAGCCTCGATCATCTTCTGTTGAACGTCCATGGTGTAGGTTTTTGTATTGACTCAGATTGTAATTCATATTGGATTGATGTATAGTGGTGCCCGTCACCTTAAAATTTGTATGGTTGTCGGACTCTTGATATTGACGGGTTGGCAAGTGAACTTTAAATATTATAATTAAGGACCCTTGGGTGATGTTTGGAACCTTGATTGAAGTCTTAACAAGGTATTTAGGTAAGATTAGATAAAAAGCCCCAAGTTTGAGTTTGAGTTTTTGATCAACCTTCACTCTTTTGCCCTTTTCTCCTTCCATACTTCGAATTTGAATGTGAGGCTGGAACCATTGGAAAGCTTGTTTTCGGGGCTTCAATTTGGACATAAGAATGACCTAAAACGGAGTCCGAATGAGAAAGTTACACTTGTTCGAATTTTGAGTTTCTGTGCTGGAAGCATGCTCGCTTGAGCGAGCTTTTATTCACTTAAGCGAACCGCGTGAATTCAGCAAGTTTAAAATCACTTTTCTAGATCATTCTTCACATTTCTACCTTCTCTCTTCATCCCTCTCACCCTAGGTCTGAAAACCCTAGGGTTTTGACCTCAAATACCTTCCATTTTTCTAAGGATTGGCCAAGATCTCTTATAAAGAAATGAAGAAGGCTTAAAGATCATACTTTTGAACCGATTGAAGTTCGGATTTGTCGAAGAATCTCATCAAAGCTTTGCTCCTTTGCTTGATTCTTGAGGTAGGGGTCCTAGTTCTTCCTTAATACTTCCATAAATAGATAGATTTGTGGTATTTTGATTATATGCATATAAAACTCACATTTTTGAGCATATAGTGTACATCTTAAGATTTGGGGGTTTAGGGTTTGAAATGTTAGTGGGTTCAATTGTTGGGTTAATGTGGTGGGTTATGAATCTTAGGTGTTTAATCAATGGAAAAATTAGAATAAAAAGTGATGGTTTAAGAAGTTTGAATTTTTCTTGAAATTCTTGATTTTCTTGAAACCCTAGGTTGATTTATGATGATAAATAATGATTTTGCCCAAATTAAAAGTAGAGTCATGAAATTGGTAGGTTGAATTCTATATGTACAAGTTTAATTGGATTTTGGAGATGTTTCAAAATTATGTTAAAAATTAGCGATTGAACCTTTGTTGTGGATATTGTAAATTATGCTATAATATGAAATCAAGATTGGGGAAATGACTTATTAATGATATGGATGACATAAGGCTTGGGGTGAAATGATGAAATAGAGGTTTAGGAGTCCACCTTGAATCATGTTGAATAGTGTTGATTATGTTGGGTTGCGTTGAATAATGTTGAATCGAATTGTGTTGGACTATGATGAATTGTGTTTGAATCATGTTGAATTGCGTTAAGTTGGGTGGTGTTGTGTTTGAGTTGTGTTGGGTGGTGTTGTGTTGGTAACCGCAGGGAGGGGGGGAGGGAGTTGAAAGATGATACGAAACTTGTGATAAGATGATGAAGTGAAGATTTAAGAATTTTATTGTGTAATTAGAAAGTGATTCTGTACCTCAAAACTAAAAGTCAAACTTTATATTTAACAATAGTTATGGAGCTTCATTTTGGAAAATGAGGATACTTCAATCAACATTAAATTTATGAAACTAAGTCTATTTTGGGTTAAGATGAGTGTGAATAATGATAAATGGGAGATTGTGAAATATGACGATGTTATATGAAGGAATTGTATCAAAGAAAATTAAATGTTAGAGATTTAATTTATAACCATGGGTAGTAATTGATAATCAATGTATTTTTTTTAGAGGTGTTGTTATATTTTTGTGTGACAAAACAATGAATGGTTTAATGGATAATGAAGAAGGTCGTGGAACATATTTGTACTTGTTATATAAATGTAATTTTAATATATGGTGGATGTATATTGAATTAATGTGTTACGAAAATAATGGAAGATGTGTTGGCGTTGTCCACTAATTGTAATGATGGATTGTGATGTTATCTTGGGGTCCATTTCCCGCCGTATTTGAGCCGGCAAAGCGTGGCGCTTGAGATAGGTTCCGCCTTCCTTTCGCAGTGGCGCCCGATAAAGCGTGTGGTACGTTGAGGTTCTGCGTTCCTTCCAGCTTGTGATCGGTAAAGCGTAAGGTTCCGCATTCCTTCTGGCTTGTGACCGGTAAAGTGTGAGGTTCCGTATTCCTTCCGGCTTGTGACCGGTAAAGCGTGTGACTCATGAAGATGACTTGTGATTGGATCCGGTATTTGATATGAAATCAATTGAAAGAATGGAAATTGAAGTGATAATTGGATTATGGATTGGTGATGGTAAACTTAATGAATTAGTTGCGACAATAAAGGTAAATTATGGGTATTGTTCTGTAAAATAAATAAGAGACTGAATTGAAAGGGTTTTGTTCACCTTGTGTTACCTTGAAATGAAATTTGAGAGTGTAAATAACGGTGTGAATTGAGTATAGGAGAATTGTTAGTGAATCAAAAAGGAAACTTGAACTTGAAGTTATGGAGTTCTAAATAAATATAATGAGTAGAAAGGAATAATGAAAGAAAAAGAGGAACATTAAAAATGGAAACTAAATGAGAAATATTTTGGGAATTAGTTAATAACTTTTTAATGATATTGTTTTCTTAAATACGGTTGTTTCACAAAGGTCTATGTTTTTCTAAGGTTAAGGGATGATTTTAATGGCTGAAGGTTTTTCTTGAAAATGTTTAAATAGTTTTTGAGAAAAAGATACCTTACTCATGGTATTTTGAAATTATAAAATGGCACCCTACTATATGATATCACCTTGCATGTATGATCATTTCTATCTATGTGTTAGTTATTGATTGAGAACTATGAGATTCCTACTGGGCATTAGTGCTCACCCCGTTGTTGTTTTATCTTTTTACAGGAAGAAAGTTTGGATTATTGGATTGAAGATTTATGGAGTTCTTGAGTCCCTTTGTATAACTTCATAGTAGATGTAAAGGAAATAAATTTTGTATTTATATTTATTTATTTGTAGCACAGTAGGAGACTGGTATGTATTGTTGTCATTGTAATATTCATTGAGAGAGAGAGAACATGTATCATTGTATTTCTATTACTCAAGTGTAATAGATATTTGTATATGTATAAAAATAAAAAAAAATAAAAAAATGGACCTAAATTTACAGGCTTGGTAATGTTTTCGAGTAATTAAAATTCGGGGCGTGACAGTTTTCATGTGTGGCGGTATGAAGGCCAGTGGAGGGTTCTTAAAGAATTATGAATCAGGCGCGTGGCCAAGTTTCTCCACGGACGCCTTCCAACTGTACTGAAAGAATGTCTCTTGTGGCCTCCACCTGCCATTTATATGCCCGCTCGCCCTTCACAAAGCCACGATCCTCTGTGTTTTCAATCTTCTCTTTTAGCTCGGCTTTGTGAGCATCTCGATATTTTTTCATCTTGGCAATATACCTCATTTTTTTGCTTGCATGGCCTTTTCTTTTTCTTCCTCCACCCTAGCCATTCGTTCGACCAACTGGTCTCACTCGGCCGAAATGGCAACAAGAGTAGCTTTTACTTTCAACAGCTCGGCCATCTTTTCTTTATTATTTGCGATGGCCTCACACAGACTTCGCCGCATAGCGATCATGCGTTCGTGCGTGACATAGTTCTTTTGCGCGGCCTACAAAAGGTGACACATTAGTACAAGAAAACCAAGCAATAACTTACACAAGTTAAAAGCAAGTGACCTTACTAGAACTATAGATTTGGATGCTGACCTAAGGACCTTTAGGTCAGACAACTCTTCATGTTTCTTCATGTCTGTCAGAAGAAGCAAACCCTTGGTCAGGTTAAAACCTAGCGAGTTGTCCTTGTCAGCATAGATGAAATCAGTTGTGGTCACCACTCGGCCTTTGTATTTCAGCTTGGGCAACCACACTGGGGGGCGGTAGAGCGGATGGATTGCTTAGCCATGACTTCTGTGGACCTCTCCCCTTTATCAGCAGCCGGCAATTTGATCGGGTCCTCGTCGACCAGATGTGGCTCAGCCACTGTTTGCCTCGACCTCTTTTTGGGCTGAGAAGAACCTGGCTCCCTGGCTAGGGCCAGCATTGGTCTAACTTCCTACGCGACCAGCTGCGAAAATTGGCCCTCAGCTGTCTCGACCGGTCGAGAATCACTCGGCCCTGCGATGATCATAGATTTAATGGCTCGGATTTTGGCCATTTCTTGCTTGGCAGTTAGCGGCACTAGATTGATCTCAAGAAGGGTTGGATCAAGCTCTAAAGAGGGGGGCGCGTAAAAAATCAGTAACCCTACTTTTGCTAAAGACCCGCCGTGACTTCGTACTTGACAAATTTATGGCACTCACGATCCAGATGTCACGACGCAATTCGGATGGCTTGCTAATCGGCGTGCGAGTAATTGTCTGCGAAGTGTTTATAATTTGCACAAAAAATGAAGCCAAGTGTTAGATTGGTGAGGATATTCGTTCAGAAGAAAATCAGGACCATGCTATTATGCTCACCGGCGCTCTCGAAATCCTTACGTATCTACCAGCCTGGTATGGACGCCTCGGTATCTTCATAATTCCAGACACCCATAAAAAGTCATCGTCCTCTACAAGTTTTGCTCAGCCTTTTCTAACCTTGAGGTACCAACAGAAACCTCCTTTATTTTTGCTCAGTGTATGCTGGTGGAATATCTCGGTCAGACCGAGGTTCAGACCGAGAATACGGTTTAGTGTGGTAATGCCATTTATTATTTTATAAGTGTTGTTTGACACTTGGGTTGGACATAACCTAGTCTACCTCAAAAACTCACAAACTAGGGGCTGGACCGGGAAGCAGAAGCTGCCTTCTACTATGGACACGACGGTGAAAGGGCATGCATCCAATCTACCCCAAGGAGTATCACCTTTCTTGGCCAGCTCAAAGCGAACATCATCTGGAATGTTGAACTCTTTACGGAACTCAACGACAGCTCCAGGTGAACTGAATATAAATCGGTACTTTCCCATTTATCCCGATTTTATTGTGTCCACTAAGGTTAATTTATTGCTCGGCTGGTTTGAGCAACTCCTATGAATGGGCTACTCGGTCAGCGAGCTTCACCGATTTGCAAAGTTGAGGTGTGCCTGGTCGATCCTAGTTTAGTCTGCATTAATATCACGTGATGGTTCGTATTATTCTTTAATTTTTAAAATTTCTTTCTTTTTGCTTCTTTTTACATTATAAACGTGAAATCAAATTGTTACATTACAATTCATACCTGCATATTCATAAACAAATTGGCCACTCCCAAAGATTTTACCGGTACGCAATCCTCAACTTTTCCTTCCATTTTTTACAATCTTCAATCGAACATAGACCCCTCTCTGAGTCAACCGATTCCCACACTCCACTTCTCAATGGCCCGTACTCGTGAGTCAATGCGGACAAGTTCAGGCCCGAGCATGAGCATCCTGAGTCCCCATCATCACACCTCTCGCACTCGCACCCATAAGCATCAGAGACCTAACAGGAAAATGGGCCGGGTGTGATAGTCGGGTCGGAGCCCCAAGGCTGTGGAAGAGAACGAGATGGGTCGATTGGGTCAGGGCATGGGGTCTAAATGAGAGTGTAGTTGAAGTAGGAGTAGGGATGGTGGTCGACGGGGTTGAAGAAAGGGATGGGAAGGTTCTCAAAGCCTCTGGAAGCGTTGGAGGATCATGAGGCGGTGATGCAGTTAGAGATGTGGTTTAGGGTTTTGCAGGATGATGTGATGGAAGCTAGTTCTGTAGGGTGTAGATAAGAGAGGAGGATGTGAGCACACTTGAATAGACCTCCCTCATGTTTTTCTTCTTCTTCTTCGACTTGGAGTACTTGGTCTTTCTTTTTGGAAAGTTTTTCCATTTGATTGATTGCTCTGTGATTTGGGTTTGCCATTTTTGGAAATTTTTGGGCGTGTGTAGCATTTGTATCATGTTACGATATTTGTGTTGTTGGGGCGTTTTTTTCCTGATTGTGCCAATCTAACAATTTTATTTTTATTTTTATTTTAGGATGGATTTTTATTTTTATTCTCATTGTAGGGTAAATTGGCTTTACCAATGTTGTTTTTTTGAAAAGCGGCTTTACTAAAGCCATGTTTCATGATTAAAAAATAATAATAACATTTCAATGCACAAAATTGGCTTTTCAAAAATCATTTTTAGTTAACTTCTAATTAATTTTGAGTTAATTAAAAATGGTTTTGGTAAAACCGTTTTCTCCACTTTTTTTATTAAAAAAAAAATTAGATTTTGAAAATAAATATGTTTGCGAAAAATATTTTTAATACATAAAACAGTTTTAAAAAAGCTGGTTTATATAAAATGGCTTTACGAAAACCGTTTTCGCCATTTTTTTATTATTATTATTTTTTTGTATTTGTTTTGGTTTGGGTTTTAATTGATCTCTACCCACGTTTTTTGTTTTGCTCCAATAGTCCAACACACACACACATGCACTTCATCAAACAACGAAGAGGACGGAGATGCGAAGAGCATCGCGGAGGAGGAGAAGAAGACAAAGGCCATCATGAGAGCTGTAGCAAGAATGAAGAAGGCGAAGACCAACAAACATCCTCGCACCTCTCCCTTCCATCATCCACATTGAGGTTTGTTTTACATAAATTAGGGTTTTCATTTTTTATTGGGGATTTTTAATTTCAAAATTAGGTTTGTTTGGGACTCCAGACATTAACAGTAGATTCTTTTTGTTGCCCTGTCTGAGATTGTAGTTCATCTGTATCCTGGGCCCTCGTCCCCTGAACCCCAAGCTACGAATGTTTTGAACTAAGATAGGTGTTCTGCTTCTTGTGGTCTGCAAGAGAGTTTATCCTGTATTTGCGCTGTATTGGCCCCCATTCCTTCCGAGAACTGCAGGTCTCAGCGAACCACCCACTTGCCTTTGAGATTTTTTTTTCAGCACCCAAATTTTGTTTTTTGTGAACCCCCTATTCCTTGACTTTCCATCAGTGTGGTCTTCATTCTGACTAAAAGAAAAAGAAATATTTCTAAAGCCGTTTTATGTTTTAAATATATTTTTCGTAATAAATATTTCCCGAAAACAAAAGAAAAAAGAAAAAGAAAAAGAAAATATTTCCCAGAAAACGATTTTCATAAAGCCGTTTTAGAAATGAAAACAGTTTTTCTAAAGCCGTTTTATGTTTTAGTTATATTTTTCGTAATAAATATTTATGTTCAAAATCTAAATTTAAAAAAAATGTGGAGAAAACGGTTTTATCAAAACCGTTTTTAATTAACTCAGAATTAATTAGAAGTTAACTAAAAACGACTTTTGAAAATTCAATTTTTTGCATTGAAATTTTATTATTTTTTTAATCATGAAACATGGATTTGGTAAAGCCGTTTTCCAGAAAACAACATTGGTAAAGCAAGTTTACCCTGCAATGAAAATAAAGAAAAAAGCACATCCAAATTGTCCGATTCCTCAGTTACAACAGACTCGAAAGAGAAAGAAAAAGACGACTTGGACAAGACTGTGGCATCCGGGTTATCATCTCCAGGATTACCAGACTCAGACTCAGTCAAGCTGGAACCTGATTCCGACTCACAAGACTCGGTGGAATCATATTCCGGCTCACTACCTAACCCGGTGCTGCTGGACAAAAACCCCTCTTCGTATTGCCAAGTGAGAGAGGGTGCGATAGATGCATCCAAAATAGTTGCTAGTAGGCCCGCAGCCGTTTCATTCCCAATCATGGAAACCGAGAAGTTATCCCCCAAGCACTTCTGGTTGATCGGAGGATCTGAAAGTAGACAAGCCAATGCTACCCCCATTTCAATCTCAGCGCCCTCGGAATCCACTTCCTTACACTGCTCAACTTCAGCTGATGGCTCTGTCTGCTCTTCGGTGACGTCATCCCCGGATAATTGTAGGTTAAAGAAAATCTCAAAACCTGGCACATACTTCCTCTCTGCGTTCAGCCACGGCTCTGGGAAGCCACAAAACAGAAAGTCCTCACCCTCTTGGATGAAGCATCCGTTCAGGGTACCCTGAATGGGCCTATGCATTAAGTCAAAAGGCTTCCTCGCCTCCTTCGCTCTGGCTCTTCCAGCCATTTCCTTTCCCTTCCTTACCCAATCCTCTTTGGTGGGCAGATAACCCAAGCCAAAGGTATGAGGGTTATGTGGCACTTCGGCCAATGCTGTGACGCCCTTCCGGCCGCCCTTTCCCAATCCCATCCCGGGGATGTGCTGAAGCTTGTTCATGAGGTATACAGATTGAGCACTGACATACACTCCCTCATTATTAGCCATGATGTTCTGCACAACCCGAGCTTCAGCTAAGGTAAAACCTGACATAAACACGTCCTCCATGCCGTGCTCAATTTCTAGGACTGGTGTAGATACCTCCGGAGGTGGATGGATCGATGAATTCCCGAAAACAATGGCTACTCCCTTTTCATAGGGGTATTTCACCATCTGATGCAGAGTGGACGAGACGGCCTTCACCTGGTGCAACCACGGCCGCACGAAAAAGCAGATTGAAGGTTGCCAGAACTTCTAAGATGTGGAAGTCTATCTCATGTTGTCCTGGCCCAACCTTGGTCTGGATTTTTACCGTTCCCATTACTTCTCAACTCGTGTTGTCATACGCCCGAATCACCTGGGCTGTTGGTACAAAGTCGGCGTTCTTTAAACCGATGGCATAGGTTGTCCTTGCTGGGCAAACGTTGATTGCAGACCCTGTGTCAACGAGTACCACGGGTATCCATTTATTTCTACACTCCACAGAGATGTAGAGTGGCCTATTATGGTTCGCACCCTCAGGTGGTAGTTCCTTATCAGAGAAAGTCATCATCAGGGTAGCTCCTCCCGGAAAGACTAGTCCAACTAGCTGCTCTGGTGTGGTATCTATGGAGAGTTTAGCCTTGTCCATGGTAGATAGGACAGCCTGTTTGTGTACTCGTGATGCCATAAGCAGTCCCCAGATGGAGATGTCTGCTTGTATCTTTTTTAACTGTTTGAGCACAGCCTCCTCTTCAAGTTGTTTCTCTTTCTGTCTCTCAGCTTCCTTATCCTTCCCAGATGCCTCCGGCTGGTCTAGGTGCGGGGGCTTGAAATACCGTCCGCTTCTTGTCATGCGATCAACCTCATCGAGATACCAGGTGTCATCTAGTTGATTGCTCCCCCAATCCTCGTCTGTGTGGGCAAGACATAAATCTTCGTCTTCCCACCACATCCCATGAGCAGCCAACAGACATCTGTCTGGCTCCGACATGATTGTACTCGCAGTACTTTCAGCCCATATGCTTGCAGCATCTTCTGTCCTTGTGCCTACAGCATTTTCAGTCCCCTCATGGGCCTTGGCTTTCCTGGTACTCTCAGAATCCCAAAACTTTTCTTGTTCCACCTGCGTCGGTGCAGTTTGTTGTTCAGCTTTCCCTGTATTCACAATGTTCATGTTCTGAGCGAAATTCTTCGCACCGGCGCTCTCCGGCAATGTACTCTGACTTTCGGCCCTTCCGGCCACAACTGATACCCTTGCCCTTGCCGGGCCCTATTCTGGTTGGAACTCTTCCACTACATCCGGTTGATCATCCAGCCATCTGGTAGCCTCTGCCGATTCCTCATAATTAAACCAGTTGACCGCCGCGTCCCTTGATTCTTAGTTATCGAAAAACTGTAGGTTGGAAAAGTCCTCTTCTACAGCCGTCAAATCATCTGTTCCCTGCTCAAATTTATCCCCCTGGATCACACACAGTTCTGCCCTCTCTGGCAATTCTACACTTGGCTCAGACTGACCTGCTGACAGGATGTAATCACTCGGACCGTAGGCTTCCCCAGCAAAATTCCCAGACTGCTCAAACCCTGATTGAATAATTCCATCCTCCTCTGTAATCTCCCCTGCGCTGTCATCGCCAGCCACCACCATTGGCTCAGGTTGGGTTGTAGAGATGTCCATCATGCACAAAAAGTTAGTGCAGTCGGGAAGGAGCACCTCCGGCTTAGGTAGATGGGAAGGAGTGATATAGATGCTAGGATCGTAAGACACGACCCCAGTCTGGATAAAGTTGATTTTTTTGGGAGGTAGAGCTTGGTTGTGTGTAGGGAGTGGGTTGGTTGTGACATTGGGTCTTTCTGGTGGCAAAATTACCTGTTTGTCAATGAGATCTTGAATCTCGTGATGCAATCTGAAACATTGGTCGGTGTCATGACCGTGTTGCTGGTGATATGCGCAATATTGGGCTGGGTTGTGAGTGGGGGGTAGTGGATTTGGTAACAGCCTCGGCTCCAGGGGTTTTAGATGCCCTTTTCTGATTAAGACCCCTAGAGCCTTGGACAGGAGCATGTACAATGGGGTGAAGGTTCTTTGGCCTTTGGGTTGGTATTTGGTGGTCTGTCTCGCTTAGGATGCACCTTTGGAGAAGGGTGTGGTGGGTCTTGGAAGGGAGGAATGGTGGCGACCATGTTTACCTCCGAAGTTCTTGCGATTCTTGGCGCCACTCGAACTGCATTGTTGTTGCGGTTAAAGGTTCTCCGAGGTTGCTCCCTGTCTTGGTCAATCAGACCCTGTTTCATTGCATCTTCAATTTGTACCCCCATCTCGTGCAGATCTGAAAAGGTGGGGAAGGGGAGCACAATCATTTTTTGCATCAGTTTTGGCTGGAGATTGCACACAATCATCCTGATCTAGTCCTTATCGGTGGGCCTTGGAGTCATCATCGAGGCCTTCGCCCTCCACCGGGTCACGAAATCCGAGAAGCTCTCTTTGGGCTCTTGCCTTGTTGTTTCGAGATCACGGGTTGTAATCTCGATTTGGGTGTTGTAAGAATATTATGCAACAAAGGCCTCGGCCATTTCATCCCAACTTCGCTTGACATCATCCTCCAATTTCGCATACGGATAAGCGGCCACCGGCAGGTCCGGCAAAGCTGAAAGCTTCTGGGGTCTGGTTAGGCCCATCGGCCGTAGTATATCTGAGAATAGCCGAAGGTGGACCATGTGATCCCCAGATCCATCGAAGCGATCGATCTGCGGCATTTTGAATCTATCCGGCAACGTTACAACCACATCAGTATATCCGTCCTTGATATCCGGGATAGCCTTTACCCCTTGGGATTTTTTGAATAGCTTCTCGAGCTTGCTCAATTTCAGTGTTGTTGGGTCTACTTCAAACTCGAAGGGAGAGTCCGGGTGGTTGACGGGTGTATGTACCTTGGACAGTTGAGGCGGAAGTGGGGGCGGAGCTGGCCCCGTTGGAGGGTCTGTGTCCTCCTGGATGTTCTGCATATTTGGCAAGGTGTTTTGGATGTTTGGCAGGACATTCTGGGTAGTTGGTGTCTGCTCGGGTATTGGGACTCCTGGTGAAGGAGGAATTGGATGTGAGGCTGATGCTCCGGCTTGCTGCTAAAGTCTAGTGATGAGCTCGGCCTGATAGGCCATGATTGTGGCCTGCTGTTTAGAGAACTCTGCTTGGCGGACGGCGTCCTTCTGCATTTGCTTCATGCTCTCTTGGAGCTGTCGTATCATTTCTTCTATCCCGGCCATATTCTGCTAATCCTGTTGACTGACTGGTATGTGTATCTCTATGCCAAAAACTAAAACCTCAGCCCGACTGTTCACTACTTGGGTAGACCACTGCTGTGGTAACCTCTGCTCAGACACACTGCGCTTTCTCGGCCTCCGTCTGACAACCGGGGGTGGAGAATGAAACACTATCTTCAAATCGATTGAGTCGACGACCTCTTGTCCAGAGTGCTTGGGGAATATCTGCTTGGTTTGAAGCAATTGTGCTAAAACTGCCCTAGCAAAAAGATAAATAAAGCAATAAGGAAATAAATAACCAGATAAACGGACAGCATAACAGCTTAAAATAAATACACAACACACAGCTAGGCATAACAACACACGGTCGATAAGCTAAATACACACTGTCCGCAAACACTGATCAACATTCCTGAATCACTTTCCCCAAAAACTGAATCTAATACCCACAGATAATTGATTCCCAAAATAACTGAACTGATGCCCGCATGCCTAATGCCCAAACTCGCAAACTGATACATGCATTCCTGTAGAGACGCACTCTAAAAGCACATAATAGATAAGTGAGAGCCAAAACACCCCTATGTTGGGGTAGGGTTTCCCTGTCCTATTTTGTCAGGAGCTAGGGTTTCACTACGCACGCAGCAGTTTCAAACAACCTATCGGGTAAGCAACCTGTCCTAGTTTGGAATGGTCACTATGGATTCCGAACATGCACTAGGTCAAATGGTCAAAAAGGTGCCCCGGTAAAACCGGGGTTCGTGTTCCATCTTGGCGAGCGTGTCAGTAAGCCTTATGGCACGCAGCCTCTGGCAAACCGCTCAGGAATACCAGATGGCAAACACGGTGTCCTAGGCGCACCAATGCAAATGCAATGCAAAGAAACACATAAGTGTAATCAAAACAAGATATGATGAGTTCGAGTCAAGTTCTCTAAATCCCAAATGAGTCGCCAGAATCAGAGATGTCCCCGACGCCCGGAGGATGAGTCCTACATTCATTTTGGGCTCACTATAGTTCGGACTCAAATTGTCACGGTTCTCAATCTGAACCAAAGAGTCCAAATCCGGCAAATCGTTTTAAGAAAACAGATTTTTGAAAGAAGTGCCAAACATGGACTGCTTTGCCAGATACAGAGTCGCCACCTAAATATTTTATTTTTTGGGGAAATTTAGAAAACCCTAACTCGTTGCCTAAGGCCACGTGTCCGTCATCACCAAAGTTGCCTTGGCTCGGGAACTTGGGTACGATTGGGGAAGGTCACTTCGTGAGCACCCCCGCTCGCCTGATCAAAGATCGGCCTCTACTAACTATGATATCTAGTTTTGAAAACTTTGTGTGCTCTTATTCCGGTTATTAGCCTAGATTTACTATGTGATGCGCACAGCATACAAGTATAGACTGGGTCGCCTGGATTGGAACGAAACATTTCATGTTTGTTTTGAAAAATGGTTTGATGGTGCTACTCGCAAGTAGGCTAAGACGTGAATTTGCCACCCTCAGGTGGGCTTAGAAAACATGATTTTGCCACTATCTAGGGGGCTGAAAACTTACAATCGATGAATTGTTCCAATTCAGATAATCCAACCTTCACCCACAGGCTTTCAGGTAGGTATATCACATAAGTAGTTAGCCTCATGGTAAGCATACAATCATGACAGTCACTCACACGCATGCAAGGATGCTAAAGCATAAAAAGTTACGGAGTACTCCAAGCCAAAACAGAAGCTATGTTAGAAATCCATGCATGATCCTAACTGTACAGAAATGCCTAATGCAACACATGCAGAAATGCAACTATAGCAGGCTCGGCTATTCTAAAGATGGCATGTGAAATGCTACAACTAACAAGTATTCAACTCGGAATTGAAATACAATGCAGTTAGTATGATGCGCCGAGCCCGGTGCATGCAAAACAGATGAATGAATGCAAACATGCTATCATACACATGCCCTAATCTAACCATCATAAGCTGGTAAATAAAAGGGAGAAAGACGTGAGGTTGGAAGACATACATCACACGCACGCACACTTATTACAACATTGCCCTCACTCGGAGGGTCTGAATAAATAATATACAGTCCGAATAAATACAAAACCCTAATTAATTAACAAATTTAACTTGGAAAGCAGTAAACTAGCACGCAAATCTATGGACCGCCTCAGCTCTGTTCCGAATGATGAATGATGCGTGCTTGAGTTGCCTTGCGCGGAAATCCATTGCGATGCCCCAATTAGCCTCTGTTTATAATTAAGCCTGGAATATTGCACGAAGCTCCAAAAGATCACGGCTTTACGATTTGTCGCAACAGAGAGCAAGAAAGGGGCATGGCAATGTATTTTCACATATGTATGCTTGACTACTCTTCAGGGAGTGTAGTCCTCGATCCTCGTGCCACCAATCACGCATATCGATGCATGATGGCCGAGGAGTCGAATTGCACGACTCAATATGAAATGAATGCACATGAAAACACAACAAGACCTAGACTCCATCATGGATAATCCGGAGTGTCAGCGACCGGGAATTGAGACACGTTCCATCACTCGGAGTATGAAACGTCCCTCGTTTCCCATGCTTGGGCTAACTCCTATCCCAAGAACAATGCAATATGCATGACATGCATGAATGCAATCCTAACATGCAACCTAGCATACGCAATGCTATGAAATGGCATACACGATGCACGATGTAACAAGGCATACACAATGCTCTAACATACAACCTAGCATACACAATGCTATGAATTAAAATGGCATACACAATGCATAATGGACTTACACCAACATGAGTGGACCTCAGCCACACTCACATCAATAGCCATAAGATGAAAATGAGACTATCGAAATGCGTGCACACATATACGCAAACCGAGGACCGAACCTAAGGCATAGAATGCCACTCTACCAAAGCATGGCAAGGGATGCAATATGGCATAAAAGCATGTGAATTCCAGCACTGAAATACGCTGCTAAATGGTCCCGAAACATGAGAATATGGCACCCGATGCATGAGATGAGCCCCGAAACACAAAACTAGGCACATTTATTGACCTATAGCTATACAAAGCATGCATTATTTGATCATGAAGCATAAAGACAGAGCCAAGGTAGTTCTAAAACATGAACATTTCTAGTTCAAAGCATGGCCAAAAGATGCTAGCAAGATGGACTAAAATAGCATGCAACTTTGACTAGCAAACATGGTTTACATGCCATGTACATGAAGCATATGAAATCTCACCAAACCAGCCAAAATCAGTGAACAAAACATGCCAAAATATGCCCAAATAATCATTGAAATGCAGCCAATGCATGCAAAAATAAGGGGCTTGTTTAGAGGGCTATACAAGGGATTGTTAAGCACATACAAGATAGACACTTAGCATGGCACAACCAACTCTGGAAATAAAACATGAAAGCCCTAAGACTCACCAAATTGACCCTGAAATCAGTCTCGAAAACATGCAAAGAAAGGCCTCTTAGAAAGGCTTTGAATGAGATTTCTCTACACATGCAACATAGACATAAAATATGGCCAAAAGGGCCTTAGACAAAGCCGAGGAAGACCTCAAAACACTCAGAATGAGGCCTGGAAAGTGACTTCGATGCATGCAAAATAGGGTCCCCTTGGAAGGCCAAACATGCTAGTAAAGAGAATGAGGGGTGAGAGGGTCACCCCTTTATGATTTCAAAGCTCAAAATCTCATCAAAGCCATTGAAAATCCACTAGATTTCAGTGGCTAAGAGGCCAAACCATGACCAATGCAAGTGCTCTAATGCATAGCCCTAATCATGGAGGAATGAAGCATACATAGGGGAAGATGACCCCAAAAAGCAATGGGACCTTAAGCAAACATCGAGATGATGTCAAAACAAGACTTTTTTTTAGTTTAGGTTGAGGTCCAAAAGGGCTCACAAATAAGGCTAATGTATCATGCAAAAATGGCCCTAAAAGAGAGATTGAACAAACAGGGCAGCAAAAGGCCTCAAATAGCAAAGAGTCCTTGAACAAATTTGAAGAGGGGCTCAAAAAAACATACTTTACAATTATGGAAAACCTCAAAAATGTCTAAAAATAAGGCTAAAACATGATGCAAAAATAGCCCTAAAAGAGAGATAGAGGGAAAGAGGCAGTATATGGCCTCAAACAGCAAACAGCCCTTCAACAAAGTTGAAGAAGGGCTCAAAATAAGGCACTTTACAGTTTGGCTCGAAGCCCAGAAATGCTCACAAACAAGGCTAATATATCATGCAAGATAAGGGCCAAAAAGAGGGATAAAGCACAAAGGGTGGACAGAAGACCTCAAACAAAAAAAGTTCTTGATCAAACATGAAGATGAGCTCAAAATAAGACTATTTTCAGTTTAGGTTGAAGCCCAAAAATGTAAGCAAAAGGATCTAAGACATCATGCAAAATAAGGCTAGAAAAGGGGAAAAGAGGGCTTACCGTTGTAGCACAGCAATGCAGCAGCTTTTGGCCCAAGAAGATGAGCTCCTAACCTCTGAAAATCAGCCTCAAGGTGTTGGAATGGAGGATGGAGGTGGTAGGCTATGAGTTGGTATGTAAATGGTGCAAGAACAAGGGTGTTTTGAGGTTTGAAGGAGAGAGATATGGAGGTTTGTATGCAAAGGCTCCAGCTGGTTTTCTAACCATGAGAAATGGAGGTGTGGGGTTAGTTATATAGAGAGAGAGGAATGAAGGAAAAGGGGGGGAAAAAACAATTCAAATTTCCTCCCCAAAAGAGCAGACCCTCGGGTAGGGGTCTGGTGCAAAACAGCTGGCACAGCTGGAATGCACCAGGAGGGACAAGTTTGGTCGGCCAGGTGCAAAAGGTTCAGCTGGCTGGCCGGCTACCTCCCCTGGCCGGCCGACGAGGGGTCAAGGGGGTCAAACAAATTACTGGCCGGCCACCCCAAAAAGGTGGCCTCCCAGATGAGTGCAACACAGCTGTATGGTCAAAACCCAGAAAATGTGAACCAGGAGAGAGAAAAAATAGCTTTTTAGGAGGGTTCAAAAGGGTCAGGGGGAATTACTGGCCGGTCTACCCATATTGGTGGCCTCCCAGGTGTGTACAACACAATGGTGTGGTGAAAAGTTAGAAAAAGTGGCCTGGGAGTGGGAAAAACCAGCTTTCTAGTGAAGAAAACGGGCGATGAAGAACGATGAAGAAATAAAACTGGTTTTCAGAACAATTGCTGGCCTCCCACCTTCCTACAACCTTCCTAACAATGAAAATAAAGTCTCTGCCAAAAATGAACCCAAACCGATGCAAAACGAAGGTTCGGGGGCCAAAACGCGCGGCTCGGGGCCCCAAAAACTGACTATTTAGCACCGGAGGTGGCATTCGACCACGAAGTTGGTCTCTCGGGCCACAGTGTCCCTCAAAAGGGAGGAAATAAGGTGTGTGCCAAAAATCAGAGCAATCAGAGGTAGTTAAGCTGTCCCGAACCGAGGCACACGACCAACGGCTCCGAAAATCGGGAACTGGGCTCCAAACAGGAAAAATGGCCTACGACCACGAAATATAGCCTACGGCCACTAAGAGATGATCTGCAAGACCTCTCCCTCCCTTCGGGAAGAGAAAACAAAGAAAATGAGGCCTGGTTCGCAAACCGAGGCAAGGCACAAAAAAGTCCGGAAGTCCGGAGGCAAGGCTCGCAGCCGAGACTCCGCAACCTCAGAACGAGCACAATATGCAACATCACCAAGTGCTCAATCAGTGACGTCTGAGTCTTATGGTCGGTCAAAAATGGGGTGTCTATATAGCCGCGTGCTGAATATGTTGGGCATGAGTCCATTACTTTCAGTTTATCCATAAGCCATATCTGGGGAGGGATGAAAAATAAAAGTGATTAAAGAATAGAGAGGTGTACGTGGAGAGAAAAGTGAGAAAGGGTTTTGAGAGAAAAATAGAGCCTGAGGGCTGAGTGATGTGAGACACACATATAAGAAGGGTGGGAAACATTACCTGCAGCAGTAGTGGACTTCCTGCGAACTTGGTTGTGTCCCGGCGATGGAAGACATCCAAACCCATCAGAGTCTCGGCTAGTGTTGTGCCGATACAGCTCTTGCCCTCTTTTAAGCCTTGGGCAATCTCAATCAGATGGACGCTAGACCCTCCGAAGCCGGGGGCAAGCAAGAAATGAGACAACATGCACAAATAGAGGGCATGTTGCCGAAAACTCTGCCAAAAATGGTCGTCGCAGTCACCGGCGTCAGAAAACCAATGAATCAAGCTCGAGATATCCAGTTCTCCATCGCGAATCAAAGACCGAGCGTCATGGAAAGTAAGCCCACACATCTGTCCTAAAACTTGGATATGGCTGAAACGGAATTGGGGCAAGATCTCTTCATCGTGCTGAAATTCCATCAAAACTTGGAAATCTTCAAAAGTGGAACATATCTCTTGTTCGCCGAAGCTAAAAACGTGAGTTACCGAATTCCAAAACCTAGCCGCGGCATGAAGGAACAGAAAAAACAGCGGGGTGCGGCTCAGCGTGAATAGTGCATTTATCCCGAAGCCCCAGAAATTCAACTTTTCCGAGCCTTCAAAGTTCGCAATCCAATCGGAGAATTTTTGGGCAACAAATGGCTCCATTTGGGATCAAAACAGAGCTAAATTGAAAAGAACACGAAGCTGGAACTCTTATAAAAGATAAGGCAATGAGTGAAGGAAAGATGTCGATGTTTCGGAGGTTCTACCATCGATGGCCGGCAGTGCCTCATTGATGGCCGGCAGGGGCTCATCAGTGGTCAACAGTGGCACACTGATGGCCGGCTAGCCATTCCCCTTGGCCGGTAGCCTCCCTTCATGCTCAGTGATCTCCTGTGTGAAGATCCAGTTGTTTTCAGCAGTTGTATTCTGTTATCGGCACTTTTTGGGGTCTTGTTTTGGTTCTTTTCGGGCTTGAGCATGCCTGTTTAAGTTGTAATCATTCAATTTTGTTAGTTAAGTTTCTTTTTGTTGCTTATCGAGTTGTACGTATTCTATTTATCGAGTAGTTGCAATTTGTTTATCGAGTTGTATTTACTTTGTTTGGCCTGTCAAGGCCTTGTTTTGTTTATCGAGTTGTTTTTTTTCTCAGTTGTTAGTTGGTTCACTACCTGATTAAGACAACGCATTTTGACCGCACAGTTTTCAAAGATTAATGTCATTTTCATACTCTGTGATGCGATGCGATACTTAGAATGTAAAATGTAACACCTTTTGAACTAAAAAGTTGTTTTCATTCCAATCATGGATTCTTTTTTACAAGAGTACAAGTTTTAAGAAAATGAAACTGCCGAAGGCTATACAATGTGCTAATACTACTAGCAAAAAGAAAAACAAAGTAAAAGCATCTGAACTAGTGCTGACCACCTCAGGACTCAGAGGCTCTCTTCATCCTCTTCTTCGGCTAAGTAGACTCTGCACCATCGTCACCGGCACCACTGGCCGAAACTGAGCCAGAGCCCGAACTAGGTCCGCTTCCGCTCCCATCCTCGGAGCCCTGCTTGGCATCGTTGCCACCCTCTAAACCTGAGCCAGCGTCGCCATCTCTATCCCCAGAGGACTCTGAATGTGCACTCGCCACCTCACCCTCCTCATCGCTCATCTCGTCGTCATTTTCGCCCAGAACGGGCTCTAAAGGGCCACTCTCGCTACGAGTGCCCCTAGCTCTGCCTCGGCTATGTGCATGAGCCTATTTCCCTTTCCTCTCTGCTGATAGGGGAGGTGCTGAAGGTCCTGCCTCTACTCCTACTGGGGTGTATGATGGGGCTGGCATCTCGATAGGAATCTAAAAAGAACAATTTATGAGAATGCATTAGTCCGTGAAGTATATCGGATACAAAGATGATGTGCCGTGAGCAATAAATGATTGCAGTGTATGCATGCCATGAGCAGTGTATGGGAACAGTGTATCAATGTAGTGTTTTAGTGCAAAGTATCATATCAGTGTAATGTGGAACTGTGTAAGTGCTAGTGTGTCAATAGGAGGTTTTGTGGCATGAAATGCAGTTTGAAGGAATTTACCGGGATCCTGTAGAGGCTAAGCAGACTCAAGCTCGTCTGTACCATCTCTGTCAAGGAAGCCACTAGCTCAAGGGTCTTCCCTGTGTACTCTATGGGTGCCTGCAAGTGCATTGAAGGGGTTAGTACTCTATCAGCATAATTGAAACGAAGTGAATATGCAGAACTAAAATTTAAAGTTTGATACATACTGGAGTCGAGCCTCGAACTCCGACAAGTGCACGCCCAGCTGATGCGGGCTCAGTGGGATTCTGGCAAGTCTCCCCAGAACGTCTCTGGTAAGTCAACGTAGTAGGCAGCTCTGGCCACCCAGTCTCTTGCCTCGCCTCGCCTCAGGGTCTCTGCTGCTACGGGCTCTAGTCGCCCTGGTCCCTTGGCCCCTCCCTCTCGCAGTTGGAGCTCTAGCTCCCTCACCTCCGCGAACGCCGGTCAAAGGCAGCATCAGATGCGTCTGAATAAAGGTCGCGTAGTCGCCCTCTATACGGAAAAAGTCTGCATCCTGTCCTACCATGAATTGGATTACCTCTTCCTTAGAAAGCTTATGTGTCTCTCTCATGGATGTGGGAGGTGCCATTGGTATAAACTGGGCAGGCAAGCTTAGGGTTTGGCGCACGAAGCACTCGCTCAAAAACCAAGCGCGGCAGATCGATCCCTCAAGAAGGATGTGGTAGCGAGCCACGACCCTAGTAGTCTTATATGCGAATCTAAACCCTGATGATATCACGTCCCACGGTTGCCATGTGATCTAAAAAATAAGAGAATGAGCAAATGATCAGTCGTTGCCAATTGACCGATATTTGTATCAAGTTCATTGAAGAGCAAATTGCTTTGTTCTACATCACCTCGCGTGCCGTGACCGTGTCGAAGTACAAACGGAAAAACATAAAGTTCTCCCGAGTCCTACGGCGGAGTTGGCCGTCATATACCCAATAGAACGGAACCATCGCTGGGGTCTCCTCTATGGGCTTCAGAGCAAGAGTTGAGAAGTATGCGTACACCCACAGCTGTAAGGAAAATGTGATCAATACAGTGTATGAACAGAGTGTAGAAAAATGCAAAGCAAAAAGCATACAGTGCAAGAGCAGATACAGAGAATGTAGAAAGTACATGTGTTGCACAAATGTAAAACAGGAAATGCTGAGCAGAAAATGTAAAAGTGAAGAGGGGGAACTAAGCTGTGTACCTCCCAGGCTCGCCAGTAGCCGCCGATCAAGGTCCCACACATCCGAGAGGTCGAGCTCATGTATCCATATAGAGTGGTGAGACCGGCTCCGCCCCAGTCGTAGAACGGGACTCGTTGCAGTACCACCAATGCGCTCAGTAGATACAAACCTATGATATTCCACCTGTTTGAGAACAAGGTAGTACCAAAGAGGAACATGAGAAAGCCCCTAGCGTACTACTTGGTTTGCTCAACAGTCTCGGGCTCAACTCCTCTAAACTGCTCCTTAAACCAGCTATATCGAACCATACCTGACCAAAGTGTCGGTGGCTGTGCCCCGAGCAGTGCGGCCCATGCAGTCTTCCACTCTACCATGATAGGATCAAGAGGGATCAGATCACCTCCTACGCCTAAGCCGGTGATCATGGTGAAGTCGTAGGGAGTCATCGCTATCTATCCCGTGGAGGAGAAGTGGAAGGAGTCAGTGGTATCCCACTACCTCTCCACAAGAGCCCCTAAGAGAGGGCGGCTCGCTATGACCCGTATCAAATAGGAGCAAAATAGACCGAAGCTAGTCCCGTCGATGATGTCACGAACCCCGGCCGGAAGCTTGTCATACCAATCCTAAGCTGTCATGGTACCGTAGCCTCAGAAGGAGCGGGATCCATCATGTGTTAATGCATGTGATACAATTAGATCAAGTGATGTATCAAGTACAGTTGAATGCAAAGCAGTGATGTATGAAGTACAGTTGAATTCAGTGCAGTGAGGTACGAAGTATAGTTGAATGTGAAGCAGCAGTGTATGGAATACAATCAGATGAAGGCATGTGATGCAGTCAGATCAAAACAGTGCAAGAAATGCAACAGTTAAAGGTGGTATTGCAGTAAAGTGAAGTTTGTACCTTTACGGATATGGCCGACAAGTGAGACATGGGCTCTCTCAGTAAGAGGTCGTCTGGTGTGTCCTCAGCGAAATCACTGGAGGCTTTGATGCCTCCCGCAACTGGTACTATGTGTGTCTCGGGGTTATACCTCATCGGATCAAATGAGTGAATGCTCGGCGGTAGTGGCTCAGGCTCAACCTTAAGCTCGACCTCGAAGTCTGCTGCAAACCCTACCTGAGGAAGCACAGGGAAGCCTCCGTCATGTGGGACATTGTCTGCCATCTGAAATAGATGCAAGAGAATCAAA
The DNA here is from genome assembly GCA_025200525.1 of Camellia lanceoleosa. Lineage (NCBI taxonomy): Eukaryota > Viridiplantae > Streptophyta > Magnoliopsida > Ericales > Theaceae > Camellia > Camellia lanceoleosa. Next base: position 101,656,060 of record CM045770.1, on the reverse strand, counting down.
ATGTGGAAAAATGCGGAAAAAATGTGAAACTTTGAACAAGTCAAACCCTAAGAGAGAGAAAAAGTTAAAGAAAATCAAATCCCGAGCAAAGTGAACTAACCTTGGGAGAAACTCGAGGGAAATGATCCTTGAATGGTGGAAATGACGGAAGAAGTGTCGAAATCAAATTCTGATCGATTCAAATTGAAGAGAACTAGAGGGTTTTTGCGAAGAAAATGTTTCTAGGGTGTTGGGAAACGCACAGAACGCACAGATCTAGAGAGAAGGCACACCTAGAGAGCAAGAGAAATGATTTTTGTGCAAGGGGTTGTGAGGAAATGAAGTGATTTTGCCCCTACTTAAAGAGCCACGGTTGAAAAGACAGTTTTGCCCAAAGTTGCCATCAATGGCCGGCAGTGGCACATCTATGGCCGGCACCCCTTTATTGATGGCCAGCAGTGGCCACTAATGGCCGGCAGGGGGCCGGCAGCCTCCCCCCATGGTCGGCAAGCTTCTATCATCTTTCTATGCCTCTTTTCCTTTGATATGTGTCCTTGGGTTCTAAGAAATGCAAGGTATGCTCAAATTTTGATTCAAAATGCCTCCGCAGAAGCCCAGAATCGTGTTCTCAATGTGCGGTGGTCATCGCCCATCAACACACACAAGGTGTATCCTTTTTAATACGTTACAACTCTCCCAGGAGGTAAACTGAATGTTGCCTTCGAGTTGTCTTTATCGAGCATGATTTTGTTGTCACATAGCATTTGCACGTTACATTGAACATGCATTCTAAATTCTCACACAGACCATGCATCGGTTATTATCTTGCATTGACCATGCATCGTTGATTATCTTGCTTTGATTACGTATCGTTGATTATCTTGCATTGATTATGCATCGTTGATTATCTTGCTTTGAATATGCATTGTTGAGTATCTCGCATAGAACATGCTCCGGTTTCATCTCTTGCATGTCGAGCATTCAGCATGCCTTGGCATCGTGTTGCGATCATTCGTCTCGCGTGAGACATGCATTGTATTGCATTATCCTTATCAAGTTTCTTTCTCATACATGCACGATATTTTATGTACGGTTTATTCAAAGGGAGTCCGGGTAAGATCATTCATATCCTTTGAACACCTTGTTTTGGTTAGAAGCATCCGGGTACGCTCGGTGCTTACACCACACCTCGTTGGTTAGAGACATTCGGGTACTCCCGATGTCTGCAGCAACATCTCGTAGGTCCTTTCCCCTCTCGCGTGTGATACGCTGAGAGGTGTTTCCTTTCCCTCTCTCGCATGTGATACGCTGAGAGGTGTTGCCTTTCCCTCTCTTGCATGTGATACACTGAGAGGTGTTGCCCTTCCCTCTCTCGCGTGTGATACGCTGAGAGGTGTTTCGTTTCCCTCTCTCGCGTGTATTGCCCTTCCCTCCCTCGCGTGTAATACGCTGAGAGGTGTTTCCTTTCCCTCTCTCGTGTGTGATACGCTGAGAGGTGTTGCCTTTCCCTCTCCCGCGTGTGATACGCTGAAAGGTGTTTCATTTCCCTCTCTCGCGTGTGATACGCTGAGAGGTGTTTCATTTCCCTCTCTCGCGTGTGATATGTTGAGAGGTGCTTCCTTTCCTCTCTCGCGTGTGATATGCTGAGAGGTGTTTTCTTTCCCTCTCTCGCGTGTGATATGCTAAGAGGTGTTTCGTTTGAGACTTCGGGTATTCCTAGTAGTCGCTTTTAGCCTTTCCTGCATGAGACGCAGTGAAGATTGCATGATTTTCTTACAGCCTTTCTGTTGAAATGTTGAGACTTCTGTAACTTGTAGGTTTGCTTAAAATGTTGTATTTATTTTGCATAAATGCTCCATTACAGCCCTCTTTGCATAATCATAAGTTATGTTTTTGCATCGTGCATGTCATTTACATTTTGCCCTAGCCTGTGGGTGCATCTCTATTGTTATCTTAAGTGTTTGTCCAAGTCTTCGGCCTTGTCAAAAATGGGTCATCTCTGGGCTTTGACATTCACTCCCATCATTTCATGACTTCCGAGTTCTGTCAAAGAGGGGCAACTGTAGACATCCCATTTTTTACCGTCCTCAAGACTTGAATGTTCTTGCAGGGTACATCCAGCAACAAGTTTGATCGCTCGTCGAGTACTCAACTTTTGCAATGGAATGCTCCTGGTTTGATCCTTCCAGACCCTATTTCCATTCTGTCTCATATTTGGACCATGTGTTGGTCTTTGCATATTAGTGTTTTTGATGGCCTGTCGACCATGGTATGGCACTACCGGCCATGGCCTTTGCCCTTCCAGGCCATCAATGAGGCACTGTCGGCCACCCTTATTTTAACAGTTATATTTTAGATATTTTTGAGCCAGCTATTTTTAGGATGGACCATCTTCTTGCACGTGGATGGCTGGATCTTCTTGGATTGCTCTTGTATCTCCTATATATTGAAGCCATCCCCTTGCATGCAAAGGATTACAAAAAACTTGGCTGAGATATTTCTCTCTCTCTCTCTCTGTCTCTCTCTCTCTAGAATCCTCTCCCTCTCTACATTTTAGCCTTGAAAGTGTGTTTTCTCTTCATGTTTACACTAGCACTCTGAGCCAAACACCTTAACCTTAGGCTTGAGGTTCTTGGAGGCCTTGTTGGAGCTCCTTGGAGTGATTTTAGCTTAGAAGTTGGCTGATTACTTGCTATTTTAAAGTTGTGCTTCAAGGGTGAGTGTCTTCCCTTTTTAACCTTTATTTTGATCAAGTGTTTGGCCATCTTTGCATGCTTCTTTTGGCTTAGCTTTCAACTATAAAAACTTTTATTTTTTAGTGTTAAAAATGGTTGTTTAAGGTCTTGTTGGAGTTAGAGGCGTTCTTCTCCTTTTTGTAGCTTATTTGCTAAGCTTTGTGTCATCTTTTAAGGCCTTTAAAACTATCTCTTTATGGCCTCTTAACCACTGAATTCCAGAGGAATTTCAATAGTGGCAAGGTGGTTTTGAGGTCCCAAATAGGAGGGGGTGGTCCCTTCTCCTCTTGTCTTACTTGCATGTGTTGATGGCCCACCAAATGAGCATGTGTTTCTATCATTTTGTGGCTTAGTTTAAGCACGTTTTTGTGACATTTTGGACCTGTCATAACTCTATTTTTGGTTGGCTTGGTTACCTTTTGTATGCTTCTTGCACTTGTAGTGCAATCCTACTTGTTAGCCTTGCAAAGTAGCATGCTTTTGTAACTTGAATTGGCTTAGTTTAAGCATGTTTTTGGTGTTATTTTGGTATGTTGTAACTCTGTTTTGGCTTGGTTGAGTCAACTCTTGCATGCTTCTTACACTTGTAGTGTAACCTTGCTAACTAGCTTTGCATGCTTGCCACTTTAGGCTATCATTCTAGCTTATTTTGGCTTTACTCCAACATGCTTTTATTCGTGTTTTAGCATGCCTTAACTCTATTTTGAGTGGTTTAGGTCATATGAGGCTTGCTTTGTATAGCTATAGTATAAATGGCTTTGACTAGTTTTGAGTTTCGAAGTCTTTACCATGCTAAGCTTGAGGTATTTGCGTGTTTTGGCATCATTTGACATGTTATTTCAGGGCATATATCTCTATCACATTTCCATATTTTTTACTCTTTAAGTGCTTTTGAGGGTTGTGCCTTATGCCTTGTTTGTGGGTCAATGCGTGAGCATGTATTTCTTGCCTTTCATGCTATCGTTTCAGCTCATTATGGCCACTGTTTTTGGCATGTTTGAGGTCTATTTAGGGCTGGTTTAGCCCTTTGAGCATTGTGTTGCATGGTTCTAGTGTTGTGTCCTTCACTAGTTTCAATGCTTAAGTCTTCTAGCATGTTATGCATACGTTGTCTGCATGTTAGAGTCTTGTTTCTCCTGTCATATCATGCATTGAATATCTGCCACCTTCCTCATTTCTTCATTCTTCAATTTGCTTTGAGGGTGGTTTGGCCTCAAGGTTGTGTTTAAACATGAGGTAGGGTTGGTGCTTAAATAGCTTTAACCCTCTTTTGAGGGTTCCTCCTAGTCAAAGGCATCATCCCTCTCATGCCTTAAACTCCTCTTTTTGGTTGACCCCTTATCATTAGAGGACTTTCACATTTGGACTTAATCGATTAAAGAGTGGATTGGTAATGTTAAAATGTGTAAACAAAATCAATCAAGTAAAATGTGCCAAGATAAGCATGTTGCATGTTTGCATTGCATTGTGTTCAACCAGATGTTATGTTGAACACGAGGTGAATTGGTCCATTTCATACTCAAAGTGATGAAAATGAGTCAATTCCCTTTGTCTCCATTACCTTTGATCTCCCATGATAAGGTAATGGCCCTAGAGTCATGTTTGCATTGCATTTATTAAATTTGTGCAAATCGGATCCTTGGCTATCATGCATTGAGATGCTTGATTGATGGTTTTGGATCCAATTATGCATTTCCCTAGATGTTTTGAGATGATATGGAGGGGCATAGTACATATATGTTCTTGGGAGACCCTCTATTTCCTTTGTTTTGTGCTCTATTGGAGTTTGGTGTCACAACACACCAGTGGCCGGCACCCTCTCATTGTTGGCCGGCACCCCTTCATTCTTGGCCGGCAAGGGGGTCGGTAGCAGCTTCTCATGGCCGGCAGGCCATTGGTGCACTCCCCAGCATTGGTTTGGTAAGATTTAGCAGAAGGTTCTTGGGGACACCCTGCAAACAGAGCCTCTAAAAAGCAATCGGAGAGCTTTTCAGGACAGAAACCGAGGCATGCATGTTCAACTTCTTCAAACAGAGCTGAGGCAGTATAAGTTTAGAGCTTTACTTGTTAGTTAGCCTGACTTTGTAATTTAATTAATTTGTTAATTAGTTAAAGTGTTGTAATAATTAGTGAGCAATTTACTAGTTATTTGTTTTGTGGTGTAAGAATTAGTCTAATTAGCTTAATTAGATTAGGTGATTAGCTTAGCTCTCATTCGGACCCTTCTTCGCGAGGGCACATTGTTGTAATAAGGGTGCGTGTGTATGCGAATGTCTTCCAACCCCACGTCTTTCTCCCTTTTACTTAACTGCTTTTGATGGTTAGTTTATGGCACATTTTGATTAGCATATCTTATGCTCGCATGTTTGCATCATTCATTTGTCTTGCATGCACCGGGCTCGGCGCATAATTCCAACTGCATTGACTTTCAATACCTATTTGAATACGTACATCAAATCATTATATTCATATGCCATCTTAGATAGCCGAGCCTATTTAGTTGCATTAGGCATTTTAATATAGCTAGGATCATGCATGATTTCTAACTAGTTCTCTGTTTTGGCTTAGAGTACACTGTAAGTATTTACGCTTTAGTATACTTACATGTGTGTGAGTGTTGCCATGATAGCATACTTGCCATGAGGCTATTTGCTTAATTGCTATAACTGCATGAATGCTTGTGGATGAAGGCTTCATTGCTTGAATTGGGACAATTCATCAAATGCAAGTTTTAAGCCCACTTGAGGGTGGCAAATCATCATGTTTTAAAGCCCAGTTGAGGGTGGCAAATCCGCGCTTTAGCCTACTTGTGAGTAACACTTTCAAACCATTTTTCAAAAACAAACATGAGATGTTTTGTTCCAATTTGAGTGATTTAGTCTATACTTGTATGCTGTGCGCATCACATAGTAAAGCTAGAATAATAACCGGAATAAGAACACGTGTGTTTATAAAACAACATATCATAGTAGTGGAAGCCGATCCTTTGATCAGGCGAGTAGGGGTGCTCATTCCATGACCTTCCCCTCTCGTACCCAAGTTCCCGAGCCGAGGTAACTTTGGTGATGACGGACACATGGTCTTTGGCACGAGTTAGGGTTTCCTAAATTTTCCAAAATAAAATATTTAGGTGGCGACTCTGTAATCTGGTAAAGCAGTCTAGTTTGGCATAATTTGATTTAAAATCTGATTTTCCAAAACGATTTGCCAGATTGGACTTCTTTGGTGCTTATCAGTCTCACATTGCACTTTGTGAGATTAGATTCAGAACCGTGACAGGAGTCCAAACTGTAGTAGCATGAACCCAATTTGCGCCCTCTCCGAAAGGGGGGCGTGCAGAGGAAGTTCGGGCAGTCTACACCGTCGTTTGTCTTCCATCTTGTCATTCTTCTACCCTGGATCTCTCTCTCTCTCTCTCTCTCTCTCTCTCTCTCTCTCTCTCTCGCTCGCTCTCACGGTGTTGGATTTTGGAGATGAGCTGGGTTATAGTAATAGAGGTTTGGTGTGATGGTGTCGGACTGGTTTACGGTGGCGCTAGTTGTGGTTGTGGCGAAGACTGAGAAAGCACAACAGAAGGAAGTGAGGAGTATGGCTGGGTCGCAATGATTTTGGGGTGACGGCGATAAGAGGCAGAAGATAAGAAAAGAGAAGATAAAAGGCGGCGAGAGGCGACGGTGGGAGTCAACAGTTACAATGAAGGTGGCTGGTAAAGATGGTGGGAAAACACCGGTGTGCTGTGAAATTAGTGTTAGGGTTTTGAGGGGTTTTTTTTTTTTTTTTTTTGATAATTTTAGAAAGTGGTAAAAGTGTAATCATTTTATTTTAAAAAGTTAGGGTGTAATGAACTATTTTTGTTGTGTAAGTAGAATTGCTCCACAAAATAAGGAGGTAGTACAAAGTTATAAATTCCAATGCCCTTGAAACTCAATTAATTTGCAAAGTCAACCCTTTTTTTGGGGGGGGGGTACCTTTTTGAGATGAGAAAGATTATGGTACATATCATATGCACCTTATAAGTATAGAAGAAAATAACATAATTTCATATTTTCTTAATCATAACCCCCCCTCCCCAACACACACACACACACACACACAGAAAAAAATCATAACTAAAATCTCAAAATAATGTCATAACTAAAAAAGAAATTTAGTCTTAACAAAAGAAGAAAATAGTATAACTAAATGTACATATAGTATGAAAATGTATAATAGAATTCTCCTTTTGAGATACTTAATGCAACCTGTTTGGTAATTAAAGGCTTGTTTGGTGCAGCTTAAAAGCTGCTTATTTCAGCTTTCAGCTTAATTTAAGCTATTTTGATGTGTTTGGTTTAACTTATAGCTTATAGCTTTTTGGAAGTCAGAAATCAGCTTATTCTTTGAGTGGGGCAGGAGATGCTTAATTTATAAGTCAGAAATTAGCTTATGTTCATAGTTATAAGCTATAAACTGTTTAGACATAAGCTATAAATACTTTCCCACAGCTCTACCAAACAAGGCCTAAGTCCTCATTTGGCAAAAAAAGCACAAAAAGACAATACACTATATAAGTCAATAAGACAAAATATCGTATCCAACCCATAATCATTATACTTTTTCTCTCACAAAAGTCAAAAAAAATTCAAAAATAAAAACCAAATGAGGTTAAAAAAGCCCAAACACAAAAAAAAATTGACTACTGTAGCCAATGCCAAACAAAGCTTAACTATTTTAGTTGATTTTTTAACTTTTTACAAAAAAATGTATAGAAAAATAAAGAGTGTAATATGACAACTTGTAATAACTTTTTAGTTTTTAAACTAAAAACTAATGTCCCCAAACGGGGTAGGTTGAGGGTTTTTCTTTTTGGCCATAGCTTCGATCTAGTCCATAATCGGACTAGACGATACTGTTTAGTCGTGGTAGGCCCAATTTTCAGGCCCATCTTGATGATCCAAATCACCCAATGTATAGAGCTCGTTGGGTACATCATCCCTGCAAAAAATCATATTGATCAGATATCGATAGCTATTTTATTGGATTGTATTTGTTTCAACGACAACTATAATTTTAAAAATAAATCACAAACACAATTGCAATCTGATTAAGTGGCTATCAATGTCCGATTAACATGATTTTTTACAAAGAGGATGTACTTGGCGAACTCTACACATTGAAGGGTTTAGATTATCGGGATGGACCCGAAGTTAGACCCACTATAACATAACAGCACCGTCCAGTCTGTTTAGGATTGGAGAGGAGCTAGACCCTTTTTTTTTCCCCAATTATTATTGGTATTGGTATGTCAATAGCTTTGAAGGGGAGGACAAGATTCAAAGAGATGTGTAACGGTTCTAACTAATTAGACTACTCACAGTCGGTTAAGACTAGCATTGCATTTGGTTGGAACTTGAAACAGACTTCAATCAATCTCTCAATCAAAAGCCCAAAAGAACATTCCTTCTCCCCTATCCATAAATCAAGTTTCAAAAAATTGGAAAATAGAAACACAGCAAAATTTTAGAGCATTCAAAGAACATATCGTTAAGCGCAAAAATACTAATGCATGTACAACTTACAAACAAATAAAGAATGCAAAATTATTAATGCATTTACATCTTACGAACATATAAAGAGAAAGTCGGTGGGTAGGAAGAGGTTATCTAGTAGGTTTGTCCTACTATGTCACTATGTGCTCACCTAATAATAGGAATAATTTTATCGGGTGGGGATACAATGAATATGACTCGCTTAAGCCATCAATTCCTTTATTTCTAATTTAGCTTTAAAAATTCAAAATTGGATTGCTGTGTATTTACATCAAAATGCAGTTACAAATACCCAGCTCCTTAGCAAGCTCATCCCACACAGGAAGGAGTGTCAACACAACCAGGAAAATAGCCACTGTAAGAACTGTCTCCTCCATGTTCCAACCTGTCACATCATTCAAGCATGGTTTCTCTGGTGTCCTCTGTGCATGTAGTATTTGCATAAAATTAGGCATGTGAACCATTATTTTGTGCTGTTTTTCATAAAATAAATATATAACAAAATAGTGATTCAAATTTAATCTAGCTATTTTGTTCGTATATAACCGACTGATTGCATACCTGACACATCAACACATACAGACCCCAAGGAAGTGACAAAGGTCCACCAAGCTAGATGGAGAAAACAACAAATCACGAAAATAAACTTTAATTCAAACAAAATATTATCGAAGGATGCCACTTTAATGGCGGTTTACAATTTGGAAACATCATCATCTACAAGTGGTTAAATACACAAACCATAAAAGTAAGGGGGTGTCAGAATACAATACTTGTTTAACAAAGTCTTATTGGGCTAATGGCTGTGGAGGTTTATTCTGTCTGAAAAACTCTCATTAAAAGTGCCTTGTGAACTACATGCTTCATGTCTCTTTTTCTAATCCCTAGGCTATATCAATGACAAGGAGGAGGAGTGAGATCCTACAAAGGTACTCCCAGTAAGGAGGCACAGGAAAAGAATTGAAGTCTCATCTTGTCTATTGGGAAGAGGTGTGTTTGCCAGTAAAGGTGGTGTTTTGGCATTAGAAAGTTGGACTTGTTCAACAAAGGGACTGTTTGTTACAGCTTTTGGGGATGATTATAACTTATTTTGATTTGAGAGTCTGTGACAGACTGTTTGGTGTAGCTTCGGCTTATAGTTTATAAGGCAGAAATAGCTTAAATAAGCTGAAAAAAGTTGATTATTTGAAAGCTAGAGTAGGGGTGCTTTTAGTTTCTGCTTTCTGATTATCAACTTTTAACTTAAAAAGACTCCACCAAACAAGGCCAAAGTTTTATTTGTAAAGTTGCAGAGGATATTTGTTTTCAGAAGGAAGAGATTGCGGTGAAAGGTAGGCATTAAATTGGTGCACTAGGGTGGTCAAACAAGTTCATGGGTTTGAAGTTTGGAAAGAAATCACATGAGTTAGGAAGAATTTATCAATTTCACAATTTTCAAGGTGGGGAATGTTCATGAAGTTTGGTTTTGGCATGATACTTATCAAGCATCAACTTTTGAGGGAGGTTTTCCAAACCTATTTAGAATTTTGGTATATGGGTTTTGAAGGGGTGGTGTGGACCCGACAATGGAGGAGGATGTTGGAGGATTCAAATGTGGAGTTTGTGGATGCCATTTTTGGGATAATATATTGGCTTTAGTCTAGAGGCGGCTCAAGATACTTCAGCTGGGAAGCTTCCAAGAATGCTTTATTATTTTATAAGAAGCTATGTCAAGAGGAGGATTCTTCCTTCCCTTGCAAAGATATTTGGAAAACCAAGACCCATCTAAAGTAGCACTTTTTGGGTGGACAGCGGCTCGGGAGGCGATACTAACCCAAGACAATTTGAGGAAGAGGGGCAAACAAAGTCATGATGGAATGATGCTATATGAGTAACAGGGCAGTCAATAATTGGATTGGAATCAACTTATTTTACAGTGTCCAGTGGATTGAGTTTATGGAGTGACTTTTGTGACTTTTGGCATTGAGTGGGTGATGCCTTGTATAGTAAGAGACCTATTTGCTTGTTGAAGTAGGTATGTCCAAAGAAATAGCGAGGAAAGCTTGAGAGTGGTGCCTTTGGGCAAGATGAGGTGCCTACGGAGAAAGAGAAATACGAGATATTTTGAAATTGATGAATCTACACATACCTGACCTGAGGAATGTTTTATTGCTTCCTTGTTTTTTTGGCTCAAGGAGTCCTTTTCTAGAGGCAGATTTACTCTTTTGAGTTTTGAGGGGATTTGTATATTTGTTAGGTATATAGAGATTTTAGGGATACACTTACTCATGTAGTTTTAAAGGTTTGGAATGTAGACCTCTATTTTGTTGTCCTTGTTTTTGTTGAAGGAAGAGTATTATTTGTTCCATTTTTTATTTTCTTTTTTATTTTTTTATTTTTGGCCCCATGTGAGAGTGAAGGCTAGGGGTGACCATTGGCTCAATGGTAAAACATTGGCTGAAGATTATGGGTTCAAATCTTGGGGCAACCACTTTGTGTACTATGCTAAATGTTAGGTATGTACCCAAGTGAAGGATGTGGGATAATACAAAAGTGCTGCACAAGTTAAATTTTAAAATAAAAAATAAAAAATAAGAATTCAAGACACATCAACAAGTGACATAATTATAACTAGGCAACTAATGAATCTATGACTAGTGTGTTGTAAAACTATCTTTCATTTCAATTTGCTTTAGTAGAATAAGAACATGTTTGAAGTGATGCAACACTCGTAAGCAATAAAACTCTATATTACACAGACTCTTCAAAATAAGTCAAATACCCGTGTTGGACACCCAACACTCGGACAAGTATGGGATATGTGTTGGATACTTTTCAACGGACACTTCTTATATAATTGTATATAATACTATTATTATATGTACATATTGTTTTTAATTACCATAAATGTCCTTTTGATAATGTAAGTTACATATACCATCATTTATCTCGCATACTTGATTAAAAATATAAAAATATTACATTTTTTGCCGAGTCCGTATACCCTTAAATTTATGATTTGATGAGTCTAACCTCTAGGTACATACCAGTACCCAACACCCGTACCCGAGTCCATGTAACGTAGATGGGGGTTGGAAATGAACCTTCTGGGTTCTTGAAGTAAATCAAAATGAGCAAATACAAATAAAGTAGTTCCCTAATTCAAAGTATTGACTAACAATTAGGTTTTGTTCTTTAGCCTATTTACCTTCTTATCTAAAAAAAGCCTTTGATAGTTCTCCAATCCCTTGTAATATGAAATCTCTGTGGAGAGATGCCACATGAGAACGCCTCTTGGAAATTAAACCATCTGCTTCCCGAGGTAAGACCAACTAAGGAATATGTTGGGATTTATACCACAGTCCACCAACGCAAACAGAAACGCACCACACACACACACCAAAGAGGAAAAACAATCACACAAATTTACGTGGTTCGGACCAAAATGCCTACATCCACGGGGAGAGAAAGTTTTCACTATGATAAAAATAAAGAATACATGTGACATGGCCAAAATACTCAAAACCCACACCAATATCCAAACCCCATGCTCAAGGGTAATTGAGCCCTTGCTTACTCCGGCGCTCTCATGATATTTTTTCTCTCACCCTTTACATCTCTATTTTTCCTCCTCTCAATCTCTCTCAAGAAAATCCTATAATCTACATGACTATTTATAATAGTCTACCCATGAGAATCTTAGTTACATACATAAATTAGGTTCCCTAGTAGATTTCAAACTCTATTATCCTAACCCAAATACATGTATAAACCAACCTAATAATTGTATGGGACCCACCTTTATCATATGCGTGGACTAATCCTAGCAATCACTCCTTCCACACATATGGGGCAAATGTTATGTGCACCCTCCAACCTAAGTGTCTTGATTTGCATGATACACTCCACCTTCACCTAGAAAATGTTGCACCCCCTTGAACTAAGTGCCCACATTATTTGCACCTCACGCCATAGGGCTTTAAACGTGACCTTTGCAGTTGCCTTTGTCCTCATGCTTGAGGCCATGGGATCTGTCACACCTCTGTAGGTGTCTCCACTGCCACGAACCAAAACCTTCATAGAAAGAGTACAACTTTCGACCGAACTTCCTTTGATGTACACCCTTTCGCCGCAAAACTATCTCAAGTTCTATGCCTAAAGCTTCCTTTTGTGAACATCCAGCAACCTGCCGTCTGCTTCTTGGTGGCCACCAAATATCATTGCAACTGTTGCTTACCACTATTCACCCACGACTCATACTACTCGTCTGATGCTTGATAGTAGCTCCCCTCTTGTCACAAGATATTCCACGAGCCTGTACAAGTAGCCAATCATGATGTCCAATCAGAAAAACGCAATCTAATTGACCCCACAATGACTGAACTTCCTTATTGATTGAATCAGATTACTCCTAGATCATCCGCGGTCAAACCTAATCACCATCAAATCTATCCAATTCCTTTAAACCATTTACAATCTAAAAATTCTAAACGTACTGATAAAATTACAGCACCTGAAAACCTTAGAAACCACTCTTATGTCGAATTTTTCTATTATATATACACACCAATATAATAGAAATATTTTAAACCATTAATTTTATGCTTTTTGTCACACAGGATCATAATCCTTTGACAAGCCAAAGTCACAAAACCTAATCCTCAATTGTGCACCCCACTGTGCACTGTGTTCCAAGATGCCTCCATCATGCCACCTTCATTGGATTTTGAATTTTTTTTTTCTGTACCGCCAAGATTTCTTGTGCAAGTCTGCCATTTGTAGTAATCACACCTTCTGCCAACCGCACCTAGGATCGATAATCTTTAGCTTTGATACCACTTGTTGGGATTTATACCACATCCCACTAACGCAAACGGAAGCACACCCACACACATGCCAAAGAGAAAAAACAATCACACAGAGATTTACATGGTTCAGTCTAAATTACTTACATCCACAGGAAAGAGAGTTTCCACTAGGATAAAAATAGAGAATATATATAACATGGCAAAAATACTCAAAACCCACACCATCGAACCCCATGCTCAAGGGTAGTTAAGCCCTTGCTCACCCCAGTGCTCTCACGGTATTTTTTCTCTCACTCCTTACATTTCTATTTTTCCACCCCTCAATCTCTCAATCTCTCTCAAGAAAATCCTATAGTCCACATGACTATTTATAATAGTCCACCCATGAGAATCCTAATTCTATACAATTAGGTAACCAAATCCTACACATATTAGGTTCCCCAGTAAATTCTAGACTCTACTATCCTAACACAAATACATGTATAAACCAACCTAATAATCGTATGGGACCCACCTTTATTATATGGGTGGAATAATCCTAACAGCATATGATTAATTGCTTATAATATAATCTTTCCACTTGTATTCCATCCTAGGTCTCAAGCTAAGGGCCTATGACATTGAAACTTAAAACTACAAATGACAGAAGCATGAACTCAATAAACATGTGTGGCATATAACTGCTCAATCCCTAAAATCCTAAAGCCAGCATCACGACTGAGACTTGTGGTTCTCCCTCTATGTCTCGTGTATTATGACCAAAGTCCAATCCTTAAAAAGCTCCACAAAACAAATTGATCTTTTTGTTAATTTTAAGACAAGTTTTAGCAATTAGCATGGCAAGAGCTTAGCTTGTAATTATTGTCCAAGCTCTTTCATGCTTCCTGATTTACCATAAACCTCAATACTTCATCAAACAATAAAAGCAAAAGGATACCTGTATAGCTCTTCCACCGTCAAGACATCCCACAGGAAGCATATTAAAAGCTGACGTAGTTAACCCACACCTACAACAAGGACTTCAATGGTTAGCAATCTATACATCGTAATAAAGAAACAATGTTCAAGAATGGTGCCTCACCAGCTTGCAATTACAAGAGGATGGACCCAAACTGTGGCTGTATGCATTGCTCTACAAGGACATATTAGCAAAATCTCAATCAGTATTGTCAAGACAACAATAATTTCAGTTTTAAACAAAAAATTATATATCAAACTGACACTTAATTAAGTTAAAGAAGATAATTGAGATGACATTCAATGCTTCAGCTTTACAATAGTTGTACTTTATTTATTTATCTTCCAAAATTGCAACAATCAAAGAACCATTAAGTTGATGAATCATACAATGAGATTATGGGAGAGAGTAAGTGATCAATGCTTAAGGTATTAGAGAATCAGTTTGAATTTATGCATGGCAGATCAACTAAGGCAAGAATACATTTATTAAGACAGTTAATAGAAAAGTATTGAAAAAAAATAAGGGATATACATATAGTTTTAATAGTTTTTGAAAAAGCTCAAATTAGGGTGCTTAGAAATATAATATAGAGGGTGTGGGAAAAAGATAGCGTGGGATATATTGATGTGGTAAAAGAGATGATGAGGTTGTGACTACAACTAGATCACCAAACTAATGAAATTTTAGTTGATGTTAAGGGTCAACTTTGAGTCATTACCTAGTTTCCTTCGTCAAGGATAAATTAACTATGGATGAGGGAGGTTAGAGGTGATCAGTCATTGACCTCTGAGAACATGGCAGGCACTTCAATGGTCTGAGGTCACCAGAGGTGGAAGAGGAGAAGACCAAGGTAGGCTTAGAGAGGAAAGGGGTGGCAGTGAGAGACCTTGAACTTATGATGCCGTTACATAGATTCCAGAAGTATTAGAGCCCAAGAAACCTCAAGACAGGTGGCAAGTTCTCCTCGACTTGACATGAGGGTGATATCAACCCTACTAGCTGTGTCCTATGATTCAGGTCATTGGGAAGGTTGCATCATAGGAGCTGCAGGTGTAGGTGTGATATCTTGAGAGGCGTATCATATGTGTAACAGATGTAAGTGTAAGGTCAACGTCCCTTTCTCTAAGCTAAGTCAAGGGGAAGTTGTTATTGCAGGGGGAAAGCTACATAACCTTGATGATCTTGAGGTCTTAGCCTCCAATTCACAATCCTCCAATGATCCCAAGCGGGAGTACCTAGGTCCTGCTCCCAACCTAGGCAGCCAAGGGAGTGAGTGCATGGGTGAGCCAAGGGCTCATCCTGAGCAACTAAGTGAACATAGGTGAGCCAAGGGTCCAACTATGTTGCTATGGAACTAGGGTGAGTGGGTAGAGAATATATTTCTTATGAGTCATGAATGAAGAACCATGGAGAGCTCTAGGTGGGCTAGCTCTATTAAGGTGAGTTGTCGTCCTGTTTTCATATTTGGTGGTGTGCATGCCCCCGCTTGGGCTAGGCATACGACCCTAACTCATCGTGGTGCCTCAGGGGTTTGCCACATAGATGTGTGATGGTGATGATGTGACGCCCGTAGGGCTTGCCACGTGCCAAGCACAATATAGATACCCATGTTAACTAAACACATTCAAGATAATATCCCATGATAAATGTTTTTCGCAAATGATATGTTGTTATAGTGGATGACACTAAAAAAGAAAATAACACCAAATTAGAAATTTGAAGAGAAAAACTAGAGTCAAAATGATTTTAAAGTAGTAATAATAAAACTAAATATCCAGAATGTAACTTTGGTAACAACTAAAGGAGAAATAATGAGGTGAATATTAAAAATCATAAGATAACAAAAGGTGAACATTTTTATTACATAGGTTTGGTTATTAATAAGAATGGCGAGATTGAAGATGATGTGATCCATGTAATTAATGTGTATTGGCCCAAGTGGAGGAGTGTATCTAGCTTATTATGTCATCTATGAATATTAACAAAATTGAAAGGGAAAGTTTATAGAGAGCTATAAGGCCAATAATGATTTACAGAACAAAATGTTGGGCAACTAAGAAACAACACATTCATGAAATTTGTGTAACTGAGATGAAGATGCTTAGATGGATTTGTGGTAAAACTAAGAAAGATTGAATTTGAAGTGAATATATTCATTAAGTGGTTGGAGTAACACCAATTGAAGTTAAATTGAGACAAAACAAGTGAAGATGATTTGATTATGTAGAACGAAGATCTATAAATGCAATAGTAAGGAAAAGTGATATGATCTTTATAAACGGAAATGTTACGAGGACGGTAGACCTAAATTGACATGGGATGTTGTAATAAAAAAGAATAGTGATTTTTTTGGTTTCATTGAGCATATAACCCTTCATAGAACAAAATGGCGAAAAATTATTAATGCAGCTAATCTTACTTGATTGGAATACAAGGTTTAGTTTGATTTTGTATGTTTTATTTTTATTTATTTATTTATTTATTTATTAAGACCCTAGCACATCAAGGGTCCCATCTAGGATATTAGGTACAAGGTATAATCCAAAGGGGTATTATAACAATTAGGTCTAGGATTTATTGATATTTTTCATATGTATCATTTATCAACCAATCAAAGCTATCAAAGCAGAGAAAAAACTTACACATAATCCAAAGTGGCTCTGCTTATTAATCCAAGAAGCAAAGAACCTTGAAATAGCATGCTAGGAACCTGCACCAAATCCCTTGCAGCATTTGGGTTTGATGAAATCAGCAAGCCAACAGCAAACATAGAAAAAGACAATGTAGCACCAGCAAATGGACCTGCAAGGGAAATATCAACTTTTGTCTTTCGGTCAGGGAGAATAGATTTGAACTGCAGAAGCCAAGATGTGATGCTTTTTAAGCAGTAAAAAAGAGGTATATCATAAATTTACGAAAAAATAGAACAGACATAGATCATAATTCCAATCAAGAAAATGAAAGGAAAAAGAAAAAAAAAACTCTCAACGATATAGGTAGAAAAATTGCATCCATGGATCAAATCAAAAGAGCAAAAAACAAAAAAATGTCGTAACAAAAAAGTGCTTTTACCAAATAGAGTTGATCTCATTTGTCAATGGTCATGGGACCATTATCTTATTGATGAAAGAAAATGCTGTTAAATGGCAGACTTGAGATAAATTCAAACTCACTAAAATTTGATACAACAAATTATTTAAAAAAGGAAAATGCTAACCACTGGCCCATGGGCGGTGTTTAATGTTGGTATATGTGTAAAAAACATACATTAAAATATATAGAGAGAGTGTATGGAAATATATAACATAATAAGAACTTCATTTAAATTAACATCCATCAAATGATAAGTAGACATAATTACCTGAGTAATTACACCAAAGCTTCCAAGAGAAATATTAGGAATGAAGAATGGAATGCTTACTTTTACTTTCTTTGGGAAAGTAGCCAAAAAATCCCAACTTCCTACGTCAAATGAATTTTCTCATTTACATATTCAAAAGATAACATACTACATGAATGACTAATTAGGGTGGAATTAACCTCGGAGAGGAGAAAAAATAAGGTCCATTTTGGTTAGGTTAGCATTTACCATTTACCTTTTTTTTGTTTACAGAAAATAGAAAACATGTTCATCTTATTTTATTTTATTTTTTTGCTAAAAACAAATACAAAAAATATGTTTGGTACACACATGCTTTAAAACACCCGAAAACATAAACAAGAAAACAAGTTTGGAGATTTGCCAAAGGGTGTGGCTGCCAGAGGGGGTAGGAGAGGGAAGCGGGAATGAAAACTTATTTTCAAAACAACTGAAACCACAAAATTTGTGTTTCCTAAAATTTTGTAAAATTTGAAAATTGTTTCCATTTTTTGGAAATGAGTTGCCAAAACAAGAACAACAAACAGTAACATAACCGAACATATCCTAAAAACATGTTTGGTACTTCTTTTTTTTTTTTTTTTTTTTGAAAATTGTTTTCAAAACAAGGCTCCAAAATAAACACACATACAGAGGGGGGGAAAAAAAAAGAAGAAGAAGAAGAAGTGTTTTTCAAACTTATTTTGGTGAATTAACAACAAAAGGAAGCCCATTAAACTTCAAACTCTCTGGGAAAATACAAAAACATGTTCCTTTTCCTTTTCTTTTTTCTTTTTTTCAAAAAACAAGAAACACACAACGAACCAAACAACAACTAAGTTACAATGCAGATCAAAACAAAGTTATGCAACCAATGAATACAAGAAGTGCAAGTAATGACATTCTCTTTCGTAGCATCCATTATCAGTAATTCAACATATATGCAGCTTCCAACAATCTCATGCACAGAATGCACATTGTATACAATAGGCAGCTAGAGGAAACAATGACACAGGCATAAAATTTCAAGGATTGCCAACTCGAGATGAGTGATGCTTTCTGTGAAACAACCAATAGTAAATAACAAAAGCTATGACTTTAGATTAGGATATTTTCATGTATGAATAGATCCCTCATGGGTACTTCAGTCCACTATACACAAAATAAAAACACCTGCATAAAGAAAATATATGAAGTTTAGTCCCTCGTATTCAACTCCGTTACAGAACCAGAAAAGTTCTAAGTAGGTCAGCCAAGACAAAGTGCCACGTGATAGCATTGGACAAATG
Organism: Camellia lanceoleosa; assembly: GCA_025200525.1. Classification (NCBI taxonomy): domain Eukaryota; kingdom Viridiplantae; phylum Streptophyta; class Magnoliopsida; order Ericales; family Theaceae; genus Camellia; species Camellia lanceoleosa. Next base: position 101,637,423 of record CM045770.1, on the reverse strand, counting down.
CTACATGAGTAAATGATTGATGACATTGGAGATTTATTGGTGGGGAGAGAGATCAAGATACATGTAGCTCACAAAAAGGGAGTTTGGTAGCCCAAAGAATAAGCAACCTTGCTGCGTCTCTTTTTCTTTTTTCTTTTTAGCAATTGTTGTGCCATATATGAAGCATGTTGGCTATTGCTCATAAAACGGGAGATTGGGGCCAAAACAATGTAATTGCATTGTGGTTTTTCTTTTTAAACTCCTATTTTGGTGCTTATTCTATTGTGCTTTCACATATTCTAATCAAAATAAATGAGAGGGCATAAAAAATAATCATGATAAAATATAGTTTTTGTCTTACACACTGATACGTATATGTAGCGATCCCGATTTTGACCTGGTCAACTTCGGGGGTCGAGCTGCCCGGTTAGCTCGCCGAAAGCAAAAATACAAAAGGCATTCGAAATTGCTTATGGGAAAGTGTATTTCACGCTCGAGTGACCTTGTTATATTTGTTTGTAAATTAGGGTTTCAGATTACTTTTTGCAGCCCCCCCTCTCTCTCTAAAACTCTCCAAATTTCTAGTTCTAGAGCTTCTCTCTCTACAAGTCATCTTCTCTCTTTGATTTCTCCAAATCCATTAGGATTTAGGCCTAAGTTCTTCACCAAAGTTGGTTATCACCTCGAGGGCTTCATTGTGTGCGATGGAGATCAAGTTTCAACACTGTAGATTTTGGGGTTTCATCTCAGATTCTCTTCAAAACTTGAGGTAGGGATTTTCTACACTCTAATATGGTTTTTAGCTTAGTTATTTGCTATTGTGTATAGATAATGAGATTTGGTTGTGGTTTGAACAAATCTAGGATTTGGGTATGAAATGAAAAGCGGGGTTTTGATAAATATGAGGTAAACGAGTATGAAGCTTGAATATAAGATCATGTTGTGCCAAAATAGTTGATTTTGGTGTTTGGGTTGATATTTGGTGAAAGGGAGATTCTGCCCTAATTTTGATTAAATTATTATTTTGCATAAATAATTGGGATTAACATTAAAAACGTGAAATTGGAATGTTGTGATTATAAATGGTGATATTGGATATGTATTATCTCACCCATAGAAGTTTTGAATAAACTATTTATTTTGATATTGAATATCTCTTTAGAAATAATTGCATTGGGCTATCGGTGGAAGATAGCTATGATTGTTGTAGAAATTACATGAGGATTAGGCGATTTAATGCTAATCCACTGTTGGTGTCATTGACTATGACCATATTTTAGATACATTGTATACGTATGTTTATTGGAAGGAGAAAGGGGATGTACTCCATATGTGATTATGTTTATAAATACATTGCATATGTCTATTTGTTTGGGAGGAGAAAGGGGATGGACTCCATTTAAAGCAAGTTAGCCGAAGTGTCCTAGGTGAAAGACCTGAAATTTTATATATAAATGGGTGCCGATTCCTTCGGACAAAATATCCGTAAAATGGCAGGTTTGAAGTATTTATTTGAGTTTTGCATAATTGAAAAATCATTGAGTTGTAATCTCATTTTGATTGTTGAAAGATAACGAATTTAACTCATGCATTGAGTAGCATATATGAACTAGAAATGAAATTAAAGGAAAATGGAATAAGGTTGGTCTTAATGGCATATGGATATGCAGGTCTTGTGGATGTTTCAGGATCGGTATTGTTTATGTACGTGGTATTTATACTTTTGTTAAACCTCATAAATTGTGTTAGATTATTTCCACTGGACTGTTGGCTCACCCTATATGGGAATACCATTTTCAGGTATAGGTGAGATGCTCCCTCTAAGGCAATAGCGTAGATGGAGTTTTAGGAAGCAAGAGCTTCTTAAATATGCCTTATGTGTGTATGTTTGTTATTTGTAAAGCCAAGGGCTTAAGATATAATGAGCGAGACTCAATTTGTGTAACCAAGAATGTTCTTGGATAAATTTGTAAGCCTGTAGGGCACTTATTACCTGTTTGACTTCTATTTCATACTTGTTGTAAAATGCATGTTTGGGATTGGAACTAGGGCATTGAGATGTAAACAACATGTAATTGGCATTTGGGATTTAATGGAAATGGGTGTATGAATTACTTAGCAATATATATGTGTTTGTCTATCAGGTGGGTTTTGTTGCATAAATAGATATATCCTGCCCAAATTTTCGGGGCGTTACAACTTGGTATTAGGGCGTACCAGGTTTGAATACTTTGGGTACGTGGGAAGTGGTTAGTACCACAATGGGTTTGTCTCGCTTGTTAGAGACTTATGTATAATGTTATGTGCTTATATGATAACATGCTTATGTGACTATATGGTTATGAAATTTAGTTTCTAGGATGTTGATCGAATCTATGGGTTTCTAGGAGTCTGTTAGAAAGGCACTTGATCATTGCTGTTTCTAACTGGAACTCTAGCAACGCCACAGGACGGTTATTATCCGGAAATGAAATTCGTAAGTGCTTATGTGAAGTGAATTACAGTTGTTCAATGTATTAGGGCGCGAGTGAAATAGCTTTGACACATTTGTGAATGTGCTAATCCTTTGTTACCTTTATTAGGATGTCAGGACGAGGACGTGGTGGTAGACGTGGTAGGCCTAGGAGGCAGGAGATGCTTATACTGGATGAAATTTCAGCGTAGGAGGAGGGAGTTGATCAGGTCAACGTGGCCGAGCCAGTAGGTCAGCATGCCATGGACGCCTTAGCCCGCGAGGTAGCAGGAGCTTTGAGGGAATCCATGGACATTCTCAGGGCTGAGAATCAAGTCCAGGCCCATGTAGCTGAAGCAGGGCTGTCTTTTTTGAAGAGAGAGTTCTTCCGATCAAATCCGGATGAGTTTTTGGGTGACCCTAAGGAGCCACTGAAGGCTGATGAGTGACTTGAACAATTAGTGAAGACATTTGAGATGCTTGGCATCGAGGATGATCAGTGGAAAGTGACCTTGGCGTCTTTCTAGTTAAAAGGGGATGCTGGGCAGTGGTGGAAGTATGCACGGGGGCATATTGGAGGGACTTGGGAGGCATTTGTTGACGCTTTTCAGGAGAAGTTTTTGCCTCCCACTGTTAGGGAGAAGTTGAGGGATCAGTTCTGTCAACTTAAGCGGCTAAATACACCAGTGGCGGAGTTTGAGGCCAGCTTTACTAGTCTATCCAGGTTTGCACCTGAGTTAGTGGCAACTGACGAACGCCATTGCCTAGAGTTTGAGAAGAAATTGAGGACCGGACTCATGTTTCGAGTGGCCAGTTCCATGATTAGAGATTGTGGACGCCTTGTGCAGTCTGCAGCCCACCTTGAAACTGTTATGCAAGCAGAAGATGAAAGGATGAGGGGCTCCAGAAGGAATCAGGATAGTCAGGGAGACAATAAGAGGCAGGGGGTTCCTACCCTCAGTAGTCCTAGGGAACTCAGTCGAGGTCCACTTTTTCAATACTGAGTTCAGGTTCTGGGAGAGGTGGGCAAGGAGATTTTACTTGCTTTAAATGTGGTTAGTTGGGCCACAAGTCTCCAGCTTGTCCTCAAATAGGAGGATGACAGTGAGCAGCATCATCTTCGGCTCGTTTTTAGAGCCAAAGTCAGGAAAGAGGCCAGCTGCTCACTTATTATCAGTGCGGGCTGGTGGGGCACCTGAAGAGGTTTTGCCCACAATTGGATGGTACACCTGGTGCGTCTAGTTCGAGACAGACACAGAGTCACCAACCAGCACAGTCAGCACAGGCCTCAAGGGCCAATCAGGAAGTCTCTTCGGCTCAGTCTGTGCATCAAGCTTATACTCCGAGGGGTGAGCAGGTTGAGCCAAGGCCTACTGGATGTATGTATACAGTTATAGGGCCAAATCGTGTACCTGATCCTTCTATAGTGAGAGGTATCCTTTTGTTTTGCAATTCAGTTGCTAATGTGTTGATTGATACCGGTGCATCCCATTCTTTTATTTCGTATGCGTTTGCATCAGTTTTGTGTTTGGAGTTGGCACAGTTAGCATCTCCTATTTGTATAGAGTCACCTGTTGGTGGTTAAACTGTTTTGAGACATGGATATTGGGATTATGACATCGAGGTTGCTGGTCGTCGATTACCTTTTGCATTTGTATTGATTGACATGCTTAGTTTTGATGTCATATTGGGTATGGACTGGTTATCATTATATCAGGCTGTTATAGATTGCTACCATCAGAAAGTTACTGTATGTACCTTGAGTGGCGATTGCTTTTATTTCTTGGGGACCGGGTGGATAAAGTCTTATCACCGGTATATGATCCGCATGGGCGGAGTGAACTTAGTTGTCTCATTGCTAGCTTTTTGAGTAGTGAGTGTGATGAAATTCGGGTTGAATTGCCGAGGGTTGTTTGTGAATACTCGGATGTTTTTCCCGAGGATCATGTCAGTTTACCGTCTCATCGAGAGATCGAGCTCTCTATTGATTTAGTGCCTGACACGACACCAGTTTCTATGGCTGCATATAGATTTGCACCTGCTGAATTGAGTGAGTTGAAGATTCAACTCTAGGAATTGTTAGATAAGGGTTTTATTCGCCCTAGTACTTCGCCTTGGAGAGCACCGGCTTTCTTTGTTAAAAAGAAAGATGAAGCATTACGGCTTTATATTGATTATCGAAAGTTGAACCGGGTTACTGTTAAGAATAAGTACCCAATGCTTTGTATAGATGATCTATTTGATTAGTTGAAGGGGTCTTGTTGTTTCTCTAAGATAGACCTGAGATTGGGTTATCATCAGTTGAGAGTAAGGGAGGAGGATATCCCGAAGACAGCATTCTGTATGCGATATGGCCTTTATGAGTTTCTTGTAATGCTTTTTGGGCTAACTAATGCTCCAGCTATGTTTATGGATTTAATGAATCGGATCTTCCGTGAATTCTTAGATCGTTTTGTTGTTGTCTTTGTGGATGACATTTTGATTTATTCACCTTCTGAGGAGGAGCATGAGGAACATTTACGAGTAGTACTTGAGTTACTTAGAGCCCATAAGTTGTATGCTAAGTTTGGGAAATGTGACTTTTGGTTGGAAGATGTTAAATTCCTAGGGCATATAGTATCAAGGGAAGGGGTGACTGTAGATTCATCCAAAATAGAAGCAGTGCAAGATTGGGCACAACCTAAGAATGCTTTCGAGATTCATAGTTTCTTAGGGTTGGCCGGGTATTACCGTCGGTTTGTGAAAGATTTTTCTAGACTAGCTTCACCTTTGACTAAGTTGACGAGGAAAGAAATCAAATTCGTGTGGAGTGAGACTTGTGAGAAGTCGTTCCAAGAGCTTAAGATTAGACTCACCACTGCACCAATATTGATTATACCGGAGAGGGGTTTGGGTTATTCAGTTTATTGCGATGCTTCACGAGAAGGTCTAGGTTGTGTATTGATGCAAGAGGGTAAAGTAGTAGCCTATGGCTCACAGCAGTTGAAAACACATGAGAGAAATTATCCCACCCATGACTTAGAGTTAGCAGCAGTGATATTTGCCTTGAAGATTTTGAGGCACTATCTGTATGGTGAGAAATTTGAAGTGTTCTTTGATCACAAGAGTCTGAAATATATGTTTACACAGAAAGACTTGAATTTGAGACAGAGGAGGTGGATGGAATTCATAGAGGATTATGATTTTGAGTTGCATTATCATCTCGGGAAGGCCAATGTTGTGGCCGATGCTTTGAGTAAAAAGCCAGTTAGCAGTGTAGTTTCTATCGCCATCCAAGAATGGGAAATGTTGGGTACTCTTAATGAGTTTGACTTGCATCTGGGCGAGTCTGTTAAGTTTGCAGCTTTGTTTTCAGTAGTTGCACAACCTACACTTGTGAACTGAGTGTTGGAAGCGCAAAAAGGTGACCTTGAGGTGGAGTCATTCCGAGAGAAGATTTCTAATGGGAAGGTAGAAAGAGGTCTGACTGTGTATCCCGACCAAAGTGTGAGATACCGTGACCATTTGTTTGTACCAGAGTCTTCCCGAAAGGAAGTACTCCGAGAGTTTCATCATTCGCGCCTTGCAGTGTATCGAGGAGGCACAAAGATGTATCATGATCTTAGTCGCCAGTTTTGGCAGAGAGGTATGAAAAAGGATATAGCTGTGTTTGTATCAAAGTGCCTTACTTGTCAACAAGTGAAGGCCGAGCATCAGAGACCAGCGGGTTTGTTACAACCTTTACCTATAGCCGAGTGGAAATGAGAGCATGTTACCATGGATTTTGTAGTTGGGCTTCCTAGAACACAACGAGGCAATGACGCCGTTTGGGTGATCGTTGATAGGTTGACTAAGTCTACCCATTTCATTCTAATGTGCACCAGCGACTCGGTTGAACGCTTGGCAGAGTTGTCCATCAGAGAGATAGTTTGACTTCATGGAGTCCCTGTGACTATTGTGTCGGATAGGGATCCTCGTTTTACTGCCCAGCTATGGCAAAGCCTTCAAGAGGTGTTGGGAACTAAGTTGACTCTTAGCACCGCTTATCATCCTCGAATCGATGGACGGTCAGAACGTACCATTCAGATTTTGGAAGACATGCTTAGAGCTTGTGTCCTTGATTTTAAGGGGCCTTGGGAGAAACACTTACTGTTGGTTGAGTTCGCCTATAACAATAGTTATCAAGCTAGTATTGGGATAGCACCATTTGAGGCCTTGTATGGCCGACCTTGTAGATCACCAGTTTGTTGGGCTGAAGTGGGTGACGCACCGTTACTGGGTCTGAAAATTGTTAGAGAGACAACCGAGAAAGTGGTTCTCATTCGGAAGAGGTTAGCTACGGCCCAAAGTCGACAAAAGAGTTATGCCGATAAGAGGAGACGACCTTTATCTTTTGAAGTTGGTGACCATGTGTTTCTAAAAATCTCATCAATGCGGGGTTTGATGAGATTTGGTAAGAGTGGTAAATTATCTCCAAGGTTCATTGGGCTTTTTGAGATCTTAGAGCGAATTGGGGAAGTGGCATACCGGTTAGCTTTACCGCCACAACTTTCGGGAGTTCATAACGTATTTCATGTAGCTATGCTTAGGAAGTATGAACCTGACCCTTCTCATGTGCTTGATTGGGTTGACTTGAAGGTAAATGAGGATGCCTCTTACAAAGAACAATCGGTTCAAATATTAGATACCCGGGAGCAAGTGCTATGGGGAAAAATTATACCGTTAGTAAAGGTGTTATGGAGACACCATGAGGTTGAAGAAGCGATGTGGAGACGAGAGGCAAAAGTCCGCTCTAAGTATCCGGATTTGTTTGAAAATGCTTAAGTTGTTTTCCTTGTAATATTCCCTAGTGTTTGAGGGAAATGTGTTAAAATTGTTGACCACATGTTGTTATGTATGTTGTTATGTTAAACATGAAGTAGTTACGGATTGTTATTTCTTTGCTTCATGTTTAGGTTGATGTGGACGGTTGTTGTTGATGAGATAACCATGGTGGAAATGGCAAAAAAAAAAATTGGTTGAGAGTTAATATTGTGATTTAAAAATGAAATAGCGGGGTTTTGATCGCTAGAAACCCCTTTGTTTGGGTAGTTTGATTTGAAATTTCGAGGACGAAATTCTTTAAAGGGGGGAGATTGTAGCGATCCCGATTTTGACCCGATCAACTTCAGGGGTCAAGTTGCCCGATCAGCTCGCCAAGAGCAAAAATGCAAAATGCATTCGAAATTGCTTACGGGAAAGTGTATTTCCCGCTCGAGTGACCTTATTATATCAGTCCGTAAATTAGGGTTTCATATCACTTTTTGCAGCCCCCTCCCTCTCTAAAACTCTCCAAATTTCCAGGTCTAGAGCTTCTTTCTCTAGAAGTCATATTCTCTCTTTGATTTCTCCAAATCCATTGGAATTTAGGCCTAAGTTCTTCACCAAAGTTAGTTATCACCTTGAGGGCTTCATTGTGTGCGATGGAGATCGAGTTTCGACACCGTAGATTTTGGAGTTTCATCTTAGATTCTCTTCAAAACTTGAGGTAGGGATTTTCTACACTCTAATATGGTTTTTTGCTTAGTTATTTTCTATTTTGTATAGATGATGAGATTTGGTTGTGGTTTGGGCAAATCTAGGATTTGGGTGTGAAATGAAAAGTGGGGTTTTGATAAATATGAGGTAAACGAGTATGAAGCTTGAATATAAGATCATGTTGTGCCAAAATAGTTGATTTTGGTATTTGGGTTGATATTTGGTGAAAGGGAGATTCTGCCCTAATTTTGATTGAATTATTATTTTGCATAAATAATTTGGATTAACATTAAAAACGTGAAATTGGAAGGTTGTGATTATAAATGGTGATATTGGATATGTCTTATCTCACCTATAGAAGTTTTGAATAAACTATTTATTTTGATATTGAACATCTCTTTAGAAATAATTGCATTGGGCTATCGGTGGAGGATAGCTATGATTGTTGTAGAAATTACATGAGGATTAGGCGATTTAATGCTAATCCATTATTGGTGTCATTCAATATGACCATGTTTTAGATACATTGTATATGTATGTTTATTGGAGGAAAAAGGGAATGTACTCCATATGTGATTATGTTTATAAATACATTGCATATGTATATTTGTTTGGGAGGAGAACGGGGAGGGACTCCATTTAAAGCAAGTTGGATGGAGTGTCCTGGGTGAAAAATCTGAAATTTTATATATAAATGGGTGCCGATTCCTTCGGACAAAATATCCGTAAAATGGTAAGTTTGAAGTGTTTATGTGAGTTTTGCATAATTGAAAAATCATTGAGTTATAGTCTCATGTTGATTGTTGAAAGATAATGAATTTAACTCATGAATTGAGTAGCATATATGAACTAGAAATGAAATTAAAGGGAAATGGAATAAGGTTGGTCTTAGTGGCATATGAATATGCAGGTCTTGTGGATGTTTCAGGATCGGTATTGTTTATGTACGTGGTATTTATACCTTTGCTAAACCTCATAAATTGTGTTAGATTATTTCCACTGGACTGTTGGCTCACCCTATATGAGAATACCATTTTCAAGTACAGGTGAGATGCTCCCTCCAAGGCAATAGCATGGATGGAGTTTTGGGAAGCAAGAGCTTCTTAAATATGCCTTATGTGTGTATGTTTGTTATTTGTAAAGCCAATGGCTTAAGATGTAATGAGCAAGACTCAATTTGTGTAACCAAGAATGTTCTTGGATAAATTTGTAAGCCTGTAAGGCACTTATTACTTGTTTGACTTCCATTTCATACTTGTTGTAAAATGCATGTTTGGGATTGGAACTGGGGCATTGAGATATGAACAACATGAAATTGGCATTTGGTATTTAATGGAAATGGATGTATGAATTACTTAGCAATATATGTGTATCTATCAGGTGGCTTTTGTTGCATAAATAGATATATCCTGCCCAAATTTTCGAGGCGTTACAGTATAGCTGGCTTTTAAGTGAAAGATCTTAATGAGATCGATTTTACTAAAATAATTGTTTTAAGATGATTTAAAAACATATGATATGAATACAAGAGTAGAATTTCGTAGAAGATGACGCTATCAAGATATGCAATAAAGAACCACCAATTATTTCAACTGGAGAGTGACGAAATACTGAGAATGTGCACGTTAGGACCAGTTTATGATTCTAAGATAAGAAGCAGGTGGCTGAAAAGGGCACATATAGCATTGGACAAAGACCCTATTATCTATGGTTCAAGTCAGAAACTTGGACTTTTACCAGATGAAGTGATTTAAAACAATTAACAATGTCATAAAGAGGAGAATGGGAAAGATGAAGGAATGGATGTATATAACTATCTCGTGGGGCAACTTCTTTTTTTATTAAAGAAATTTACTTACTAGTCTACAGTTGATAAAGATTAAATGTAGGCTAGTTTAGTTTATAAGCTTAAGGTCTTATAATCTTATGATAAGAAATTACAGATAAAGAAGGTTAAAGGGACTATTTTCTGCATAAAGCCCAGCACAGGAAATAGTAATACACAAGAAACATTTTTTTTTCTCCTCAAGAAAAAGCATTCAATTAACTAAATCAACAAAAAGAGAGAAATTCTTCTTACTTGAAATAGCTGAACCCCCAGGAAACCATATGCCACGGGCAGAGCAGACTCCACAAATGGGAATAAAAGCTGCATATCTGGTGGTTCAATGGCATTTGGATCTGTGAAGTGCTTAACTACCTCTGGTGGAAGCCTATTTATCTGCTTCATGAAAAATGCAATGAAAGAACACATATACACGGAATAATCTACTCTATAAAAAGGATTTGATAAATGAAAAGGAGATCATAACTACTTTTAATACAATAATGTCCAACTGTAAAAGCAATCAGCAATACCCGACATGCAATTCCTGGCTCCACCGAGGAACCAATAGTGAATAACAATAGTGAGAGGGTAATTTATGTGAAAATTGGGCCGAGCTAGGCAATGGGTCATTATGGCCCACAATACAAAGGGCTGAGTAAAAAGGCCTTAAAGTTAGCCCGGTCTCAGAAGGCCTTAAGATTAGACCGGTCCCAGAGAGCCTATTTGTTATCTCGGTCCAGGAGAGCTCTACGGATAGCTCGGTCGCCAGGTTGCCGCATTCAAAGTTAGTCCGGTCGCGGCATAGCGCATCTAGCAGTCAGACCTAGCTAATAGTTAGCACGGTCTAGGCAGTACTATGGTCAACACTAGGAAAACCGAGGTAGGAGCAGTGAATGGGAGAACCAAGGTAGAGTTATCTCGGTCTAGTCTGCGGCTCAGCATAGCCACACTTACTTTGGTCCTATTAGAGTCTGACCATGGTAAAACCATCTCACTTGGTTTAAGCAGTGAGGGGGGTGTTAAAGGATAAGCATTATCTTTCAAAATGTGAATCCTAGGAGGACTCTACGTGGAGAAGTAAGAGTCCTATTAGGATTGTGCCACACGGAACTTATAAAAGCTTACAACATCACCTATGGAGAGGTAACACAACTTTGATTCCCGAATACACAGAGCTTTTTGCCTATTTGTCTATTTTTGCTGACTTAGGCATCGGAGAGGTATTCGGCACACACCCGCCGGCTAGCTCACGTTTGTATTTTCAGGGGGTAAAGCGACGTCGTATGGAGGAGCGCAATCTTGATCAACAGGATTATACGAGAAGGTTTATTTCTTTCCCGTATAATTGGCGCCGTCTGTGGGAAAAAATAGAACGAACAAAATCTCTTGATTAAGTTTTCCTTGCTAAATAAAAAGTAATGGCGCACAACGAAGATTTGCCGCAGTCCGCCATTGATGGACAAACCCCAGAAGGAGATGGGAGGCGCGAAGGTTTGCCTCCTGTCCCCCCCATGGCGGACTTGGAGCCCCAACGACATAACCCCAGGAGGGATGCTAGAGGGAGGCGGAATAACAGCCCCCGTCACTCTCGTTCACAAAGTCCTGGCAGACAAAGGCGGAGGATTGATCCTCAAGTTCTGGAGGACCGCGTAAGGGAGCAGGACGAATTAATACGACGGATGGCGGCGGACATGGAGATTATGAAGCGCCAGATGAAGGGAAAAGAAGTGGCGACAGGAGAGGGGCGTAAAAGCAAGACGCCCCCTCACCACTCAAAAGACCGTGGTAGGCATACCACACCATTACAAGCAGAGAGTAGGAGCCTCAGAACAGGCGATACTCAATCAACGACTTCCAGGACTCGTTGCTCCAAGTCTGAAAGAATAAGAACACTGAGGTCCTATACTGAGGGAAGCACCTATCGGCCCTCACACACGCACCAAATGTCATCCAGGCAAACGGAGTTGCCTAGATCATCCGACTTACGAACTGTACTGGAGGAAAGAGCACGATGGAAGGAGGAAACTAGGGCACGCGACCCGCGCAGAGTTTTAGCCCTTCAGCAGTTAGCTCATCGGTCGCATGGAAGCGTCGAGGTTGGAATGCCATTACCGCGCTCTGCCTGCGAACCAACGGACAAAGCATTAGCGAGGTTGCAGACCTCGCCGTTCATTTCGGCAATTGAAAACGCGTCCCTACCTTCAGGCTTCCTCCAGCCCAAATTCACCACGTGTGAGGGAAAGACAGATCCATATATGCACCTGAGCCACTTCCGCCAGGTTATGGCAGTATATCGTCGAAACGAGGCTTTGATGTGCATCCTCTTCCCATCAAGCCTTGGCGACCTACTCTTGACTTGGTTCGAAAAACTTCCAGAAGGCAACATAGCCTCCTGGGCGCAATTGGTGAAGGTGTTTGTAACAAGGTTTAGAACAAACACCAAAACGCCAGTGGAGATCGACCAGCTTCTCTCCATTGACATGGGCAACAAGGAGACACTTAGATCCTACAATAGTCGCTACTGGGAGACCTTCAACCAGATTGGGGACTGTCCTACCAATCTTGCCATCGCACAGTACAAAAGGGGCCTTCCAGTTGGGAATAGACTAAGGGACTCAATCACTATGACACCACCTCTAACGATGGAGGCCTTAATGGAAAGAGTGCACCAACACATTTGGGTAGAAGAAGATGGCGCCCGTGCTAAAGCAAAATCTAGCGCAACCGCAAAGATCGTATAAAAGACCACGGCAAAGGTCAATAGGTAGAGAACGTCCAAACAAAACGACGAGGCAAAGTGGACAACGGAGAAGACCAGGATAAAAGATGGTTGAGAGTCCGCACTGCCATTACCACGGTATTCAAAAAGCCAATCTACCAGATTCTAAGCGAGATACGTGATGAACCCTTCGTCAGATGGCCTACCAAGCTAAAGGAGGCTCAGAAGGACTACGACAAAAATTCACGGTGCACTTTCCACAAAGAAAAGGGGCACTGCATTGAGAATTGTACCCCATTGAGACACCATCTAGAGGAGTTGGTAGCAGCCGGTCACCTGGACAAATACATTGAAGGAGGGGCGCAGCCAGCCCCCCAGAATGGCAATCACCCGAACGGAATGCCAATCGACACCCCACCTCAAGGCGTGATAAACGTAATACACGGGGTATGCGAACCTAAGCGCGTATGTGAGCTTAGGGGCATGATCAAAAAGGCTGAGCACTTCAGGGAAGTTCTAAGTGCACAACCCATAATCAAGAAAGGAAGAACGGAGGCCACCAATGTCATCTCTTTTTCGGATAGAGACTTGGCGAGGATATACTGCCCTCACAATGATGCCCTGGTGATCACTCTCCGAGTCAAGGATTTTGACGTCAAGCGGATTTTGATCGACCAAGGTAGTTCATGTGAGATAATGTATTATGAAACATTTAAACAGTTGAAGCTACAAGACAAAGACTTGGCACCCGCTGTATCTCCCCTGATTGGATTCAACTCAATGCCAGAGTGGCCAGTTGGCAAGATAATCCTTCTAGTCAGGGCAGGAAGCATGACAAAACAAAAGGAATTTTGGGTGTTGAAGGTCCCTTCCACTTACAACATAATCTTGGGAAGAACATGGCTGCATGCCATGCGAGTGGTAGCTTCATCCTACCATCAAGTAATGCGATTCCCCAACAAAGCTGGGGTAATTGAAGAGGTCTTTGGAGACCAAATTATGTCCAAGCAATGCTTTGTCACGATTAATTGCAGCCACGCTGCCAAGGGATATGTTCAGTCGGTGGAAGAACCTGAGAGCAATGAACTGTTCGCAGATGTCGGCAAAGCAGGTGATCAAAAAGCGGTGGAAGACTTAGTAGAGGTGAGAATAGATTAAAAGAACCCGGATAAGTTCTTTTTGCTCGGTTCGTCGTTGTCTAACACTGAGAGATTAGAGGTCTTGGAATTCTTGACCTCTAACATCGAAGTGTTCGCCTGGACGCCCTATGACATGCCAGGCATTGATCCAAACTTCATCTGTTACCAACTCAATGTCCACCCATCCACCAAACCAATCATTCAGTGCATTCGCAGATCGGCACTCCACCACGCCGAGATAGTGGCGGAAGAAGTGGGAAATCTGCTAGAGGCAAGAGCTATCAGAGAGGTGCACTACCCCAGATGGATTTCCAACACAGTCGTGGTGCCAAAGAAGAATGGCAAATGGCGTGTCTGCGTCGACTATAAGACAGTCAACAAAGCATGCCCAAAGGACAACTTCCCCCTACCACGGATAGATCAACTGGTAGACCTAATGGCAGGGCACAACCGACTTAGCTTTCTTAATGCGTACAGAGGCTACCATCAGATCGCCATGTATGAACCAGACCAGGAGGTCACGTCTTTTACAACTCCAAGAGGACTGTATTGCTACAAGGTCATGCCCTTTGGCCTAAAGAACGCAGGGGCAACATTCCAGAGAATGGTCACCAAGATGTTTGAGCCGTTGTTAGGCAGAACAATGGAGGCTTACATCGACGACATGTTGGTCAAGAACAAGGATGAGAACGACCATCTAAGGGACCTAGGTGAGATGTTCCAAATTCTGAAGAGGCACAAGTTACGCCTTAATGCATCTAAGTGCGCATTCGGTGTAGGATCTGGCAAATTTCTGGGCTTCCTGGTGACCAACCGGGGTATAGAGGCAGACCCCTCCCAGATCAAAGCTATTCAGGATCTGGAGAGGCCTAACTCAGTAAAAGAAGTGCAGCATCTCACCGGCATGGCAGCTGCACTCAACCGATTCAGTAGTCGGTCGTCAGACAGACTACGATCATTTTTTCAAGCATTAAAAGCCAAGTTCGAATGGGATGAAGAATGCGACCGCACTCTAGAAAACTTGAAAGAATACATGTCTTCTCCACCACTGCTTGTCACCCTAATACCTAGAAAAGAACTCTTCATGTACCTGGCAGTCTCTCAGTATGCAATTAGCGCAGTGTTGGTCCGTGCGGAAGGAATCCAACATCTGTCCATCTTTTATATCAGCAAGAAATTGCTGGGCACCGAAATAAGGTACTTGCCACTAGAAAAACTGGCCTTGGCCTTGATGATGGCCTGAAGGAAGTTGTCGCACTACTTTCACACCCACACCATAGTCGTCCTCACAGCTTTCCCATTAAAAGCTTTGTTTGAAAGGGCGACCTTTTTTGGCGAATCTTGAAGGGGCAGTAGAGTTGGGACAATTCGACATCAAGTTCCAACCCAGAACCGCGATAAAGGCCCAAGCTTTGGCAGACTTTGTCGCAGATTTACCCCAGGAAGTCATCATATCTGCCCAGTCGACCTGATTGACACAACCAAACTAGGGATAGAAGTTGACGCCGGAATAGCGTAACCCCTGGCGCAGGACACTCAGTCAAACCCCAAGACAGGCCAGAGTAAAGAAAGCAAGGAAGAAGCGAACCATGCTACACCAAGCCAAGACTCACCAACAAATAAAGACTTGGTACAAACAGATAGCAAGGGGCAAACAGCAAGTATGGACCTTGAAGAAAACACCAGTAACATGCTGGACCCCAAGGCATCATCTGATCCCTCCACTTGCTGGAAGTTATTTGTTGGAGAGATGTGGAAGCTCTTCGTGGATGGAGCATCCAACCGGCATGGAGCAGGACTCGGCATAGTCCTCATCTCTCTAGATGGCCTAGTGGAGCAAGCAGTCAACCTTGGCTTCCCAGCATCAAACAACGAAGCGGAGTATGAAGCGCTTCTTGCAGGCCTCAAATCAGCATTCTACATGAAGGCCACCGAGCTAATGGTTTACAGCGACTCACAGCTGGTAGTAAACCAAATTTTAGGTGACTACGAAGCAAAGGACGACAGGATGGCTAAGTACCAAGAGTTGGTCAGAACAGAAATCAAGAAATTTGAAGTAGTCAGGATAGAACAAATCGGCAAGGAGGAAAACAGCAGAGAAGATAAATTAGCAGGCTTTGCTTCAATGGCAGATACTTCCATCCCTCATCCATTGTTGATCGACTACCTGCCTAGACCAAGTATTGAAGACCCCGAAGCAGAAAAGGTATGTTGCGCCGAGCTAGGCCCTTCTTGGACGGATCCCATCATACTGTTCTTAAAAGATAGCACCCTACCGGAAGAAAAGAAAGCGGCCAACAGAATAAGAGCAAAGTCACAACGATTTTGGCTCTCCCCATCTTTGGCATTGTACAAGAAATTGTTCTCAGGACCCTACCTAAAGTGTGTTCATCCCAGCAAAGTTGAAGCATTTTTGTTCGAAATACACAAAGGCGTGTGCGGAAGCCATCAAAGGGAAAGGTCACTAGCATACAGAGCAATCTCGTAAGGATATTGGTGGCCTTACATGCAAGCAGACTCAGAGAAGTATGTGAAAAAGTGCGAGAAATGTCAGAAGTTCGCACACCAAATACATCAACCTGCCAGAGAGCTTCTACCCTTAACCAACCCATGGCCCTTCGCAATGTGGGGCCTGGACATAGTGGGACCACTTCCAACAGCACCAGGCAACAGGAAGTTCTTTCTCGCAGCAACCAATTACTTCACAAAGTGGGTGAAAGCAGAAGCCTTGGCATCAATCAAGGAAAAAGACGTGAAGAAGTTCATCTGGCAAAATATCATCACTCGGTTTGGCATACCAAAAGCCCTAATATCAGACAACGGCAGTCGGTTCGACGGCAGAATCTTTAGAGGCTTTTGTGAAGAGTAGAAGATAGAGTTCTACAATTCTACACCGGCATATCCCCAAGCAAATGGTCAGGCAGAAGCATCAAACAAGGTCGTCTTGGATGGATTGAAGAAGCGGTTAGAACAAGCAAAAGGCAAATGGGCGGAAGAGCTCCCTCATGTTTTATGGGCCTACCGTACCACACCTCGACGGTCAACAGGAGAAACTCCATTCTCCTTAGCCTATGGTATGGAAGTGGTAATCCCACTAGAAGTTGGCCTCACCACAATTCGAAGCGAAAATTTTGATCCAGACTTGAATGGAGAAGCCATAGCATTGGAACTCGATCTCGCCGAAGAAAGAAGAGAAAAAAGCACTGGTTCACATTGCCTTGTACCAACAAGAGTTGTCCAGAAAGTATAACAAGACGGTGCATCCAAGGCAATTCAAGATCGGAGATTTGGTACTGCGCAAAGTGATGGGAAACACCTTGGTACCGGGAGATGGCAAGTTAGGACCTAATTGGGAAGGACCTTACAAAGTGGTCAGATTAGCTGGCAAAGGGGCATACCACTTAGAAGATGAGGACGACAAAGCAATTCCCAGGCCATGGAACACTGCCAATCTCAAACTATTTTATTTTTAACCTTTCTTCAGAATACTTGTAATTTTTCTTTTCCCTAATAAAAACAAGTAGTTTTCTTTTCAGCATAAGTATGTTATTTTGTAAAAATTGTTTTAGTAAGTTAGGGGCATTGAAAACATGGTTGGCTGGAAAAACCAACACCTTTCCTAAGCCCAGGATAAGGATCCAGGCTGCAGGACGTTTGGTCGGAATAACCAAACACTTTACTCTAGGTTGGCCAGAAAAAACCAACTTAGAGGTTGGCTGGAAAAACCAACACCCTTCCTAAGCCCAGGATAAAGATCCAGGCTGCAGGACATTTGGTCGGAATAACCAAACACTTTACTCTAGGTTGGCTGGAAAAACCAACACCCTTCCTAAGCCTAGGATAAGGATCCAGACTGCAAGACGTTTGGTCGGAATAACCAAACACTTTACTCTAGGTTGGCTGGAAAAACCAATCTAGAGGTTGGCTAGATTAAACCAACTCTTGGTACTCTTCAGCCGAGGTAAGGGTCTCGGCTAAGGAGTGGTTGGTTGAATTAAACCAACTCTTGGTACTCTTCAGCCGAAGTAAGTACCTCGGCTAAAGAGTGGTTGGCTGGATTAAAACAACTCTTAGTACTCTTCAACCGAGGTAAGGGTCTCGGCTAAGGAGTGGTAGGCTGGATTAAACCAACTCTTGGTACTCTAAGCCGAGGTAAGTACCTTGGCTAAAGAGTGGTTAGCTGGATTAAACCAACTCTTGGTAGTCTTCAGCCGAGGTAAAGATCTCGACTAAAGAGTGGTTGGCAGGTATACTTATAGTTGCAAGATTAAGACCAAGATAATTATCTCGGCAAGAAAATGTTAGTCTGTATACAAAGTGAATGCAGGTATGGCATAAACCGAATAGAAAGATGAAAGATTTTTTCATTCAAAAGCAAAACAGAGCTACAATAGTTAGAGACTCACTCCGGTTACAAACTTTTTTGTCCAAAAAAAAAAAAGAAAATACTAAAATCAAGCAACAAGAAGAAAAGTACAAAATCAGGCGAATAGATCATCAAGATCAGCATCAAGGTCAACTCGGACTCCGGTTTCATTCGGTAGCACGATTTCAGTTGGAAGCTTGATGAAGCCATGACTCGTTGGTCGTCTTCCACCATTGGCTCAACCGAATCGACCGATTAAGGTGGTCATTGACAACCAGGAGATCATTGGGCACGGTTTCCTCTTCATCATCTGAATCCTCAAGAAATTGTTGCTGAAGGGCAGCAGTATATTCCGCCATGGAGCTCGGTATGAAGTATGCAAGAGCATTGAAGACCTCGGTCTCTAGACCGTGACCGAGCTGCACTACAGCCGCCCTCCACCCACATTTGAAGAAGAGATCCTTGGCAGCTTCACATTGTTTAATGTAAGTCACCTCTCCCTCCTTGTAACTCCGAAGCTCGGCGTCATCCGCACTCTTCTTCAGCTTCTCAATCTCCGCGTTCTTCTTTCCTTTAAGCTTGGCCAGTTCCCGCAGGTATTTGTCTTTTATCACGGCTGCAGCCTTTCGCTTGTCTGCTTCGGCCGAGCTAACCAATCCGGTCAGACAGACATTCTCGGATTAAAGCTCGGCTATCTACTTCCTGGCTTGTTCTAGCCCGGCATTTTTTCAGTCACTTCGGCCATGGCTTGCCTCGTAGTCTTGCGAAGTTCCAGCACACGCTTATGAACGATGTGGTTCTTCTGCATGGCCTGCAAAAGAATGGAAAAACTTGTAATCAAACCGAGATGAAAGTTGTGCAAATTAGAAAGATTAACAGAAGAAGCTACTTACAAGCACCATGGATTTTGTGGCCGAGCGGATGGCCTTCAGCTCGATCAAGTGATTGTAGTGCTCCATATCTGCTGGAAGGCAAACACTCTTGGCAAGATTGAATGCCATTAAGTGATCTTTCTCAGCAACCACCGAATCAGTGTCCTGAATAGCTCAGTTCTGGAAAGTGATTTTTGGAGCCCATTTAGAAGAGCTAGCTCGGTCCGAGCGCGCAAGTGGTGAGCTCGGTGGAGTGGTTTGGGGAAGGATGGTTTCTTCTTCATCGACGAGGCTTTTCTCGGCAGTGGTAGTCCGGGCGTGCTTGCTCACCCGAGATGACGATGGTTGTTGGCTTGGAAGAGCTACCACGGCCTCAGTAGATTGACCGGTTTGTGGTACCCCGGCTTGGTGTGTTTCGGTTAGGAGGGCCCTTACTCTATTCGTCTTTGCCATTTCTTGTTCGGCGGTAGTACGGACCAGGTTGATTTGAGGCAAGTTTGGGTCCAGTTCAGGAGAGGCTTCTAGCAAAAAATCAATTACCTTCGCCTTTTGTCGACTGCTATATCTGTATATCGGTTCAAAGTTCAGTAGCTTGGCCCAACTTCTTTCAGGATATCGCAGTGCAGCGCGAAGTGTGTCCAAATTGGGGTAACTATACAGCGACTTGAGATGGGCTAAATCTGCATAATAAAGACAAAAGTTATATCGGTTCAGGAATTGGAGACTGAAATAAAGAGAAGCATGCAACAAAGCCGAAGTAATTATACCGAGGTTCCTTTATTCCAGTTTATTCTACGACCAGGGATCTGGGCTTGGTGATCTTCAAAATTCCCAGATACCCAGAAAAAATCATCATCGTTCAAGTCTTTATCCGGTGTGTCCTTTATTATTTTCTCTCGGCGGTGGCGTATTCTTAGACAATAGACCCAGCCATCTTCTTTTGATCCTATGGAGTATTGATGGAAGAGTTCGGCTAAGCCGAGGTTAATATCAGCTCGGCGGTTTAGCTCAGTTATGCCATTTATTATGCGGTATGAATTTGTGGAAATCTGGGTGGGACATATCCTAGTTTGCCTAAGGAATTCACAAAGTAAAGGCTGTACAGGGAATCTTAGTCCGGTTTCTATAATGGATAAAAGGGTAAAAGGTACAAAACCATGGTTTCCCCATGGTGTGACATCTTGCTTGGCTAAGGTGAGGTGGACATCGTCAGGAATGTTATACTCCCTTCGGAATTCGGCCAAGCCACCAAATGTGTCTACTAAAAACCTATATTTACCCATTTTTCTCTTAAGTTATGAATAAATTAAACTTGTGTTAGCTCGGTCGGAGAAAGGTGCTGAGTAGCTCGGTTGAGCGCTCAAAGGAGTGCATGGGCAACCTAAAGTCTACAAAATGAAAAACAAAAGAGTTAAGCACAGATCATGGGACCGTGCTAAAAGAAATAAAGGCAAGATAAATGTAGTCCTAGCTCGGTTTGAGCAAGGGGTTCGATAGCTCGGTTTGTGCAAAGGGTTTTGTTACCCCGCTTTGCATAAAGGATTGTTATCTCAGTTTGTGCAAGGGGTTTTGTTATCTCGGTTTGTGCAAGGGTTTTGTTAGCCCGGTTGAGCCTCTAAGGGCAGCGCTCTTAGTTCGGTTTGAACTATGAAGGCTGGTTTAGCCCCAAGTTATAGCTCGGCCGTAATTAAGACTATCAAGCACACTATTACGCAGCCTTAGTACAGTTTGTTAGCTCGGCTAAGATAAATCAAAAGATAGTTTGACTTGTTAAAACTACTGGTATAGCATGAAGTGTTAGTTCGGTTGAATGGTCTGCCTAGATTGACATCAACTACAAACAACTTTTTACTCCGGTTATATCGTGATTTTGGATCAAATACAGCGTTCTACAGGTTGTTTCATGAATACAAAGTGGTTCTTACAAGGTTTTTTCCAGAAAATGCAAGGCATAGCACAAAATGAAAAAAATGTGTTTTGTAAAAACACGAACAATATGCTAGGAATCAGAACAAAGACGAAAACAAACAAAAAAGAGAACAGATTTGTGTTACTTACCAAGGTAAGAGGAAGGAAAGAGAAGTAAAAAGCAGCCACAGACGCGAGCTTCACAGTTGCAAGGTTGGAAGAACAATGGAGGCTCGAAGAGAGAGAGAAGGAGATGAATAGTGGTGTGAGTAATTCAAAAGAGAGTGAAAGGGTTTGTTTTGTGAAAAGAGAAGGGACAAAGGTGGGAACTGTTCAAAAAACACGAGGTACAAAGATGGCGTGACAGCTGCTTTCAGCCAATGAGAGCATGCCACGTGTCCTTAGGATGAGAAGCGATCTAGTTGCTGTGATTGAAGAGACGTTTTGACCGAACAAGCAGAGCCCGATGTGAAATTAGATCGGCTGGAAAGGCTTAAGAGTTTTAGCTCAGCTGGAAAGGCTAAAGGGTTTTAGCTCGGCTGGAAATGCTTAAAAATTTAGCTCGGCTGATAGACAGGTAAACCCTATCATGCTGCGCAGATGGAATTAAAGGGCAATTGAGAGGGTAATTTATGTAAAAATTGGGCCGAGCTGGGCAATGGGTCATTATGGCCCACAATACGAAGGGCTGAGTAAAAAGGCCTTAAAGTTAGCCTGGTCTCGAAAGGCCTTAAGATTAGACCAGTCCCAGAGAGCCTATTTGTTATCTCGGTCCAGGAGAGTCATGGATAGCTCCTCGCCAAAGTTGTCACATTCAAAGTTAGTCCGTCACAAGATAGCGATCTAGCGATCGACCTAGCTAATAGTTAGCACGATCTAGGCAGTACTATGGTTAGCACTGGGAAAACCAAGGTAAGAGCACTGAATGGGAGAACCAAGGTAGAGTTATCTCGGTCTAGTCTGCGGCTCAGCATAGCCACACTTACTTCGGTCCTATTAGAGTCTGACCATGGTAAAACCATCTCACTTGGTTTAAGTAGTGAGAGGGGTGTTGAAGGATAAGCATTATCTTTCAAAATATGAATCCTAGGAGGACTCTACGTGGAGAAGTAAAAGTCCTATTAGGATTGTGCCACACGGAACCTATAAAAGCTTACAACATCACCTATGGAGAGGTAACACAACTTTGATTCCCGAATACACAGAGCTTTTTGCCTATTTGTCTATTTTTGCTGACTTAGGCATCAGAGAGGTATCCGGCACACACCCGCCGACTAGCTCACGTTTGTATTTCAGGGGGTAAAGCGACGTCGTACGGAGGAGCGCAATCTTGATCAACAAGATTATACGAGAAAGTTTATTTCTTTCCCATACAAATAGAGCAATCACATATTGCCATAGTGTTGTTGGCCCTGGTTCTGAAACCTCTTTACGCAGCATACCAAAACTGACACGGGGTCCACCGCACAGGTCTGGTCCTTCAGAATTGGGTTCCTCTACCATAAATAAATTGTACTTATCGCCCTGGAGTTCAGCCAGCTGATTCTGAAGTTTGGAAAAAACTTCCTCTCTCTTTCCCCTCAGATTGCCAAGAAAAAGAATGCCCTCTCCTAGATCTCCAAATGGCTCTTCTTTAGTTACCCAGAAGGTGGAATAGCCAAAAAGCTTTTACTTGATAAGCTTTACATCGGCTGGATCAACCTTTCTGGTCCAAGGAGTTACATAAGCTTAAAAGAGTCGACTTGGAAATTATTATAAGATGGTCCAACAGGTGAAATTGTTGGTGGCTGAAGAAGGGAATCAAATATATTAGAATCAACATTATCATTGTTGTGTCAGGCAAAATTATAAACAGCCTATCTTCTTTTCTCTCTCTCTCTCTCACTAACACTATATTCTACTAAGTTACATCTGTATATGGTACCAGTTGGTAATATTATATATTGATCCCATTTCCAACCCTCCTTTTGTTTCTCTCAGATGACCCTGATTGTAATCACATCCATGTGCTTTAGCATGTGACACATGCTATCCCCATTGGCCACGGAATCATCTGATGACTGATTGTCTATATACTTTTAAGCTACAAGCATGAAGATATGTGTGAAGGTATATTATCCAATTTTCCGTCAAATCACATACTTAATCATATATTACTTGGCAGATTATTCTAATGCACATAATCATATTCTAATATGCCCACTCATACACAAAAACTTTATACCTCTTCAATACCACACTCAACAACTTGTACTCATTCTCAATCTTTTCTATTTTGCTCGGATATTTTAAAGTTGCTTTTGGTTCTAATTTCCATTATCAAACCAACAGTAGCACTGACATGTAACACACCAATACGACGATTTTCAAAAAATATAGGACATAGTACGAGTGGAACATGTTAAAAATTTATATTTTTATTGATTTGTAAAAGTCAAATATATGAACAGTTTTGTTTTTTTCTTTAAGCAACATACGCTAATTAAAATTAAAAAGTCATATTTTATTACTTAAACATCAAGGTATCATTCATATAATACAATTACATTTTTAAAAATATAAAATAATTGTAGAACATTGAAATAAACATGATGTACTAATCATATAAATGTTCCAAAACATATTTAAAGTGCATAAGTTGCATTTCAAATAATGCAAAACATTGTCTCTATGATGAGATTCATTACATAGCATGTGTTCAAACAATGTGTTCAAACAGTTCAAGAAATGTCAACAAAGTGTCCAAAAAGTTATGTGAAGTGTTATATTATAAATTTAAATTTTTATATCAAACATGTTGAAGAAAGTACAAGACCCGCTTTTAGATGTTTCCATAAGGTGTCATGTACAACACGACACATCTTCTCCTTAGAAGAGTTCGTGCTTCAAATAAAAAGTTGATTTTAATAAAGTAATGAAATTTGTTTTCGATACACACAAACACACATTAACGTGTACTATGGGCATTGGTTTAATCAAATTTGTCTTGGATACACACACAAATATATATATATTGAATTATCTGTCAAATAAAGATATTTTCAATAATTTTTTAATAAACATTTTCTAAAATGGTGCTTCAATGTTGGATTCTCCATCAAAATTGTCAATTTTTTCCACCTTGTTTGATTCCAATTTTATGAATATTGAATTTTTTATTTTCTGTATTTTTTTACTAAATTTTTTTAATATTTTAAATAATTTTTTTTAGTTTTTAGATGCATTTAGGGGTTATTTGGGAAATGTCATATTAGTATATTTTTTTACTTTTTACGAAAAAATGTAAAATAGAATGTGAGTTGGGGTTGAACTGAAGTGATATGGCAAAGAGGTGATATGAGCCAAATAAGAAGTGATGTGACTCTCATAAGATGATTATAATCTAAATAAGATAATATACTAAAATAACATGTGTTGTTTTAGCTATTTTAGCACATGCCAAACAACCTCTTAATATAAATACAATTAAAAAGTATAATATATGTGAAATTTTAAAATAAAAAAAAAAACTAAATACCAAAAATACAAAATAAAATACAAAAAATCAATATATTTTTATATTTTTTATATTTATTCACTTTTGAAAATATTTTTTATAAATATTTTACTTTTTAATTACATCTGTATGAAAGAGGAAAAAAATTACTTAAAATATTTTTAAAATTTTACTAAAAAAATAAAAATAAAAAAACTTAATTTTCAAAAAATTAGAACCAACTCATTTCCTGCATTTTCAGCTACCAAACAAATTTCATTTTCATCATCCTTTCCTAAAGAGCGGTGCTATTAGCATCCCATGAATTATTTTGGACCTCCTATTTCTTTGGACCCCCATTTATAAATTCTGAAACCCTCAAAATTTCTTTCTCCCCCCAAATAATACTAAAATCATTCTTGTGAAAACATTCCACCCATTGAATGCACACCCCCACACCCCATAAAAATCTCTCTTCCAAAAAACCCTAACAAAACCCACTAAGAAGAAGAAGAGCCAATGTGATTACTATCTGTATTGCCTCTTCCACCATTGTCACAGTTGGTATGCTCTCTCTCTATATATATACATAATTTCTTAATTTTCTCATAATAATTTCTTCTCTTGTAGGAAAAAAATTATAATAATTGGTTCTACCCAGCAAAGATAAAATTATGTAAAATTGATAAATCTTTTACACATTTATTTATTTATTTATTTTACCAAATTAATTTTTATTATGTGTTTGGATAATGATCATGTAATGGGTGGTTATTTTTATTTTCATTAAATTAGTTTCTATTTTTCTAAAAGTCAAATATGGTGATAACTTTGATATCATTATTAAACCAATTCATTAAATCAAAAAATCTAAAACTAAAAACATTTCATATATTAAATATATCGATTGCACATTAAAAGCCTAACAACCATCCATTACATGATCATCATTCAAAAGCATAATAAAAATTAATTTGGTAAAATAAATAAATGTGTAAAAGATTTATCAATTTTACATAATTTTATCTTTGGTGGGTAGAAATAATTTTTTAAAATTCAAAAATATTTTTTTGACATTTATTTTTGTTAAATTAGCTGACATTTTATCAAATTGATGACTTTGCCCTTGAAATTGAGTAATGGTATCTTCAATTATCCTTATTTGGAATAAGATTCAAAATTTAGAGTTAAATGTGTTACAATTGAAAAATTAGGGACCAAACTAACACGAGTCTCAAACTATAGGAACTGTTAATGTAATTCGCCCCAAAAAGATTTTCATATGGAAATTCATTCCAAATTTGATTATCATAAATTGTGTAACGCCCCGAAATATTCCAACATAGAAACTACATCAACCCACTTACAAATAAGATGATAACCATGGCTCAAGGGATGCCGACAAAATATATTCACCATGTTCCTTTACATATTTTCCAAATGTTATACAAAAGTAATTTCACATGCGATTATACATTCATTGACAAGCTAGTACCTGAATCTATATCATGTAAAATCATTTAATCAAAAAGAATAAGGCCCTCAAGGGCTTATAAGTTCTAAGGCAATAGCCCGGTTACACAAAAATGGTCTTTCGAACCCATACAATTTAGCCTTTGGCTATACAAAAGTTAACACAAATAAAAGAGCAATTTACTCTTCACCAAAACATGTCCACACCCTCAGTTTGGCGGGATCACCACATCTTTACCTGCACCAAATCCCATGGGGATGAGCATAAAGCCCAGTAGAGAATTCTTACAAAGTATATACAGTTATGTAAAATCTCAATAAATATGCTAATGTCAATGCCACGCCATACTCTTTTAAAGAAATTTCATTTCATGCTCTTCTTAAAGATTACCTTTTTTCAATAAAAGTTTGCAATCTCAACACATTTCCAAAATTTCCAATTTCCATCAATAGGGGCGGTAAATACAACACTGGTAATCCCTAGGTTGGTGTCTGCAAGTAGACTATACAAGTACTACCAAATTGTCATTTTTACCGGTATTAACCGAAAGGCTCGACACCTCTCCGCGCGGGTTTCTGGTCTTTCACCATGGACGCTCAGGCCAACTTATTGAATTCATCTACACCTCCTAACTGGACTTACCAATATATTTACCCCATAACATATTTCCGCAGTTCTCATTTCAACAAAAATCTTTCTCAAAGTAAACGTTTTTCCAACTCATTTCAAGATGTACAATAATGATGATAAATCAAATGAGAATATGATGCATTACTTATTATTTCATAACATTTCAAACGTCTCTACAACAATATCAAATAATTTCGTTTCTCATTTCTTCTTTTCAATGTAATTTCACAATTGACTATATGCCATCAATGCATAGCAACCACAATCTCTCACCATTCACAATTCATAACAAGTTAGCCCCCTTTCAAGACTACATGTGGTGTTTTCAACATTAATTCCCAAGATTTTACAATCCTCACATTTCATTGTATACAACCATTCACCACTTCCCAACAATACATGTTCAAGTAATTAACAAATATGTTGCAAAACATCTCCTTTTTTATACCTCAAATAGATTGTTATTTTGCTAAGCATGTAATGAAATCTCCTTCCATCCATCCTCTTCACACAAGACAATAAAGAATTTCATAGGCATTATCTTACTTTCCAAAATCCCCAAATTTCTAGGGTTTCACATCAAAATCAAACATTTCCCATTTTCCGGGGTGAAATCCCACCGAAATCACCTTTTTAGAGTTTTATAAAGGACCATCCTCCTGGATTAAAAAGGGGTTGAGATTTAAACCCACTTCTTCAAAACTCTCTCTACATAGAGAGCAAAATCAAAATCAACATCACAAATTTCAAGAAAACTTTTAAATCAACAACATTATAGCAAAACTTGTATATATAACTCAAGAAATCCCTACCTCAAGGTTTGATGAAGAAATAGAATGAAGCCCTAACTTTGATGGAAGACTCTTCAACCTCAACCACACCAAGAGGAGCCCTAGCTTAACCTGCAATGCTAGAAAAGAATGATGATGGATTTTGACCTAAAGGATCACAAGAAATCAAGGGTTTTGGAGGTTTTGTTGGAAGTTTTTAGAGAGAATGAGGAGGAAAAATGTTTTTAGAGAGAGAGAGAGGTGTTGAGAACAAAGAGATACGTTCAGCCCTAAAAAAATAAAAAAATAAATAAAAAAAACAGGATTTTCGAATCTGCCAGTGTCCCACACATGCGGAGCCTCCGTTCCGCACGTACAGCCTTCATCCTCGCACATGCGGCCACCCCTCCCCCATACTTGTCTCTGCTCGTGTATATTAGATAGAATGCACCCCAAACCTCCCCCTACATTCCGCACGTGCGGCCTCTTCCCCGCACGTGCGGCCCCTGGTTTTAGCCTAGAATTTTTCTGACTCAATTCCCAGGCGCTCCAAACCTGACCTCACACTCCTTGGGAATAAAGGAACTTCAACACCGAATAAAACAAGAACGAGGACTTTATTTGGGAATAACCTCCGAACATTTCAAACCCAATGAGAGCGAGAAGAGAACGAAGTGAAGAAGAAAGAAAAGAAAGAAAACAAGACCCGGTAGTCACAAATTGTGTGACACCCCAAATTTTTGGAACATCAAGGGAAATTAATAAACAAAATGACTTAATAAACTAAAAAGTTGATATCTTAATAGGACATTCCAACTCTCGTACATAACCAAATGTTCAAATAATATTAAATAAAAACTTAAAATTTTCCAAATACAACATCAAATGAAATTATAAGGTCCTTAATAGCTAATTTATAAGATAATAAAGTTATTCAACTTTAGTCATGATTTCAAGTCAGCCAAGGCTCTACGTTAGCGTCAACTCCATTTCAGCTTCAATTATTTCCTCGCCCAAAACCTGGCATAAAACGCCAGGGCAACAAAAATATATGCCATGAGTTTTGTAACACAGTAAGAAAACATAACCAACCTACCATTCTTTTTAAGAGAAAAATAATGAGATTCTAAACATGAGATAACAATATAATTGTAAACATAAATTACAACCATTAGAATAATTTCAATAGTTTTAATAAATTAGGTGACACTCGAAATCTCACCAAAGATATTTAACTTACCAATCACTAAGCATGGCAACGGTTAATTTGAAACCCTCCCTTGGTCAAATATTTAAGTGTTACCAACCGTAACTACCAGGGATGCCCACGTCTGGAGTTATATACCCAAGTAGTGGCATCCGTGGTCTGTCCCAAGGAAACGGTCTGCCAGGGGTAAGTAACCTCCCTGTGTGCCACCTGCACATCCACCCTTATTCCAAAACCGAATACCGAAAAGGGTTCAAATAAGTCTCGTGCCATCTTAGAGTTTTGCAACACAATTTACGTAAAAATTCTCAAAACCAGGGCTCACCCTGAACAACTGGTATTAACCGTCATTTGTTAACTTTGTGTATGCCATTAATCATTTCAGTTAATTTTGATATTAATCACCAATAATTCCAATTTTTAATCACAAATAATGGTTTACCAACTCATTAAAATTCCCAACATAAAATATTATGCATGTCACACGATAGTAAACAATGTACAAAATTTAAATAAACAATTTATTTAAACCATGGTATAAAATAATGATGTAGACACCAAAAAGAAGAAATAAATCATAATCACACACATGCATGGATTTTTAATCTACAAGATTAGATTAGCACCATATTAAATTTTTGTCCAAGGAAAACAATTGAAGAGATTTTTTTTTTTTTTTTGATTCCTCCTTAATCTGCCAAAATTTTCAGAATGTATATCTTGCAAATGAAATTATAAATAAATTACTTATACAACTCTAAAATTCATATAACTCTACAGAATACTCAATAAACAGGTTATGGTCGTTTTTCAGAAAGCAGTTTCCAAAAATAAATTATAAATAATTCTTAAAAATTCCAAGAATGTTCATGACACAGATTTATCACATTTTCTTAAATTAATTCCATACTTAAATTTATAAATCAATTACATAATATAAAAATTTATTATGAAAATAGACTTCTCAAATTTCATTTTTTGCTTAGAAATTATCAGATTTGGTTTAATATAAAAATTTTAATGATTTTTCAAACACATAATAAAATCTGTCTATAGCTCCAGATTTGGTTAAAAATCTGTATAAATTCGTAAAAAACTCAATAATTGTTGAAAAAATTTTGTGGATGAACTAGACATCATTATAAACAACTTTGTAGAAGAAATTATCTTCAAATTATGAGCATAAAATTGTCTAAAAATTCGTACAACTTCCTGGCAGATTTAAAGAGCCAAAAACATCTTCAATAATCTTTACTTGTTCTTCTTATACCCAAACATGAAATTAATTCTTCAAATCTCCTAAAATTCCATTGATGCATGTAAAGATGAAGCCCAAATTCATGAGGAAAACACAAATTAAGTTTAAAATAATTAATTTCTAGTTTATTTTCCATGATCATCCACATGCATGCAAGGATGGGTTTTAATTTGTGAAGAATAAAAATAAATCAAACTCTTACTATTTAATTTCCAAATATATATCCATGATCTTAAAGCGTAACTCAAGATTTCTTGGTCTTCTTGTTAATTCCTATTAATTACATGATTTTGAGTCCAAGTTTAACAAATTTAAAAAATCATCACTCATAATCTACAACCTAACTTGATTTACATGCAAAAATCTAATTTCTATCCATTTATATAATTGATCTACAAATCTTCATTTAATCCTCTCAAAATTCATCTTGAATTAATTTATATCTAGATTATTTAAACAATAGAAGGAAGAGGGTGAGATTTCTTACCTTAGAATGATTTTTCCACAATTTTGACTTGAATTGTTTTGTTTTGTTTTGTTTTTTTTTTTTTTTTTTTGGTCTGCCGAAGCCCTCTTCTTCTCCCCTGATTCTCTTAACTCTCTTCTTTGTTTTTCTTTACTTGTGTGTGTGTTTTGGCCCCAAGGAAAAATACTCTAATCTTGAACTCACCAGCACGCACATGCACACCTCTCATGTTGACACCTAATGCACACTTGTACCTCCCTTCACCAACACAGCACACGTGCACTCTCTTTTTGAAGTCCACCTCAAGACTTACATCCACACACACACATGATTTCTCTGCACACACACCCACATAATTCTAGTTTATTTCCATAATTTAATTCATGTCAAGGATTAATTTAATTAAGCATCATTTAATCTTAATAGATTTTGATTAGCATAAAATTAGTTAATTAACTAACCTCACATCCCATATAATTTAATTAGTCAATTGACTTCCATTAGAGCCACTTCCATTAGAGCCTAATTAAATATAATTAAATTTATAAATCTGAATCAGATTATTAATCGAACTCCTAAAAGGTTCCAAATATTAAATTAAACTTACTATCATTATCAATTTTGATTTCCCAAATCGTTTAGGCCTTCAATTTTTTTTGATCAGACTCAAATTTCCTTTAATTAATTTACGTATTCTAATTGGACACTCCATAACTAAATTTAATTCGTAACAATCACAAATCTCACTCCTCATGACTCAATCAACTCCAATTAGGACCTAATTAATCGAACCTTAATTTTACTAAACTGAATCGAATATTTAATTACACTTTCATAGGGTCCAATACTTGAAATTAAACTGATTTAACTTATCAATTTCACCTCCTTAGGCTATTTGGACGTTCAATTTCTAATTCTAAAATAAATCCTTAATAAAATAATTTATAAATAACAAATATTAAACACCCATAAAATTATTATTATTATTATTATTTATTTATTTATTTTTCCTTGTTAGTGATTGAATTGGGTTAATTTAAAACTAACTTTTACACTAATACATTTTTGAGATAGACTCTGGATAAAATTAATTAATTTATTTATTTATTTTCTTTTAAGAATAATAAAATGTGGGTTTTCACAAATTGTGTATCTTATCTTAAAAAATAAATAAATAAAAAATTTTAAAAAAACACATAATAGAAATAAACATACTGTAAATCCAAAATTTAAATAATATATTAAATCTATCTTTCCAAAATTATTGGGATAATTGATCTGTAAGAAAATCTTTAGGACTAAACGGATCACCATTTCTCAAAATGAGATCTATAGGTAAACTTTCTTTTTTTAGAAATGAGATTTATAGGTAAAATTTCTTCTTGTTTTTTTTTTGGTTAGTGCTTTTTTTTTCATTTAATATAATTTTTTATTTCAAAGTACAGAGTTTCAATGCACTACATGCCTCTGTATGCATATATATTGGAGATATTTTCTCTAAAAAATTCAATAATGACGGATATAAATTTATAGAGATATAATAAATAATTGGCATATTTTTGTATTTTTTGTGTTGGTCGGTTAATTACATTTTTAATGTTTAATGTATGAGTTTTGTGTTATTTTGGTTTTAAATATTTAAATTGTGTCAATTTGTCAACAAATATATAAAATATGTTTTAAAATGTTTCAATTTGATTCTCTAACCAAATTGTTAAAGTCAATAGTGAATGTATAATTTTGAATATCAAAATGACACATGTCCCATATTTTAAAAATTAAAAAGGTCATTTATTAAATAAATTTCTACTTAAATGACACATGTCGCTTATTTTTTAAGTTAAGAGTAAAACGTAAAAAATGATATCTTAATAAAGTGTTCATCTGACATATGAATATATTGTTGAAAACCTCAGTACACTCATGTAAATTGTGTGTGAAAACAGAATCAAACTCATAATGCACAAACCAAACTGATACAAATTTAATTGTTAATTATATAAACCAATTGCAAATTAAACAAATTACAACAACAAATGAATCTGGAAAAAAACAGCAGGCTTTCAAATGACGAACCAAGTTGAGTGTTTCACACTCTCTCTTTAAGACAAAATCGTCCTTCTCATGATACTTAAGAATACTAGCCATCTATCTCTTGGTATGAAATGATTCGCAATCAAGTCACAACATGACAAGAAGATTGTCAACGAACCACAATTATGTATGTACTTACTCGTTGGAATATGAAACTATAAGGTATGTAGAGTATGAAGTAGAGGATGAGAAAGGAAACAAATGAATAGTGACAATTTTTCGATACATAAAATGGCTAGAAGAATTGCTAATTTATGGGTGATGAAATGTCTGTTTGGACAGGCTAAAAGTGGTTCTAAATGATTGTGATCAAAAAATTTCAAAGAGAAGCCGAAAAAATTATGTTTTGTGAGATGGGGGAAATTGAAGGCATTCCAGCCCAAATTGCAAATGCGGGAAAAGCTCGAAGAAGTTGATGCCCGAAATTCTTGGGTAAAATACATGATTCTTGGAAGACAAGAAAAGTATGATGAAGAAAGGTGCAAACCCTGGTTCAGGGGGTTTGGGACTTGAAAGGTTCAATGAACCCGGAAACCAAACGTGGCCGAAACATAAAAGGTTCAATGACCCCAAAAATCCGTGCAATTAGCTTCACAATATTTTAGGAATCTAGAAGTCGCACCGTAAAGTGGATTCCATAGCAATATGAGGGCTTGGAGCTATTCCGATAATAACGCGTAGAATGTATGTGAGTGATTTTCCGATCACACTGCTGTCCTTAGGAATTCAGTTGTAGAACACAGGCAGAATAGATGACACCTTGCTGTCCTGCACAGAAAGAAAAGGCTCTGGCGGTGGTTCTTCCACCCGAGGGCACTCCGACGATCAAATCAATATATCTCTCAAAGATAATCAAATATTCAACTCACAAGCTTTAGTATATAAAAACATACCTTTGACCCATGGGGGTGCCTCTCTTTTATAGCCATTATAATCCTAGTTCCAATAGGAGCCTAACTCCAGTGGACTCAGAATTATTGCTAGCCTGGAACTCCTAATGGGTTTAGGACAAGAACTCTCCAAGAGTTTCACCATTATCCAAACGGAAGTCTCCTCCCAATCTGGGACTCCTGTTCCTCTATCCGCTTATCCCGGATTCTGATATCCTCGGAGATTACCTCGGCAACCCCGAGATCACCTCGGCGTAACTACCACGATACGTGGAACTTCGGCTGACACGTCGGCGTCACCATACCACGTGTTGGTACTCAGAAATATATCCCCACAATTGGCCTTAAGGTTCTATTATCTCGGTATTCTGAGGTGATGGAACCTACACCGTTTAGTTCTTTTCAGTACGTCGGCACAAAAAAATCTGTAGCCGAGATCATTCTCTCTAAGCCGACATGTCTTCTTTCAAGAGTAAGAATTCGAATGAACTCTCCCATACGCATGAGCTGTCATGCATCACTTTTCAACTGCTTTTTCACGCGTTTCATTCCTATTGGCTCGTGCCTGCGACGCGTTTGTAAACCACATTTTTTCCTGTATGCGCCGTCTGACGCATGTGTTAACCCAGGCGCATTAAATGTTTCTGTTTTGCCGCCGTTTCACGTTTTTGACAAAACTGTTGTCTCTCTCCTTCGTTTCTTCACTTTTGTATTCAATTACTTTACTTTCTCTTTCTCTCAAAGCCTTTTTCTCCTTCGAGTCTGCCATTGTTTCGAGCTTCGACCCTGCAACAGTCTTCCTTCTGCTGTTGAAGCTTTCGCTACTGTCGTCTGTCCTCGGCGAATTTTATTCCGGCGTCACTTTTCCTGGTAAGCAACTGGTCTTTCTTCTCTAGTTTTTGATTTGTTTCTGAAACTCCCTGCTTTTACTATTCTGTTTTAGCATTCGATTCGTGAATTCTTCCCCTGAATGATTCTTATTTCACGATTTTGTATATGTCACTTGCATTGTTTCATCACTGTTCTTGGTCTTCCACCCTTTGTGTTTCCTGAATCTGAAACTCCGTTTTTGTTTTCTGCTTTTTTTGTATTTTTTCCAGATTCATGCCTTTGATCTTCGTCTTCATAATTCTTAGGTTTGGGATTTGCTTATAGAACCTTTAATTCCTAGGGAAAACTGAAACAATCTTTTACCAGTATATACCTAGGTTTAAGCCGAGGTACCAGTAACCCTTTGAGTACCTTGATACCAAAAATTATGGGTATGTGGAGACATAGGGTAAATACCCCAACCAAACTCAAATTCTTTAGGCAAGAATTCTCTATCCCTGCTGATGTTCACCTTAGACTAGCTGGGGATGATGATTCCATTATGCCTACAGACGATACAATGCCTTTCCCAATTGTAGCTTTTGTTGAATGTGGACTTCGGCTTCCACTCGATCCCCTTTTTCGTGAAGTTCTTCATTA
Organism: Camellia lanceoleosa; assembly: GCA_025200525.1. NCBI lineage: Eukaryota > Viridiplantae > Streptophyta > Magnoliopsida > Ericales > Theaceae > Camellia > Camellia lanceoleosa. The sequence continues at coordinate 101,602,930 of CM045770.1, read as the reverse complement.
CTATACCCTGAACCCCATGCAACTCACCATCAACTCCCATAGAGTGCTTAACGGTATCATAGCCTTAACTCGGCAGGAGAATGTTAGGATCACTCTCGCCGACATTCAATATTGTTACACTATGTGCGCCCTTAACCTGAAAGAGAAGGGTTTTGTATATTACCTTAAGCCGAGGTCTACCGAATTTAAGATCGTAGCCGACCTCCCAGACTCCAATAAAGGGGCTGGAGATGATTATCTTATCGCTTCTGGAAACTGGGAATTTGGTCCAGACGAAGAAGTCCATCTCTTCCCTCTCCCCCGAACAGTAAAAGAGGGCAAGGGTAAGAGCCCAACGCCAATTTACTTAGTTGTTGTCTTTTTTCAAGTCTTTAAAAGATTTTATTTGTTTCTGATGTTGTGTTCTTTTTGTAGACGTTCGCAAGCCTCCCAAGGATTTTCGTCAGTCTTATTTCCTTGGAAAAGATTTAAAGAAGCTTTTGGACCTTCCTGTCCAAAAGCGAAAAGCTCCACTCCTACTGAATTTCATCCCCTCCTACAAATCCACTTTGCCCGACGCCCCAAGAAAGAAGAAAAAGAGCCTTTCTTCACCTACTGTTCAAGCTGCTTCTTCATCCAGAACAGATCAGGGATCCACATCTGACCCAACCAATCAACCTTCCACCTCGGCACCATTCTTGGTACCCATTCCTGAGAGAAAACGCCGACGTAGACTTGTTAAAACAGCTGAAATGGTGCGCCCAAAGCCTGTTGTGCAAGATCTTCTGGCCGACCTCCCAGTCGATGCCGACGCTGTTCCAGCTCAAGCAATGCTTCCGCCAAAACCAAAAAGAACTAAGAAAGCTCAGCCAAAGAACAAAGTAACTGAGGCTAAGGCTGAGGATGCCATTCCTATCTCCTAACTGGCTGAGAGCAAGAAGACCGATTCTACCTCGGTCAAAAGGTCTGCTGAGACTCAACCCTCAGAGTCCCAAAAATCGAAAAAGCCGAGGTCTTCTTCTGCGAGAACTTCAAAGTCCAAGATACCAAATGTCCCTTGGGCCCCCCAATTCACTTTGGAAGACAGGCTAATAATGGCCAGTGAGAGTGCCGACGACATAAATGTCGGCGTGGTTCTCAGTACTGCACTGCTTCTGCCTGGTGATTTGGAGCGAAATGCTGGAAATAGTGAATATGAGAACTACGCTTTAATACTCCAACACTCAGTTCAAGTAAGTGCTTCAGTTTAGTACACGTCCTTTCTTTTTGTTTCATACTTTGAATTTTTTTTCTAATACTTCTATTTTCTGTCAGGCTATCCAGTACGCCCATTCCTTTTCAATGCAGTCATTTGAAAATCGAGAAAAGTTGGCCGAGATGAAGAAGGAGTTTTCTTCCCTTCAAAAGATAAACAAAAATCTTCAAGCAAAGATGAAAACGTTGGAGGACCAGGCTGAGGCCACTACTCAAGCCAGTTAGCGAAGAAAAAATTTGAATCGGCCGAGGCTATAAAGACGGTGGCTGAAGCCCAAAAGAAAAAAGCCGAGGAAAAAGCAGCCCAAGCCGAGAAGGAACTCCAGGAGGCTTTGGCTACCAAAGATGCTGAGATCAAGGCGGCTGATGATAAGGCACACGCCCAAGGCATGGCCGACGTCACTGAGGAATACAAACTTCAAGTCAGGCAGGCATGTAACAAGGGCTTCTCCCTTGGCTGGATGTCTCTTGTCAAGAAGCTTAATATCCTAGATGACTCGCCATTGCGTAAGGCGGATGCTATTCTTCTGTCATTCCCTCCTCCTCCACCTCCAAGTCAACCTGAAGACGAGGAGGAATCCGAGTCTGAAGCTGACGATGATGATAGTGCTCTAGTAAGGAAGCCCAAGGATACCAATGAGACCACGTCTCTTCCCCAGGGTGATCAAGTCTTTGACTTGACTAATGAGGAAGATGAGGAAGTCATTAAAGAGGCCACTCCTGAACAAGCATTATCTGATGTCCCCTTGGTTGAAAAAAGTCTTGATCAAACAGTCGCGGAAATTGACGCCGAGATTGCGGCAGAAAAAGACGCCGAGGTTGTGGAAAAAGATGCCGAGGTGGTTCTCCCAGATCCCTCTGAGGTCCTAGCCCAGTCGTTCGTTAATGCTGAAGCAGATTGAATGTCTTTTGTTCTTTTTTCTTTCTTTTGTACTTTTGTTTTCTGAACAATGTAAGCTTTTGCTAGGCCATAGTGCCTTAATGATATAAAACTGCAACTGTTTTTCTCTGAATACTTCAGTCTTTAATTTCTTCTTATTGCTTCTGTGTGGCTTTATATTTAAAATATTTTGCATGATCTACATAATTCTTCCTCTACATAATCTTTTCGGGGTTACATACCTCGGGTATAATAACTGCAAGTTTTTACTTCGGCAAGCTACTGACCTGCAATCTTTTCATAAATTTCAACAAGTATAAAATATATACTTTTCAATGTAAACTTTGCAAACTTTTCTCAAGTTGCAATAAATATGTAAACAGTAATTTCACTCTAACCTACTTGTAAATTGCTACAAATTTCAACAACGACTAACATATACAGTAAACTTTTCTCAAGTTATAACAAGTGTTAAACAGTGATCTACTTGTAAATTGCTACAAATTTCAACAAGGGTTTAAACAATATACTTAGCTTTTACCTTAACCTGTAAATTGCTGCAAATTTTAACAGATGATCATACGTCGGCTTAACTTCAATTTGTAAATTGCTACAAATTTCAACAAGTGTTAAGCATCTTTTTTGATTTAGCCAACCACTAGATTGCCATAAGTCTGTAAGTAATAACATCGGCTTCACTTCGACTTGTAAATTGCTACAAATTTCAACAAGTGAAGAGAAACAAATATCTCGGCTTAACTTCAACTTGTAAATTGCTACAAATTTCAACAAGTGAAGAGAAACAAATATCTCGGCTTAACTTCAATTTGTAAATTTCAACAAGTGAAGCTAAGGAACCATCTCGGCTTACTTTTAACTTGTAAATTGCTGCAAATTTCAACAAGTGGTAAGCTTTGTATCGGTTTGACCAACTTGTAAATTGCTACAAATTTAAACAAGTGGTAGACTTTGTATTCGGTCTGACCAACTTGTAAATTGCTACAAATTTCAACAAGTGGTAGACTTTGTATTCGGTCTGACCAACTTGTAAATTGCTACAAATTTCAACAAGTGGTAGACTTTGTATCTTCTCTGCCCCCAATGTGAACCTAAGTTCTACTTGGGTTCTCATTTTTCATGTCTTCCAGAAACAATGTTAAGTATCTTAATCAATCATATGTGCTTGAAGAATTTCGAAAAGATTTTATTGATGACATCGGCCAAAAATAATGAACATCTCAATGATAGAAAAATTTCAAATTACAAGTGTTCCAAGGTCTTGGCAATGCTTTGCCCTCATTGTCTTCAAGCCGATAAGCTCCATTGCCTAACACCGAAGTAATTCTGTAACGTCCTTCCCAGTTTGGGCCAAGCTTGCCCTCTCTGGGATCTTTCTTGTTGCCAACGACTTTTCTCAAGACTACGTCGCCGACTTGAAAATCTCTTGGATTGACCTTCTTGTTGTAAGCTCTGGCAAGCTGTTGCTGGTATACTGCAAGCTGAATTGCAGCCTTCTCTCTTCGTTCTTCTAAAAGATCCAGATCTCGGGCTAAGAGTATGTCATTAGTCCCATTCTCAACTCCCTCGGTTCGGATCACAGGATGCCGACTTCGATGGAATTATCGCTTACGTGCCATAGGCCATGGCAAAGGGGGATTCCCCTGTTGATCTCCTCGGTGTAGTACGATATGCCCAAAGTACGTTGGGCAATTCGTCTACCCCCATTCCTTTTGCTGCGACCTCTTCTTTATTCCATCGAATTACTTTGTTGGATGCTTCGCTGCCCATTACTTTGGGAAGCTTGGTGTTGAAAAGTAATTCTTGATCTTGAATTTCGCCGAAGTTCTTGATAAGCTTTTGTCGAAGTGTTCTGTTGCCGGCAACGATGGCTCTGGGAATGCCAAATCTGGTAATAATGTTTTTTCATATGAAATTCTTGACGTCCACATCTCGGATTTTGGCAAGGGGTTCTGCCTCTATCCATTTTGTGAAGTAATCTGTTGCTACCAACAAGTATTTTCTTTGCCCAGTTGCTTGGGGAAGTTGTCCAACCAGATCCATGCCCCATTGGGCAAACGGCCAAGGCTGAATCTTGGGTTGACAAATTTGGTGATGAATCAAGGGTGCAAACCTTTGGCATTGTTCGCACTTCTTCACGTATGCTTCTGCATCTTTTTGCATCTAGGGCCACCAATACCCCTGGGTAATGGCCCTATGGGCTAATGATCTGCCCCCAATGTGGCTTCCACAAATCCCTTCATGAATTTCATATAAAAAATCTTCAACTTGTAGAGGGTGTACACACCTTAAAAGGGGTCCAGTGAAGGACCTTACAGCAGAGATGTCCGTCATGATCGGCTGAATCTTGCTGACTTCAATCTGACTTTGTGTGCCTTCTTGCGATCTTCTGGCAGCTTTCTTTCTTTCAAGAATGCAACAATTGCATCCATCCAGCTTGGCCCCATGTCCACACACATTGCTTCTTGCTTTGCGCTCCGTGGTTCTATGCTCAGGCCCGACATATAGTCGATCATGATTGTTCTTGTTTTTCCAGTCTGTATTGAACTTGCCAGGTTGGCCAAAGCGTCGACGTGGCTGTTATCATCTCGGCTTACTTGAAGAAGTCGGCAGTTCTGAAATAGCTCGGCCAATCTGATAACCTCTTTTGCATATGCCGACATTCTCTCGTCTCTGGCTGCAAATTCTCCTGTTGATTGGTTAACAATTAGTTGTGAATCACAAAAAACTATTACCTCATCTGCTTCTACTGCAACTGCCAATTTTAGTCCTGCAATTAATGCCTCGTATTCTGCTTCATTGTTTGAGGCCTTGAACCCCAAACGGATGGATTGCTCTATTATTTCCCCATATGGGGATATCAGCAGTACTCCTGCCCCTGCTCCTTGTCGATTTGAACTTCCATCGACAAACAGTCTGAATGAGTCGCCGATGTAGATGCTGCAGGGTCTGAGCTTTTCCTTTCTTTGTTCCTTGGCCTTTGGCTGGGATTCTCCTTGCTTGTTAGGATTTTGTTCAGTTTGGCTCAACGGAGCCCGAGGTTCGATGGATTCAGGCGTGAATTCTGCCACAAAGTCGGCCAAAACTTGGCCCTTAATTGCTGTTCTGGGCCTGAACTCTAGGTCATACTGGCCCAAGGCCACTGCCCACCTTGCAATTCTTCCTGTTAAGTCTCCTTGTTGCAACAAGGATTTCAATGGGTGTTCTGTTAGCACCACAATCTTGTGTGCCTGGAAGTAGTGGTTCAACTTCTTTGAGGCCATCACCAAGGCCAGCATTAACTTCTCTAGTGGTAAGTACCTCGTTTCAGCGTTGGCCAAGGTTTTACTTACATAATAGACAGCCTTTTGTTCTCCCTACTCTTCTCGGATTAGCACTGCACTAACTGCGTGTTCTGATACGGCTAAGTACAAAAGCAACTTCTCCCCAAGTTCAGGTGCTGAGAGAACTGGAGCCGTGGTCAGATACTTTTTTAGGTCGGCCAAAGCGGCCTCACATTCTTCAGTCCATAGGAAGTCTGCAGTCTTTTTTACCAGGTTGAAGAAGGGTTTGCATTTGTCTGAGCTTCGGCTTATGAATCTGTTCAGGGCTGCGACCCTTCCAGTGAGCATTTGAACTTGTTTTGCCGATGTTGGACTCTGTAGATCTAGGATGGCCTTGATCTGATCTGGGCTGGCTTCTATTTCCCTTCTTGTTACCAGGTACCCTAGGAACTTACCTGATCCAACTCCAAACGCACATTTAGATGCGTTGAGTCGGAGCCGATATGTTTTGAGTATTTCAAATACCTTTTTTAGGTCGGCAAGATGACTCTTAGGCTCCTTGGTCTTCACGACCATGTCATTGATGTAGACTTCAACTGTTTGGCCTATCAGGTGCTTGAACATTTTGGTTACCAGCCTTTGGTAAGTTGCTCCTGCGTTCTTCAACCCAAAAGGCATCACCCTGTAATCTGAGCCTTTTGGGGTGATGAGCAGCTTTTCTTCTTCGTCTGCAGGGGTATATGGCTATCTGGTGGTACCCCCTATAAGCATCTAGGAAGCTCATCCTTCCATGCCCTGATGTGGCATCCACCAGCTGGTCAATTTTTGGCAGAGGGAAGCTGTCTTTGGGGCAGGCTTTATTTAGCCTTGTAAAATCTACGCAAACCCTCCATTTGCCATTTTTCTTCTTTACCACCACAGTGTTTGATAGCCACGTTGGATAATTGACTTCTCTGATGGCCTTAGCTTCCAGAAGTCTGTCTACCTCTTCCTCCACAGCTTCAACGTGCATCAACGTCGGCCTTCTAGCTCGTTGTATAACAGGTTTTGCCGACCTGTTGACGTTCAGTCTGTGGCATGTGACCTCGGGGTCAATGCCAGGCATTTCGTAGGGTGTCTAGGCGAACACCTCTATGTTTGTTCTTAAAAAAGCTTCCAGTTCTCTCTCTTCTTCTTCGGCTAAACTTGAGCCGAGAAGGAAGAAGCGCTCTTCATCGCCCTCCTGGACGAGGATTTTCTTTAGTGATTCCTCACTCTTCTCGGCCGGCTCCTTGCTGACATCATCAAGGACCTCCATGTCCTCATCTTCAATCTCTGCCTTTTCTGGTTCTCGAACATTACAGGTAGTCTTCATTGCTGCCATGGAGCAATTTTTTGCCTGTAGTTGATCTCCTCTGACTTCTTCAATCCCATGTTCTGTTGGGAAGTGCAGTAGTTGATGCAATGTTGAGGGAACTGCCCCCATTGCATGCAACCATGGCCTTCCCAATATGATGTTGTAAGGAGAAGGCGTATCAATCACGATGAATTCTGTCATGATCTTCTTAGTACCGGCCTGTACTTCCAAGTTTATAGCGCCCAGTGGCCACGTGGGCGTTCCATTGAAGCCGACCATCGGGCCATTCGATTGCTCTATGTCGTCTGGATGAAGGTCTAGCTCTTTGTAACATCTAACGTACATGATGTCGCAAGAGCTACCTTGATCTATTAGGATGCGTTTTACTTGGCACTCCCCAACCTGGAGGGATACTACCAAGGCATCATTGTGCGGGTGCTGGACCGTCTCTAGGTCGGCTTCGGTGAAGGTTATTATCGGTCCTTGGATCTCTGCTGGCCGATGTCTTTTTTCCCCGACTTGGTAGACGTGCTGCAGGTGCCTTACCCTTTGGGTTTCTCCTCTAACTTCATTCTCGTTAACCTTTGAGTGGATCACATTAACTATCCGAGGTCCTTCTGCCCGAGGTTGCGGAGGTGGTGGGGCTGCCGGAGCCTAAGGCAGTCTTGCATGTTCTTCTTTTGTTCTGGTTTCATCGACAAGGTCTCTCAGGTGGCCTTGTCTTACCAGATCTTCCAAGTGTGCCTTTAGGGCTCTGCAGCCCTGTGTTGTATGTCCGTTTTCATTGTGGTAAGCGCAATGTCTGTCCATGTTTCTTCCCATGAACTCTCCTGGCTCCCTTGCTCGTGTTCTGAAATAGGGTTGGCTCCGAATTTTTCCTAGGATTTTTTGAATTGGAATTCGGAACACGGTTGTCACTGCCTGTTTAGCCCTTAACTCCATCTCTGTTTTGCTGAGTCCGTTGTTACTTCGGCCTCGCTTCGACGAGCTGTTCCCCGTTTCCTGTTTGACTTCCTTATAGGCCGATGTATCCTCCTCGGCTCGTGCATATTTTTCAATTCTCGCCATAAGCTCCTCCATGGTCTTCAGCAATGTCTTTGCCAAAGATTTCCGTAGTGAACAGTTATCTTTCAGGCCGTTCTTGAAAGACACGACCGCTACCTCCTAGTTGCATTTAGGTATTCAGTTGAACACCTTGTAGTACCTTTTTGCATAGGCCCTAAGGCCTTCATCCTTGCTGATTTTTAAAGCCATTAGCGCAGCCACCCTTAATGGCTGTAGTTTGTTTGTTACGAACCTGGCCACAAACATCTCGGCCAGGCCTTCCCATGTCTTCACGCTTCCCTTTGGTAATTTATGGAACCAATCCGATGCAATCTCCCCAAAGGACGAGGGGAACACTTTGCAGAGTAGTGGCTCGTTCCCACTGTATAACGCCATTGAGTTCAAAAATAGTCCAACGTGGAAGTTAGGGTCTGACTTACCGTCGTATATTTGAAACCTCGGCATGCTGAATCTTTTGGGTGCTTCAAACTTGTCCAGTTCTACCGAGAACGGTGTCCTCGGCTTGACGGGTGAATTTACCTCGGCTTTAGCGTTCTGTTCCTTCCTCTTGAGGTAGTTTCTCAGGTCTTCTTTGCTCCTCCCTGGAGCTCGGCTGTCTTTGGACTTCAGTCTCTTTGGCATACTACTCTCGGCCTCGTGATGGGCCCGTTTTGATCTTTCTCCATGGGTCGTGTCAAAGCAGAGCGCCTGCCCTGGAATGTGCCGATGTCCTCTGCGTTCCTGATCCTTCGTATGATACGTCCTCTGCGACTTCTCTCATCTGGGCTCCTCTCGCTCGACCTCCCCAGAGGGCGGATGAGAGTGCCTTTTGCTCCTGGAGTGTTGTGGTGTTTCAGAAATTATTTTCCTTCCTCTCTTCTGTGTATTAGCTGCTGGGATTGGCGTGTCCTGCAGCGGGTATGGTGGCTGCATGACATTGTTTTGCATCATGAAGTTGACAACCGACTGCAGGTCGGCCAACTTGTCTGCCAATTCTTTTACTTCCTCATCCCTTCGTAGGCATCTATCCCTCCATACCTGGAGGTTGTCTTCATTGTAGTATCTGCCCTGGTCAGTTTTCTTCGAAGTGTCGCCCTCCTGGACGACGTCCTTTCCCCGTGCCCCTGGCTACGGGCTTCTTCGTTGTGGTTGTTTCCTTCGACGCCAAGGTCGATAGGCCTGCCACTCCCAGTGGGAGCGTCGCTCCCAACCTTTTCGTTTTGTGCGTTACTGGCCATCTATTCGTCTTTCTTTCCCACAGACAGCGCCAAATTATGTGAGTGATTTTCCTATCACACTGTTGTCCTTAGGAATTCAGTTGTAGAACACAGGCAGAATAGATGGCACCTTGCTGTCCTGCACAGAAAGAAAAGGCTTCGGCGGTGGTTCTTCCACCCGGGGGCACTCCGACGATCAAGTCAGTATATCTCTCAAAGATAATCAAGTATTCAACTCACAAGCTTGAGTATATAAAAACATACCTTTTGTCACGACCCAAACCCGGCCCTATGGGTTTAGCACCGTGAATCGCCAAGAATCCGAAATTACTTTGGCCGATATCTGAATAAGCAATCTGAGGGCCTGGCAGAAGCCAATACAGTAAATAACTAGTGTCCAATGAGCGGTGACGATCTGTATGCCAAAAGATTTTCATCCACATATGCATAGACAGTACAGTACATATAGACATATATACATATCCTTCAGCCAGTGGAACAGGGACCTAAGCCCTATATACAGTACAGTACCGTACAAGCATTCCATCAATACAGTATGGCAAAACAGTATAGTAGGGGAAACACACTACGCCCCTAGCCTTAGCTTGGCAGGTTTGGAACCTCGCAGCGAGGCACAGTGGTTGGCTTGACAAAATTGGGATTTACCCGGACGCCTCTAGCTTTGACCCGGTGCTTGATCACCTACACATACATATAAGCAATGAGCTAAAGCCCAGTGAATAACATAATGCATAAAGGGTTAAGAATGAATGTCCTTTCAGTCTTGAAAACAATCATTTCAATTTGCTCACCAATCATTCAATTTGTGACCCTCGCTTGAGGCCATAACAGTCATTCATTAGCCTAACAGTACAGTAGTGGTTCCAACATGGAAACCGTACATAATTCCACCCGTTCATAGGCCGTCGGTGGGTGCTATCCGTTCATAGACCGTCGATAGCACGCTTGGCAAATCCACCCGTTCATAGACCGTCGGTGGGGCTATCCGTTCATAGACCGTCGATAGCAAGGAAATGTCTCCTCAGTGGCAGTAACAATGTACAATAGTTGCTAAGGATGCCACATTATCATTCAGGATATCGGATATACATTCATTCAGTATACAGTGAACAGTTCAGTAAACAGTTCGATGATAGTTCAATCCAGTAGACAGTTCAAGAGATAGTCATTTTTGAACATATTTTTATGCAATTGTTACTCACAGTGTTTTGGGCTATCAGTAGTTAGAGCGTCTCCTCGAAATGCCAACCCTATACAGTTAACAGATTGAACACACTAAGTTTCATAATTGGAAAAGATCACAACCTAATCCTTACATTTGCCTTGGTGTGTTCTACACCTCTATCCTCATTAAGATGTCCTAAACTAGGCCTAAGAATGCCTAGAATGGGATGAGGATGCAAAAATACAGTTGGAGGGCATTTTTCAAAAGTTGCTGAAAACAGGGGTCTCGCTCGAGCGAGCCTTCCTTCGCTCGAGCGAGGTTGCTAAATCAAAGGCTTCGCTCGAGCGAACAATCCTTCGCTCGAGCGGTCTGATGAAATAGTAAAAGTACTGGTTGCTGGATTTTTACGCGCGATACCACGCCCGATGGTCGCTCGAGCGGAGCCCTGAATAAAGGTGCTCGCTCGAGCGAGGAATCCTTCGCTCGAGCGAGGAAGCAAAATCTGGAATTTCCAGATTTGTCTTCCAAGTTCGAACCAAGCATTCTACACCCAAAACTCAACCTCTTGGGCCCAAATTCTGGGAAAACATTTCAAACTCATAGCACAACAAGTTTTAAAGCTCAATTTGTACATGCAAGGGCCAAGAGTTGGTCAATTGAAGCCATTTTTCAAACCCATTTCAAGAACAATTCCAAAACATGCAATGCATGAGCTTTAAACCAAATTCAAGCTTCAATTCTTGTCCAAATGGACTCATTTCTTCAAGAACATGATGAATATATGGATTTAAACATGAATATGAGCATGCATGTACATTTTTACCATGGATTCAACTCAACCTTATCAATTCAAACATGCATGCATGGATTAAGCTATAATCCTACCCTTTTGAACTAATTTATGCCTTAGCTCCACAATTCAACTTGATTCATGCAAGAACAACCTTTAAATGCACAATGAGAGATTCAATTACCTTGCCTAAGTCTTGAAATCAAGGTGTGGGAGCTAATATTGCAATCTACACTTCAAGTCTCAAGCAAATCATCAAGAGTAAGCCAATACACAAGATGAAATCACTCCCTCACTCTAACTCTCTCCCTTGGTCGGCTATACACTCCAAATATGGCTGAGGGAATGTTGTTTCTAAGTGTAAGACTCAAACAACAAAAGCCACTCAATGGCAATTCGGTAATTAAGTCAAACTTGACAATTAATTCGTTTAAATCTAATTTAATCATTCCTAATCAATTTTCAGGTAAATATACCGTTAAATCACAAATATTCTACTGATTCCAAAACATCAAACGGTTTCTAAATCGGCCGCCGATAAGGCCTTCAATTAGCAGTTTAAACATGAAATCACAAACAGATAATCAAATGGGCAACAGATAAAAATGCAATACAATAGATGGACTTATTCAATTTCAGTTTCGATTTCAATCGTTCCATTCAGTACTTCAGTTAATTCGATTATCGGTCATTAACGGTCCAGTTTAGCAATAATCAATATATAATTCAGTGGTTATTCGATAATCGGTACGAGGGTTGTTACACCTTTGACCCATGGAGGTGCCTCTCTTTTATAGCCATTATAATCCTAGTCCCAATAGGAGCCTAACTCCAGTGGACTCAGAATTATTGCTAGCCTAGAACTCCCAATGGGTTTAGGACAAGAACTCTCCAAGAGTTTCACCATTATCCAAACGGAAGTCTCCTCCCAATCTGGGACTCCTGTTCCTCTATCCGCTTATCCCGAATTCTGATATCCTCGGAGATTACCTCGGCAACCCCGAGATCACCTCGGCGTAACTACCATGATACGTGAAACTTCGGCTGACACGTCGGCGTCACCATGCCACGTGTTGGTACTCAGAAATATATCCCCACAGAATGGTATGCTGCGATTGGAGTTAGTGACCCTCTCTCGAAGATGTGGAACTCCGAGATATCCTTTCATAATTAAAATAACTTGCCTATACCCAAAGCCTAGGTGGCAAGACTTGGGGGGTCTTCCAGGACTCAGCAAACCTTGCGGCAAGATGTTTTTTAGAACTACCACTGACCCTATTTTGAGATGTTGGAAATTGTTGGATTGGTGGCTAAAGACAAAGGATCACCGATGTAATTCATAATGTTCTCGGACTGTCTATTATCCTCAAAGGATTATTCAAGAGAAAAGCACAAAGTCCTCGGGGTTTACAATTACCTCGGCTTGACAATTAGAAAGAATCTTTTCCATACATGTTCCCTTGGACACGTGGCATCACTACAATCAGTTGCTTAAACTATAAGCCAATCTTAGGGGTGTATAAATACCTACCACTCATCAAAGCTCCACGGGAAAAAGAAATCACGTCATATCTTTTTCTTAGAGAATCACTCATAGGAGCTTGAAGAGCTTTGGAAAAGCGAGAGCTCTTCAAGACATTTATTTAATCATTTAAAACTTAATTATTTGATTTGTTTTTAATACAAATCATTTATCTATTTTTACTTAGTAAAATCGACAAAAATAAGGCATTTAGTCCATAAATCTAATTTTGAAATTTTTTTTTGTCCAAAGGCCCACACTCTAAAATACTTTGTCCATAAAGACAACCTCCTCCAAAACGACCAAACTACCCATGTGTATATATATATGGTGGACATGTGAACCAAACCCTTTCTCTATCTCTCTGTGTATATATATATATGGTGTACATGTGAACCAAACCCTTTCTCTGTTCTCCTCTCTTTCTCTTCTCTCTTGTGATCAACTATCCCCTCTCTTGCGATCGTCGTCATTGCCTTATCATTGTTGCCTTCTTACCGTTTTCCACTTCTCCATTTTCTCTGTTTAACACAGCTGCAACCGTTATCGATCTCCTCCTCCACGGCTTCGGAGACACCACTGTAGCATCGCTTGGCACCAACTAATGATCTCTCTATCTTTCTATCTCTTTGTGATAATGATGATGACTTATATATGGCCCTCATCTACGTCATCGGACTGTGTTGCCTCAAATCTGAAGTCGTCGAAGCTCTAGTGGGCCTTCATTCGCAAGTCCGCTTTAGCTCTACCTCACAAGCGAATTTCTCTTAGTTGGCTCTAGATCTCAGTGGATCAGTTAATAATTCTTCAATCAATGGCTTGGATCTTCCTACCGATTCGCCTCTGCTCGTGTCTCCGTTGTCCGTACCGAATCTTACTCCGTTGAACTTGTCAAAATCGTCGTGAGTTCAATATATATACACACATAATAAGCATCAATTAATTAAGAATTTTATTTTTATTCATTTATTGTTTTTGGGGTTTCAATTATTGAAAGTTGTGAAAGTCACTGATTGATCATATTTCTACTTAAATTTCTTATGATCTTGTAGGTTGAATAGAACATCTACATGTTTGCCAAAAAAGGCATGACTCCATTACAGATTGCAGTCACTCTCCGTGACTCTCACGGTATTGCTCAGGTCAAGAAACCATAAACAGATAAATATCGAGAGAGAGAGAGAGAGAGAGATAGCGAGGGAGAGAGAGATGTGTGAGGAGATTGCAACAAATTTTTTTTTTTTTTTTTTTTAAAAATCAACACTTGAGACTTTCCCCCCCTCTCTTTCAGTTTTTTTTTTAAATTTTTATTTTTATACATTTGAGCTCATTATTAGATCTGTTGTTGAGAAATATGATAATGATCTTTTTTTTTTTCTTCTTCTTTATTTTCTATTGTTGATAGTTGATTGTTTGTTGTTGTTGTTGCTGCTACTGATGATGATGATGAAACATATTGCAATAGATAGGGGGAAATAGATAGGGGGAGAGAGAAAATGATTCCAACAGATAGTAGATTCATGAATAGATATTTTTAACAAATAGAATAAAATTGAAAAGATAATTTTTTTTAACAGTGGATTTATTTGTTCAAAATGAGAATTTGAACATATAAGTTAAAAATGAGAATTTCAATAGATAGATAAAGAGAGAAAATAGGGGTGTTAAAATAGATAGATAAAGAGAGAAAATAGGGGTGTTAAAATTGAATTGATAGGAAAAAAATTGAATACATAGTCAAAAAAATAAACCAGATAGGAAAAAAATTTTGAATAGATAGATATAAATTTGAACAGATAAAAAATAATTTGAATAGATAGATATAAATTTGAATAAATAGTCAAAAAAAAGTCAATACATAAATTAAGGGGTAAAATTGAAAATAAAATGTCCTTCAAAACAATAAAAATGATATCTCACTAAACTATTTCACAAAGGATAGATCTATCACCAACAAAAAATATCCACTTGACCTAATGCCTTAGTCACTCTCCAAATTAGATTTATCACTAATTTTCTCTGAAAAAATAGTATTTTAGCCATTAAATTAAATGCAAGTGTGCATAAAATGTCTAAAATATAAATTTTTTTCCATCATAACGAAAATAGACAAATAGTTTAGATTGAGAATAAATAAATAAAAAATAGAACTTAAATCGACAAATTAAAAAATTTAAGATGTATTTTGTTATAGGTTTTTATAATTTTGTTTAATAAAGTCATTTTAAAAAAAAAATATTCTTCAAAATCTTCCACTAGATATATTGATTATTATTTTACAAAGGCCTCGTTTGGGAAGTTAGTTATTTTAGTTAGCTTTTTTGGCTATTTTAACATGGCTAAAAAAATTGTGTTTGAGAAGTTTGTTTTTTTGTTTTGTTTTGTTTTGCTTCTTTTTTTTTTTTTTTTTTTCTTTTATAGTTGATTTGATAGTAGCGAAAGAAAAAATAAAATAATTATGATTAGATGTGACATTTTGTCTTATTGGCTATTTTAGTATATTTTGTCTTTATTGACCATTTTAGCTTCCAACCTTCTCCCTTAAACACTCCCAAAATCAGTAATGCTATGCACACAGAGGACCAAACACAGAATCAAACACATAAATTGTTCATCTGGTCGGATAACCGGGTGGTCAATTGGCCAAAGCATGTCAACTGCGACTATCATCTTGTCAACCATAGTTGTCATCTTATCGACCGCGATTGTCATCTTGTTAACTGTGGCTATTATCTTATCAACTGCGACTATCATCTTCTCATCCGGTCGATCACCCGATCACCCGGATGAATACTTTATGAGTGTATTTGTTTTGAGGGATTATTTCATGGGATTAGACAATTAGTCCATCCGCACTAATAGTCCATTGTTTGGTTCAATTTTTTTGTTCCGGATTAATAGTCCCTTCGAACTATTAGTCCTTCACATGAGGGATTATTATGTACTAGGGGGAGGGGTGGGATTATTTCTATGGGATTGGTATACCATGGGACTAATTTGTGAAATGTCCATTTTACCCTCATGCTATTACTTAATAAACAATTAGAAAAAGATAAAATAGTCTTTTAAACATTTATAAATTATTTTTTTAGTGCTATTAATTTAAAATTATATACTAAATAAAAAAATATAAACTATAAATTATAAATTATAAATTTAATTTAATTAAAAATAATAAATTACAAATTATGGCCTTATAAAAAAATTTTGTGTTGTTAAAAAATTAAATTTATATATTTAATAAAATTATTTTTTTAGTGTTGTTAATTAAAAATTATATATTAAATAAAAAAATATAAATTATAAATTTAATTTAATTAAAAATAATAAATTAAAAATTATGGCCTTATAAATTAAATTTGTTTAGTGATGTTAAAAAATTAAATTTATATATTAAATAAAATTATTTTTTTAGAGTTGTTAATTTAAAATTATATATTAAATAAAAAATATAAATTATAATTTAATTTAATTGAAAATAATAAATCAAAAATTATGGCCTTATAAATTAAAAAAATTTAGTGTTATTAAATTATAAATTATAAATTACAAGGGTAAAATAGTTTTTAAACATTTATCTTTATCTAGTCCGTCCAACCAAATATTAGATTCACTAAAAATAGTCCAATCTAGACATCTAATCCCATGACTAAACAAATACAGTATACAAACTCAGTCTAACCAAATAGTCCGGGGACAATGTATCCAAAGATTATATAACAACCCTCATATCTTGTCTTAGTCATATTCATGAACATTTATATGATTTTGCCTTGTTAAGTTGTACATGCAGACTTGGACTTGTTTTGTCTAGGTAAAGGTCCTTGTCTTGTCTTGATGCTATCATGTTTTGCTTGGTGTGTTAAGCCTAGGTCATCTATCCTTACTGTCTCAAGCCTAGGTCACACCTTTGAACCTCTTACTAGGCCACTGAGCGCCAACACCTAAGACCATCCCGGAACCACCTTGGTTGACCTCCACCGTCATCTAGGCATATTGGCCGAGATGTGCATCACCTAGGCCGAGGTGTATATCATCTAGGCTGAGATGTTAATCATCTAGGTGTCCTAGATCCTTGATCCTTGAACCTAGCAACCTTATTCCGGGACTGGTATGACCTAGGCCGAGGTGTGGCACATCTAGGCCAAGGTGTGGCACACCTAGGTCAACCTCTCTAGCCAAGATCAGGAAAACCTTACTTGCCCGAAGCCTATGTCTCGATCCGAGACCATTTCCTTGTCAGAACGCCCTTATCACCTCACTTGTTGTACAAACTTTATCATACTCTTGTCTTGTCATTCTGGCACCTTTTTGAGGAGATCCAACCAGACGTTGCCACGTGTCCCAGCAAAGGGTTAAGTCAGCTGGTAGTAAAGAAAACATATCATTATCATATATTTTCCTTTGAAGAGAGAGAAGCTCTAGAAAGAGGAAGAAGGAGTTCTTAAGAGAGAACTAGATTTCTAAGCTTGATCCTTAGAGTTTGAACCGTTTGGTTCATGTTTTGAGGTTAGATTCTTGAACTACTATTGTTGTTCTTTACGTTGATATGATCACATTGCATGATCTAGGATGATTCATGAGCCATGCATTGATTTAAAGTTTGTTTTAGATAGAGAAAGTGGTGTTCTTGTGTTTTGAAAGAAAACCATGTTTTGATCCGAAAGTTTATACCAAGTCCTATGTTTTTGTGTTTGTTTTCATGAAATCTTCAAGTATGGGTACCCAGGTCCATGTTTTTGAATTCATAACATGAAATCTCAGATTTTGAATAAGAAGTTATGATTTTAGCATTTATGTTCTTCATGTTTATGTTCTTCATGTTCTTCAAGAGGAAACCCAGATTTCCAGACTTCATTTGCCTAAGTGTGGTCACTAAGACCCACTCTTGCCTAGATCACACACCTAGGCCAACCACCACACACCTAGGTTGACCATGGTACACCCTTGCCGGCACCTTGTAACATCTCGATAGGCAGCCGCACACCTAGGCCTAGGAGATCACACCTCGGCCAAGAGGCGTGGAACCTCAGCCAAGACTTCCTGAGTTCACCCAGCTAGGCCATTTTAGCCTAGATCATCTCTGTGCATCCATTCCAAGACCTGGTTGGTACCCAGCATGTTTTTCCTAGAAGAAAAATAGTGTTTTGACTCCCAACACATGTTTTGCTTTGTCTTGACTTGGTTTTTGAAAGAAATGCCGGGAGCATTTTCATTCATGTAAAGCTTGTTTTAAGAATGCATTGCACAATCATCTTTGAGCATTCCTTCTTGTCTTCTTGAAATGCATTCAGTAGACTTTGCTATATGATTGTAGGTCTTAGATTCTTGCCTTAATCCTTACATCCGAAGAACTATTGTGAGTGGTATTTCTAATAAAGCTATGTTATAATGTTTTGATAAAAGCTTCGCTTTGTTTTGTTTTGTTTTGTTTTGGAAAAGTATTTATCCATTAGCTTTTGTATCAAGTATTACCTTTGTTTTGATAACAATCTTGGAAAGTCCTTAGTGCTAGGGGACTATAATGCAACTAGTACCCTTGTTTGAGATACCTCCCTTGCCACCGACAGTCTTGTACGGGTGGGTTTGTCTAATCGATTCCGGGTCGATTATTCCCTTGTTTTTTCAGGAATGTCATTCCTTGTATTATGTTGATGCTAGTAAGCATCCCTTGAAGCTTTGAAAGACTTTGATAGATGAACTTGGTTTATCCCTTGATTTTGTACAAGCCATGACATGTATGGTTTTGATAAAGATCTCGGATATCATTCATTCAAACCTTTATTACTTATATCATTCACTGAGTATCCAAGCTCACCCTCCCCTTTATATATATATAGGTGACGAGCAAGAAGGCGATGTTGCCTAAGCTTTGTTTGGAAGATGTTTTGATTCATGTTTTGCTAGCATCTTGAAGATTATGCTTCTTAGTTGCAATTCACGTCTTTGTATATTTTAGCTTGAGAAGCCTTTTGATCAAGATGTAATATGTACTTTATGATGTTTTGTATTCAAGTTGTAAAACCATGTTAAGATGTATGTCATTTCATTAGATCTATGCACAGCTCTTATGGACTACTTAGATTTAAATTTATTGTTTCCGCACATGTAAGCCCCATATGTATACTCTGATTGTGTGAAACTTTGTAAGTTGGCTTTTGGTGATCTCGGATTACTAGCCATCATGGCATCATTCTAGTAGGGACGGAATGTGGTCGTGACAGATTGGTATCAGAGCACAAGTTCCTTATAGTACGTTATTCACACACTTTTAGTCTTAAAGAGCATAGGATTTCCCTTAAAATAATGTTAGGATTGCATCATATTGCTTGCTATTTGATAAGGTGTGCATTATCTCGGCATAGTTATTTGTTACTTACCTACTTGTCTATTTGTTCATCTTGTTTAAGAGTCACATGTTGCATACCTCTAGCATCATGAGAAGAGGAAGGCCTCCAGTTAGACAAGATCATTCTAAGGACAGGTTGGACAAATTAGAAAGGTTTAGTTGAAGGTTTGGCCCGGGAGTTGAGACAAACAAGGCAACAGAACACTAGTACTACCTCTACTCAGGCCAAGCAGACAAACAGTCGAAATGCAGCTCCACCTCCTCCGACACCACAAGTGCCCCTACAGCCAGCTTTATATGGGAACAACACGATAACTTTGATTAAAGAATTCAATAAAATGAATCCGTTGAGATTCCATGGGGGCATAGAGCCGTTGAAAGCCGAAACGTGGGTTTTGGAAATGGAGAAGTTGTTTGAGATCTTTCCTAGCACTGACGCTCAGAAAGTGTCATTGGCAGTATTCACATTGGAAGACGACGTTCGTAGGTGGTGGATGATAATCCGAGAAGGTAATTCGGGTTTGAGTTGGGCCAGATTTTTGGATTTATTTTATAACAAGTATTTTTTCCTTAGTGTCCGAGATTGCAAGACCATAGAATTCCAGACTCTGACACAAGGCAACAGGATAGTGGCTGAATATGACCGCGCTTTCACCGAGTTGGCTAGATTTGCACCTCACATGGTCAATGACAAATATAGAAAAGCTAGAAAGTTTGAAAGTGGGCTTTGTGGACCGATACAAGATTGGGTTAATATGCTTAACATGTCGACTTACGCCGGAGTATTGGACAAAGCCATCCTGGCAGAAGCTAACTTAAACAGATATCAAAATTCAGAAGAGAGCCAGAGAAAGAGACAAAATTATGACAACTGCCGAACATCGTTTGATGCCAATAAAAAGGCAATGTGGGCAGTTCAAGAAACTCAAATCAGGGAAGTAGTACTAGGCCGACATGTTCAAGTTGTGGGAAGCCACATTTTGGAGTTTGTCATTGGGCATCTGGAGCTTGTTTTGAATGCGGTGAGATGGGTCATCATGTTAAAGGCTGTCCCAAGACAAAGACTAATGATGGTAAGAAAAATGGGAGTACTTCGAGTTCTGTACAGAAAGGCAATGTCGGGAAATGACAGATAAGGCAGGCCAGAGTTTTTGCATTAGTGCCAGGAGACACTTAGAGTGCCGAGACAGTAGTGTCAGGTACCCTTCCAATTTGCTCTCAAGATGCATATATATTGATTGATTCGGGTTCTACACATTCCTTTGTATCTGCTAAGTTTGCTAAGAAGTTAAATAGAGAACTAGAACCCCTTGGTTTTTTGTTAACTGTGTCTACTCCATCTGGAAGAACTATGACTATTGCATCCATTTATAGAGCATGTGTTGTTGTGATTGGTAATGTTGAATTACTAGTTGATTTGATGTTGTTGAACATGACTCATTTTGATGTTATATTAGGAATGGATTGGTTAGTAGTTAATCGTGCATCCATTAATTGTGTTTCCAAAAGTGTCACATTGAAACCCCCAAACCAAGCCGAGGTTACATTTCAGGGTAATGGAGTAGTATCCCCACCTTACTTGATCTCATCAATGAAGGCTTATAAGTTGATCCAAAAAGGGTGTCAAGGTTATTTGTGTAGTGTACTAAGTAATCTAAATGGAAACGTTGAATTGGTCGATATCCAGTTGTTGATGGATTCCCTGACATCTTTCCAAATGATTTTCCTGGCCATTTAGTCGATAGAGAAATAGAATTTACCGTTGACGTTATACCGGGAACCCAGCCTATCTCTAAAACACCCTATAGGATGGCCCCAGCCAAGCTTAAAGAATTGAAAGTGCAATTGCAAGAGTTGTTAAATAAGGGTTTTATTAGGCTGAGCACTTCACCTTGGGAAGCGCCAATTTTATTTGTTAAGAAAAAGAATGGTGCGCTTCGTCTTTGTATCGATTACTGAGAACTGAACAAGGTAACCATTAAGAATAAGTATTCATTGCCGAGGATTGATGATTTGTTTGATCAGTTACATGGAGCATGAGTCTTTTCTGAAATTGATCTCAGGTCGGGCTACCATCAGCTTAAGGTTAAAGCCGAGGATGTTGAGAAGACTGTTTTTCGAACAAAATATGGCCACTACGAATTTTTGGTAATGCCTTTTGAAATGACTAATGCTCCTGCAGCATTTATGGATTTGATGAATAGAGTCTTTAAGCCATATTTAGACGAGTTTGTAAATGTCTTTATTGACGATATATTGATCTATTCTAAGAGTAAAGTTGAGCATGAGAAACACCTGAGACTTGCTTTACAAATTTTGAGAGACAGAAAGTTGCATGCTAAGCTTAGCAAGTGTGAGTTTTGACTTTCCAGTATTTCATTTTTGGGTCATGTGATTAATGAAGAGGGTATTTCGGTTGATCCTAGCAAAACTGAAGCCATTGTGAATTGGCCGAGGCTGACTAATGTGTTCGAGGTTCGTAGTTTTCTAGGTTTGGTAGGTTATTACAGAAAGTTTGGGAAGGACTTCTCAAGGATTGCAGTACCATTGACACAATTGACTCAAAAGAGAGTGGCATATGAATGGACCGATGATAGAGAATCAGCTTTCCAGGAGCTAAAGACGAGGCTGGTCACAGCACCGATTCTTGTACTACCATCAGGTAATGAGGAATTTCATATTTATAGTGATGTTTTGCATAAGGGTTTGGGTTGTGTATTAATGTAAGGGGGTAAAGTCATAGCATATGCATCTCGCCAGTTGAAACCCCATGAAAAGAATTACCCTACCCATGATTTTGAACTAGCAGCCATAGTATTTGCTTTGAAAATTTTGCGTCACTACTTGTATGGAGCTTGTTGTTAAGTTTTCACAAATCATAAGAGTCTAAAGTACTTGTTCACTCAAAAGGAATTGAATATGAGACAAAGAAGATGGCTTGAGTTATTGAAAGACTATGACATGCAGATTCAGTATCACCCAGGTAAAGCAAACTCAGTGGTCGACGCGTTGAGAGGGAAGTTAGTTGGGAATTTGGCCCGTTTAGCAATGATTTTAGTGGAGCCAACTCTTATTGAGGACATAAAGACAAGACAGATGGAGGATGAATTATTCAAGAAGGTAGTTGATGAGATTATCACTAAATCGAGACCAGGATACACCATTGAAAATCAGGTACTTAAGTTTGAAGGAAGATTGTGCGTGGTCGACATCCCAGAGTTGAAAAGGAAGATTTTGCAGGAAGCCCATAGTTCTAAATTTGCCGTTTATCTAGGAAATACCAAGATGTGAAGCAAACTTTTTGGTGGCCAAATATGAAGAGAGAAATAGCCGAGTTTGTATCCTAGTGTCTGTATTGTCAACAAGTGAAAGCAAAACATCAGAAGCCAGCAGGACTTCTTCAACCTTTGTCAATTCCTGAGTGGAAATGGGAACACATCTCCATGGATTTTGTGTTTGGTTTGCCAAGGACACAAAAAGGTATGGATTCGATTTGGGTTATAGTTGATAGATTAACTAAGTCAGCACACTTCTTGCTTGTTAAGACTACATTTAATGCCGATCGACTTGCTTTGTTGTATATGAATGAGGTTGTTAGACTTCATGGAGTGCCGATGTCTATTGTGTCAGACCGAGATCCAAAATTTGTTTCTAGATTTTGGCAGAGTTTACAAAGAGCTTTGGGAACTGAGTTAAGATTTAGCATAGCATTTCACCCCCAGACCGATGGGCAAACAGAGAGAACAATTCAGACACTTGAAGATATGCTCAGGGTATGTGTATTGGACTTCAAGGGAAGTTGGGAATTACATTTGCCATTAGTAGAATTTGCTTATAACAACAGTTTTCAAGCTAGCATTGGCATGGCGCCGTATGATGCTTTGTATGGAAGAAAGTGCAGATCGCCGATATATTGGACCGAGGTAGGAGATAAAGCTTTTATTGGTCCTGAGTTAGTTCAAGTGACAACTGAGAAGATTAAGCTCATTCGGCAAAGAATCAAAACCGCTCAAAGTCAATAGAAGAGTTATGCCAACCAAAGAAGAAAAGAGTTAGAATTTGAAGTTGGGGATCATGTATTCCTGAAAGTTTCGCTGATGAAAAGAGTTTCAAGATTTGGGAAGAAAGGTAAGTTAGCACCTCGTTACATTGGGCCATTTGAAATTCTTGAGAGAGTTAACCCCATTGCCTACAGGCTTGCTTTGCCGCCAGAATTAAGTTAAGTCCACAATGTGTTTCATGTTTCGATGTTGAGGAAGTATATTTGGGATCCACTGCATGTGATTGATTATTTCGGGATTATGGTTAATGAAGATTTAGGCTACGAGGAGAAGCCGATACGGATTATTGATAGGCAAGTGAAATAGTTAAGAAATAAGTCCATACCAATGGTGAAAATTGAATGGAAGGAGCATTATGGCAAGGATGCTACATGGGAGATGGAAGAGGAAATAAAAATCCGACATTCATAATTGTTTTGGGGCAAGGTAACTTAAGTTTGGGGACCAAACTTCTTTAAGGGGGGTAGACTATAGCAACCCTCATATCTTGTCTTAGTTATATTCATGAACATTTATATGATTTTGCCTTGTTAAGTTGTACATGCAAACTTAGACTTGTTTTGCCTAGGTAAAAGTCTTTGTCTTGTCTTGATGTTATCATGTTTTGCCTAAGTGTTATATGCATGCTTTGTTCCTTGCTTGGTGTGTTAAGGCTAGGTCATCTATCCTTGCTGTCTCAAGCCTAGGTCACACCTTTGAACCTCTTACACCTAGGCCACTGAGCGCCAATACCTAGGACCATCCCGGAACCACCTTGGTTGACCTCCACCGTCACCTAGGCATATTGGCCGAGATGTGCATCACCTAGGCTGAGGTGTGTATCATCTAGGCCGAGATGTTAATCATCTAAGTGTCCTAGATCCTTGATCCTTGAACCTAGTAACCTTATTCCGGGACTGGTATGACCTAGGCCGAGGTGTGGCACGTTTAGGCCAAGGTGTGGCACACCTAGGTCAACCTCCCTAGCCGAGATCAGGAAGACCTTACTTGCCCGAAGCCTATGTCTCGATCCAGGACCATTTCCTTGTCAAAACGCCCTTGTCACCTCACTTGTTGTACACACTTTGTCATACTCTTGTCTTGTCATTCTGGCACCTTTTTGAGGAGATCCAACCAGACGTTGCCACGTGTCCCAGCAAAGGGTTAAGTCAGCTGGTAGTAAAGAAAACATATCATTATCATATATTTTCCTTTGAAGAGAGAGAAGCTCTAGAAAGAGGAAGAAGGAGTTCTTAAGAGAGAACTAGATTTCTAAGCTTGATCCTTAGAGTTTGAACCGTTTGATTCATGTTTTGAGGTTAGATTCTTGAACTACTATTGTTGTTCTTTACGTTGATATGATCACATTGCATGATCTAGCATGATTCATGAGCCATGCATTGATTTAAAGTTTGTTTTAGATAGAGAAAGTGGTGTTCTTGTGTTTTGAAAGAAAACCATGTTTTGATCCGAAAGTTTATACCAAGTCCTATGTTTTTGTGTTTGTTTTCATGAAATCTTCAAGTATGGGTACCCAGGTCCATGTTTTTGAATTCATAACATGAAATCTCAGATTTTGAATAAGAAGTTATGATTTTAGCATTTATGTTCTTCATGTTCTTCAAGAGGAAACCCAGATTTCCAGACTTCATTTGCCTAAGTGTGGTCACTAAGACCCACTCTTGCCTAGACCACACACCTAGGCTGACCATGGTACGCCCTTGCCGGCACCTTGTAACATCTCGATAGGCAGCCGCACAACCACACCTCGGCTAAGAGGCGTGGAACCTCAGCCAAGACTTCCTGAGTTCACCCGGCTAGGCCATTTTAGCCTAGATCATCTCTGTGCATCCATTCCAAGACTTGGTTGGTACCCAGCATGTTTTCCCTAGAAGAAAAACAGTGTTTTGACTCCCAACACATGTTTTGCTTTGTCTTGACTTCGTTTTTGAAAGAAATGCCGGGATCATTTTTATCCATGTAAAGCTTGTTTTAAGAATGCATTGCACAATCATCTTTGAGCATTCCTTCTTGTCTTCTTGAAATGCATTCAGTAGACTTTGCTACATGATTGTAGGTCTTGGATTCTTGCCTTAGTCCTTACATCCGAAGAACTATTGTGAGTGGTATTTCTAATAAAGCTATGTTATAATGTTTTGATAAAAGCTTTGCTTTGTTTTGTTTTGGAAAAGTATTTGATCAAGTATGAATGATTATCCATTAGCTTTTGTATCAAGTATTACCTTTGTTTTGATAACATTCCTGGAAAGTCCTTACTGCTAGGGGACTATAATGCAACTAGTACCCTTGTTTGAGATACCTCCCTTGCCACCGACAGTCTTGTACGAGTGGGTTTGTCTAATCGATTACGGGTCGATTATTCCCTTGTTTTGTCAGGAATGTCATTCCTTGTATTATGTTGATGCTAGTAAGCATCCCTTGAAGCTTTGAAAGACTTTGATAGATGAAATTGGTTCATCCCTTGATTTTGTACAAGCCATGACATGTATGGTTTTGATAAAGATCTCGGATATCATTCATTCAAACCTTTATTACTGATATCATTCACTGAGTATCCAAGCTCACCCTCCCCTTTATATATATGTAGGTAACGAGCAAGAAGGCGATGTTGCCTAAGCTTTGTTTGGAAGATGTTTTGATTCATGTTTTGCTAGCATCTTGAAGATTATGCTTCTTAGTTGCAATTCACGTCTTTGTATATTTCGGCTTGAAGAGCCTTTTGATCAAGATGTAATATGTACTTTATGATGTTTTGTATTCAAGTTGTAAAACCATGTTAAGATGTATGTCATTTTATTAGATCTATGCACAGCTCTTATGGACTACTTAGATTTAAATTTATTGCTTCCGCACATGTAAGTCCCATATGTATACTCTGATTGTGTGAAACTTTGTAAGTTGGCCTTTGGTAATCTCGGATTACTAGCTATCATGGCACCATTCTAGTAGGGGCGGAATGTGGTCATGATAGATTAACAGTCCGATGGATTATAATCTCCCCTTATCCAGTCCGTTCAAACAAACATGTTTGGTTCTATGTTTGGTCCTCTATGTGCGTAGCATTATTGCCCCCAAAATAAGGTATGGGTTGCTGCTGTGCCCTTGACATAATAGTAGCTATTGTGCCTCAATTTGAGGCTTATTATGGACTTATTTTTATAATCCGAACCGTTCATGTTGTAGGAGTCGTTGAGTATTTCATATATATAAAAAATTATATTGATCGGATATCTGTAGTTATGTGAAGATTGCATATTTTTGATACTATTTTAAAAGAAAAACAATTTTTTTTTTAATGATAAATGTAATCTGATTACATGGTTACTGATATCTGATTAATATGATTTTTGACATATTTGAAGTATTCAATGAGTCTTACAAAATAAACGATTCAAATTATAAAAATAAACTATAATAAACCTCAAATTAAGATACAACCGTTACTGTTGTGCCCTCAGCCCAACATAGTAAGTGTAAAGGCTCAAATTTCAGCGTTCCTAAAAATCCAAATTTCGATTCATCTCTATTCTGTAAAAAAAAACCCAAAAATTTAATGGAAAATTAATGTAAATGGAAGTTGAAAAAAAAAATTACAAATACATGAAAGGCAAGTGTGTTTATAGTGAGTACAAATAAAAGACTGGGGGCGGAGGGGGGGTGTAGTTTGCACCCCTATATACTGGTAATATTTTTTCCTCACTTCCAGGTTGTTTCCCAAAATTAAAAACCAAAATCATCAAGAGGGTCCATCCAAACCCAAAGCGCGCCTAGCGCATTCTTTCTTCCCCTTTGAGCGATGAGCTCTTCTGTAGCTCCTTCTCTTCTTATTTTCTCTCTCTCAGTCTTGCTCTCTATCGTTTCATGCTCAAGCGATGATACTACATTCAAAGGTACTTTTTACTTCACATCTCTTTCACTACTCAAACCCTATCTGTGTGCGTCTTTTTTTTTTTAATTGATTTTTAGAACTCTGAGATTTCAAGGTTATGTTGTGCGATTTTTGTTTAATTGATTTGGTGTAGAGGTTTAATCAATTGCGATCTTCAAGCTATAGAATATAGGAGATTCATATTTTATTTTATTTTTTTTGATATGCTAATATTGCAATTTGTAATTTGTGAATGCATTTGCAATATGGGTTCTATATATAATTATTATTGATTTTTGAATAAAGATCCTTTTTGAATTCCTCTCAATAATTATACTTTGTTTTTCTTATGCACACTTACTCTGGAGATAAGCGTCTTCTAACCAATGTAAGACTATAATGCCTGACATGATGAATGATATTGTTGTTGGTATTTTTCCATAATAATACAAGAAAATATATAAAAAATTAAATAGAAATGACAAAACAAATTTTTTTTTTTTTATATTATAAAGATCCTTTTTGAATTCCTCTCAATAATTATACTTTGTTTTTCTTATGCACACTTACTCTGGAGATAAGCGTCTTCTAACCAATGTAAGACTATAATGTCTGACATGATTAATGATATTGTTGTTAGTATTTTTCCATAATAATACAAGAAAATATATAAAAAATTAAATAGAAATGACAAAACATTTTTTTTTTTATATTAAAGAATGAAATACAGAATAAACTACACAACTAAAAATATAAAAATGAATTAGAGTACATTAGTAATAGAACAAATTATTAACATCGATAACTTAAAATTAGAACCCATATTTGTAAACGAAATTTTGAAAAATTTAAGAACAAATGATAAGAAAAGAAAGAAACCGAAGCCTACACTAAATAGTTTCCTTAAAACAGATTCACCACCTCTCGATGGATGCTAGAGGCACGCAGGTGTCTGTCTCCCATGACACGACAGTTGAAACTAGTTAATGTAGAATCACCTTCTAAATAGCTTCGGCGAACTTGACAATTGATGTACTCTCTCTAACAAGAACCAAAGAAGGGACTAGCAAAAGAAGATAGGAAAATTTTTCTTTGGTGTAAAGTAAACATCTCTAACTTTTTATCTCAAAACACCATCTCTATTTTCCATAAAAAATCTCTTTAAAATTATTCTTCCAAGTTAGAGGGGAAAGGCCTCTATTTATACAAGTAGAGAAATCCCTAGCCATGAAGGCTATACATCAATAGGGCCATCAAATGCCATTAACCAAGGCCATCAACTCTAGCCATTAGGGCTAGAGTTACAAAGGTTAAAAACCTATGGCTATTAATATGGTCATCAACTCCATCATCAAAAGATGAGAGTTACAAAGGTCTAAACCTCCTGTGTGCTTAATATATACAAATAAATATGTATATAATGATGTTTGAATAAACTAACTAGATGGGTCACAAAACGGATACTAATGTTGGGTCATAACTCGATCCAAACCCATTTCTCAAACACATACACAAGCTAAGCCCAACACAACATAGCTAAGCCCAATCTTAAGATTAAGTCCAAGTCTAAGTCCAAGACCAAACCCAACACATGCACATGCACAAGCACAAGCACAAGTTTAGGCCCAGTCCAAACTAAGACTGAGTCTAAATCTAAGCCTAACTTTATTGATGTCCACTTTATGAGACAATTTTCATTCACAACTCAATAGTTTCGGCTCATTATACAAAATCACTCAGACCCACCTCAACCGGTGGTTGGGTCCCACTTTAATTTCGAATTAAAACTGTCGAGAAACCATTATTTTCCAACAATTGTAGGCTATATAACTGCTAGGTTAGGGTCACACATTAGAGTCTTTAAGGAATTGGGCAAGTATCACAATTATTAGCTATAACTAATTAGATAAATAATTGATTGAATAAGCAGGTAATATATATATAGATAAATACAAGGGTTAAATTCATTTGATCCCCTTGTGGTTGGGGCTTGGAGCACTTTATCTCCCTATGGTTCAAATATAGCTAGAAAACCTCCATGCGATTTTGGCCTAAAGTGCTACTGGTACGCTGTGTTTGGTTGAGGGATTTGAGGAGGATTTTGGAAATGGAAAGGGAAAATGTGTGAAATTAGGAGAAATGTAGATATATTTTGTTCACACTTCAACTACCTTTTCTCTTTCCCTTTCCAAATCTCTTCCAAAATCCCCAAACCAAACACAACGTTAGTGTTTCAATCCAAACTAACGGAAGGTGTATTACACACACCAATTTTTAGAGTGGGTTTGATTTTCTAAAAAATTAAAGTGAAATTAATACAACAAAAAGACAAATTTACCCCCATTTTCTCTAAATTTAAAATTAGATTAATATGTTAATTAAAATTAAATAAATTAAAGTATTATTAAGAATTGCTCTAAAACATAAAATATCATGAAGAATTGAATTAAAATATAATTAAATAAAATATCAAATAATTAATTATTAAGAATTGAACTAAAATGTAATTAAATTAAAATTAGATTGACATGTTGGGAATTATAATAAATAATTAAGAATTTAGGATTAATTGTTATCTAAAAAATTAAATTCAAATTAGATTAAAAAGTTAGTAATTATAATAAATAATTAAATATTTACGATTAATTATGATATAGAATATAATTAAATTAAAGTTAGATTAAAAAGTTAAGAATTACAATAAATAATCAAGAATTTATCATTAATTGTGATTTAATTAAATTAATGTTAGACATTATAAATTATGCGTATTAGAGCAGAGAGAGAAAGAAAATGACAAAAAATATATAAAGTTTGAGGGTATTATAGTCATTTTACATTTATAGTTAACAATGTTAACGGTTGCATTTTAATTCAAAACCATATGGGGGCTTTTTGGCTATATTTTGAACGATAAGGGAGTAAAGTGCTCTGGCTTCAAATCACAAGGAGGTAAAATGAATTTAACCCTAAATAAAATACATCTATAGGGGCCACATGACAGGGATAGGGAAAGAAGGAGGAGGATCAAGGATGAAAGGGAGTCTATAGGATCTTTAAAGAGGAAGAGATAGTCATTCAATAGAAGAAGAAGAGTGAGGGGAAGAAACTCCAGAAGAAAAGGAAGGGTAAGTAAAAGAGATTCATAAAAATGAAATGTCTAGAAACAATAAGTCAATGCTAGGATATATATTCTTAAGCCATCAACTTTTTCTCTCTGGTAAGCTAAGTACGCAGAAGTCTCTAATCTTCTTCTTTCTAAGGTTCTTTGTATTTACCTCCCATGAATTTTAAAGGAATGGAATAGAGATATGCATGTTAAATGTACCCAATGTTAAACCCAAGGGTTTGGCCTAGTGGGTGCAGCTTAGGGGTGTGCTCCTTTCCAGGTCTTAGGTTCAACTTCTACTAAGTCCTATCAACTCCTTGGGGCCGCGCCCTACGAGTTCTGCTTGAGATTTGCCCGATCCACGTGGATGGGGTACTTTGCATGGGTCTCGAGATTAGTTGAGGTGTGCGTAAGTTGGTCTGAACACCCGGTCATCAAAAACTAAAAGTGTACCCAATGTTCAATTATCTTAAACAAAATTTTGAAAAATTGGTTAATAGACGAAATTTAGATAAAGATGCTATTTCCTTTATGTTTGAAACCTTGGTATAGGTCTAAGTCATAGTTCTATTTCATAACATAAATATTGTTGAGAGCTCTATGGGATGAAAACAAACAAGTTTGTGATGTTGAACTAGACTTCTGATAGATAAGATAAAATCGAAAAATACAATATACATGTGGCTATGTGGGCCACATGGTAGGGATAGAGAAAGAAGGAGGACCAGGGATGAAAGGTAGTATGCAATCATTCAGTAGAAGAAGGAGAAGAGTAAGGAGAAGAAACGCAACAAGAAAAATAAGGAAAAGGAAAGAGAATTCATCAAAAAGAAATGTCTATAAACAAACCATTTATTAGTAGACAAGTGTAATGCCCTCAAAATAAATGCATAATTCAATCATTCATGATATTCATAGACAAAGGAGAATAAAATATATTCATTCATCAGAGTATTCTTTACAAAAGGTGTTACATGTTTGTCAACAAAAATAGATGCCCAACGGCTTACAACTTCCCAAGTCAATACTTGGTTACAGAAAAGAAGAATTCAAATGCTTTTACATATAAAGCCCTTGACTTGAATTCACATGTAACAAAAAAAAAAAAAAAAAAACGGTAACAACAAAAAAAGAAGCCTGCAACCTCTAAACCACCCAAGCTAAGTCCTTGGAGGCGGCATGTCTCCTATACCTGAAAATGGTGTCCCAAGTAGGGTGAGCCAAAGCTCAGTAGAGATATGCTAAACAGTATATGAGAATTAACTAAAACATTAGCATTCGATAAATGTTTAACACTTATAAGCCAACTTACATTCTTTCCATAACCAATCAACATTTACAAACCGCTTCCTTCCGTTTAACCAAATCAATCCACTTACATTATTCAATATTATCCAAATAATTTAAAATAAGACTACAACTCATATATCAACACTTCAATAACAACAACATTCAACATTTCCATTTTCTTGCCATTTTACGGAACTATGTTTGAGGGAACCGGCACCCAAATATATAAAAGATTTCGGGACTTTCACCCTGGACACTTCGGCCAACTTAATTATCAATGGAGTCCATCATCTATCTCCTCCCAAACAAATGGAGTACATCTCCTATCTCCTCCCACACAATATACATAGACAATGCATTTAAACGCATAGTCGTATATAATGACCCAACAATTCACATATTCAATGCGTTAATTCCACCGTCACATTCAATGACATAATCCAATTGATTAGTTTCAATTTCCCTAATCATCATGCAGTGTCTACAACAATCAAGACTATTCTCCACCGATAGCCCAAAACAATTATTTCTAAATAGATAAATAAATCTATTAAACAGATAATTTATTACATTTTCTATCAGTGAGTGATTTATCAATCCAACTACACTATTCAATCATAATTTCCTCCAATTTCAAGATTCTCAACCCAATTTCATATTTCCACAATTTACCAAATTAATTACACAAATTAATTATTTAAATCCAATTAAGGCATTTTCCCTTATTCTCATATATTGTTCCCAAGGCCAAATCTCACTCATATTTCACAAACTACCTCAATATCAAGGTCTCACAACATTTGGAACCCAAAATGAAAAACCCCTCTTCCATAAATTCAAGTTCGAACCATAACTTAACCCAAAGTTTCCAAAACTCACCATTTATACAAAAATGACTAATATTTATGTTAAAGCCCATAAAAATGAGTAGATTATCCCTACCTTAAATGGAGAAGCTCAAAGGCAAAGGAAGAGAAACTTGAAGATGCTCCAAAATCAAACTTTTTCGGATCAATAGCTAGCCCACGCCAAGCTCTAACTTTTATACAAAAGGACTAGGGTACAGAACCTCTAGAGCAAGGTGTATTTGTAGCGAGAGAGAGAGTTTAGAAAGAGAGACAGCCGGATCTAGGGTTTGGAGTGAAATGGAGATGGAAAAGTGATATAGAATCACGCTGTTGTGAACTGATATATACAGGGCTCGCTCGAGCGAAGGAGTGGTCGTTCGAGCGACCAAACACAAAAGGGCCTCGCTCGAGCGTAACAAGTGTCGCTCGAGCGAACAACGCGAAGTTTCAGGTCTGCAACCCAGACGCACGCTCGAGCGCAGGAGTCCTCACTCGAGCGAAGGACACAGAGCTCGCTCAAGCACAAAAAAGCTCGCTTGAGCAGAGAATACCACTCTTCAGGTCAAAAAGAGACGCAGACGCACGCTCAAGCGCAATAGTTCTCGCTTGAGCGAAGAGACACACCAGACCAAGCTTGCTCGAGCGCAAGGAAGCTCATTCGAGCAGAAGTTGCGTCTGAAAAGAAACCTGAAGACCCTCAGTCCTCACTCGAGCGCAAGAACTCTCGCTTGAGTGAAGAAGCAAATACCCAAGCCTCACTCGAGCGCAAAAAATCTCACTCGAGCGAAGAAGCCAAATCCTAGGCAGCAACCATTTGTTCTAACTCACAACCAACCTGTTCCAAACTTGCCTAACACATCCCAAAACTCAAATACACAGTATCAAAGGATGGAAATGAGATACAGACAACAACATACAACCACGGAACTCGAGTCCGGAATATAGTAAATGACAGGGGAAAACCGGGATCGCTATAACAAGTCAATGATAGGGTATATGCTAAGAAGTAAGGACACGAACACGAGACATAGTGATTTCAAAAAAATAAAGATACAAACATGGCGGGGCATGACAATAAAAATTAACTATATATATATGTGTAGATTAATATTACATCAACAAACAATTAAAATTAACAAAAACAAACACTAATTCAAAATAATAAAAAAATCACTCTTTTTTTTGTGATAAATTGAGTTTATTTCTCATAGCATTAAGATCAAAAAATAAAAAAAGAGTCCCGAAAAGGGGAAAAACTGCATAACCAATCAAATCATTCAAGAAATAAAAAAAAAAAAAAAACAAACAAATCCAGATCCATCCTTCATGTAACCCAATTATACAAAACTACAAAAAACCTATTCTCTAACCAGAAGATATACCGAGCCACCTCCTGAAAAATACTGTGATTCTGTTCCAACTAAACCATCCAAATTAAGCACAATGGGGCCATGGTCCAAGACTTCTACCGCCTCCTAATCCGACCCCCCCAACTCCAGAGGATCGCCATCACCCCCCTTTGCTAAACCCAAGCGATTCCAAAAGTAGAGAAGATGAGCACCCATAAACAATAAGCCACAGGACAATGGATAAGCAAGTAATTCACAGACTTCGCATTACCATAACATATATAGCACCAGTTTACTAGAATATAATTATGGCGAACCAAATTATCAATAGTTAGAATCTGATCAAAAGCTGTCGTCCACATAAAAAACGCTACCTTAGATGAACACCTGTAACCCAAACACGATACCAAGGAAACTCCCCTTCCACACCACCAGACAAAGCTCGGTAGAACGACAAAATCGAGAAAACACCTTTTGTACCTGACCTCCCCCCCTAATACCAAGGCATCCTCCTTCATCCCCCCAAACTTGCACCCTATACAAGAAACTCAGTAAATCCACTAGCTGCCCAACCTCCAAATCATAAACCTACTGACGCAATATAATATCCCAAACCATCGCACCTCCAACCCCATCTAGATAAGACGCCACCATAGCCTTATGTTACCTAAAAACGCTAATACCTTAATGAATTATGTATTGATATAGACATTCACTTCTGTTCCAAAACGGTAAATTTTGTGATCCGAAACGATCCCATAAATTTCACCAATATATTTCCTTAAATGTTACGTTAGGAGGAAAAAAATCAAACATAATGAACTATAATCTAAGGTGACTTAAGTTTTTACAAGACAAAAACATAAAAAAATGAGTCATAATGCTCATAGAAATGTTTTGCTACAAGAAAATAATAATAATAATAATAAAAAACTACATTTATTGGATGCCTAATAGTTAAAAGAAAATTACTCTAGTGTAACTTAAATTCTTAAGCGTGATATATACAAGTCTATCCCTATTGTATCACATTTTAGAGCATGTTTCCATTTCTGTTCCGTGTACCGAAACAATCCACATTCCAGGTAACATAGCCACAACCTCCAGATACAAAAAATCAATAGAAAATGAGACTGTAAAGAAACCTCACCACACCATTGACATCTATTAATTATTTAAATTTAAGCAAAAAGTAATAATCATTCAACATCCAACATGCATAAAAAGAACTAAGAAAAGGGGATAAAAAACTAGTTAGGGTGTTCCTCGAAAAAAAAGGTAATTAAATAAAGGGACACAAGAGTCCCCTCTGTGTCCCCGTCTTCGACACCACTACAACACATATTTTGGAGTATTGGTGCTTCATAAGATATATGTTTTTAAGCCAATTAGATTCATGTATTTGATTGTTTATTTATTGGAATAAGTTTTATGTTCATGTTTTATTATTTGAATGTTTTTATCTAAGAAGCAGGGACATAAGACACGGACACGACGCAGATACGTCAACACGACAATTTTTCAAAATTTAGGACACGACACGTTGGGGGATACATGAAAAAACAATATTTTCATATATCTATGTCATATATATTAAAATATTCATGAATTTAGAAAATACTAAATCAATATTGTGCTTTATTTTTTTTTAATTTTTTATTGGATATGATTTATTTATACTAAACTATTTGTTTATTTCTTTTCTTGGATTGGTTTGCAATATAGTTTTTTCCACATCATGCTTTGACATGATGGGCTTGATTTTTAAGCATGCTTGACGTAGTCCAAGCAGAAAGCCATGCACAATGAATTGGGTATGTGGCAATTTAGAATGAAACACCCACAAAGCCCATAACAATGTACAACAGACCAACAAAAAGAGAGCCCACCCCATTAAGTGGAAAAAAATAAAAATGAATCTGAACCCAAGATGCCTCTGTCGAAGAAGACGAATATAACACCCCAATTTCCTATGCCCAAATGATAACACAACCATCATGGCTCCTTAAAGGAAAACAAAAATAATTCTCCACACTTGCATTACATGATACAATTAATTACTTAATGCGATTATACGTTTAATCCAAAACCAAATAAATAAACAAATAGATACCCCCAAGGATTTACAAGTTTCCAAGGCTTAGGCCCAGTTACACAAAACGGTTATTCAAACCTACACAAATACAGCCCTTGGCTTACAAAACAGAGTCACGCAAAATGAGAGCATTGTACTCCTAATACACGTAATTCCACGCCCCTAGTTGAGTGGAATCACCACATCTTTTCCTACACAAAAATCCCGTAGGGTGAGCATAAAGCCCAGTAGGAAATTCTTAATAAAGTATATACATTTTATACAAGTCTCAAGAGATGAAATGCACATGCCATGCTATGCTCTTTTTGAAGATAAATCACATTTTCATCTTTTGAAAACCATCCTGCTCAATGATGTCATGCAATTTCAATTGTTCAAAACTTAACAATTTATTTTAAGGGTGGTAAATACAACTCTGGTAATCCCTAGATCGGTGTCTGCAAGTAGACTATACAAGTACTATAAAATTGTCATTTTTATCGGTATTAACTAGAAGCTCGACACCTATCCGCGCGGGTTTTCGGTCTTTCACCCTGGACTATCAGGCCAACTTATTCAATATCATCTACACCACTTATCAAGATTTACCAATGTATTTACCCCAAAACCATTCCATGAAAACTTGTTTCTTAACATTTTTTTCTCAATGCAAATTTTCAAATCAACTTTCAAAGTTTAATGTAATCAAATGAATTGATATGCCAATTTCACAAGATGAATATAAATACTTTTATTTCAATTCATCATCCAAGGAATAACACAATTCCCTCTTCTCAAGTATCCTAACAATTAGTCATTTCAAGACTATTTCAACGTTTTGAACAATAATTTCCAAAATGAACAATAATTCTCATATTCCATGAAATTCATCATTTATATAAATATAAATAAGAAATTTTCCAAACATCCATTTATTTTGACACACAAAATAAATATAACAATATCATTCATGGATTTTCAATCTCTTTTAAAAATCCCCAATTTTTAGGTTTTCTCACCAAAACTATACAATCCAAATCTTTTGAAAGAAAACTTTCCAAAATCATCTTTTCTTCAATCAACGAAGATCAAGACCCATAAGGTCATTTTAAAAGAACAACAGACAAACCTACTTTCAAAATTGCTCAACTTCTTGAATCAACAATCAATTTTCAAAAGCCTATCAAAGGATGATTTCGAAAATCATCTAGATCTTGCTAATATATATATATATATAATTCAAAGAAAATCCCTACCTCAAGTTTAAAAAGAATAGAGATGAAACCCCAAAATCAACGATGCCTAAACTCGATAACGAAGCCCTCTAGATGATAACCCACTTTGATGAAGAAGCAATGGAAAAACTCAAATGGATCTGGAGAAATCAAGGTTTTTGATCTAGTTTGTGTAGAGAAATGTAGAGAGAAGGGAGAGGAAATGTTTTTAGAGAGAGAAAGATATACAAAAGTGATATGAAATATCAGATTCACGAACTAATATAACATGGTCCATTCGAGCGTGAAAAGTCCCGCTCGAGCGTCGAATACACCTTCCCAGTACTTTTACAGACATGTCAAACTTTTGGAACCAAACATTCTCCGCTCGAGCGCATAAACGACCGCTCGAGCAGACGAGCAACTTCGAATGCATTTTGCATTTTTGCTTCGGGGGCGTTGCCCTTCGACCCCGCCAAGGTGCTGCCCTTAGACCCGCAAAGGAGCGCTACCCCCTAGACCCCCGTGAGCTCGATCCCCGTCATAGTCAGTGAAGTGGCAAAACATGAAAGATATGCTACAACCCGATACAAACATGAGACATTACCTATTCCAAACACACCGCTACAACCTGATAACCAAAATAAGGGAAATGCAGGGAACTAAGATACGTAACACCGGTTAAAACCATACCAACCCGAGTCCGGAACACCACAAAGAGACGGGTCAAAACCGGGATCGCTACAACGAAGTTGAACCAGGTAAGTATGCTTCTTCTTATACTGTTATTGTCTCGTATGACTTTTTCCTTCATCTCTTTCTCTGT
This sequence comes from Camellia lanceoleosa, assembly GCA_025200525.1. Classification (NCBI taxonomy): domain Eukaryota; kingdom Viridiplantae; phylum Streptophyta; class Magnoliopsida; order Ericales; family Theaceae; genus Camellia; species Camellia lanceoleosa. The sequence continues at coordinate 101,565,453 of CM045770.1, read as the reverse complement.
GAATCACAGATCTAGAGTTCCTACAGGTAGCATAAACAAAATCAGTGATTTTTTTATTTTATTTTTAGCCATCATCGTGTCTGAGAAGTGTTTAGAGAGTGTTGAAGGTGTGTCCAGCAACTCAAAGAAGTGAACAAAAGTGGGACACAAGAGAGGGCATGTCTGACATGTTTGCCGCGTATTCGAACTTGTCCGTGTCCTAGACGTGTTGGACACTAATACGTTAGGCTAGATGGAGTGCATCTGCTTCATAGGTTTTCATATATAAGGGACGTGATTCATGAGATGAATGTTTTAAAATCATGGTTATATTAAATGTGCTTTATGTAGGTAAAGGAGTTTCATTTACATGAGATCTCCCAAGTTTTGTAACTTGGAAATTTCACAGTTGTTAATAGAATTAGGGTCCGTATTAGGTCAACAACAACATAATTAACTTTTATATGAGTGGTTGGGCTTGTCCAACTAGAATATGGCATTTTGAAAATATGTCAATTCAAAGGCTAAATTTGTGGTTCATTCGAGTAATGTGGTGCAGGAAATACTAATTTAAGGGATGTGTTACATGATGTCTATCATGGAATTCCTAGAACACATCATTTCTTTTCTATCTCAGTTTTGCTATTTACTTCCAATGTTCCCTTTTTTTGTTGGTAATATATTTCTTTTTGATAATTAATTATCTCTAAATGTTAATAATGCAACCATTGATTTGGAAAATCCAGTTATTGATGTCACTCCATCTCCCCTCACTGGTTATACATCATCTTCTCATGGTTCCAAAGTTGTTTTATTGTGTGAATGCGTTCAAGTTGCTGGTCAGTCAAGATTGGAACTTGGGAGTTATGCCAGTGCGTATCAGGTTAAATTGGTCTCATCTGTAGTAATTCCTGAGAAATTGCACAACAAAATTCAGATTTGTTTTCACCAGTAAATGAAATGTCCTTGAATTTTGACTCTTTTACTCCCATGCTCTTTCTCTCCCTGATACTCTACTTTACATGGACTCGTGTATAAGTGTGGGGTGCGGGTATGTATCTAGGGGTTGGACTCAGCAAACCTCTAAATGATGGGCTAAACATGGATGTGTCAAAAAAATATTATGTATTTTTTCTGATAAAGTTACAATAATTTATGGCTTAGAATGATTACATATTTTTATGATGATACTACACATTTGTAGTTAAAAAATATTGAATAAAAATTATATATAACGTTATTAAAATTTTATTTTTATTTTCCATGGATAGAAGTTAAATTCCAACTCCTTAATTAGTATTAGTCCCAAAACATGAGAAGCTCATGTAATACCATCTCCAACGCTGCATCTAATATTTCATCAAATTTAAATTTGATGAAAAACGACAACTTTTTAACCTCCAACCCTTTCATCAAACTCATATCAAATGAGGGATGAACCAAAACTTTTATCAAATGAAGGGAGACTTTCATCTTTCATTAAATTTAAATTGTTACCATTCGGCTAGACATCCCCCCGGATGTCCACCCAAGAGCAACTTTGACAGTTTTTTTCATTCATGTCTGGATGACTTCCAGGACATCAGTCCGGATGTCCTCCCAACAATTAGGGATAAAAAAAATCTAATGGAAATTACAGGGTGTGTTTGGTTTGTGTTTTGAGATAAATTTTCAAAAATTTTTTGAGCAGAGTTTAGAATTTTTTTAATTTGTTTGGTTGTATATTTTGAAAATAGTTTAGGAGTTTGGAATGATTTGATATTTTATTGTAGTTGAGTAGATGTGTGTGAAAGAAAAATTGATTGAGAAGGAGAGAGGAGAGAGAAAAAATAATTGATTAATGTATAATAGAGAAAAGTAATTTTAAAATTTTTTAAAAAAAATTTATAACCAAACATATTTTTGAAAAATTTCTTTTAAAAATATATTTTAAAACACAAACCAAATATATAAATAATTTTAGTATTAGAGTAAACGGTGTTAAATAGAACTTTTCAACAAATTTTATTAAAATTTAATGAAAATTTTGATTTACCGATGCTCTAAGAGCCAGCCAACCCAATAGCCTTATAATTTTTATCGTAAGCCCCATTTTATTAACAGACCAAAGTGTATCCTAAGCCCAAATTCACCAAACCCTAGCACAGCCATCAACAAATTTGAATACAGAATATGGAGATGACGAATGACGACGATGACGATGAGGTCGCGAGCCATGTCTCTCTCTCTCTCTCTCCCTCCCTCCTTCCTCCCGTGTCCTGGCCGTATTCAGTACCCATGGTGCTTAGGTTTAATTTATCTCCTGTTGCTTAGGTTTAATTTATCTGTCTGTCTCCGTCCATCTTTTGATGTTTGTCTTTGGCTTTTGTGGTTTGTGCACAGTTTCAAAGATGGCGTCTCTTTTGTCTTGCTTTTGGTTTTGTTTTATTGCTGTTGGCACCAGTGGTCAGCAGTTGGGTTCCCTTCTATTATAGCAGTTCAGTGGCTGTTGGAGTTTTTCTTGTCATTATTATCCTTCTTTTTCAGATATTTGGATTTGACGTGCATTGTATAGTAGTCTTTTTTTTAAAGAAAAAAAAAAAATCTGTTGCCTTTTATTTTGCTCTGTATTCACATATTCTTCGTAAGGTTTCAATTTCAATCGCATAACAAAAATCAAAGGTGTTGGCCTGTTTAGTTGTGCAGAAATCTTGAAATGTTTTCAACATGAAATCTTTGCAACCTTTGACAAAAATCTGGTTGTAGAAAATATAGGAATTCACTGATAATATTGGCGATATGATCCATAACAACCAAAAATCTTATAACCTGTGTGGATTTTATATTTTCATGGTCGCTCCAAAGGAGAAGAAATGATAAGAAATAAAAATAGGGCTTAGATTTTTGTCCTTCTCTAGCTTTAGGATTAAATGATGAAGAGGATGGAAAAGTCTTCTTGTCTCTGTATTGCATAATTTAGAGTGGCACTTCTTGAAGATACAATGATTAATAGTTGTTTAACGTTGACCAATTAATGTTCCTGTAAAGAGTGATCTGATCTGGGGCCATGGTGCCAAAAAGAAGAGGAAGGTCAAGAAGAGTGGCATAGGATGGGAATTATAAAAAAAAAAAAAGAGAAAAAAAAGAAAAAAAGGAGTGACATAGGATGGGGCGGTGATAAATTATGTGATTGCTTTAGACTTAATCAAGAATATGGATTGGAATAGAGTGGATAGGAGAAAACAAATTCGTGTACCTGAAGCCAGTTAATTGGGGCTAAGTGATGTAGAACAACCGGAAAGGAAGAATTGTAATGCCGAAGAAAGAGAATAAACCACACAGAAAACAAAACGAACACTAAAATACTCAAATACAACGCTCAATTTTCAATACTTATTCAACGCTGAATAATCCTCCTACATAAAGGCCAAGTTACCCTTCTTATGAGAGGAAAACTTAGCATTATGACTTGTGTTAGATCCATTATTCTTCAATTGTGTTTTTATTGCTGGCTGAATTGTTGGTGATGGGGAATATATTTGATTCTTCTTATTAGTTTGATTTGGTGTAATGAATTTATGGACTTGATTTTGATATTGATTATTGAATATATTTGATTTTGCTTTGGAACTGTTTCCCTTTTCTCTCCTCTCTTCATACTCTTCTTACTTCTCTTCTCTTCTCTTCCTCTTTCTCCTTTATCATTCTTCTAGTGCTACAACTGTTGGAGCATGGGTCTACTATCATTTTGTATGCAAGTGCTATAATTTTATAAAACATTTTACTTCCTAGTTTCATATGCTGCTTCTGAATTTATGGATGAAATATCTCATTAGACTGCTGCTGAAATTGGTTTAGGGGATGAAATTATTACCAATTGGGAGGAAAAATGTTTTCTACCTTACTCTATGTGGATCGGTGGTAAGTGCTTTTCTGCTTTAGTATAGCGATGTTAGGATCTTTTTTTTGGTGTTTAATATCGTATGGAATTGACTTGTGTTTCATGTCAGCTTGGAGCTGGTTCCTTCCTGTTACATCACTTTTCAATGTTGGTCAATTCAATTCTTGTCAGTTTTGGGCTGAGTGAAGAGATGCACAACCCTATATGTCCTTCTAACAGTATGTTTATAATGAAGACTTGTTTACCCAAAGTAATTGGCTTCATTTGATGCGAATGTATCTTGTATTTCAATTTTTTAGTCATGTAGTATGATAAATAGACTAAATGTTTGTTAAATAGCTTATTAGTTGTGGTATATAAATAGGTGACGTGATACCCATTGTACTTAGTTTTGGAATAAGGAATATATATTGTGATTGGAGTAGAGCTTAGTTTCTCTCTCTAGCCCTTAGGGGTTTTATCCCTAATTGGGGCATTTGCCTTCTCTCTCTCAATTTGATCTTGATTTGGATTTTGGATTTCATTATTTGGTATCAGAGTATAAACTCTTGTACTCCATTGTTTCTAATTGTACATACAGCTCGTCAATTAGAAAGGAGCAGCATACTTGACTCTGGATCTAAACCCTAATTCTTGGGTGCGAACCCTAGATCATCTCACCAGAAGTTGCCATCACAAGTGTGATCGATTTGATCCGAAGCCATAGATTTGACCCGAAGCCATAGATTTGACATCGCAATCAAGAGTTGACCCTATATTTGGTAGTCGCGATTTGCATTTGGACCTTTCACACTGGTGATTCAACATTGCAGCAAGATCTTGAAGCCTTTGTTCGAGTTTAGATCTCAGTTTAAAGCCCTTCATTTGTTTGAATATGTCAGGAAACCAAGGAATAACCATCTCTCTGAAGTCGAAGTGGAAATTGCGATCTCACCAGATTGCTTCGTTGACTCCATTGGATGAAAGAGGGATTTTTTTTTTTTGTTCAGTTGTTCTGGGTTGCATTTGGTTTGAAGTTCAAACCTAGAATCTCTCTGAAGTCGAAGTTGAAGACTTATCGTGATTTGAAGACCCATTGCAAACTTGAAATTGCTATTGTTCATCGTGATTTCAACCTAGCTCTTTAATTTGAGTTTGCGTTTGCTGGAGTTCTTGAATCCTCTTATTGAGTCAAGTTCGCAAACTTTCAATTCGATCTTGTTTGTCCTTGCGATCTGACTTGCAAGATGAGATTCGATCTGGGTTTGGTCCTTCGACTCCAGTTCGTCGCTGAATTAGGTATATTAACTCTTCGTGAACCAACTCCCTTGGATTCCCTGTACCACTTCGATTCTACATCTTGGGTTCGAAGCTGTGAGTTGACTTCGACAATCCCTTGCAAGTTGCGATTCAACCCTCCGCAACGAGTTGATGTGAGTAGTGAACTCGTCTTCTTTTGAGCTGCGACTGCAGATTACCAAAAAAATCAACTCAAAGATTTGATCTTATAGTTCAGAAGTGATTCAAAATCTAACCTAGTTCTGTTTTTTAAGTTGATTGACATGACTTAACTCAATTCTGGTATGTTTGACTCAGTTTTCTTCTCAATTGGAATTGACCTGAATCAATTCGCGATGTGCCTATCTTATTCTTGATTCTTGTTCTTGGATGGGATCTTGATTATTTGCTACTACATACTGCTCTGAATGGATATTAAATTGAGTTGTCCTCGATTGGGAAATTGGGTTTGAAACTGTGATCTCTATGATCGACATATCTAGACTGTTTGTGGGTCATATTGGGTTGTTTGGTTATGGCTAATCGGGATCAAGGTCATCGAGATGGCCGTGGTAGAGCTTATGCTCCGACTTTGGGTGAAGAAACCGAGATGAAGTTCTCAATTGGAAGGGACACTGATGCTAATCCAAATCAAAATTCATAATCAAAAAGGTGAGTTGAAGCAAATGAGTGGACAACTTGTTACATCGCAAGCTGCCATTGAAATTTTTGATAGCTTCAAAGAAAATATTTGAAGTTCATTAGGACTCTTTCATACCTCTTTACAAAGTTGTTTTGAGTTGAGTAGGTTGCTTGTGTGCTCAATTCACATTTGTGCCAAGGGAGGAATGAAAGAACCGAATTCCAGCTTGTTAACTACTCTCATGGTTTTACCCAGTGGATACATCGTCCATCCTATCATTATGTCAATCTTCTCAGCTTTGCTTTGGAAGATGTCATTTGCCAACCACTGGGCTCATTCCGACAGAATGAGTACTCTTCTGTAGTATGTAGGTTAGAGGTGAAGGGGTTTGGAAATGGGGGTCTATCCGAGTTTTTTAGCGAGCGGATATAGACACGCTGGTAGGTCGTTTTGCACACCAAAAATAAATCCTTACTAAGACCTTAATTCAATAGAATAGTGGTTTAGTTCGGGTATCAATCCACAGGGACTAAAAGGCTAAGTTGTTTAAATTTTAGATTAATTCTTAAATCAATTCAAAGTTAGAAAAGAAGAATTTTGTATGAGCTTAATTAAATTAAACAAATAAATATAATTAAACTAGTATTAATCAAATAGAAGAGGCTCAAGGTTTTGAATCCATCATAACCTTGTAATCAATGAACTGTAATAGTTTACAGGTTTATTATTCGACTCAACTATGATCCGTTAGTGACTACAAGTCCCAACAGTATCGTCTAGAGGATAATTGGCAGTTTAATGATTAGCATACACTATCTAGTACTAGCACGAATCGTCTCTCCTCCTAGCATAGACTATCTTAACCGAATAAAAGCAAATCAATGAAAACCGTTGTATTAGTATGCAATTAGAATCACAGAAACTAAGAACATGTGCCAGATAGAATGATTCAAAACAAAGTAATAATATAGAAAAGCCTTAATCTTATACAACTGTTGAATCAATAATAAAAACCCCAAATTAAATACAGAACATTCTTACTTGACTAGAGGAGAGCTCCTTAGCCGCACATGTGTTTGTAGCTTGTGCCTTCTCTCTCTAAAATCAAGAACAACCCTAATAATGAAGAGGGTTTTTTATTTATAGACATTAGGAGCCTTCTAAGTAATACCCAAGAGGTTAGAATTTCCAAAAATGAAAGGAAAATTCGGATGTAATTATTCCCAGCTTTTTAGGCTCTTGTTGGCTTGTTTTGACTTATTAAAAGTCAGAATTTGAAATTTCCTATTTCACACAAAATCATAGCCCTTTGAGTTATCTTTCCAATGCTGCTTGAATCACTTAAATATGATATCGGACGAGAGAGATACATCCAAAATACTGAAGGCTGTGCAGAGTGACTTCTATAGCGGGATTGTAACAATTTTAACTTTTCTTTCTTCAAATCTCATGGGTTGGGCTTTTATTGCTTGATTAAAATTATTTAGATTCTTCTAGGCCTTTAGAGCTGAGTTGGAGCTTGGTCTTGGATTTCAAATATGAAATTAAGTCCAATTTCTACTCATAAACTTGAGCGATCTGCACATATACAAACATATTAAAATCATCAAGTAACAATGATTAAAGGACCTAACAAGTATACTTTAAGGGGCCTAAATGTATACATTTTGGCAACTATCATACACCTATGGTTGTTGGGCCAAGGATGCAAGGATGAAGTTCAATGTATTTGCAGATGGCTAAGTTGAGAGAATCATGTTTGTTCTTGAGCAAGGAAATGCAGCAACTATTCCTTACATATCGTTACATTAGTAGTATTACGTTGAGTTTTCTTTGTTGGTACTTAAACTTGAGGACAAGTTTCTCAAAGACGGAGAGTATGCTGTAGTATAATAAATAGACTAAAGTAGCTTATTAGTTGTAGTATATAAGTCGGTGATACCCATTGTACTTAGTTTTGGAATAAAGAATATACATTGTGATTAGAGTAGAGCTTAGTTTCTCTCTCTAGCCCTTAGGGGTTTTACCCTAATTGGGGGCATTTGTCTTCTCTCTTTCAATTTGACAAATGCCCTAATTATGGGTAAAACTCCTAATGGATAACCAATTTGGAAAACCCATCTTTTGTTTTCGTTCGCTGCTGTTCGGAAAACCAGTTTCGAATAAAAGCATGATGTGCAGTACTATATAGCCGAACAAAAGGCATATGTTCAGTTGTGGAGCACCGAACATATTCAACAAGTTCAACTTTGTGTAACCGAACAGAAAGAAATCCACCTACTTGTGAGGTAGAGAGAGAAATCGATTGGGAGAGAGGGAGTTGTGCACAAAAAGGAAAAGAGAGTAGGTTGCGAAGGATGAAGATGAAGATGAAGATCAAGATCGTGAAAGAGAGTTTGCGAATCAGTCACTCATTCACTGTGGCCGCTGCCAAAATCCTAACCTTCGCCGCCATTGATAGTTTTGTAAACAAAAGGTAGTGGCGAGAGGTTCGCTGGAGGAAAAAAACGGAGATGGGTTGGTTGTCGGAGGCCGCCAGCGGGAGTGGAAGTGGTGGTAGGATTAGGGTTAGGGTTAGACTTGGGAGGATAGGATGAGGACAAAATTGGAATTTGATGTTAGGACAAAATTGTAATAAAATAAAATATAAAAAATGGAGGGTTCAAATTAAAAGGTAGTGGCATTTAGCAACCCTCATAGATTATATATATTCTAAACCCAACCCCACTTTTGAAGTATGACAAATTTCTATTGTGCAACCCTTTAACTAAAACTCAACAAAATGATTTGATAAATGTCAACTCATCTGAAAGCTTAAATTGTTGGAGAAAGTGGTGACTTCACTATTTATAAATTATATCCTCAACAAGCCCCTCACAATGTGGCCAAACTCTCCTCCAAAAGCAGGCCAAAGAGGTGCAAGTATTTGATTATTGGGTAGGTGTTGAGGTTCAAAGACATGATCTATTACCTGCTCTATACTATGATAAATTGTTGACAAGCAACTCTTCCTGTCCTTCAACATGATCCTTAAGTTTTATGTTGTCGTAGCAACTTTTCTGGCTGCCATTATAAAGAAGAATACAGTTTCCCTAAGATTAGAAAAAAAAGAAATGCAAGTACATGTGTTGTATGAAAAGAAACAACAGGAAAACATTCCTAATTAAAGAAGAATACAATTGCATGCGTTGTATTACATTTGTTCGCAAGAACTAATTTAGCCCCGTGAACACACTCCACCCGTGCTTCTTGGACAAAAATAATCCCCCATAATAACCACTGAAGTCCAATAAAAAATTACACAACATCCTTTTTCTCTCACATTACACCGGACAAAAGACGGAAGGAATAGAGACTTGAGACTCCAGCCTTGATACTATACCTTGAGGTATCTTACCTTATGTCTTCCACCCTATGAAGCATGTGTGTGGGTATGAGTATGGGTACATCGATACGGTAAAATCTAAAAAAAGTAAAGCACGGGTATAGCTAGGTACGTTAGTAAAAAAAGATTAATTTTTAATTTAGAGTTGTGCAAAAATTAGTTAAATGGTTTAGTTGGTTAAGATGCAACCTACAATTTACATTTAATACCAAAAGTAAGGTATAAAACAAAATTAGATGTCATTATATTAAATAACTGGCAAACCAAAACTTAATTTTAAAATCAACACATGAAAAAATCCAATGAAATGGAATTCACTTTTGTATAAAAGAAAATACTATTTCGGCTTCAGTATGGCTTCGGTATAGACTAAGTACCTCTAGGGAACGACAAAAAATTAAGAAGAAAAATTTAGGTATGTGTTTTGTGTACCTGATATGTATGCAGAATAACAATGCAAAGTACTAGTACCCGATACGGGTATGGCATGTTTGTTGAAGTACCTATACTTCATAGTTCCACCAATGCTGTGGAACTTACCTGCTCTTGTCCATAAGAGAGACTTGCAAACCCTCTTCTGAACAATAAACTCTAGTCGTCTCCCACCCTTTGTATTATTCAGAGCTATTGTATTGCTCCACTCATGTCTTGAAGCATCTCCCTCTTTTGTTCCTTCTCGAGCACACATTTCTTGGCAATTAGAGCTTCCCCTTATGAGAACAAAGACCACCTCCTTTTCGCGACCACCAAAGATGCCCCATAGAGCTGAAAAATGACCATATAACAAGGGGTGATCATCTAGAAGAATAAGAACCGATTCTTTTCACAAGGTCTATTGGGATCAAAAGAATAAGCCCCTGAAAGCAAACACACCAGAGCTTGATGGCACTAAGGACCATTTTGGCAAAATGCAACTCTTTGTCCATGAGTAGGGCTTAATTGTTGGGATAGTGGGTAGCCGATTTTCCTTTCTATTCCTAGCTCGAATAAAACAGACCACTTTTTCTCATCCTATCAGGAAGTAACCTAGTACAAAGTCTATCCTCTTGTGTAGAATGCTCAAAAAATTATCCAAATCGTTCAACCGAATGACCTAACCAGAGCATCCTCGGATGGTTTTGAAATCAGTTACGGTATGTGGTGGGTGAAATTCTTAATTTTGTCAATCAACCGGTTGGATGTCGAGTCTATTGTCCATAAATCCGCCACCCGAACCGACTAATGTATTTACTTAGCATATTGCACTGGTATTGGCTCGAGTCGCTTTCCTTATCATATTATCTTATCTCTAAAGACTAGACCTATCTAAAAAAAGACTAGACCTATGTACTACCCTTTGCCCTCTTAACCATAGTCATATCTGAGTCCTCTCTCTCCCATCATATCACTCAGTGTCACTTTTTTTTGTGCCTGTGTCTTTCGTTCTCTCCTTCGGAAGCCATGATCTGGTGAATGAAGATCATCGCTTTTAGTCTCTCAAAATCTGCTTACAATATGCAATCTCTCACGGTTTCTCTTCTCTTAGTCTTGTTGCATCATGAATACCAAACAAATCAGAGGCCAAGTCAGCCAGAAGATGAAGGTAGCGAAGAAGTCGTGATAAGATGGAGGCAGAGACGGTATTCACTCTTTTTCGCTGATCTACCTTACCCTCATCCCGTCTATCACTCTTCAATCTCCCTCTAGTCTCCACTATCCAATCTTCGCAGTCTCATCTCTCACCCCCTTTCCCTCTTTGGTCTTCCTTGCCTTTACAATTGATTTTTTTCTTAGGGTTGTGGTTGATTGCAAGAAAAAAATAGACAAAAATGAATCACCCAATAGACCCGCCCGAAATCGATTGCAATTTGAATGACACATTTGGTCCAGTTTTTTTCCTAGTGTTCGGTCGAAGGCGTATGCTTGTGCTTCCCACCTGAAAGGACCAGTTCATGTGACGAGCCAATGGAAAACCCGAACCAATCCAGCCTCTGAACACACCTACTCGTCTTAACCCAACAGTTACTCAAGAGCCGAAATGGTTGGGATTTCCCAGACACACTACCTTCTGCCTAGGCAATGTGACACATTTCTCTCTATGCACCTGTCCTATAGCTAGGGGACTTACCCAATGTACCTGGCCAAATTGACCTGATTCGACATGCTGTGGACAGTTTCGTGAAGTTGCACGGTTGGTCGTGGGTTGGAAGTGTAAATTTTTTATATTTTCGGTTGGCTCTCAGAATGTGGAAAAAAACAGTGGTTGCACCTGAATTGTCTAATTTATGTGTATGTATATAGGATATTCATTACACGTGCCATTGTGTCCTTGTAAATTGAGATTACACTCGTTATCTTTTTACTTCTCAATCTGACATCCATCTTATCTCAATTTTTAAATACTATTTCATTCTCTTTCTTCTTAAATGACTTTATTGTTTCTCTTTCTTCTCAATCCACTCATATTTAAAATCGGTCACTCTTTTTCTTCTTAAATGGTATTATTTAATTCTGTCTTTCTTCTCAAATGACTTGTAGTATTTGAAATCTTCTCTCTCCTTAAATAGTATTGTTTAATTTTTTCTCTTTTTTTTTTATTCTCTTTCTACATCTAACACACACAATCTCTCTCTAACCTGCATCTCATATCTCTCTCTCTCTCTCTCTCTCTCAACGATGCAATCAAAAGGAAGAACCCAAATGTACTTGTAGAAACTAAGGTATTGAAGCATATTGACTTGGTGTTCTTTGAATTATTTTTAAACCCTCCCTTTGAAATCCCCTATGCTCAGATCTCCATCACTGCTCTCCCTCTCTAATTTGTGATTTTTATGTATTCATCAAATGGTTGAGGTTGATTTGGGTTAGATCAAACAGTGCTACTGCTCAACTCTTTTTGTTTTTCTTAGATCTACGTATGTGCAGAGAGAAAATCAGTTGATTTTGAAAGGAGATTCAGTCAAAATCGGATGGTCAGTTTTGGAATCCGAAATGGTTAGTGTATACACAAATTTCTTGTCTGCAAAAATAAAGACAGAAAAATAGAGTAACATATAAATTTATTGATTTAAAATAAAACGAGTACAATCTCTGATAAAATTTCTAATAAAAGAAAATCCTTTTATTCTTCTCTTCAATGAGTTGATTCGAGGGCTCCATGGCTTGTTCCTGAATTGAGTAGCAAAATCTCCTCCAAGTAACGTGAAGAAGACAGTGAATTTGTAGAACTTTGATTTGAGGGCTTGATAGCTTTTTCCCAAATTAGATTTGTAGAATCTTCTCGAATTTAGTAGAAGACGACTATAGATTTGTAAAGTTTGATGACGAACTTTGATTTGAATCTCCGTACTTTATGTTTTATGGAGATTGATCGGCTTTGGTGAAGAAACCTCGGGGCTTTAGGCTTGAATCTGATGGAGCTTTTTCTTGCTTGATGTAAATTTTTTTCTCTACAACTTGATTTATGTATGTAGAATTTGCATGAAAAATTCTGGTGGAGATCACCCTTATCTATAGGAATGGTTGGAGGAGTCTTAATAGACTTAACTTCTTTAATAATTATCTTTGATTTATTTAGAGATAAATACCAAAATATCACTTTAATAGTGTGTCATAATTTTATTGGCTTGACCACCTCAATGTGACAAGTGGCTTAATTTGATTAGTCAAAAACTTATTTGCTGCATCACTATGACTTGATTAGTCAAAGATTTATTGCATCATTTTAACACATGGCAATATTTAATTTGACCGCCATGTAATCTTGATTTGAGACTAATTAGACAGGTGGCAAGATTTAATTTGCCAATAATTGTGCCATATTTTGTAGGCCTTTATAGTACGTGGCAATCTGTAATTGGTTGAAATTTTTTAGGCTTACAGTCGATTCAGGTGACGGGTTATGGACAAACCCGGGTTGAATCGACCCGTGAACACCCTTACCTATAACACTTTCTTATCCTTTTGTCTATTCATATTTGAACTAGATGACAATTGTTATGCACTAACAATGCACACCTTTTTACCAAGCAAACCCATGTATTGACCTCGTGTGACCCTCCATTATCCTCCTCGTTCGGTCAATGCGACGACCTCCAATCATTGTATGGTATGCAGACCTTCGACTAGCATGCACTTGAAGACCCCAATTCTATCCAAAGAGGGATCTCAAAAGCCAAGGATTTACCTCCACTATTACAATCGTTAGAAACTGTCTTGTGTAATCTTCAACAAGAAGCCTAGCCCAATGATATTGACATCTTTGCTTGCGTCTTTGTCAACCCTTAGAACACTTCCACAAACACCTTAACAACCTCCTCATTCTATAGGTGTAGTGACTACCTAGGAAGTGAACCCATATGGCCTTTGGACCACCATTTCCATGACAACATTCTCCCACCATAGACCACCAGTCGAAAGAACTCTACTTTTTTCATTCAAAACCCTTTTTCGCCTACTCCTTTGAAGGCAACAAAATAGATAAAAAAGATTTTTAACATCAAACCCAACTTTGATCGAGACCTTCCAAGGGTGATTAGCATATTCATTGTAGAGGGGATGCCCCTATACTAGTCCACTACCCTCCCCATCAAATCTGTTTTCGAGAAATGTACGGTTTTTCTTGGCATCAATAGAATTTACTACTCTCTTTTTCCCTTGTAACCTTAGTCTAGAAGGGCTTTGATTTAGTGGCCAATACACCATTTCAGGCACCTACATAAAGGATCAACCTCTTTCACCTTGGCTGGTTCCTTCTGCACCTTGAGTTTCGACAACTTCTTAGCCACATCCCTCAAGAGGATGCCCTTTATTCTTTGGCAAGAAGACCACCATTTCCTACCTTTACCAACCAAAATGCAAAGGAACCTCCCCTTTCAGTATGAAGGAACTAACATCCATACTACTACCTTGTCACAAAATCCTTTTGTAAAAGCCTTCTCACCTTCGCTACACATCAGTTGGTCAAGGACTTCACACAACCAATCTAACTTCTCATGCTTCAGTTTGACCTAGTGATTCAAGTTTCGCCTTCTCTCTTTGAGCATTAGGAAGTCACCATCTTCATCTCTATCATCTTCCTCTTCAAGGACAATCTTAGACCATCCCAACTAAAGAGCTACATTACACGGACTCTTTGTATTTTTAGAGGTACCCATGCTGACATAACACGACACAAGTACGGGTGGGGAATACGGCTAAATACAAATGGATACGGTTGATTTTCTTTTCTATTTTTCACTACAGCAACAGAGGAGGAGGAGGAGAGAAACATGGCTCGCGACCTCATCGTCATCGTCGTTTGTCATCTCTGTCTTCTGTATTCATCTTCGTTGATGGTTGCTAGGGTTATATTAAAGGGTTTGGTGCATTTGGGCTTATTTAGGATACACTTTGGTCTGTTAATAAAATGGGCCTTATAATAAAAATTATAAGGTTATTGGGTTGGCTGATTTTTACATGAGCTTCTTATGTTTGGACCTAATACTAATTAAGTTGGAATTTAACCTATATTCGTGGAAAATCAATTATTCATTTTTTTTTAATAATGTTATATATATTTTTTATTCAATATTTTTTAACTATAAATGTGTAGCATCATCATAAAAATATGTAATCATTCCAAGTCATAAATTATTGTAACTTTATCAGAAAAATACATACTATTTTTTTAACACATCCATGTTTGGCCATATCCACGTACTCGTGTATAATTTTTGGGTACTTTTTAGACGTACCCTTGTATTGCTCTTTTAAAAGGTTTGTCGGACGCTTATTTAGAGCTTTGCCGAGTCCGACCCCTAGATACATATCTACACTTGACACTCATACCCGAGTCCGTGTAATGTAGCTAAAGAGTGACTCTCCTTGCTGAAACCTTCATCGCTTCTCTCAATTTAGTGCATTTCTTTTATCTAATAAAAATCAATAATATAGAAATTGATTGTCTAATCTTGTATAAAGAGCATCATCTAACACCTTTAACTGTCCTTATTATCTCCATGTTAGCCCATTTACATCTATTAAAAATTTTGTCAATTTTTTTGCCACTTTTTAAAGCATTTATTTATTTTCTTTTACAACAACTTGAATCTCATTTTTATTGTTTTTCGAAAAGGAAAAATGTTGCATATAGCATGTGTTTAAAATTTCAGTCACAAGGATTCATAACCAATTTGGTTCATAACCAAAAACACCAAAAAGCCTTGTAACCTAGGCCACTTCTGTTCATAGCCACAAAGCCTCATAGCCTAGGTCATAACCAACCACCACAAGTATGACCACCACAAATCCTTACATGTACATGATTCATAATCAAGAACCAAATGACTTCATAACTGCAAGACCATAGAATTAGAGTTTTTTTTTTTTTATTACAGATTCAGTCCTCCTTTATTTGTTTAAACTATTCACCTTGTTTGGTTACAGATTTCTATTTTTGTACTAGGGATTGTCGTTGCAGGAGCTGCCCTAGGGTATTGGATCGTGCGGAAATTTGTTATTTCAGATGATGGAAGTGTGGATGTTGGCGCAGCTCAATTTGTGAAATGGGCCATGCGCATAATTGCAGCCACATTTATCTTCCAGGTGGCTATTGTGTTCATGTTAATAAATAGTGTGATAATGCTCTACTTGCGTATCTCTGGACCAAACGGAAATCAGTGTGCAATTTGCTTTGCATTCCTGAATTTTTTGTTCTTATTTTCTGTCAGAGTACTCTTGATACTCCTTTGGCAATGGGGGCATTGGCTTCTTGTTTGTCAATCTGCTTTCTTGCCACTTCCTTCAAGTAGAATGGTCCAGAGTAAGTTACCTGTACCATTTTTTCCCTACTCTCCCCTTGCATCATGCTAGCGGACTGGTAATTATAGTACCAAATAAATGTTCATATAATTGATGCTTAACTCAATTTATTCAACTTATTAAATCCAAAGCAAATAGATCTTATTAGCTTTTTGAGTTTATCTGTTGGGATGTTAAAATCCATTTTGGATTAGTCCAAATGGGTGGTTTGCTTGATTTAATATATGAATGGTCATGAATATTGATTGAAGAGAGGTCTGCTCAGTTGATATAACAGATTTAAAAAATCTTTCGTTTGCTTGGTTTATCAAGATCTTAACTAATTATTTGTATGTAGTTCTACCATTACTTTGGGAATTCAATTTATTCTGCAAATGGGAATCCTTGGCGGAGTAGAGGACGAGCAAATGTAAACACAATGGTGCTGAATTTCTCAGCAGGTCAGGGATGGTGGCTTCACGGGGAACACTGTGGAACAGCCCAAGGAGATCTTTTGGTTGGTCTGACTCTCCTGTTAAAGGTACACACATATGTTAAACTCTGCATTTTCTCTCCCTAATATTTGTTGTCTGTTGAAACATTTTTTCTAAAAAGATTAACATTTTTTCTAAGTGAGTAGCTGAGAAAGTAAACGAAATAGAAAAAACTTGGTATAACATTTTGTATGCTGGAAATATTGGTTAGTAGATTTTTTGCGAGTCTTGTGTGGTTGGGTGTCAAGGCATATGGATCCTGATTTGTTTACCAATTTTGATTTCCTTGACGATATAATTGGCTAGCGCTTCTTTTTATGGGGACCTTTTTGTATCTTTAGCATCTTCTTGATGCTCTTCTTCAATAAAATTTACTTATCAAAAAAAAAAAAAAAAAAAGATGTAGAAATGGTGTAGCTAAGCATCTGAAAAATAAGGCAGTAATAGTTATGAGAATAAGTTACATCATAATATTAATTAAAATTGTAACTGTAGAGTATAATTAGCGCCTATGCACCCCAAATAGGCTTGGAGAAACATAGTAAAAGGAAATTTTGGGATCAACCGGATGAGTTAATACAACAAATATTTGTAGAGGAGACAATAATTATAGGTGGAGATTCCAATGGTCATATCTGAAAATATAAGCAAGTGCACGAGAGGATACATGCTGGATATGGTTTTGGTGATTGAAATGAGGGTGGAGAGAACATCTTAGATTTTGTAGTAGCATTCGATCATGTAGTAACCAACAACTTTTTAAAAAAGGAGGGTTAAACACACAACTTTTAAAAATGGGTCAAATAAGAGTTGGATAGATCCATTTCTTGTAAGAAAAATAGAACGTTGAATATGTAAAGGTTTCAAGGTTATTTCCAAAGGAAGTTAATGGCACAAATTAGGCTGACAATATTCAATATATAGTATTATATACAATAATAAAGAGCAAAATCAAAGAGGGAAATATATTAAAAGCTCATGAACTAGATGTGAAGTCTAAAAAGTGAGAAATTGAGGATAAAGTGTTTAAAGAAGTAACGCTGGGTTTGAAAGGTGTTACTAATAACACATGGAATACAATAGCATAATGCATTGAAAGAATATCATAAGCACTGCCATGGAGAGTCAAAGGGAAAAGCTCCTATAACTAAATATACTTGGTGGTTGATTAGTGCAATATAAGCCATATTAAAAGAGGATAAAAATGGGAATAATTTTCAGAGACAAGTTGACCAATAAGGAGGTTGGATGAGGAGATTAAGAAAAAGTGTGAATGATATTTTGAGAAATTGTTAAGCGAAAATCATTTTAAAAACTTGGAAGGAGAGGAATATTATAGCCTTGATGGAACTAGAGAATATAAGTTTTATCATCGAACTAAGAGAGTTTAAGATGGAATTTGCATTAAAAAAAAGATGAAATAAGGCAAGGCTTTAGATTTATCATTTAAAAAAAAGAAAAAGGCAAGGCATTAGGACTAGATTGTATCCCCATTGAGGCTTGGTTATGCTTAGGTAAGTAGTTGTTTGGTTAACAAAATTATTTAATAAGATTCTAATGACTAGGAAAATGGCTGACGAGTAAATAGTATTTTAATACATATATATAGAAATAAATGAGATATCCAAAATTGCAACAATTATAGAGACATTAAGTTGATAAGTCATTACAATAAAATTGTTGGTGAGAATGATTGAGCATCTCTTGAGTGTTATAACAATAGTGTTAGAGAATTTGTTTGGGTTTATGATTGGTAGAGCAAATATGGAAGCACTATTTTTACTAAGAAGATTAATAGAGAAGTACAAAGAGAAGATGAATGATCCAAATATGGTTTTTTTATAGATTTTCAAAAAAAAAAAAAAAAAAAAAACCTTGCAATAAGGTGCCTATAGATATAATCTAGGAAGCATGGACATGGATATGAGATATGTATATGGCGATACGACAAAACCTAAAAAGTAGGATACGAGTACGGCTAGAATACGTATGTATACATTTAAAAAAAAATTATTAGTAGGAGTTAAACATAAGCTCAAGAATGTTGAGAGATCACATTGTAATTTTATAATGCAAAACACTAATCTTTAAAAATTATGTATTAGTTTAAGACAGTAGCTTGTTTACTTTTTAAATTTTCAATAGGTCTTGCAAATATTTTATTTTAATATCAAGTTTAATATGTTTATATTACAATAATAGAGCAATCCATGACTTGTTTCTGTGCTTTTCCCCTTTGGCACTAGTAAAAATATTATATTCAAGTTTACTTGCTTATTTATTTGTTAATTTATTAATTTTACTATTATTATATTCTCTTGTTAATCTTTACTTTCTATGTAGTTATAGAGGACATGCATAAAACAGTAAAGATACATCAATTTGACAAATTTTATTACTTTAACTCTCACTTTGTTCTTGAGTTGAGTGGAGAAGAGGGATTCATGTAGCCGATCCCATTTGATGGGACTTAAGGCTTGGCTTGGTTTGGTTTGGTTTGGTTTGGTTTGGTTTGTATATTTTCAGCATCATTTAAACAAAACCACCACTAATTATGAATAAAGAAGAAAAAACTCTCACTATGTTCTTCTTTTCAAATAACTAAATAAAGTATTTGGAATAATATGTGACTTGGAGTATCCGATACTTTAATTAAGTATCTGATACTCCAAAATTAATGAAAAAATAATTAAGAAGTGTCGAATACTTTTAATAAGTATCTGATATGTATCCGCGAGTATCCGCGAGTATCGGTATCTAATATATATACAATATGGATACATCTCTCTTTTTGAAGTATCTGTGCTTCATAGGATATAATATGGCGAGTGTTGGCGAAAAAGGGTGTGACCAAAAGGTATATGCATGCAATAAAACACATGTCTAATAGGGTATCGACCACAATTAGATCACTTGTAGGAGAAACTAGTAAATTCTTAATCACTGTTGCATTGCATCATGGGCCAACTTTGAGTCCTTACCTATTTACCATGGTCATGGATGAATTAATTAAACACATTTAGGATGATAGTTCGCAGATGATAATGTTCTAGATGAAACTGAGGAAGAAATTAACACTGAACCACAAATATGGAGAGAAGCACTCAAGTTAAAAGGGTTTAAAATTAGTAAAAATAAAAGTGAATATACAGAGTGACTTAGCAACAATAGAAATAGAAATGATAGAGAAGTGAAGATTGAAAATCAAAAATAGCAAAGTGAACTTTTTCGTTACCTAGGTTTGATTATTAACAAGGATGGTGAGGTTGAAAATGATGTGACTCATAGAATTAAAGTAGGTTGGCTCAAGTGTGGGAGTGCATTTGACGTATTATGTGATTTACAAATTCTAACAAAATTGAAAGAAGAATTTTATAGAATAACTATAAGGCTAATGATGCTTTATGGGACAAAATATTGGATAACTAAAATCCATGTCCATAAAATGAGTAGTTGAGTTGAAGATGCTTAGATGGATGTGTGGTAAGACTAAGAAGGATGGAATTAGAAATAAATGTATTCTTGAAATGGTAGAAGTAACACCGATTGAAAGATAAGTTGAGAGATAATAGGTTAAGATAGTTTGGTCATTTACAACAAAGAAATGTAGTGCAACGGCAAGGAAGAGTGATATGATTTCTATAAATAAAATGTTGGGGGAAGGGGAGGACTTAAACTAACATGGGATATAGTCTTAAAAAAAGATATAAATGTATTTACTCCCTCCGTCCCAAAATATTAGTCATTTATTCCATTTTTCATTGTCCCAAAATATAAGTCCCTTTTCAAAAATCAAGGACTCAAATACTAAAAATTTTCTATTTTTCCCTTCTTTTAAATTCATTAACAATTCAAAAAGTACAATTATAACAACTGATGTTCCCAAAAAAATGTATTATCAAAGGGTAATTTTGGAAAACTAATATTTTTAAAGTGCAATAATTGTACTACAAAAAAAAGTTGGATTTCCCAAAAGGGACTATTATTTTGGGACGGAGGGAGTAATTTATTTGAACTTGTAGCCATCGATAGAGCAATATGACAAAAAATGATTGATGTAGATTGGGAAACAATGCTTAGATTGGATTGGTTTGGAAGCGGGAAACGGAAGCTGAAACTTAATGCAAAAATATTATGGAAAATGTGAAACATTAGGTGATGTAAAGATTGAATAGGTTGAATAAAAAAGAAGAGTAAAGTTTGAATAGGATATTTGTAAGAAAAATTTATTTAGAAACTTAAAAATAGCAATGTAAATTATTTTTATATTTTCATGATCAATTAAAATATTGCTACTACTACTACTCAATATCTACAGAAACTTATTAGAGCAATCATATATTATTGTTGAAAATAGTATTTGCGAGTATTCAAAGATGGTAAAAATTATGAAAAGTGCATTTTTAAGGGGGTTTTAGAACATTTTTTTGAAAGAGTTTCTCGCAAGCTTATTCAAATTGGTTTGGAGTTTTTCCCTTCATATGTAAATTGTACTTGAATTCTTGGATTGTTTTGGAGATGTTTTCTAGAGGTTTTCCTTAAAATTTAATGAGAGTTCTGTGTCCGTTCCTGAAATGAGTTTACAGAGAAACAAGTTTCCTCTATCAAGAGATTTCCTAGTCTCCCTTTATCCCTCTTTAATTTCTTTCTTTACCCTTGTATGTGGTTATTGCCGTCACTAGAAATATGTGTACAAAGAAAGCGGAAGATTTTGGACGAGAGAAAGCGAAAGATTGTGGTAGCTGTGTTTATTACAGAATGTATGGTGGTGGCAGTAGTGTCTGGTTGTGTGAGAAAGTGGTGAAAGAGGGTGTTTAGTTGGGTTTCCGAGATTGTGATTAAATTGGTCTGGTAAGAGAGTGTATTCGAGTAAACTCCACAGGGATCATATGGTTATCTATGCCTAAAATGATAAGGTATAAGTGATACTAATATTGAAATGGTCTGGTGGTGAGGCCAAACCCATCCCAACATCATTTAGGTTCAAAGCCAGTAACCTGGTGCTGACCTGCTTATGAAACTTTGTTTGGGATTCTGTAGTCAGATTTGCTTGTGATAATTTTTGGTGTTCCTTACCTTAATAAGATGTATTCGAGTGAACTGTATAGGGATCATAAGGTTATCTATGCCTAAAATGATGACGTATAAGTAGCAGTGATAATGAAGTAGTCTGGTGGTGAGCCCACACCGTTTCCAATTTCAGGTTCAAAGTGGGTAACCTGGTGTTGACTTGCTTATAAACTTTGTTCAACCTGATGCCATTTATTGCTGATGTGTTTGTTAGGCTAGCAGTTTCAGTCAGTGCTAGCTCTAATGTTAGTGTTGATTTTAAGATTATGAGCTTTAATCTTGAAATGTTTATACTTTGTTCTATCTTGACTTTCAATTGAGATTATAAGTGATTTAAAGAATTGAGTTGAGGATACATCATCACCTGTCTGGACTGCAGCATGATGGTTAAATGTAGGCATGCAATTCGACCGTCCCTTTCAATGTATGTTGCATTAATGACCACAAAATTATGTTTCACTATCCTAATGAAGTCTGTATGATGGTTTTTATGGAGCATGGAGCATTAAATGAGATGTATGATGTGAAATTCGTAGCAAAATTGGATGTAGACACACACTAGGACATGACAATATCTGACAAGAAATAGTTTGATGGGGGAAAAGTCTATGTTTTTAATAAATTTATCCAAATTTGTGCATTAGTAGTAGCACAAATTGGGAATTAAAGATTAACAAACGGTAAACGTTTCTTTAAAATTGTTCCTACTTTCTTTATATCTTTATCTTTACGACAGTATTCTTTTTTGTATATTAAAAGTGGGGTTCATGCTTGACTTGGCAAGGTAAATGTTCAATTTCTTTTGCAATATCTTGTGTTCTTGACATGTATTGGCTTGTATTGCCTGATGTGGTGTCAGTTTCAGAGCTCCTATGATCTACTGTTCATTCATGTTTTGGTTTTGACTATGATATTGTAACGATAATAAAAATGAAATGAACAAAGTAGGTTTTTGGTTGGGAGAATTAATCTTGTTGAGGATGTTTCATGTAGACACACTTTCTAAAAATGTCTATAAGGTACAATGGTACTCGTGTAAATTATACTATATATAGCATCGGTATTGACCTTTAATTTGTGCTTCATTAGTTTGTTTTTGGTTGTTGCAGCTGATATCTCCGACCAGTGGGAGGGTGACAAGAAATCAACAGGATTACTATTCAACATTCCATAGGACACCCAACAGAAAGAAGTTTTAAAAAAAAAGTGGGAGAATTTCACCTAGGAATCAACCCGACATGCTGTGGCTGAGTTGGCATCCTCTCCAAAGTTCATTGATTGGATTATTAAGCACGATACAACTCCTTCCAGATGATAATTCAGATAGCACAATTGGAAGTGGCTCAGACTCCACAGATGAGAATCTTGTAGAAAGTGGCGATCGATTTAGTTTGTTCAAATGGTAGCCGTGACCTTAGGAAATTAGTTACATGTAGCAGTACAATGAGGTAGATGCTATGAATGGTGCTCATTTAATTTTTCTTCTTGTTTTAGGTTTACTTTTAATACATCGTATTATGTCATTAAGCAATTGTGCAAATCTTTTGATATCTTCTAATCATGTTATAGTGCGTGCTTTTTCTATGCCTCTTCCTACCAAATACTTCTGATGGTTGCATAAAAACAGCATTGTCAAGTGTTTTAACTCTCTCATTCAATTTTAACCACTTATTCAGTCACCCAAAAAAAGAGCAACACACTCGTGCAGTTTCAACCTGCGTTTGCATTTGTTTATCTCTTTTAGTTCAAGTTGGTGCATATGTTATGTTTGTTTCTATCACAAATCTATAATGCTATAGCTAGTAGGCCTAGAAAGGTATCTCATCTATGAAGCTAGTTTTGGTAGATTTTAAGCATGGTTTCCATTCTCTCAGTGATAAGGGGTAATTAATGGGTAGATTTATTGCCCAATAGGTCATGTGATAATTAATGGTATTTTTATAAATAAAATAAAATAAAAAGCGTCACTAATTGTTAGTTTTTAACAACAATTTGAAAAATTTATCACATAAAGTCGCTAATTGTTAGTTTTTAGTGATAGATTTAGAAAATTGTCACATAAAATGTCATTAATTGTTGGTTTTTAGCAATAGATTTATACAATTGATCAAATTTATCCTAAAATTTAGTTTGGTTTGATTTTATTTGTTCATATGAGCAATTGGTTCAAATCCTAGATTTTCCATAGATCTTTAACTTTTACAACTTAAAAACTAGTGTATGAACATGTATTTATGGATCAATCTCTGCTAGGCACCTAGAAGGTGCACATAATGCACATTCATTTCAATTTTGACACATTGTGTCTAAAGTTACGATGTAATGTGCTTAAAATTATAACTTCAAACATATTTAATCACACTATGAGTTATGACTCACCGAGTAACTCATTGGGTCATTGGAGTTATAATAGAATGAGATCATATCTTATTTTGAGAACATTGTGTTGTAATTTTGTGCACATCTCATCATCATAATTAGAGAGGATACAAATTGTGCACACTTTTTTGGGTTGCACATTATAGCTTTTTCCTATAATGACAAGTTCTTTATATGAACTAGTGGTGGGTGTCATGTTGTTTTAGGTTGTATTTGTAATGTTTCATTTTAGGTTTGTATTTGAATTATTTCAACACTAACTTAACATGTTTATTATTTCGTATTTTTGATTCATGTCATTTTTAGTATGTGTCCAGTTCATGTTGTATTAATGTGTTATGTCAAATTTTGTTTACCTTAATTAGTTAAAAAGACTCGGTGTAGAGACCGATTATTGGATGAAATTATTCATAAAAATATTTGCTTTCAATTCATTTTTTTTTTGGTGTGCTTAATTTACAAAATTACATCCTATTATTTTATATTTTTATTAAATTAAAATAGTAGGAAAAAAAAATTATCTTCAATTAAGAAAAAAAAAATATTAGCCTTAAAATTTCTATTTTACATACTTTTTAATCAATTAGATGGAGTAAGCAATTCAAAATGTCATGGTACCTTTTTGTAGAAATAACATTGAAATATGTAAATAATTATTTATTAAACAAGTTACCTATATTAATTTCGTGTTCTTTAAGTTTAACACTAACTTAACCTGTTTAATACTCATATTATTCGATCATGTTATATTTGTGTTTGTGGCGAAAGATTGATAAGTTAACTTGTTTAACTCCTAGGTACCTATTATGGAATGCTTGAGTCAAATTTGTGGTCTATAGACTATATAAAATAGATGCAACTAACATGTCTACTACTATTGTGCTCCACAGGAGTTCTCTTATAGCATCTCCAATAGAGATGTTAAGTTTGTGTGTAAAGTGCTTAGTGCCTATTAATTTAGAGTGTAAATTGGTGTTCTCATGGATGAGTTAAAGAGTGTTAAAAAGTGTGTTATGTGAGGGTAGAGTCCTATTGAATGAGTTAAATATATAGTGTATCAGTTGATAAAATTTCAAAAAATTCAACTAGAAGGACAAAGAAGGAAGATAAATTACAACATTAATCCCTATAGTTTAAGCGAATTAATTTTCACTTAATCCCCGTAGTCTTAATTTGAACATTTGAATCCCATACTTTCATTTTTGTTGCAATATTGTCCGCTTGTCATGCGCCTTTTATTTTTTGGATAGAAAACAACCCGTGCACAACTAAAGAGAGTAAAGTGGAATTCAAAAAAAAAAAAAAACAATAGAGACCATTGGTATAGTTTATTCAATTTCTTTTCTTGTGTTGAAATTGCTAAGAATCTATGCGTGTTGCATGTGGTAGTTTTGCGTATAAAATTTCAACGGTGTGTGATAGAAGGATTAGATTGTAACAAAATTAAAAATATAAAGTTCAAATTGAAATTATGAGGACCAAACCTAAACTTTGCTCATACTGATTAGACCAATGATATATTTTACCTTAAAAAAAAGTTAATCGGTGACTTGGCCAGCCAAAAGGCTATCATAGTTAATGAAAGTACACAGTGGCTGATAATGTTAAAGAGGAAGATAAAATGTCCACTAGGGCAGAAAAAAAAAAGGAAAAGTTTAGGTAACTATTAACTTATGACACTAACTACCTTCTTAACACTTTCTAAGTTCCAAAATGTGAATATTTAGGAAAGGCAAAAGAAAAAAGACAAGAAAAATGAAAATGAATACAATTTAGATATGCATATCATAAGTCAAATTGAAACATAGTTGATGGGAAATTACAGATGAAACTAAGGAGCATAAAAGGTTATTAGTGAAGAGTGATGCATAACAAAAACAACAAATAATCGTCAAGAAGTGTGCTACTTCAAAGATCGCAATAAGGGCGTAATCTAATCATTTTGATAGAATATTTTCTTCTTACTCCAAATGTGTTCCACGCCAATTTAATGATTGAGTAATACAAGACTTTAGTTGTTTTGTACGAAGTTTGAGTGGCGTTATGACCAAACAAAAAAAAGTTCAAGTTGCCATTTTTTCTGTTTGCATTAGAAACTAACTTCCATTTATATTCTTATACATTATACACACAAACATATATAACAATATATTGTATTAGTGAATCAGAGTATATAGGATAAGATTGTTGCATCTCTATGAAACAAAAAAATTACACATGTTTCTTCCACATGTTGTCGTTCATTGGAGATTACAAACCAATACTTGCATTGGCAAAAGAAGACACAGTGAGGGAATTGCGCTATAGCTTTACATTGCATTGCAACCTTCAAATACTTCTCCAATTTATTAGAATACACAATATATTTACTACAAACAATTTATAATTGACTTTGTATGAGCTAGCTTCTTCCAAACCTTCTTTGATCTCTTCCCATGTTGACACCTTTTTACACCAAAAATCCTTACGAGCCATTCTTCTTTCCTTTGAATAATGCAACTTCCAATCAACAAACCAAGCAATGCGCCACACGCATATCCCATCAACACAGCTTCCCAACCAAAGCCATCAAATTTGAACTTAAAATTGCGGCTAAATGAGGATGGTAAAGTTGGTGGTTCTGCTATTTGGACATTCCCACAATTCTTTGACAATGGAAACCCGCACAAGCCTAGATTTCCCTCATATGAAGTGTTTGAAAATGTTTCAAATTGCCCACCTCGTGGTATAAGTCCCGTTAGATTGTTTTGTGAGAAATTAAGAACTTCAAGGAATGTCAATTTAGTCAGTTGCTGAGGAATCTCTCCAGAGAGTTTGTTTTGGGATAGATCCAAGGACTCAAGCTTAGTTAGATCCCCCAAGGACATTGGAATGAGACCTGTGAGGCCATTACCAGAAAAATTTAGGACATAGAGGGCTTTAAGTCTTCCAATGGATATTGGAATATTTCCATGAAACTTGTTGTGCGAGAAATCAACAGCTTTGAAGATCGTGATGATCTTTACGAGTTCCATTTCCAGTCCTTTATTCATTATGGTTACCGAATAATAATAACCATTACCATCACCCATATAATTTAAGGAGGATTTGTCTTCATCATCCATCATCATTGAATGCATGCTCTCAAAGTGTTCTGATGGCAAAGTGCCTGTAAATTCATTGTGAGACATGTCAATGATATGTAAATTGGTGAAGGCTAATCTCTTCCTTGGTATGGGACCATGGAATTTATTATCTCGCAAGACAATAATCTTCAATTGGGGCAGGTTCTCCAACCAAAATGGAAAAGCATCTTCTATGAAATTATGACCCACATTCAAAACTTCTAGGTTCGTGCAATTCGCCAATGATCTTGGAAGCACCCCTTGCAATTTGTTGTGGCTAATGTCAAGTTCCTGTAACATGCTTGCATATCCAAATGTTTGAGGGATACCATGGAAATTGTTTCTTTTCAAATTTAACAAGGTTAAATTTCCATTGAAGTTCCCCAAACAAGTAGGAATTAATCCGGCCAATTGGTTATTGGACAGATCGAGATATACAAGAGAATGAAGATTGCAGAGTGGATTGAGTTCTTCATTTAGGCAGTTGTTTGAAAGGTCTAGCATCTCCAAAAATTCCTTTCGGGTTTTTAGAAATTCAGGAATTTTACTTATGTTGCAAGACGACAATTGTAATGTCCAAATTTTTCGGAAAGAGAAGGGAGTGGAGTTGGTGGTGGTCAATGATAGACCACTGTTTGAAAGATCCAAAAAAACCAAATATTCAAGCTTTGCAAATGTGTCCAGCTCAACAGTGTCACTTAAATTATTTGACGAAAGATCAAGATCGGTAAGGTTAACAAGATGAAACAAGGAAGGAGGTATTGTCCCATTGATTGAGTTACTGCCTAAATATAGAGACTGTAGATTTGGAAGGCCAGTTATTGATGATGGAATGGGACCTGTTAGTTGATTGTTTGAGAAATCTATAGATTGAAGTTGCGAGAAGTTGGAAAAAAGTTGAGGAATTGGGCCTTCAAAATTGTTGTATGAAAGATCAAGATAAATTAATCGTGTGAGGTTTGTAAGCGATCTCGGAATCGTACCAGAGAAATTGCAGTCACTGAGGTATAGCTCCTCCAAGTTTTTAAGATGGCCGATTGAAGATGGGAATTGATCATTGATCAAGTTATTCCCTGGAAGATACAATATTCTTAGTTTCTTGAGGTTTCCAAGCGATGTCGGAATGGTACCAAAGAAATTGCAGCTTTGGAGGTATAGCTCCTCCAAGTTTTTAAGATGGCCGATTGAAGATGGGAATTGACCATTGTTGAAGTTATTCCCTCCAAGAGCTAACATTCTTAGTTTCTTGAGGTTTCCAAGCGATGTCGGAATGGTACCGAAGAGATTGCAGTCATAGAGGTATAGCTCCTCCAAGTACTCAAGTTGGCCGATGGAATTAGGTAGCTCTCCGGTGAAATCTATTTCAGAGAGAGCCAACGACCTAAGGTGCCGGAGAGTTCCATTAATAAAACTTTGAAGTTTACCTGTGAGTTTTCTGTTACCGTATAACCACAGCACTTGCAATTTCTGTAAGTGGAAAATGCTATTGGAGACGTTATTCCCTTGCCAGACTTCTTCTGATGATGATTGTATTGGGCCAGAAAGATAGGAGTAATTGAGGTGAAGATGGGTCAAATTTGTGAAACGGCCAAATGAAGGTAAAATTTGAGAGTGATTGAAGTTGTTTAGAGAAAGGTCGAGGTGTTGAAGGTGAACAAGATTGAAGAGGCTGCTGTTTGGATGGATGGTACCATATAGGCAGTTACAAAAGAGGTCGAGGCCAATGACATGAGAAGTGGTGTTATCACATGTGACCCCATCCCATGCACAACAATCTGTACCCTCTTTCCAACTATCAGTATTATGTGAACCAGAAGTTCTGTAGCAACCAACAGAAACAGAGCAATTGAAGGAAAAGGATTGCTTAAATTGGAGCAAAGCAGTGCTCTCGTGATTATGGCAAAGATGTGCAGAAGAAGAGAAGCAGAAAATTAGGGAATACAGGAGGATGCATATTGTGAGTTGATAATTGGATAGTAAGAAACCCATTCTTACACCAGTATTGGGTGGGGTGGTAGAGAGGGAATTGGATATGATGCTTCTTCTATATGCACTCTCCTATTTATAACTTAATAAATAATTCAATAATCAAAAAATATAAACTGAAAATTGTCATTGTATAGTCTAAAATATTACCATTGTATCAGTTTAATGGATTTCATCACTTGGTCAATTTTATCACTAATATAAAGATAAAATATAAGATGATAAATTACTTTTAGTAAATAAATGTAATTCAGCTTGTTTGGTTTGTGAATTCTAAATTCACTTTTTAGAAAATTAATTTTTTTTTTTGTTTTCCATGTTTTTTTGTTTTCATTGAATTTTTTTTTGTATTTTAAATATACTTTTTTAATTTTTAGATATACCTAACATAAATGCACTTAAAAAGTATAATATTGGTCAAAAAAATCTTTAAAAATTTCACTAAATACCGAAAATACAAATATATATATATATATATAAATTCAGTACATTTTTTGTATTCTTATGTATTTATGGATTTTTTGAAATATTTTTTTTACAAATATTTTACCTTTTAGATGCATCTAAGTAAGGTGCATCTAAAAAAAAAATGCTTAAAATTTTAAAAATATTCACTAAAAACAAAAAATACGAAAAAAAAAATTCAATTTTTAAAAAATTAAATTCAGAAAATTAAAATCAAATACAGTGATTTGTATTCAGCATAGTATTATTGAAGTAATGAGTCCCAACACTTGCTCATTTTTATCACTAATAATATAATGTTAACATTTGAGGTGATATATAATTTTTAGTAAATAAATATAATTAACATTGTATTATGAATAAAATTGTGTTTGAATCATGAATTGGTAAAGGAATTTGAAAAAAAAGAAAGGTAAATATAAGAGAAATATAAATAAAATATAAGCTAATTTTTTTATCCACTTTCACACATTTTCATTTTCAAATCACTATTTAAATACATAATCAAATATGATTTAAAAAGATTTATTATTATTATTATAAATGATTTGGCCATTTTCCAAACAGTGCCTGAATAAAGGACCTACACTATTGTTTTTATTTGGTGCTTTATGTCAATAGCAAGCTTGACTAAATAAAAAAATTGTTGTTGATTCTTCGGTACTATGGCTTCGAATCTCTAGTTCTTATTTTTCTGTATCCATCTTCTGTTCTATTCATCTCAGGCTGACACATTGTCAATTTTGAAATCATAAATGAGATAGAAGATGGGTACATGAAATGAGTATAGGTGATCTGAAACCGGTACTATGGACTTCAAATTATTAGATTGTCCTATTTATGTCCTTAGATTTTTCTTTCCTTTTTTGTTTTTTTATTTTTTTATAATTATATCAGTATACACACACTACTAACATTAGAAAGTGAAATGACTAAGGCCCTGCTTGATTAACATATATAATGTCTTGTTTGTTTTTAATGATAAAAGATAGGATTAGATTAGTAGTACTTTCTCTGTCCCAAAACAATAGTCCATTTTGAAGAATCCAACTTTTTTTGATAATATAATTATTGTACTTTAAAAAAATCAAAATTTCAAAATTACCTTTTGAAGTACATTTTTTTTGGAGAATATCAATTGTCACAATTGTACTTTTTGTATTGTTAATGATTTTAAAAGAAGGGTAAAATAGGAAATTAATATTATTTGAGTTCTTGATTTTTGAAAATGGACTAATATTTTGGGACAATGAAAAATGAAATAAATGACTAATATTTGAGGACGAAGGGAGTAAGAAAAATTTATAAAATTGTTTTTATTTTGAAAAATTGTGCAATGAAGAAATAATCTAATGTATAAAAAATAATTAATAGTTTAATAGGTGAATTACACTTTGCATCCCTGCACTTTGCATTAAATCTTACTTTGATCCCTACACATGAAATCATGACAGTCAACCCTCCACACTTCTAGCCAAATCTCATTTTGGTCTTTACATATAAAATCGTGACAGTTAACTCCCTGCACCTATGAAATGTGACAATCAACTCTCTATACTTCTAGTTAAGTGTTAATGTCTTCCTTTTGTTATTCCATCATATAAGTCTTTAATAGAAATCAATAATGTGATAAACATACAATTATAAAATGAGGGCAAAAGAGAAAAATTACCCAAATTTCCCGTCTATACACATTTCGTCTAAAATTTACATCAAATTTTGATTGTATTTAGCTAAAACAAAACGCGAATTGTGAACGATTAAGGAGATAGATTAGGGTTTGGAAAAAATTAGAATAGTGAAACTTTGTTTTCCACAGTAACAAAGTTTTCGATTTCTCTGATGTATTTTTTTTTTTTTTTTAATTTCAAAAGGTCTATTTTCTTACATCTTTATCCTAATTTTCAGCATAAGAACACTAACACACCCACACCCACACCCACACCCACACCCACACCCACATATATATATATATATATATTGTATTATATAATCCTCACATGCTTATCATGTGGGACAAAGTATATATTAAGGGGAAATGATAATAATTTTCCTCTCTTACTCTCATTTCGTAGTCACATATTTGTTACATGATTGGATTCTGTTAAAAATTTAAATAATGAAGTAACAAAAGGGGAAAATTGTCACTTGACCAGAAGTGCAGGGGGTTGACTGTCACGATTTTATATGTAGAGACTAAAGTAGGATTTGACTGAAAGTGCAGGGAGTTGAATGTTATGATTTCATGTATTGGGATGAAAGTAAGATTTGGTGCAAAATATAAGGGTGCAAAGTGTAACTTATCCTAGTTCAAAAAAAAAAAAAAAAAAGGTACAATTTATCCTAGTTTAATATTCTATGAAGGGTTTTAGATATTTGAGGGTAAATCATTCTTACTCATCATGAGTGATTCCTCATTTTCTATTTATTTTTCATAGGATTTTTTGATTTTCTAAAATTAATGGATTTCATATTATTACCCATAATAACACATTCACAAAATGATATTTTAGACTAGATTTTTTAACGGATCGGGCCTTCTTCAAACAAAAAATAATAAACTATATAAGCTTTAACTGTGATGACCGGTTTCATTTCTTGTTGTTTCCTTTTTGTCCTCTTTGAGTTATGGTGTTTGAGAGCTTTCTTTCAAATTCAGGTTCTTGTCTAACTCCGGGTTGAGCGTTACTTGTCTCGGAGGGTGCGCGGCCAAGTCTGGAGTGTCTGGGATTGAAACAGTGAAATTCTGGGCTGGGGACCAGGGCTGCACGTGCAGGGGGTGAGGCCGCACGTGCGGGGAAGAGTGAGTTTTAGAGGGTTGCACACTGCCTATTATGCAGGTGTGGAGGGAGGTGTGGAAGGAGCCGCACGTGCGGGGATCAGAACCACACGTGCAGGGAAAAGTGCTGCATGTGCGGTCGGGCTTGAGTCCGAGAGGCTCTATTTTTCTTCTCTTTTTAGGCTGTTTGTATCACTTTTCTTATATCACTCTCTCACTAAAAATCATCTCCTCTCCTTTCTCTCTACATTCCATACACCAAAACACTTAGAATTCTTGATCTCTTTGGATCTATTACATTTCTACCCCAAGTTCCTTCATCAAAGTCAAAGAGCTCTTCAAGAGCTACATTGTGTGCGGTGGAGATCTCATTTCAACACCATCAATTCTAGGGTTTCATCTATTTTCTTCTCCAAAACTTGAGGTAGGGACTTCTTGAGTTATATATATATATATATGTTTTGCAAGTATTGATGAGGGTTTTGATTTTGCTTTGTTGATATTATGAGAGTTGATTTTGGCTC
Organism: Camellia lanceoleosa; assembly: GCA_025200525.1. NCBI lineage: Eukaryota > Viridiplantae > Streptophyta > Magnoliopsida > Ericales > Theaceae > Camellia > Camellia lanceoleosa. The sequence goes on along the minus strand of CM045770.1, from coordinate 101,532,749 downwards.
AAGAATGTAGGGTTCTTCTTTTTACAAAAATGGGTTTACCTTTTGCTTTTCTTGCCATGCTAGAAAACTTGACTATATTATGGAAATGGGGACCTTAGGAGAAGATTTCTTGTGAGAAATGAACAAATGTTTGGTTTTTGGGCAAAAACCTAGAAATTTGAGACTTTATGAAAGATGTTGGAAATGTGTGGGTATTTTTACATCATCTGGTTAAAATAAAAAGAATGATTGGAAAATTTCTTGCTTTTATTTGTCAAAAGGGCAATTACTTTTTGGAATATGATAATTGGGGATTTTGGAAGGTTATTGCCCAAAATGTAATGTAGTTATGAAATGACTAAATTGTTGAGAATTGTACAAGATGGGGAAATGTTGCTACTTGTTGATAAATTTAGTTGAACACGTTATTTTGTGAAATAACATTGAAGAAAGGAAAAGTGGGAAATGTAATTGTTATGGTATTGTTGTTGAGATACTTGAAAATGGAGAAATGCTATGAGGCATGGATAATTGTTGCATTACATACTCATTCAATTGATTATTATGCATTTTGAATTGAGATTGGAAAAGTTCACATTGAGAAAAGTATATGTTTGAAATGAGAACTATGGAAATGTTTTTGGGGTAAATACGTTGGTAAGTCCGGATAAGAGGTGTAGATGAAATTGATAAGTTGGGTTGAGTGTTCGGGGTGAAAGACCGAAAACATGCGCGGATGAGGTACCACTTCCTTTCCGATTAGCAACCGGTAAAGTGGGGTTTTTGGGTAGTGCTAGTTGAGCCTACTTGCGGACACCAACCTAGGGATTATCTGAGTCATATTTACCGTCCCCATTGAATAAAATTGTAAATTTCAGAAATTTTGAGATCTCAAGCTATTGTTGAAACATCGTGATTCTTTTAAAAAGACAAGTACATGAAATTCTCTTTAAATTGGCATTACATGGCATTTTCATTTAACATTGAAAATCTTGCATAACTGTATATACTTTGTAAGAGTTCTCTACTGGGCCTTGTGCTCACCCCTATGGGATTTTGGTGCAGGAAAGGATGTGGTGATCCCGCCGAGCTGAGGGCGTGGACATATTTTTGTGAAGAGTAGATGACTTTATTTTTTGGTGGTGAATTTATTTGCTAGCCAAGGGCTTTAAGTGTATGGGTTCGTGAAACCATTTTTGTGTAACTGGGCTCAAGCCTTGGAATGTGTAAGCCTTTAAGGGCATTTTAAATTTGTTTTTGAGTGAATGATGTTCTACATGCTATAGATTCATGTATTTCTATATCATTAAATGTATAATTCGCATGTGAAACTTTTGTATAAACCTTGTTGATTAATGATGTAAAGGTTAGAGAATCGCTTTTGTTATTTAGTGGATGTTGGTTGATGTATTTAATTTATGTTGGGTTATTTTGGGGCGTTACATGACTTGAGAGGCCTTTGTTAATGCCATCCAGGACAAGTTCTTACCTCCCACTGCTAGAGAGAAGTTGAGAGAGCAGTTTCTGAAGCTCAAGTAGCTTAACACAGTCATGGTCGAGTTTGAGGCTGCCTTTACTAGTTTGTTGAGGTTTGCACCGAAACTTGTAGTGACAGATGAACGCCGTTGCATTGAGTTCGAGAAGAGTTTGAGGATCAAGTTTCTTTTCAAAGTAGCTGGGTCTGTGATTAGGGACTACGAACGCCTAGTAGACGCGGTGGCTCATTTGTAGATCGTGGTACAGTTGGAAAAGGAGTGGATGAAGGGCTCCAGGCAAAGGAGTGAGGAGGTTCAGATTGAGACTTGGGATAGTAAGAGGCAGAGGGGTTCCACCCCACAGTTGTCCTAGCTAGCACAGTCTTGATCTACCTTTTCGATACTGAGTTCGGGTTCTAGAAGAGGTGGTCAAGGAGGGATCACTTGCTTTGAGTGTGGTTAGTTGGGCCACAAGTCTTTAGTTTGCCCGCAGAGAGGAGGAGGGTAATAGTGTGCACCGTTTGCGGTTCGTCCTTAGAGCTAGAGTTAGAAGAGAGGGTAGCCGCCTACTTGTTATCAGTGTAGCAAGTCAGGGCACGTGAGGAGGTTTTGCCCTCAATCAGGTGGCACATCTGGTGCATTTGGTTCGAGGCAGACACTGAGCCATCAGCCTACACTGTCAGTATAGGTCTCAAGGGCCAATCAGGGAGCCTCTTTAGCTCAGTTAGTGTATCATACTTATGCTCCGAGGGGTGAGCAGGTAGGTAGAGTAGAGACCAGATTTGTTGCCACCACCTTCGGTAGTGAGAGGTAACTTCTTGTTGTGTAATTCTATTGCCAATATGTTAATTGATATTGGGGCATCCCATTCTTTTATTTCCTCTGTATTCATATCAGCATTAGGGTTAGAAGTAGCTCAGTTAGCGTCTCCACTCAGGGTAGAGTCATATGTTGGTAGTAAGGTTATGATGAACCAGGGGTGTTGGGGTTGTGAGATAGAGGTTGCCGGTCGCCGACTTCCTTTTGCTTTTGTTGATTGATATGTCGAGTTTTGATGTTATTTTGGTCATGGATTGATTGTCATCCTACCAGGCCATTATAGACTATTACCGTCAGAGAGTTATGGTGTGCAGCTCGGGTGGTGATTATTTTTATTTTCTGGGAGACTGAGTTGATAGAGCCTTTTTGCCGTGTGTGATCCACGTGGTCGAGATGAGCTTAGTCTCGTTCTTGCTACATTCTTCGGTGTTGAGAGTGATGTGGTTCGAGTAGAGTTCCTGAGGGTAGTTTGTGAATACTCGGACATCTTTCCCGAGGATCTCACTAGTTTACCACCTCATCGTAAGATTAAGTTCTCTATTGATTTAGTGCCTGGCACGACACTGATTTCCATGGCACCGTATAGATTTGCACCTGCTGAGTTGAGTGAGCTGAAGATTCAACTCCAAGAATTGCTAAATAAGGGCTTTATCTGCCATAGTACTTCGACTTAGGGAGCATCGGCTCTCTTTGCTAAGAAGGATGACACATTGCGATTTTGTATCAATTATCAGAAGTTGAACTGGGTAACTATTAAAAACAAGTACCCACTACCGCGTATAGATGACTTGTTTGACTAGCTGAAGGGGTCATGTTGCTTTTCTAAGATTGACTTGAGGTCAGGTTATCAACAGTTGAGAGTGAAGGAGGAGGATATTCAGAAAACAACATTCTGTACGCGGTATGGCCATTATGAGTTCCTAGTGATGCCTTTTGGGTTAACCAATGCACAAGCCTTGTTTATGGATTTGATGAACCGAATCTTCCGTGAGTTCTTAGACCGTTTTGTGTTTGTCTTTGTTGATGACATCTTGATTTACTCATCCTCTGAAGATGAACACAAGGAACACTTACGGATTGTACTTGACTTGCTTAGAACCCACAAATTATATGCTATGTTCGGGAAGTGTGAGTTTTGGTTAGAGGAGGTGAAGTTCTTGGGCCATGCGATATCCGGGGAAGGAGTGATTGTAGACTCTTTCAAGATAGAGACAGTGCAAGATTAGGAATAACTTAAGAATGCCTTTGAGATTCGGAGTTTCTTCGGGTTAGCCGAGTATTACCAACGTTTTATGAAAGATTTCTCTAGATTAGCCTCACCATTGACTAAACTAACGAGAAAGGGAATCAAATTTGTGTGGAGTGAGACTTATGAGAAGTCATTTCAAGAGCTTAAGGTTAGACTTACCATTACTCTAGTGTTGATCATTCTGGAGAAGGGTTTGGGCTATTCAGTGTATTGTGATGCGTCTTGGGAAGGTTTGGGTTGTGTCTTGATGCAAGAGGGGTAGGTAGTGGCATATGGCTCACGTCGGCTGAAAACACATGAGAGAAACTATCCTACTCATGACTTAGAACTAGCAGCAATGATTTTTGCTTTGAAAATCTGGAGACATTATCTGTATGATGAGAGGTTTGAGGTATTCTCCGATCATAAGAGTTTGAAATATCTGTTTTCACAGAAAGATTTGAATCTAAGGCAGATAAGGTGGATGGAGTTTATGAAGGATTACGACTTTGAGTTGGACTATCATTCGGGAAAGCTCAATATAGAGGCTGATACCTTGAGTAGGAAATCCATTAGTAGTGTAGTTATTATTGCCATCCGAGAATGGGAGATGTTGGGCACTATCGGTGAGTTTGACTTGCATCTTGGAGAGTCCGTTGAGTCTGCAGCTTTGTTTAACATGATTACACAACCTATGCTTGTGAGCTGAGTTATAGAAGCACAACTGGGTGATCACGAGGCAGAGTCTATCCAGGGGAAGATATTTAGTGGGAATGTAGAGAAGGGCTTGAACATGTATGTTGATTCGAGTATTAGATATCTTGATCATTTTTTCATGTCAGAGTCTTGTAGAGAGGAAATACTCCGAGAGTTCCATCATTCGCGCCTTGTGGTATATTCAGGAGGCACAAAGATATATCACGACCTTAGTTACTAGTTTTGGTGGAGGGGAATGAACAGAGACGTAACCTTGTTCGTTTCAAGGTACCTTACTTGTCAACAAGTAAATGCCGAGCATCAGAGGCCAGCGGGTTTGTTGCAACCCTTGCTTATAGCCGAGTGGAAGTGAGAGCATGTCACGATGGATTTTGTTATGGGTCTTCTGAGGATTCAACAGGATAATAATGTTGTGTGGGTGATAGTTGATCGGTTAACCAAGTTAGCACACTTTGTACCTATGCGGATGAGTGACTCGGTAGATTATCTTGCTGACCTTTATGTTAGGGACTAGGGGTGGGCGTTGGTCGGTTGCGGTCACGAAACCTCAAATCCGCCATCTATCTACTGGATTGGCAGATTGGAGAAACTCAATCCGCATCCGTCCACCAATCCGGCGGATGCAGATTAGCGGATTGGTAGATGGATGTGAATCGGTTTGGCGGTTTAAAATTTTACAAATTTTCAATATAATTCAATTGTGCACTTCCCTAAAAAAAAAAAAAAAACATATGCACTTCTTTCCTCAACCACCACATTGTCCAATGCATATACAAACACTGTGCAGTGGGCAAACATTGTGCATGCACTGTCAAATATATTACAACAAACATTGTGCATCCAAACAATAGTATTACAACAAACAACTTGGGCAGTGGACAGTGGGCACAACAAGGCAGCACAAATTTTCAACATACAACCATCCAAAATAAAGTATTACAATAATCCAAAATAAAGTATTACAGTCATCCAAAATATTTAAAACATCTTAATACAATCATCCAAAATAAAGTATTACAATCATCTAAAGAAAGAAAGTTTCAACCAATAGTCATATTTTGAAAATAACTTAAAAAGAAGCAAAAAAACCATTCATTTCATTGAGCCAAACCATGAGCCATCTAAACTTACATAACAAAAAAATGAAATTATTTAATATACGGAATAATATTTTGTAACAAAATTCCAATGATAAACAATATATGACTACTATGTTATCAAAGAAATTATTAAACAGTATATTACTACTATTTAAGAAATTAAACAGTATATGACTGCTATTTAATTTCCCAAAACAAAATATTCGTCTGTTTAACACACAAATAAAAAAAAATAAAATCTACTTTAAGATTGTTATTCACACAGTGGACGTGTGTATGTATAAATTAATCAACTAAATAAAATAAGTAATCCAGAAAATAATTATATAAAATAAGTTCCGAATTAATTGTTTACAGAAATTTTAAGTTGAGGCTTGTGTTTGACACAATCTCCTTAAAGTAGATTTTTCCCTTGCTTTGCTGCTTCGAGATTTAACGGTGTCTACTTCTCAAGATGCAACGACTACTACTTGATTTGTAGCACTACAAAATCAAGTTTGGCAAACTAAACAATGCTGTAACTCTTTGTTTTTCTTCTTAGAAACTAAATGGTAGACAAATGCAGGAACACAGGAGGACGAACAGAAGAAGAAAGAAAAAAATGTTAGGAAAATTTCGATGCCAAGAATTGCTGAAATGGCAGGCTATTTATAGGAATATTGGTGGCTTTTTAGAACATGTTTCAACAGATAGAAACCTGTTTGGACAGATTCAATAGGAAAAAAACCTGTTTGGACAGAAACAGATCTATTCAGTTTGAATTTCAACAAGTATGAACCTGTTTCGGTGGAGTTTTAAACCTGCTTGGGTGGAGGAAAAAATCTAGACCAATTTATTTTGAATTTTGAAACCAAAATTTGAAAAAATTAAATAAAATACAAATGTTTTTGACCAAAAAATAAATAAATAAAATACAAATATTTTTGACCCAAAAAAATAAGTATTGGGTCGGACAAGCCCAATCCAATCTCACACCTCGCACCCGCGCCCAACTAGCCCGCATGTTTTTTTTTTTTTGTTTTGGGTCCAATGGGTCTAGCCGACTTTACTTATAACCTTACCCTTCCACAAACTTGGGTACCCCTTGAGGCCCATCCCAAGTATCCCAAGCTAGAGTTTATATACCCATATAAATCATTAAGCTTTTCCAATGTGGGACAAGCACATTTCACAAATGTGTAGAAAACCCACTTAAAGCTATATCCATGAACCCGAAAATGCACGTTGAATTCTCATTCATCCGGAAATGGCTTTGAGTAACCAAATACACGATGTTATTCATTACGCGACATTAAATATGAACCCAATTAGTACGTTAAAAATAATGTTTGGGGCCTACCTTAATTAATGCTCAAAGTTAGCAAAAAATAAGGTTTATACAAAGCCATTTTCCAACATCTAAATTTTTTTTTTTTTTGCTACTAAAGAATTTTCACCACGATTAATACAGTTGTAAGAGCTTTCAATTTTCTTTTGGTAGCTTTTTATTTGGCCTAGTGGTTATTTAGCACTATTTTATAATGTGACACTTTTATTTATTTACGAAAAACCTAGGCTACAAAATAATATTTATTAAAAAAAATAAAAAAATAAAAAATATTCCAAGTAATTTATGTAATTATTTTCTAAATAGTAGTTTACTTGAAATTATGCTTTTATAAACATTAGATTATGTGTCATTTTTTAAAAATAAATCTTGTAAAGATGACAAAAGACTTAGCAAATAGTTTTAGTGGGGTTAATTATTGATATAGAACAAGTAGTTAAAATTTTTTTGAAACAATTCGACGAGTAAAAAGTAAATAAAAAGTTAAATTGGGAGTAAAAACGTAAATTTTGTGACGAGCTTGGAATCCTCCCAAATTTTGTATCTTCCTTGTGGATTTAAAATATTTTTCGTCTACTATAACGATATCTAGCCTTATGTAATATTTTTCGCTGCATACACAATACATTTGCACTTAGTTCCTTTACTTTAAATTGTAACAAGCAAATTCTTAAACTTTATGTTAAGTTTCAATGTTACTCTTTCCTCTATTGACAAAAAAATTGACATATGAGCCACACATGATATTTTTCTTGTCAAACGTCTACACTCACCAAAAACTTATTTTGAACATTTCACTTTTAATTGTGTCCTAATGTTATATGTAAGTTAATTATAATATGTCTCATCAATATCAAATGGATGGAAAAATGAATAAAGCTTCGAACCCCCACCCCCAGTGACCCCCAGTGCCACGTGGCACCGCGTGATTGGAAGAATTTTTTTTTTTGGCCTACTGGGGGTGCTGGGGGTGCCCCCCACTGGGGGTCCCTAGCACCACTGATGGAAAAATATATAGAAACTTAATGAGGTTAAATGTCACCAAAAAAAAAAAAAAAAAAAAAAATCCTAAAAAACGTAATCTATAATTTCAATTCATCCCCTACAATATAAAAATTGAATTTAAATTACACATTTTAAAAAAAATCTATATAAAAATTCTAGATGCATAATTTTATTGTCATTGAAGATTTCAAGTCAAAATTAAAGAAGACTAGCTCAAAACTCATATTTGAGAAGACTTTCTATGCAAACTTTTATGAAAGCTAGTGACAAATCAAAGCATGTGGGGTAGGTTTTTTAAATACCGAAAGACACACATCACAAAAATTCTAATTTTTGATGCTTCCAATTAAGTTCCAAATTTTCTATGACTCTAAAAAGTCATGCATTTCTTTTTCCACATAATTTAATTTTGCTTACAAACATCCCTCCAAAACTTTTCAACAATCCATTTTTTTCCACATAAAAAGACTTGTAATTAGGGTCACTAAAGATTCTTATTTGGCCTAATCAAGATGATAATAATAATAATAATAATAATAATAATAATAATAATAATAATAATAATAATAATAATAATAATAATAATAATAATAATAATAATAATAATAGTGTACAATTTATTGTAAATTAAAAATTGATAATCTCAAAATAGAAGTCAAAAAAGCACCTCGTCACCCAACTTTTAGAAATTTACTTTTTTTTTTTCAACTTATTTAAGTTATTTCTGTAACGCCCCAAAATAATTCGACATGAACTAACCACATAACTATTACATCAACCCTCTTCCAAAATGAGACATTGACCATATTTCTTTACATAGGATCAAATGTTTTACAAAAATAATCTCACACGCAGTTATACATTCATTGATAAACTAGTACATGAATCTATAGCATGTAAAATCATCAAATCAAAAGAATAAGGCCCTCAAGGGCTTACAAGTTCCAAGGCAATAGCCTGGTTACACAAAATGGCCTCCTGGACCCATACACATTAGCCCTTGGCTTTACAAAATTTTACACAAAAATATAAGAGCAAAGTACTCTTCACAATTACGTCCACACCATCAACTCAGTGGGATCACCACATCTTTATCTGCACCAAATCCCATAGGGGTGAGCATAAAGCCCAGTAGGGAATTCTCACAAAGTATATACAGTTATGCTTTTTCCTCAACGTAAAAAAAGACGTAAATGCAATGTCATGCCAAGTTTAATAAATGAGGAAAATGTTCATTTCAATGCACTAATTCAAATTGGTAATCCCTAGGCTGGTGTTTGCAAGTAAACTCTACGAGTACTACCAAACTGTCATTTTTACCGGTATTAACCGGAAGGCTCGACACCTGTCCGCGCGGTTTTCTGGTCTTTCACCATGGACACTCAGGCCAACTTAACAGGATCAACTACACCCCCTATTCGGACTTACCACGTATTTACCCCATACCACCTTTCCATAGTTCTTATTACAATATAATCATTCTCAAAGTAAACATTTTCCAATTCATTTCAAGACGTGCAATAATGAAAATAAATCAAATCAGAACATGATGCAATACATAATATTTCATAGCGTTTTCTCCATTTCAAACATCTCTACAATAATGTCAATTCATCACTTTTATCATTTCTTCTCCTCAACATTGTTTCACAAATAACCATACCATCAATTCATAGCAATAATAACCTTCTCATCATGCCGAAATCTCAACAAGCTAGCCCTTTCAAGGCAAAATATGATGTTCTCAAAATAATTTCTTTAAGATTTCGCTACATTCACATTTCTTGGTGCATAATCATTCACCACTTTCCAACAGCACAAGTTCAAGCATTTAACATGTTATAATAACATCTTATGTCTCATATATCAATAAGTTTCCATTTTTTACTAATCAAGCTATGAGATTTACTCTCATTCATCCTTTTGACACAAATAGTAAAAAGTTTCATAGATGTTTCCTTATTTTCCAAAATCTCCAAATTCTTGGGTTTTTATCAAAAATCTAACATTTGTTCACTTCAAGGTGGAAACCAACCCAAATCACATTTAGTGCAAGATTAAAACCAACACAACTACCTCATGGGAGTTTTAAAATCAACATTATGTAGCAAAACATATATATATAACTCAGGAATTCCCTACCTTAAGCTTGATGAAGAAGGAGAAGTGAAACCCTAATTTCAAGGATGAGAAGAAGCCTTGATTTTCACCACCCCAAGAAGAGCCCCAACTAGATCTTCAAGATTTGAGAGTGAGGATGATGATCTAAACCCCAAGGATTGCAAGAATCAAGGAGTTTTAATGTTTGGGGAAGTTTTTAGAGAGAAGTAGGAGAAGAAAATTGGTTTTAGAGTGAGAATGAAAGCCCCAAAATGTGTTACAAGTTCGGCCAAAAGTGTAAGAAAAATAGGGTATTCGAACTACCCGACCCGCCGACGTGGCGCCTTCCCGACGTGCGAGCGCCCCTTCCGCGACGTGCCCTCATCCCCTGCGTGTGGGCTCCTCTCCGTACCACTCTCAGACTTTTGCAATTTAAGCAGAAGCTACCCGAACAATCCCCTGAATTCCGCACATGCGACTTAACTCCCCGCACGTGCGGTCCCTCTCCTACACGTGCGGCCAAGGCCCTCGCACGTGCGGCCCCTGGCCTCCAGTCCAGAATTTTTCGGCTTCACTCTCGGGCACTCCGGACTTGGCCGCGCATCCTCCGAAACAAGGGAGATTTAAGTCCCCGAACAAAATGAAAACAATGACTATTATTTAGAGAACTAATTCTACGTGTGATTAATCCAATGAAGATAAAAAGAGGAGTGAGGAAGAAGTAAAATAAAGAAAACAAGGACCCGGTTGTCACGATTTCTGCCTAATAAAAAAGCAAAAATTGTACCAAATATAAGCAGAAGTTGTACCAAACAGTCTGACATACACTGTTAGAATACGAAAAACTATAAACAACTCAAATAAGCGGCCAAAAAAGAAATTTACCCAAAGCATCTTTAGCAAAAAAAAAAAACAAATTCCCTAAAAGTCAAAAAAAGAAAAAAAAGAAAGAAAAAAAAAAAAAACAGCAACAGCAGCAACAACAATGATAAAAACAAAAATAAAACATTTACCAAACCTCATCAATTTATAACTATTCAAAGCTTATAATCCAGTTTAATAAAAGTGTAATCAGTGTTCTATTTAATTTTGTCGTCATGATGTGAGGATTACTAAAGACTTACGTAAGCATTATAGTACACTTCTAAATTAATTTTACCCAAAAATCAAACTTATGAAAAAACATAACAGCAAATTATATTCATAGTCTTTGTATTTTGATATTTATGTCATTTTTATTCCAGTAATTTCAATTGATTAGATTTTGACGTTGAATTTATGATTGTCTCAATTTAGTCCAATTAAATATAATTGTTAACATTTTTTGATAAAAAATAAGCACATAAGGCATGTGCCATGATTTTAAGGGAAAAATTATAAGTTACTCAATTCAATGAGTTAACTTCAATCAATTCGGTGATAATTTCAAGTCCAAAGCACTAACGGTATTATTAATTGGATCAAATTGACATAAATCTTAAATTAAGGATCAAAATTGAATCAATTGAAAGTATAGGGACCAAAATGTCCACTACAACAAGTTGGGTCTTGAATGACGATTTTTTTTTTGTCTTCAAATTAAATACATCTTCAAACTTGTTAAATCTTAGTTAATAAGTAGTCACACTGCTGTACTTTAACTAGTATATACTAACCAACATGAGAAAAATAAAATGATAAAACGAGCGAGACTTACCAAAAAGGCGATGTACGAGTTCATGGGATACCTCCTCCTCCAAATTGTCCTTTGAAACCTTGCTTCTTAAGAAACTCCATGATGCTTGATGTGATCTCAAAATGCTCGTCAATCGACCCATTCATCTTCCCTATCTCTTTATTTTGTGCTTGAATTTCCTCTTTTTGTACTTGAATTTGATGTTTCTGTGCTGTAATTTCCTCTTTATGTGACTGAATTTCCTCTTTTTGTGACTGAATTTCCTCCTTTTGCTCTTGTATTTCCATTTCTAGATGCCTCACATAGTCACTGTCAGTCGAAGCATTGGAAGTCCTGACAGAGAAGGAACGCCTCAACCTGAGTCCTTTAACATATCCCGACCTTGGCTTCAGCACCTTCACAGATAGCTCCTCCAGAGTAATTGGAACCACACCAGGTTCGGAGTAATGTTCAGCTTGGATCTTTATCATGTTATCCTGTCATTTTATAAAAAAAAAATTAGAAAAATGAATAAAGATACAATTAAAATTGCAATCATCCTAATACAAAAGGTAAATATACATACATAATTCTTTTCGCACTTCGGAGAAATCCACTACTTTGTGACATCATTAAAGTGTGTAGATTTGAAACACATGGCAACTCTGGCAGTTGGCCCCCATTTGCAATTTTCTGATTTTTTTTGTTCCACTAGTAAGTTAAATAAGAACAATGGTAGTAGAATCATCTTTAAAAAAAAAAAAAGGGAAAAAAAATTAAAGAAGACCCACCACCTCGTGTACCCTAACTGGGAGAGATTTTGTCCCACACCTATGCTTCATCTTCAATTGATTTCTATTGTCAATGTTAGCATTTGATTGCTTCTACAAGGAGCAAGTTCCAATAGAAAAATATATATATTAGGAAGACAAGGTAATTTTCAACAATAAGTAAACATAAGAAAAGTTTACCAGCCAATTGGTATCATTCCACTTCTTATCAATCAAGTTTTTCCATTTCTCGAGGTCACATTCAGGCGGTGGGTGGCTTCTAGCATACTTCTCTCCCTTAGCACTTTTAAGGTTCAGGTATTTTTTTCGTAGTCTGTAGGTGTGGCTGCTCAAGCTCCATCCACACTTTGTTGCCACCGCTTTCCTAACATTAGTGGATTCACTTTCCATGTCAAATTGATCCTAGCAATAGCCACAAATCTTGTAAGTCATGATTAATTATATTACATTAATTCAATCAATTATGTAAAACTTTTATCGTTACACGTTGAAACATAGGTGCCGTAACTTCTTCGTTAACATGTTTCCACCTACGAATGCTAAAGTCTGGCAAGTGTGTTCGGACCTCAACACCAATTTTGGAGACTAATTGAGAGGCATGATCCCCCACTGGCGCAAGATACTAGGCACTATTGTAAAGACATTACATTGACTGGTTAGTAATTAATTAAAGCGAAATCCTAAATGCAATATAAGCAACTTTATTTTGTTGTTGTTGAATAAGTCATAAAATAAAATGATAACATATAGAGATATACAAGGGGTATTCCCTAGGCCTTACAATACCAAACAAAAAAACTAGAGCTATACAAGAGAAACAAAACCAAACAAATAAAATAAACTAAATAAACTACAAAGAGAATCATCCTAAATAAACCACACAGGAATGTTCATTCGCCACATAAGGAAACAAAGGCTATGAACACTCAATAGACTAGCCATAACAATACAAAATACATTTGCACAACCCTCGAGAGAAAAAGCAAGCAAAACTAGAGATTAAGCTGTGTGGATTAAAAGCTCTGGTCTGACAACAAGAGAAAGTACTCAAAACACGCTTGACTTAATGGGTATCTAAATGCCAATGATGGTTCCGAAATGAAATCATAAGTCACAAAACAAGCAATATTGTCTACAGAGGTTCAATTGATGAAGAGAATAATTTGAAGCCAATAAAAACGGTAAAGTAAACTGTGTTCTTTGTTATATCAAAGTCAATGGCATACCCTTATCTAATGTTACTATAACTACTTCAAAGTAAATTGCTAAAGTAAACTGTGTTCTCTGTGTAAACTGTGTTACTATAATGGCATAAAGGTGATGTATTAGGTGAAATCAAGTTCATTATGCACTAAGTTAGGTGCTAAACCAGGATACTTTGTGTAAACTGTGTAAACTGTGTTACTGCAATGATAACACAGTTTACACAGAGAACACCTAATGATCACTGGTTTAAGCATACATCATTACAGTAACACAGTGCATAATGAACTTGATTTCACCTAATACATCACCTTTGGCGACAGACTAATTTCACTTTGGTTTGTAAACAATGGATGGTTTGGTTTGTAAACAATGGATGGATGTTTGACTTGAATGGATGGATGCATTTGTTTTGTTATTAATATCAACACCAAAACAGATTGCAAGACCAAAACAGAACATATATATTGCAACAGATATGGATGGATGTTTGACTTGAATGGATGGTTTAGATTAGTAGTAGTGTTGCTGCATTTGTTTTGTTATTGATAACAAGACCAACACAGATTGCAAGACCAAAATAGAACAGATATATTGCAATAGATATGGATGGATATTTGACTTGAATTAATGGTTTAGATTAGTAATAGTATTATTGCATTTGTTTTGTTATTACTAACAAGACCAAAACAGACCCAAAACAACATAGATATATGGCACGATCAAAACAGATTGTAAGACCAAAACAGACTCAAAACAACACAGATATATGGCAACAGATATATTGCAAGACCAAAACAACACAGATATATTGGAAGACCACAACATCACAGATATATCTTGTCCGACCAAAACAGACCCAAAACAATACCAACACAGGTCCAGGACTGGAATAAAAAAAGTTTGCAGGTTGTATACATCTATTTTACGTGCTGTTTGTGCTTTCTAATAGTGACAACACAATCCATTAGTCTAGTACCAATCCAGCACAATCCATCATCAATAACTATCAATTAGTCTATCACAATGCAATCCACTAGTCCAACATCTTAAAGTTCAATTTCAGAAAAAAAAAAATTAAGTAATAAAGGAATTTTGCACCAAGAAAGTTTTCAGAGAATAGAGTATGCTTTAACTGTTAGGCACTCAAGGTCAGTAAAACTTTTTTATTGAAAACTTTCTCTGCAATTTATTAGAGTAAAACCGCCAAGGTTTCGATAAGGCACCCAAGTTTTCTTTAACTGTTAGGCACTCAAGGTCTAGAACATTCATTAGAGTCTGTTCTTTTGCACCATAGAATTATATTAAAACAGAGGATTTCATTTTAATAGTAAAATTCAGCATCTTACCGACACTAGATTGGAGGGCTGCCTCCCTCGGTGCCTCTATATCGACATCAAGTGGTTTTGAGTGTTGGGTCTCCACATTGTCATGTAAATCCCCATTTGGAACAACAATTGCCTCGTGCGAAGGTTGAGGAGATGACTGCGCCAATCATTTGGGTGGCATTGGTAAGCCCTAAAAAACATAATACAAAAGCATAAACAATAAATACATAAAAATGGATAAGTAAAGATATGTATATGGAAACTCATCAAGGCCACTGTTGATATTTGTAGTCTGATCCAGTCAACTCCTTTTCTTTCCAAGACTAGTCCTGATAAGCTTATTTGGACTCCTCCTAATGGTTTATTCTCTATAAAATCTGCTTCTCTCCAGATTTCTATCTTAAGGTTGATTCCTCAATTAGTTTCATCCACTAGAACAATAATCTACAAACTACATACACCATGCAACATCATCCTAAATGTGTTGAGTCAATTCATCCATAATTAAGGCAAATAGGTAATGATAGAAAGTTATCCCTTGATACATTGTTACAAAATAGCTAAAAGAATTGGGATACCCACATCTAGGCAAATGTTACCGAACTCACACTAGGAACAAAAAATATATACAAAAGCATAACGAAATATTAGCCAGTAATACAATTCTAAACTCACTTTAGTTGATAATTCTAACCTTCTTGTGCTTATCAATTTAAAATTTTTCTAGTTAGTTAAGCAATCAATCTTGCAGTTACAAGTGTTGTAGATTGTAAATATGACTTATCAATAATTATGGAAGAGCATTGATCTAGGGTTCAAGTCTTTGCGAAATCTGTATTATTCATTCTTTGAAACATGGCAAAACGATGCAACATGTAGTACCACATTTTTTCCTAACTGCTGGCTTTTGCAGGTTTCTATCTGTGCTGGTGCCTTGTTAGGGAATTTGTTGTTGAGGGCCTACTGATGTGAGGTTACTTTTTTGGATTGGTTTCTATATTCCTAGTTTGAACACTAAAGTTGATGTTATGGAGGTTGTATGTAGGATGTATATTTTCTAGTTTTATTTTATGACTTATTCACCCAAAAAAGTATATGGAAATATAAAGATGGTATTAACAAAGCATCATTAACGAATATATAGCTATGAGACATGATAACAAAAATGAATGGCCATACATATAGTACCTCATCGTCAACACTTTCAAAGGACTCAGCATCATCAGTGTCATCTTCATGATCTGACGGTATGTAGTCATCATCATCTACCTCAACCCTAATGTTCTTTCCTGTCTGATTAACCCGATTGGGCTGAGTAGAACCCATCAAAGAAGCTGCTAAATAGTTCAATTGTAAAGCATCCATTTTCTTTTTATTCTTCTTGATTGTCTTATTTCTTTCCATTTCGTACCGTGTTCGCTTTTGTTTCGCTAGAAAACCTGGTTTGAGCCATTGTTTCTCCCCTTTGGCCATTTTGATAACTAAAAAGCATAAATTGATATAAAACATAAAATATAAAGCAGAATATTTACTTGAAGAGACACAACAAAATATAGGATAAATATGTAATGCATTAAAACCATATGTCCATATAGAAACCTAAAAAAAACAAAAACAAAATATCATAATCCATATCAGGTTCCCTATCAGGATCCATATCATCATCAAGTATGCCAAGTTCTTCATCTTCTTCGTCATCTATACCATCTCTCTTTGTTTTATTCGAAATAACCTCAGCTTCAATATCATCCCTATGAAATCGAATAATATCTTCAATGTTGATCGGGAAAACTGAGTTAATGTTTTCTTGTTGGAATGCATCATTAAATTCTGGTTGATCCGATGGTTCTCCATCACCAACCTCTGGTACATAAAACAAATCCCTATGTTGGACCTGTTGCACGACTTGCCAAGGTTTCCCCCATTTGGTGTCATTCAGGTAGAACACTAGTTTAGCTTGACTAGGCAAGATAAAAGGGTCAGATTGATACCATCGGCTTGTGACATCGATGCTTGTGCAATATGTGTCAGCTCGTATTGTTCTATTTCTACCAGTGTTACCGGTGTTGTACCATTCACATTGAAAGAAAACAACTTTATTTTGACACATGTACTCAAATTCCCAAATATTGCACAAGTGACCATAGAATTCGTGCATCTCTCCCTTGTAGTCCCCTTTGGTAAGCACACCACTATTTTGACTTTTACGACGATTGTCTAATTCCTTCGTATGGAATCGTACACCATTGATTATACAACTCGAGTACTCTTTCACTAGCAAATTAGGACCATTCGCTAATGACCGCAATTCTTCAGTTGCTTCTGGTGCCTCATCAACTCTCAATCTATTTATCTACATCCACATGCAATGTGCAACACTTGAATTATGTTAGTAATGTTTGTATTTTATACAAGCCTAATAGTGTTTGGGCAATTGTGAATATTAAAAATGACTTACATATTCTTTGAACCACTTCGGAAATTCCTTCTGTTGTATCTGAGTTATATCTTGTCCAGTGGAAATTTGTAACAAATCCTTGTGTTCTCTACTCAAATAGTTTTGGTTAATGAGGGAAATACTACTATTATTAATGACTAATAACATGAAAAATGTTAAAATATATATAATTATAAGAAACACGTACTGAAGATACTTCTCTATCTCAGGGCTATTGTATAATAAGAACCAATGAGCAATATCACGAAGTTCCTGTGACATCTCAACATGCTTTCTGATTTGACCAATAGGACGAGCAGTTTCGGTGAATATTGTCAAACCTTGACGACAGACTCCATAATCTTCATTTCGTGCATCTTGATTATGCACGGTTTCAATCCCTTCAAGATACATTGAGCAAAAAGTAATGCACTTCTTGACAATGTAAGCCTCTGCAATAGAACCTTCTGGTCGAGCTCGGTTGTTGACAAACTTTTTTAAAGCTCCGAGAAACCTTGAAGAGATAACCAATTAGGATATTGGTTAGGCACACAACATAATCTACACCTTTCATTTGAAACTACAATTTTAGAAATTACCTTTCAATCGGGTACATCCACCGATATTGCACAGGTCCTCCGAGAATAGTCTCACGTGGCAAGTGAATCGCCAAATGAACCATCACATCAAAGAAGGCTGGAGGAAAGATCTTTTCAAACTTACATAGTATGAGTACTATGCGTTCCTCTAATTTCTCCATTTCACTTCGTTTGAGTGTCCTTGAGCATAGATCTTGGAAAAAGCCACTTAACTCAAAAAGTGCTGTACTGATCTCTTTATCTACATAACCACGCATCCCAATAGGAAGAATCCGTTGTGTAAGTACATGGCAGTCGTGGCTTTTCAATCCTGTTAATCTACCATTTTTTGCATTCACTGATCTCGAAATGTTTGCCGCACACCCATCTGGATACTTGACTGATTTCAAGAATTCAAAGAAACCCTCTCTCTCTTTAGGGGTCAGTGAGAAGCTGGCTCGAGGTTTGACATATGATCCATCGGGATTTTTTGTTAGCCACAATTCTTTCCTTATATTCATATCTTCTAAATCCATTCGTGCCTTATCTGTATCCTTGTTCTTCCCATCAATTCCCAACATAGTTCCAACAACATTTTCACTAAAGTTCTTCTCCACGTGCATGACATCAATATTGTGTTGAAGCCTCTTTTTCTTCCAATACGGTAGCTCATACAAGATGCTTACCTTCATCCAATTTGGGTTCTGACGAGGTTTTTTCCTGTTGCTTGGATGTTTTCCATATGTGGCACCCGTCACGCTGGCCAATTGTTCTTCAATCTTTTCTATCGGTATCACTAAAGATCTCTTCCATTTTTCATGCTTGCCATTATATGCTTTACTCTTTCACCTTTCTAGGTGGTCATCAGGCAAGTAGCATCGATGGTTACTGTACGCAGTCTTATTTCTTAAAGATTCAAAATATGGTTCATCATTGCAAGTGTAACAAGAGTAATGACCCTTTGTTCTCCATCCAGACATGTCACCAAATGCGGGCCAATCATGTATCGTCCACATCAAAGCTGCACGCATGTAGAAAGTCTCACCAGTCGAGACATCATAGGTTAATGTACCATTTTCCCATAATTCATTCAATTCATCCACCAAAGGTCTCATGTAGACGTCAATATCAATTCCTGGTTGTGATTCACTAGGAATAAGTAATGACAGCACGAAAAATGGGTCCTTCATAGCCAACCACGGTGGCAAGTTGTATGGAATGAGTACGACAGGCCACAAACTATATGAGTCATTCATATTTCCAAAAGGGTTGAACCCATCAGTAGCCAACCCTAGCCTCACATTTCGAGGCTCCAAGGCGAATTCAGGATGTTGTGAATCGAATTCCTTCCACTTATCACTATCTGCAGGATGCCTCAATACACTGTCATCTAGACATTTTTCATTGAACCATTTCATATCCTCGGCTCTCTTTCTCGACATGTACAACCTTTTCAATCTCGGTGTTAACGGGAAGTATCGAAGGACCTTATGAGAGATCTTCTTACCTCTACCATGATTTGTCTTGTATCTAGAAGCATTACAATTTGGACATTTATCCAATGTTGCATTCGCCTTCCAAAATAGCACACAGTCATTTACACAAGCATCAATGAGCTCGTATGACAAACCCAATTCACGTAGTATTTTTTTAGCTTCATAAGTTGACTTTGGAACCAAATTATCCTTTGGTAAAAGTTTTGTTAAAAACTCTAGCATCATGTCAACTGACTTATTACTCTAATGGTTTGTTACCTTCATATTAAGTATCTCGATGACAAACTGTAACAAACTGTAATTTGTGCAACCTGGGTACACCTCACGTTTGGTATCATTCAACAATTTATCAAAAATGCGAACCTCCTCCTTCTGGGTTGTATTAGTTGATTCCCATCTTATTCGATCTTTCACTAAGGCATTAATACCTCCCAAAACCTCATTGCACTTAACGGGTATATCATGATGATAAGCCTCATTTGATTCACGGGGTTCCCCATGCACGTGCCAGACAGTGTAAGTTGATATAATCCTATGTTGCAGCAAATGAATTTGAACAATTTGAAAATTATGACGAACAACATTCACACACTTTCAACAAGGGCACAAAATTTTACCATCTCGATCGATAACCGCCATTGCAAAACGAAGAAATGATATTACCCCATCATAATATGCCCGACTTATCCTTCCATCAACTGTGCTACCTAGTGCAATCCAATTCTTGTCCATGTCTGACTATGCCGAGTTAATCAAAGGTAGGTGAATAGGAAAAATTTTAGATATAAATATATATATATTTTAATTAAAAAAAAAAGTTGAAGTCCAATGATTATACTAAGTTATATAAATTTCAACCACATAATTCACATGAGAAAATAGCCAAAGCAATTTAGCATAAACAGAAGAAGTATTCAAAACCAAAACATAAACCACAGCAAAGTAACCATCAATAAGAAGACAAATAACATAATTCAGAGAAAATTTAACCAATAAAGTAGTGAGCTGAGAGTAAAAAGTAGATAACATGACATGGAAAGAAAACCCACAATATGCCACATTGAGTTTCTAAAGCAATCAATTTAAGTACTCAAATATCCAAATACAAAATGTTATGATTGAACTACACGTATTTGGAAAAATATATATATGCCCCGAATACCAGAATTGACACATCTATCAACTAAATTGGGATATTGAAAAAATAATACATTGGGAAACAATAACTATTTTGGCTCACATTTTACTTGGTTAACAAAATGTGATAAAATTCTGCAAAGGAACTTAATAATGTACGTAAGGAGCTATGCATATAAGAAATGAACGATGCCAATAGAATTGATAGCCACATGCGACAATTCCAATGAATGGACTGAGACTATAATTTAGTACTTGTGGCCTGTTACTGCAGTTAGTACTCTGTTTGATTTTCTCTTTACTCAACTATATACGCAGTCCAGAGAAGTTAAAGCAAGATATGCTAATTTAAGGGTTTAATATTCCAATTTTTATTAAATTGATAGTTGTGAGAGAAAAAATAATTAATTAATAACTATTGAGTAAAAACCTATAGATCTAAATTTTTATATAAAACAATGCCCAATTAATACACATTAATATCTAATGAAATGTTTCCAGAGTCAGTCAAATGAGTATGCCATACAGTGTTCCCATTAAGATATTACATAACTAACCAAATATATGCCACCAACATAAGATGTATGAATTTAAAAATAAATTAAAATAAAATGACAGGCCAAGCTAGTGTATTGAAATATAGATAACCCCCATTTGCATACTTAATATACTGGTTATAGTCACATAACATTGAACAAGACACCATACTGCCACATAGTCATAGTTTAGAATCTGATACTTCAAAAATCTGGGAAAAGGGAGCTGTGATGGGTAGATATGGTGTGTAGCCTTTAGTTAAGCCTTAGTAATCATGAATGCCAAAAGTGATTGTAAATTGAGTAGAATGGTGAATAAGGAACCATGAAACTAATCCCTAGTAAGTTTACATAGACTTCATCTCGTTGAATCCAAATTGTGTTGGGGACTAAGAAACAGATGACAGTGCAGCATAATACACTACAAATAGCTAGTGCTTTTCCTGGATTCTAGGATTGTCCATTTAATCTATTGATATAAACTTTTCCATTGTAACATCAACAAAACAGTCAAAATAATCATCAAACAGTAGAAGCAGCTGTTTGTCAATAATGGTAATGAAAAAATGAAGAATAGTTCAAAAACTTTCCAAATATTAGTCTAGTGTATTAGTGTATTATAATAAAACCAGAATTTTTAATGGACTATACACACAAGATCCATATTCAGGACTACATTAATGTAGTGGTTCAACAAACCAAACTTTAACCCAACTAATTAGGATGGTTACATGAGTACTTTACTTCCCCATTTAGCTCTTTGTAAAGCCATATTTTCAGATAAAATAATGTCAGCCTTATCCTTTCTCCTTCTCTCCAATCATCTTCTTTTTTCATTTTCCTTTTTAAAAGAAAAAATCAATAACAGAATTTATAATAAGAACAAAATAAAAAATTTTCCCTTTCCAGAATCGAAGCTGAATACAAATTCCACAAATGTAGATATCATGAAGCAAGAATTAAGATTGGATTTTGTAAAAGAAACAGAACTATTCTTGTCATATCATAGAATGAGTTCTTGGGCATGTCACAACAGAAAAGGAAAAGTTGACTGCAATTTAAAAAAAAAAAATATTAAGTACTATATTACTGCTTTGAGCTATTTTTGAAAGGTGGGAAAAGATAAATATATGATAAACTGATAACAACTTACCAAGGCAGTTAGTTTCCTTCTTATTATGTCTTTATTTTAAACAAGTTGTTTAAACTGGTTGTTTCAGCTAGTTATTTATTCATAGCAGTAGGCCAAACCAACCATAGCAGCAGCCAAGCAGCTCCACCAAAGACAGGACATTCAAAAATAAGTAGAAGGACCAACTAAAGACCTATTTTCCTATGTCCAGCAGTTAGCACATCCAAGAAATCAAGGCAAATGGGCAGCAGCAAACCAGCAGCTTGAACTAGCAGTGCCATGGACATGGATTACCTAATGGAAGATGGGCTATGAACATGCCTAACAGAAGCCGAGACTAACAAACTAAATCCATGTGCAGCTCACATGCATTCATGGGTTCTTATATGGTTGGAACTTGAAGCACACAACAATAAAGGTTCAATCATCATTGATATATTGTAGTTGATATACTCCCCTCCCCTTCCCCCCCCCTCATTTTTTTTTTCTTTCTTTCTTTCTTCTTTATTTTCTTGTGAAAATGTTCTAACACAATCCAAAGTATTGACAAATAAATAGTACATCATTTAGAGTGCTAGCCTAGCATTATCACCTAATAAAGCCATTATATATATATATATATGTTTTTTTATGACCAATGTCCGGACTAGTTTACGCGCACCTCAAATAATATCATGAGAAGTACCTAACTTAAGCTAATAACATTTTGGTTGTAGAATTCGGTTCTTATTAGTTGTGTAGAACATGTTCAGATCCTCTAGAGTCCACACTCTACAATTTCTGTGGAGTAGTTCAAAACAACATCATTTCACTTCAACGGCAAAAAAAAAAAAAAAAGAAAAAAGAAAAAAGAAAAAAGAAAAAAGAAAAAAGAAAAAAGAGGAGAAAGAGGAAGACCAAGAAGAAAATGAGCAAAGATAAAGACTGGAGAAAGCTCTGCATTCAAACTGAAATGAATCTCTCAAACTTATCCTAAAGAAACATATAAATCATGGAATGGGTACAGACGAGGGAATGGGAAAATGGGTCTTTAGACAAGATGTTAGTATTGTTTTGCTTGTCATAAGATGCTTTAGAGAATCCCCTATGCTCTCACATTTTATCCTCAGCAGGTTCCTCAACGATGGATTACTAGGGCAATTTGATAATAATTTGGATGCTCTGTGAAGGAATTGTATGAAAATGACAAGTCTACGTGTTACACAGATGTTCTTCATACAGAACTTATAGACAAAGAAGGTGGGCTGAGTGTAGATTCTCTTGCCTGATGATTAGATCTTGCAACATTTTCTTTTCAGTTATGCTAGGTGCACAGGAAGAATTTTATAGAATGGGAATGTGACCCAAAATGTTCACATTGTTGTGAATATTTTCTCACATTTATGCATTATGTGGAGAATTACCTCTCTCTATGCGATACACGATTGATAATAACCTGTAGATTCAAATTGGAGAAATATCTTGTGCTTATTGTTTAAGGGGGATTTGAACATAGACATGGAGCTTAATATCAAGCACGGTTCCTGATATCACCACTGCACAACAATTGCTAAAATGATAAGATTTTCATCAAATTCTCACGATTAGTTCATTTAATTTCTTTTTGTTTTTGTAAATGGAAGTGTCATTTACCATTATAAGATAATGATTATTTCATAGCAAGATTAAGAAATGACTTCTGTTTCATTTAACTAAATCAAACATTATCCCAAAGTTATTCCAGTGGCATCCTGAATGTGATGGAATGTCAGTCATAGGATAGCCCTATTCTTGTATAGCAAACCAATTTGACATGAAAGTGCAAAGTGTCATTCACAGCAACAACCTTGTACAACAGATGAATTCCTTGTGTATCCCTCAGTTTTGGGGCACTCACTGTTGCTGTAATTAGTTGCAACTTAATCTGTCCCGTATGGTATGTGGTTTGAAAAAAGAAACCCCGCACGTATAGAGAAGTTTATAGTGATATAAACTATAAATTTAGACATCTTAAATTCATTTTTTTGAGTAACATACATATACTTCACTACTTTGGACAAAAATTTCATTATGATTCTTGGTTAGTGGTTGTCTTTGTGTTTTCATGATCCCAAATAAGGCTTACCTAAACCATTTGTTAGCCACATAATGATTTGTGGTTACTGTTTGAGCTTTAATTCCAAAAGGTTGCAAGTTGCAATACGTAATGCTAGCAAGTACAATTAGAGGTCATTCTGATTTATCGCTTGTGCATAATATACAAATTAATAAATTTTATAATTTTTATATTTAGATGATCTGTTTCAATCATATTATCTTAATGGTTTATGTTTTAAATTTTTAAATTTTATTATTATATATTACGTCTATGAATAAAAATAATTATAAACTCTATTAGTTTGTATAATATATAGCTTTAATAATTAAGTGACATGAAGGACAATCAAATGTGCCAGCTACTAAACGTCAATTATCATTGCTTTAACCTTTATTAGTTTCAATGTATTATAGTCTATTTTGAGAAAGAAAACAAACAAATTTCATCCAAAAGTAACTCAACAATTGGAAAAGAATGACAACAAAATAGTAATGATTGTGACTTGAGAAAAATGTCAAGTGTTGCTAGGCAACAATGACATGCCATAAAATAGTCTTATAACAAGATGATCTGAGTGTACCTCTCAAATCTCATGCAGTTCCTTTCAATACTTGTACTCATTAATCACCTCATCCCTTCATAATTTTCCTTAATCCTGAAATTTTGAAAACTTATTATGTACTTCTTGAACTTTGTCTCAAAAATTATAAATTTTGTGACTTCTAATACTATTGAGACAATGCCCTAAAAGTTACTATTGTGCCAAAAGTATTGAACGACTTCACCTAAAATTTAGGTTCTAAATTATATCCTAATACATTGATGAAAAAGAATGTCGGAAATAATACATTATATCCTAATACATTATATCCTAATACATTGATCGATATCATGACGTAAGTAATCAATTTTATTTTTTTATGAATAACCTAAGTAGAAAAACCTATAAAATAAACAGATATTGAACAAACATTCAAATATAGAGAGGAGTTGAACCCTAATTTTATTAAAAATGCAGACAAACAATCCAAATCATATAAAATATTCATATTTAGTCAAGGGCTTTTACTAAATTCAAACTGTTAATTATAATCAATAGGACATTCATTCTCAAGTTTATAGCAGAAACAAGCAAAACACATTAAGGATGGCCAAGTTTACAATTTACACATTCACAATTTATTGAAGAGAAACCTTGCTGGAAAGAATAAAATACACCATTAATTCTGAAAATTAATTTCAAAAATTAGGGAAAACATTAATTTTGAAAATTAGGGAAAACAGAGATTGAAAAATAGAGAAATTGAGAGAGAGAGAGAGAGAGAGAGAGGACCCATACCTGATGGAAGAGAACACACAGCAGTAAAGGAGATACGACGTCTGTGGCGACACTGAAGGAAGAGAACAGGGACGTTGGCAGCGGCGCTAGAGAAGAACACACTAAGGGGCGCTAGAGAAGAACACACTAAGGGGCGCTGGAGAAGAACACACAACACTTGTGTTTTGAGAGGGAGAGGGAGAGGGAGAGGGGGAGAGATAGAGATTGATAGGAAAACTGATTGTGTTTTGTTTTGAGAGGGAGAGACATATAGAGATACAGACTGATAAGAAGATTGACCCAAAAAAAAAAAAGGAGGGAAAAATAAACTGATAAAAAAAAAAGAAAGAAAATTAATTTAGGAAAACTGATCCCAAAAAAAAAAAAAAAGAAGAAGAAGGGAGGGAAAAATAATAGACTATTTTTTTTTCATCACTGCTTAATATGTCAAAATTCTTCTTTCAAAATTAGTGACAAAACAATTTTTTCACTAAAAGGCCTAAAAATATTAAAAATTATTAGTGACAAAAATATATTTCTCATGAAATGGTTTTAAACTATTTAAAATCAAAATTTTCAAAAAAATAAAAAAAGATAATTGGTGACGCAAATATATTCCTCATTATTAATTTTTTAATTGTTGAAAAAAAAAATTCTCACCAAAAGTTTCTAAATTTTGGCACCATAAAAAAAAATTAGTGGGAAAAATTTAGGTGACGAAACTTATTTTTTTTCTCACCTAAAAGTAAGTATTTATTGACGGAAATAAATTTCGTCACCTATTATTTTTATATTCTTATTATACGTGACAAAATTTATAATTTCTCATGGATTATTCTTATTTAGTGACGAAATTTGTTTTCTTCACTAATTTTCGTCACCATACCAATATAGAGAATAAGAGAAAGAGACACCAGAAAAAGAGCAAAGAGAAATCACGTACCAAATCACCAAGCGAAGAAGATGTGGCGGTTACCGGCAAGGCTACTAGTGGCGGCGACGATCGGCAAGGCTAATAGAGGCGACGATGGCGATCGGTGTGGTGGACGAGCAAGAGGTAAGACAAATTAATACCCTATTTTCACAGAGAGAGAGAGAGAGAGAGAGAGAGAGAGAGAGAGAGAGAGAGATGATAAATAGAAAAGGGGTAAAAAAAATTAATACCCTATTTTTTTTTTATTGCCGCTCAATATATTAAAAATTTCTCACCAAAATTGGTGACAAAATTATTTCCTCACCAAAAGATATAAAAAATATTAAAACGTTTTGGTGACGAAAATATATTCCTCACAAATAATTTTATAATTAGTGACCAATTTTTTTCTCACCAAAAGTCTCAAAATTTTGGTGCCACTAAAAAAAAAAGCGGGAAAATTTTTGGTGACGAAACTTAATTTTTCCTCACTTGAAATGAAGTATTTATTGACGAAAATAAATTGTCACATACCATTTTCATTTTTTTATTATATGTGACAAAATTTATAAATTCCTCACGAATTACTTTTATTTAGTGACGAATTTTATTTTCTTCACTAGTTTTCATCACCATGGGTTACTTTTGTTGTAGTGGTCACAAGTGACAAAATGTAAGGAGTACCGGTGTAATCTGCCCAAAACATAATTTTATGGTTATCCAATCAATATTATTAAATATTTACTTAAGGAACATTTACCTATAAATCCCATCTTGAGAAATAGTGATCCATTTAGTCCTAAGGATTTTCTTATAGACCAATTAGTCGCATTGATTTTGGAAAGGTAAATTTAATATATTATTTGAAAATTGGATTTACGGTTATACCCTTATTTCAATTAGGTTTCCTTCTTTTTTCTTTCTTTCTTTCTTCTTCTTCTTTTTCTTCTTCTTCTTCTTTCCCCTCCCTCCCCTCCCTTTTGTGCTAGAAAGGTAAGATACACAATCTATAGAAATCAAATTTGGGATGAATTTTTATATGGAAATCTTTTTTATTTGGAATAAGTTGAAATATGAGATTCTTCAAATATTTCAAAAGGAGTATAAAAATGACTTGAAATATGAAAATTTTCAAACACTTCAAAGGAAGTGAGATTCATCAAACATTTCAAAAGGAGTACAAAAACTCCTTTTAAGTTTTGGATAAATGTATAACTTCAAACTTTCAAACTCCAATGTAATACTTTAAAAAATACTCCTTCGTGTACTTTCCCAAACGTAACACTATAATATAACACCCCAAAAAACTAATTAGCGTAACACTCCAATGTAACACACAAAAACTCCTTAGTGTAGTTTTTCTAAATATAACATTAAAAAAAAAAAAAACTCCTTAGTATGGCACTCATTAGTGTATTTTTTTTCCAAACATAGCACTCTAATATAACACTACAAAAAAACTCGTGTAACACTCCAATATAACACACAAAAAAACTCTTTAGTGTACTTTTCTCAAATGTAACACCTCAATGTAACACTCTAAAAAAAGGATGTGGGATTCTTCAAATCATTCCAAAAAGATGTGGAAGTTTTCAAACCATTCCAAAAGGAGTATTAAAATTCCTAGTAAGTTTTAGGCAAATGTATAATTTCAACCTGTAAGTGTTACGTTTGAAAAAGTACACTAAAGAGTCTTTTAGTGTTTTTGTGTCTGTGTTACATTCGAGTGTGTTACATTGAAGTGTTACGTTTGGGATTATATTGATTAGAATGTTACGTTTGGAAAAGGTACACTAAGGAATTGTTTTGTGTGTTACAGTAGAGTATTACGTTTGGGAAAATTATACTAAGATTTTTTTTTAGAATGTTACATTATTACTATGTGTGTTGATTTTTGACCACACTGCCAAACAGGTACTCAGCTAGAGAACACCAGCATAATAGATTGCACCCGAACGACTTGTCACAGAAAAATAAGACTCCGGCGGTGGTTCTTCTACCCGGGGGCACTCCGACGATCAAGTCAGTACTCAATTATCTCTCAAAGATAGCAAACAGTGCTTTAACTCACTAGGCAGGAAACAAAAAGTGTACTTTAGACCCACGAGGGTGCCTTACTTTTATAGCAAACACTAACTTGATCCCTATAGAAGCCTAGCTTCAAGGGACTCTGGCTTAATGCCAATCTTGGATTCCTAGTTAGATAGAGATAAACTCCCTAAGAGTTTTATCCTTATCCATACTAAAGTCCTCATTTATTCTAGGACTCTTGACCTTTATCCGTTCATCTCGGATTCCGGTATCCCCGCAGATAACCTCGGGCTAGCTGAGATCACCTCGGCGTCATGACTAGGACACGTGGCACCTCAGCTGGTACTTCGGTGCCACCTTGGCCACGTGTTGTCATTCCCAAAAATATGCCCCCACAACTGCCCCTTAGGTTCTATTACCTCGGCATCTTGAGGTGATGGAACCTATATCTTTCGTTCACATAGCATGTCGGCTAAGACTTGCTCCACCCTTCATTACAGGGTTCATCACACGTCGCCCCTATATGACCAAGACTGTAGTGTGTTTTCTCCAATGCTTTTAGAATCAAGAACCAAAAATTTCAAATTCTTTAACCAAGATCGTCCCCCAAGCCGAGGTCTTTACTTCATTAAATAAAGAACTCCAAGAGTTCCATATGCGCATGAGCTATCATGCATGGTTTCTCAACCGTTTTTGCCACGCGTTTTTTCCTTATTGATCCGTACCTAACACGCGCCATCAGGTCGCGTCGCTTCTGTGCACGCCGCCTGATAGACACGTCGTCCTAGGCACACTAATTATGATTTTGCGGCCTTTTCATGTTTTAATAAAAAACGCCTCTCTCTCTCTCTCCGTCTTTTTACCTTTGCATCTTCGTTTTCTCCCAAGCTTTCAAGTTTTTCACTCTCTAAAAATTCCCAACCTCCATTATTGCCTTCTTTGAGTTTCCTGCAACCACTCCGTTCACCTCCTCTAGCGAAGCATCTACCGTTATGCTACATCTACCGTCATTGCCTGACTTCGACGTCCTCATACCGGCGTCATCTTCCTTGGTAAGCCACTGTTTTTCCCTCTTTTTAGTTTTTGACTTACTTCGAACTCTGTTACATTTATACACTGCCTTTGTGAATGTATTCCTATTCTCCAATCCTTACCTGTATTTTTAAACTTTATCATTCGTATGTTTGAGCATGTTCTGTTTTGCAATCTCATGTTTGCCCACTCTGTTTCTGGGTTTGCATATGCACACACACACTGTTCATATACTTGATGTTCTTGTAAATTGCCACTGTCTTCGACTTGTGCACATTTACATTTTATTCAATGTTCTTGAATCCCTTTTTGTTTTCTTGAGTCTGAATTATTGTCCTTCTCTGTTTTCTGTGTCTTTTTTCCAGATTCTTGCCTTCAATTCTTGTTTCCATAGTCTTAGGCTTGGGATTTGTTCTAGAACTTGATCTTTAGGAAAACCGAACCAAAACCCCTTTAGATTTTCAGAAAAAATTTACCTCAGTGCTCTCTAGGGTTTTAGCCGAGGTCCCTGAAACCCACACAAAACCACTATCTCTTGAATTCTCTCGCCTTGCCCCTCTTAGCCGATATTTTGGGCATGTTTAGGTGGAGAGTAGACACCCCGGAGAAGCTTCAATACTTTAGGCAAGAGTTCTCCATCACTGCCGACGTTCATCTTAGGTTGGCTGGGGAGGAGGACTCCATCATGCCCAAAGACAATTCCATGCCTTTCCCAGTAGTAGCCTTCATTAAGTGTGGACTTAGGTTCCTTCTTGACATCCTCTTCCGCCAACCTTCACTACTATAAGCTTAACCTGATGCAATTAGCCATTAACTCTTATCGAGTCATAAACGGTATAATTTCCTTAGCTAGCAAAAAGAACGCTAGGATTACTGTAGCTGACATCCAATACTGTTACACTATGTGTGGCCTGAAGTCAAAAAAGGGCTACATCTATTACCTTAAGCCGAGATC
This sequence comes from Camellia lanceoleosa, assembly GCA_025200525.1. Lineage (NCBI taxonomy): Eukaryota > Viridiplantae > Streptophyta > Magnoliopsida > Ericales > Theaceae > Camellia > Camellia lanceoleosa. The sequence continues at coordinate 101,502,381 of CM045770.1, read as the reverse complement.
CACAGAATACAAACTCATCGCCGACCTTCCAGACTCTAACAAGGGTGCTGGAGACGATTATTTCATCGTCTCGAGCAACTGGGAGTTCCCACCAGATGACGACCTTCACCTCTACCCTTTAAGCCGAATAGTGTTTAAAGAGGGAATGGTAAGAGCCAAGTGTCACTTTACATGCTTTCAAGTCTTTATTATTTTGATACTTTCGTATGTTCTAATGTCTTTTTTTTACTTGCAGTCCTTCATCAGCCTTCCAAAGACTTTCGCAAGACATTCTTCCCCAGCAAAGACTTTAAGAGGCTGCTGGGCTTTCCTGTCAATCAGCGCAAGGTTCCTCTACTGCTGAACTACATCCCGACTTACAAATCCATCATTCCCGACGTCCCTAAGAAGTGCAAGTCTCTATCTTCTGCGACAACTCCCCCAACTACTTCATCGCTAAGGCCTGATCAGGCCTCAACATCTGACCCAGCAGAGCAGCCATCGACATCTGCTCCGCAACTAATTCCTCCAGCCCAACGTCAACGCCGACGTCGAGCTCCACTACTCGCCCTCGCAAGCAGAACTCGTAGCCGGAAATGCCAAAGTGCTGAGGCATCGGCTTACGATCCAACCAACCCTCTGATTGCACTTCCAGCGGTCCAGTTCGGCACTAGAGTCACTTTCGCCGCCGTCACCGCCGACGAGATGGGACGTAAAAAGGCTGTTGCTGAAGACCTTCTAGCCGACATCCCCAATGTTGTCACAGTTCAATCTTCACCATCTCAATCCCAGCCCAAACTGAAGCCAAAAAAGGTAAAGAGGGCCAAGACAAAAGCCTCTTTCACCCAGGTGGAATCTGAAGACACCGTTCCAATCTCGAAACTTGCCGAGGTTAAGAAAACAAACTCTGCTGCCGAGAAGAGGCCCGCCGAGGCTGACCCTTCTGAAAGTACTCGGTCAAAAAAGTCGAGATCTGATTCAGTAACCACCTAGGGTCCACAAAGACCTGATGACCCCTGGGCCCCATCAATTATCATTGAGGACAAGCCAGTCAGAGTCGGTCACAGCACTACTGACATTGAAGTCGGCGTCGCCCTCTCCACTGCATTGCTTCTCCCCAATGACCTCAACCGAATGGCTGAGGTCAGCAAATACGAAAATTTTGCTCTGATGGTGTAGCACTCTGTACTGGTAAACTCTTAATACTTGGTACTCTCTATTCTCTGTTTTTATACTTAAAGAATTTACTAACTTTGTTCGTTGCATTTCTTCTAGGCGATCCAGCACGCCCACCCCTTTGCAATGCAGGCAAAAAAAATGAAGAAGGAGCTGGTCCACATGACTAAGGAGGCTGCTAGCTTGCTTAAGTCCCTAAACAAGGTCAAGGCTAAGATGAAAGCCTTAATAGATCAGGCCAAAGCAGCTAAGCAAGCCCAAGATGAAGCCGAAGAAAAGGCCAGTGCTGCGGAGGCTGTTGTTGAGGTTCTCAAGGTGGAGAACAAAGAGGCCGAAGCCCAAGCCAAGCTCCGAGCTGCTTTGGCCATAAAAGACGCCGAGATCAAAGCGGCGGACGAGAAGGCCTATGCCGAGGGGGCAGCCGATGTCCGTGAGGAATGCAAGAAACAAGTCAGACAGGCATGCAACAAGGGTTACACCCTTGGTTGGATGGTTGCTCTGAAGGAGTTGGCTGTCCCTAAGGACTCTTCGCTCAAAGATGAAGGTCGACTTGTGTTGCCATTCCCTTCCACTTCAAGCCAATCTGAGGCTAAGGCTAGGGGGGAAGAAGAAAAAGAAGAAGAAGATAGAGAGGAAGAGGAAGAGGAAGACGAAGAGGCTGAGGTGGCAGCTACTACTGAAGTTCCTGCTGGGGCCAAGTCCCTAACTCTGAATGTGCAAGTCCTAGATTTGACTCAGGATGAGGAGGACGAGGTCTCAAAAGGTGCCTCCCCCAAGAAGACGACATCCGAGGTGCCAATCACCGAAAAGAGCCTCGATCAGACTCTACAAGAGATCGACGCCGAGCTCGAGGCTGAGAAGGCTGCCGAGAGGATTTTCCAATTATCTTCTGGGGCTGAGACACAGCCTACCATTGACGTCGAGTAGTCTGACAATAGGCTTTTTCCTTGTACTTAGTACTTTTCTGAACAATGTTTTTAGTTTTCATATTTGGCCGACGTGCCGCTTTTGTAATATGAACAAGTAATCCCTCTGTAGGCCGAAGTGCCCTTTTTCTTCTTTTGAATGCAAGTATAACTTTTCTTTCAAGTGTTTGTATGTTTGTATGCTTCACTGTTTCCATACTTAGAATATTTTGCATGTCTTCGGTTTTATTCTTTTAGCTGTACAGTCTCCTCAGAGTAAAATATCTTGGACATAACTTCCAACTTGTTTATATCGGCCTTGTCTTAACACTTAAAAACATTTGAAAAAAAATATTTTCACAAGTGTTATCTAAAACTTGCCACTTTACTTATTGTCTTCTATCAAGACTTCAGTTTTCCATATTTTCCAAGTTTGGCAACCTGGTAATCTCGGCAAGCACGTATGTCGGGTACTTCTTTCAATATGAACTTCAACTTGCAAATTGATTATGAAATTTCAACAAATGTTAAGCCAGTTCCAGCTTGTAAATTTCTAACTCCCAAGCACTTTAAACTTTATTTATCATTCTCCAGCTCTCTGCCCCTAATGTGAACTAGAGTTTCACTCATGTCCACATTAAGTATATGCCTATGATGCTATTGCCGAAGTAAAATTCAAACAAAGACTAGCCGAGGTTATCAATCTCGATTCTCTGTTAACCTTACTGAAATGCACTTAGTTTCGATCTAAGTTTGATTATGCCGATATGGCAAATCTAGGTTAATCCAACTTAGTTCAACTCCATTATATGCAAGTATAATTTCACCTCTACCATATAATGAGTCTAAGTTATTCGTCATGTTTTAATCAGAAACATCGCCGACTTAGTTCAACTCTATTATATGCAAGTATAATTCAACTCTGCCATGTAATAAGTCTAAGTTATTCGTCATGTTTCAATCAGAAACATCGCCGAGTTAGTTCAACTCTATTATATGCAAGTATAATTCAACTCTGCCATATAATAAGTCTAAGTTATTCGTCATGTTTCAATCAGAAACATCGCCAACTTAGTTCAACTCTATTATATGCAAGTATAATTCAACTCTGCTATATAACAAGTCTAAGTTATTCATCATGTTTCAATCAGAAATATCGCTGACTTAGTTCAACTCTATTATTTGCAAGTATAATTCAACTTAGCCATATAATAAGTCTAAGTTATTTGTCATGTTTCAATCAGAAACATCGCCAAGGGACTGGTCAATCACATTACACAAGGTTGAACAAAAAAAAAATCGAGCTAAAATTTTATTATTACTTCGGCTAATAACAAAAAACTTTAAAACAAAAAAATCTAATGATAGAGAAACTTTAGGTTGCAAGTGTTCCAGGGTCTTGGCAACTCTTTGCCTTCACTGTCTTCAAGCCGATATGCCCCATTGCCCAGGACCGAGATGATTCTATAAGGTCCCTCCCAATTTGGGCCAAGCTTGCCCTCTCTGGGATCCTTCTTGTTGCCGACGACCTTTCTCAGGACGAGGTCCCTGACTTGAAACTCTCATGGGTTGACCTTCTTATTGTAAGCCCTAGCAAGCTGTTGCTGGTATGCCCCCAGCTAAATTCCTGCTTTCTCCCTTCTTTCTTCTAACAAATCTAGATCTCGGGCCAGGAATGCCTCATTGGTCCCATTTTCTACTACCTAGGTTCTGATCCTTGGAATGCCGACCTCCAATGGAATAACTGCTTCTGTGCCATAAGACATGGTGAATGGGGACTCCCTAGTTGATCTTCTCGGCGTAGTCCGATATGCCCAGAGTACATTAGGTAACTCATCCACCCACTTTCCCTTTAATGCTTCTAGCCTCTTCTTGATCCTATCCAAGATAATCTTATTGGATGCTTCTGCTTGACCATTACTCTGAGGGAAGCTTGGAGTAGAGTAATAATTCTTGATTTTGTACTTTGCGTAGAAGTTTTTGATTAGCTTGCTGTCAAACTGTGTTCCATTGTCTGCTATTATTGGCCTTGGGATCCCAAACCTGGTGATGATGTTATTCCATATGAAGTTTTTCACATCAACATCTCGAATCTTTGTAAGGGGTTCAGCTTCCACCCACTTGGTGAAGTAATCTGTTGCTACCAGTAAGAACTTCTTTTGTCTAGTTGCTTGAGACAATTGTCTAACAAGATCCATGCCCCATTGTGCAAATGGCCAAGGGCTGGATACTAGATTTAAATCTGTTGCTGGTTGATGTATCAAAGGTGTAAACCTTTGACACTTCTCGTACTTTCTGACATAAGCTTCAACATCTTTCGGCATATAGGGCCACCAGTACCCCTGAGTAATGGCCCTATGAGCAAGTGACCTGCCCCCAATGCGGCTTCTACATACTCCTTCATGTATTTCATACAGGAAGTCTTCAACTTGTGAAGGATGCATACACCTCAAAAGGGGTCCAGTAAAAGATCTTCTGTAGAGATGTCCTTCTGCTGTTAAACTGAACCTTGCCGACTTCAGTCTGATTTTGTGTGCTTCTTTGTGATTATCTGGCAGTTTCCCATCTCTAAGGAATATTATTATTGCATCCATCCAACTTGGTCCCATCTCCACACACAATGCTTCATACTCTGTGCTCAGTGGTTCTACACTTGGACCTGACAAATAGTCAACCATTATTGTCCTTGCCTCTCCTGGTTTCATTGCACTAGCCAGGTTAGCCAAGGCATCAGCATGGCTGTTGTTATCTCAACTTACTTGCTGTAGTCGGAAATTCTGGAATAAGACTGCCAGTCTACCCACTTCCTTTACATACGCCATCATCCTTTCATCTCGGGCTACGTATTCGCTTGTTGCCTGATTGACGATAAGCTGGGAGTCATAGAAGACCATCACCTCGTCGGCTTCCATTGCTATTGCCAATTTCAATACTGTGATCAGTGCTTCATATTCTACTTCGTTGTTTGAAGCCTTAAACCCCAAACGAATGGATTGCTCTAGCATCCGCCCAACTGGCGATACTAGTACTACTCATGCCCCCGCTCCTTATCGGTTTGAACTCCCATCAACAAATAGGTGGAAGGAGTTACCGATGTAAATCCCGCAGGGCCTGAGTTTCTTTTCTTTCTTCTGTTCTACTATCCCCCACCTAGTTTCTTCTTGTTCATCTGGACATCCTAAGCCGTGACTCAACGGAGCCCGATGTACAGTGGCACCTGGTGTGAACTTGGCCACAAAGTCAGCCAAAACCTAGCCTTTGATTGCTGTTCTAGGTCTGAATTCTAGATCATATTGGCCCAACACCATTGCCCATCTTGCTATCCTGCCGGTCAGATCTCCTTGTTGTAACAGGGACTTCAAAGGATGCTCAGTTAATGTCACAATCTTGTGGGCTTGAAAGTAATGATTCAGCTTCTTGGAAGCCATTACTAAAGCCAGTGTCAGTTTCTCCAAGGGTAAGTATCTGGTCTCTGCATCTGCTAGGGTTTTACTCACGTAGTAAACTGCCCTTTGTTCTCCCTTTTCTTCTCTAATTACCACTGCACTCACTGTATGCTTTAAAACTGCCAAGTATAAGAACAACTCCTCTCCATGTACCGGATTTGAGAGAACTAGAGCTATGGTCAAGTATTTTTTCAAGTCAGCCAAGGCGACTTCACACTCTTCTGTCCATAAGAAGTCTGTGGCTTTCTTTACTAAACTGAAGAAAGGTTTGCATTTGTCAGAACTTCTACTTAGGAACCTATTCAGGCCTGCAGCCCTTCCAGTCAACATCTGCACTTGTTTTGCCGATGTTCGGCTCTTTAAGTCCAAGACGGGACTGATCTGATCCGGGCTCGCCTCAATGCCCTTTCTGGTAACCAAGTATCCTAGGAACTTTCCTGACCCAACTCCAAATGTGCACTTCGACGCATTGAGTTAGAGCCAAAATGTCCTCAGGATATCGAAGACTACTTTCAAGTCGGCCAGATGATCCTCAGGTTCCTTGGTTTTCACAACCATGTCATCAATGTATACCTCCACTGTTTTGCTTATTAGATGTTTGAACATCTTTGTCACCAATCTTTGGTAGGTTGCTCCTGCATTTTTCAACTCGAAAGGCATTACTTTATAGCAATATAGCCTTTTTGGGGTGATAAATGCAGTCTTCTCCTCATTGGCCGGGGGGAGAGGTACATGGCTATTTGATGGTACCCCCTGTAAGCGTCCAGGAAGCTCATCCTTCCATGCCCTGATGTGGCATCCACCAATTGGTCAATCTTGGGCAGTGGGAAACTGTCTTTGGGACAAGCCTTGTTCAGGTTGGTGAAGTCCATGCAGACCCTCCATTTCCCATTCTTCTTCTGCACAACAACTATGTTTGATAACCGTGTTGGGTAGTTTACCTCTCGAATGGCTCTGGCCTCTAAAAGTTTATCCACTTCCTCTTCTACTGCCTTAACATGTATCAACATAGGCCTCCTTGGATGACAGGTTTGGCTGACCTATCCACATTCAGTCTATGGCAAGTGACCTCGGGGTCAATGCCAGGCATCTCGTATGGTGTCCAAGCAAGCACCTCAATGTTTGCTCTCAAGAACACCTCTAACTCTTTTTCCTCTTCATCGGCCAAGCTTGAGCCGAGAAGGAAGAAGCGCTCTTCATCCCCTTACTGGACTAGGATCTTCTTTAGGGCTTTCTCACTCTTCTCGGTTGGTTCTTTACCAACGTCCTCCAGGACCTCCATGTCCTCGTCCTCAATTTCTGCTGATTCTGCTCCTCGCACGCTGCAGGTGGATTTCATTACTGCCATGGAGCAATTCTTTGCCTGCACCTAATCCTCTCTGACCTCCTCAATTCCATGCTCTATTGGGAACCGCAACAGCTGGTGCAGTGTTGAGGGAACAGCCCCCATTGAATGCAGCCATGGCCTTTCCAGGATAACATTGTAAAGGGAAGGGGTGTCAATTATTGTGAACTCCGCGCTTACTTTCTTGGTGCCAGCCTGCACCTCTAAACTTATTGCTCCCAGGGGCCACGTTGGCGTTCCGTTGAACCCAACCATTAGATCATTGGACTGCTCTAGATCATCTTGGTGAAGGCCAAGCTCCTTGTAACACTTGACATACATGATGTCACAAGAGCTGCCCTGGTCAATTAAGATGCGCTTTACCTAGCACTCTCCAATCTTGAGGGATATTACCAGGGCATCGTTGTGTGGATGTTGCACCATATCTAGATCGTCTTCTGTAAAGGACACCATTGGTCCCTGGTGCTCGTCTGCCCTAGGTCTTTTTTGCCGGACCTGATACACATGTTGCAAGTGTTTTACCTTCTGAGTCTCCCTTCGTATCTCGTTCTCATTGAGCTTCGAGTGAATCACATTGATCACTCGAGATCTGCCTGCTTATGGTTGTGGTGCTGGCAGGGGTGGTGCTGCTGGTGCCTGAGGCAGTCTCTCTTGTTCCTCCCTTGTCCTGGGCTCATCTATTAGGTCCCTTAAATGACCTTGTCTTACCAGGTCTTCCAGATGTGCTTTTAGGGCTCTGCACCCCTGAGTCAGATGCCCATCCTCATTATGGAAGGCGCATCGCTTCCCCAGACTTCTTCCCATAAATTCACTAGGAATTTTCTCTGGTGCTCTATAATAGGGCTGATTCCGGATTCTTTCCAAGACTTTGTAAACCGGAATTCAGAATACGGTTGTCACTGCTTGTGCAGCCTTCAGTTCTGTCTCTTGCTTGTTGTATCCAGTGTTACCTCAGCCTCACTTCGGTGAGCCGTTTCTCTTCTCTTGTTTTGACGCCTTTATCTCTGGTGTGTCTTCCTCGGCTCTCGCATACTTCTCTATCCTGGCCATTAGTTCCTCCATACTTTTTGGCAATGTCTTTGCCAATGATTTTCGAAGCAGACAATCATCATTCAGGCCGTTCTTAAAAGACACAACTGCCACCTCTTGGTTGCATCCTAGTATTTGATTGAACACCTCATAATACCTTTTGGCATAGGCCCTGAGGCTTTTATCCTCGCCAATTCTCAAAGCCATTAGGGAGTCCAGCCTCAATGGCTGTAGTTTGTTTGTCACAACCTCGCCACGAACATCTCGGCTAGGCCTTCCCAACTTTTCACTGTTCCTTTCGACAACTTTTGAAACCAGTCTGATGCGATTTTCCTAAAGGATGAGGGAAACACCATACAGAGCAACGGCTCGTTTCCAGTGTACAGTGCCATTAAGTTCAGGTACAAGCCGACGTGAAAGTTAGGGTCAGACTTACCGTCGTATATCTGGAATCTCGGCATGTGGAACCTTTTCGAAGCCTCAAATTTGTCCAATTCTACCGAAAACGGCGTTCTCGGTTTGACTAAGGAGGTTACCTCGGCGTTATGTTGCTTCCTCTGGAGGTAGTCCCTCAAATCTTCCTTGGTCCGTCTAGGAGCCCGGTTATCAACGGATTTTAGCCTTTTTGGTGTGCTACTCCCAGTGTTGTTATGAGTCCTCTTAGATCTCCCTCCATTAGTCATGTCGAAACAAAGCTTTTTCCCTTGAGCATGCTGATGTTCTTTGGTATAAGCTTCTTTGATATGATGTGGTTTCCAAGACTCTCCCTTTATCGACTCTCCTCGCCCGACCTCCCGTGAAGGCCAGTGAGAATGTTCTTTGGTCCTGTCGTGCTGCGGGACTGCAAGAACTATTTTCTTCCCCCCTTTTTGGGCATCTTTCTTGGCCGCTGGAATTGGCGTATCTTGTAACGAAAACGCTGGCTGCATGACGTTGTTCTGCATCAGGAAATTGACGACCGATTGCAAGTCCGCCAATTTGTTCGCCGTTCCTTTCATCTCGCCGTCCCTTCGCAAGCATCTATATTTCTATACTTGGGGGTCGTTGTAGACACCCCATTTTTTACCGTCCTCAAGACTTGGACGTCATCGTTTGAACACTCGATGATCATCCATGCTCGCATTCGTTTTGAGTTCCCGGAGGTCTCGGCCGCGCGCCTTGCCTTAGGATCTCTCAACTTGTCTGTTTTGTGCTTGGTTGTGGACCAAACACTTGTGTTTTTGCTTCTGAGGGGAGAGGGTGGCTTGTTGGCCATCCCTTCAACCCATCGGCCTTGTGTTCTTGCCATCGGCCAAAAGTGTTGGCCGATCGGCACTCTTTTTGGTCAGTCGGCACTTATGTTGGTCGATCGGCCATATTTTTGAGCCGAGACCTTTCCATCTACTTTTCGCAGATATTTTCTGCCAGCTGTGACAACTGGTATCCGCAATTCACATCCTCCATACATGTGTATGGAGGGATTTGTTTCAAGACTCAAGCTTGCTCAACAAGCTTGAGAATTGGAATTCTATAAGAAGGGAGCCCCTCCTCCCTTCTCAGGGGTTCAGAAAATGGAGTCTTGAGAGATAGATATACATTTGTATCTATATCTCCTTGTTGATCCTTGTTTTGTGCTCTAAAGTGTCTTTTTGTCTTACTATTGCACACAAACACCTAGTAGAACACCATCCTTTGGTTGTTGAGGTCCTTAGGAGTTGTTTTTAGTGTTCTTGAGCTAGTTTTGGCCAGAGGAGGCTGCTGGAGTAGTGTTCTTGAAGGTGTTCTTCAAGGGTGAGCTTCTTGCTTTTAAACCCCCATTCTTGCTTAAGCTTTCAGACCTATTTGCTTATTGTTTTAAGCTTAACTTTAAACGGCAAAAAGTTCTAATTTTTGGTGCTTAAGACCTTTGTTTAAGGTCACTTTTGTGTTGGGAGTTGTTTACCCCCCCTTAGGCCTTGTTTGGCCTTGCTTTTGTGCCTTCTTTGTGAGTTTCGGGATCACCTTGTTTTGGCCTTCTCACCACTGAAATCCAGAGGGATTTTAGTGGTGGGGATGGTGTTTTAAGGTCCCAAAAAGGAGAGGGTCATCCCCTCTCCTTATGTCTTCAATACTTACCTTGAATGCCTCATGTGTGAGCATGTTTGTTAGGTTTGTTTTTAGCTTGTATATTAGCATGTATTTGTGGTTATTTTGTTGAGGCTTACCACGATTTTTTCTTGAATTGATCACTCCATGCATGGTTTATACACTTGTAGTGTAAATCACACACACTAGTCTTGTATGCTTCATGAAGTAGCATGTCATTCTAGCCTATGTTGTGTCCACTTCAGCATGTATTTGGTGTTGTCTTACCATGTCATACCTCTGTTTAGGTTTGGTTTGGTTAGCCTTTGCATGCCTCATGCACTTGTAGTGCATTTCCATGAAATTGCCTTAACATGCTTTGTGCTTTAAGCCATGTTTTTATCATGATTTTGGCTTGACCCAAAGAAGCTTTTAGCCTTGTTTGACCATGCTTAAGGTCTGTTTGGTGTTGCTTTGGTCATGCTTGCCTTGCTTTGTATAGCCATGGTTCAACCTAGCTTGTTGGCTTTGAGTATTGAGTCCTCTAGCATGCATTACTTGGACCATTTTCATGATTCGACATCATTTCATATGTGTTTTTAGTCCATGTTTCATGTTCAAATGCTTGCACTTATCACTTCTTTAATGCTTTAAAGAGTTGATGTTTTATGCCTCATGAATGGATCATTGTGCATGCCTCCATGCTTAGGTCTTTAGGATGCCATCTAAGTGGGTTTTTGGTCTTGTTTTACCTTGCCATAACTCTGTTTTTCACTGGTTAAGTCATGCCATGTTTGGTTTTGATAGGTGTAGTATAACACCTCTTTTGTAGCCTTGCATGCCTCATGCTTTTGGATTTTTGTTCTAGCTTGTGTTGGCTAGGTTTAAGCTTGTTTTTGGCCCTATCTCGACCTGCCTTGGGACTGTTTTGATAGCCCTTGGCCCTTTGGGGCTTGCCTTGCATAGCCATGGTTTGAGTCCCTTGGTTAGCCTTAAGCTTTAGGCTTTCTTGCATGCTGTACTTGCTTTGTTTGGTTGATTTGGCATCATTCCTCACATATTTTCAGAGCTTATTGCATTGCCACATTCTCATGTTTGTCACACCTTGCTCATGTTTGAGAGTTGTGTCTTGTTGCCTAGCTTATGGGCCAATTGGCATGCATGTTTGTTTTGGTACCATCGTTTTAGCACTTTTGGCCACTGATTTGGACATGTTTGAGAGTTGTCCATTTAGTTTAAGTCCATCTTTGCATGTTATTGCATGCTTGCCTTACATGTTGTCGCATGCTTATTGCATACTTGGTACATTGCATGTTGTTACATGCTAATTCCATTACATGTTGTTGCATGCTAATTTCATCACATCATGCTTGCATGTTTGCATAGCATTGTGTGTGCATGCCTTGCCTCTTGATCAAACATGATGGAGGTTGAGGCCCCCTTATGTGTTTTGTGCATTCATTCCACATTGAATTGCACACTTGGCTCCTTTGGCTATCATGCATTGGAATGCGTGATTGGTGGCCTGAGGGTCGAAAACTACACACCTTTGAGCCTTAAACATGATAAGGGGTGTAGTTGCAAACATTGTCTTGCAAATGTATTGCCATACCTCTGTTTGTCCTCTGCTGCAGCAAAACAGCATTTTGCAGGAAAAGATGGCCGATCGGCTATCGGTGTGCCGATCGGCTAAAAGTGTTTGGCCGATGACCTCATAAATGGTCGATGACACCTTTCTTTTGGCCGATGGCTTTACCATTTGGCCGATGGCCTCTTAGCATGTCCTTGAAGTGGTTCTAGACCATCACAGGACTTTTCACAGTTTTCAGAGGTGCGAAACAGTGCAAACAGAGGCAACATGAGGCATGGCAACAGATTTCCGAGTGAAGCCGATTGAGCATGCATTTGTCCCTCTTATCAAGGCTGCTTTACTTTTTTTGTAGCTTAATTAATTTGTTTAATTAGTTAAGAGTTGTGTAATAATTAATTAGCTTGTTAGTTGATTAATTAGTTGATTTGCATTATTCTTTCGGACCCTTCGTCGAGAGGGCCAATTGTTGTAATAAGTGTGTGTGTGTGTGTGATGCATGTTTTCCAACCCCACGTCTTTCTCCCTTTTACTTAACCGCTTACGATGGTTAGTATTAGGGCATATTTCATTTAGCATCCTTATGCTATGCATGTTTGCATTATTCATCTGTATTGCATGCACCGGGCTCGGTGCATCATACTAACTGTATTGTATTTCAATTCCTACTTGAATACATGTATCGAGTTGTCGCATCTCATATGCCATCTTAGAATAGCCGAGCCTATTTCTAGTTGCATTTTGCATGTGTCGCATTAGCCATCTTAACATAAACTAGGATCATGCATTGATTACTAACTAGTTCTTTAGTTTGGCTCGGAGTACACTGTGAGTGTTTATGCTTTAGCATCTTGCATGTGTGTAAGTGTTGCCACGATAGCATGCTTGCCATGAGGCTATTTGCTTATGTGATATAACTGCCTGAATGCCTGTGGGTGAAGGTTGGATTGCTTGAATTGGAACAATTCATTGAATCCTCGATTAAGCCTACTTGTGAGTAGCAAACTTCAAATCGTTTTTCAAACAACAATTATGCAATGCTTTGTTCCAAATTAGGCAATCTAGTCTATACTTGTGTGTTGTGCGCATCACATAGTAATTCTAGCTAATAACTGGAATAAGAACGCATGTGTTTTCAAAAACAAGATATCATGCTTAGTACAGGCCGATCTTTGATCGGGCGAGTGGGGGTGCTCATTACATGACCTTCCCCTCTCGTACCTAAGTTCCCGAGCCGAGGCAACTTTGGTGATGACGAACACGTGGCCTTAGGCAACGAGTCAGGGTTTCCTAAATTCCCCCCAAATAAGTATTTAGGTGGCGACTCTGTATCTGGCAAAGCAGTCCATGTTTGACACTTCTTTACAAAAATCAGTTTTCCAAAACGATTTGCCGGATTTGAACTCTTTGGTGATTTATCAGTCTTGCATTGCACTTTGCGAGATTAGATTCAGAACCGTGACATTTCAGTCCGAACTGTAGTATACTAGAGATCAAACGAGATTTCGCGCCTTCGCAAGCGCGGAGCTTCGGGAGTCCTCGGGGTGCATCTACAGTCGTCCTCATTATAATACCCGCCTCGGTCTCACTTCTTTGGTACGTCTACCTCCTGGCCAATGTCTTTCTCTCCGGGATTCTTATCTTGAGTTTCTTCGTTGCAGTTATCCTTCTCCTCGTTATGGTCAATGTGTTTACCACTTCCAGTAGGGATGTCGTCCCTGATCTTTTCTTTCTCTCCATCGTTGGCCATCTATTCTCCTTTTTTTCCCACAGACGGTGCCAAATTGTGTGTGTTGATTTCTAACCACACTACCAAATAGGTACTCAGCTGGAGAACACCGGCATAATAGATTGCACCCGAACGACCTGTCACAGAAAGATAAAACTCCGGCGGTGGTTCTTCCACTCAGGGGCACTCCGACGATCAAGTTAATACTCAATTATCTCTCAAAGATAGCAAACAGTGCTTTAACTCACTAGCCAAGAAACAAAAGCGTACCTTAGACCCACGAAGGTGCCTTACTTTTATAGCCAGCACTAACCTGATCCCTGTAGAAGCCTAGTTTCAAGGGACTCTGGCTTAATGCCAATCCTGGATTCCCAGTTAGATAGAGATAAACTCCCTACGAGCTTTATCCTTATCCATACTGAAGTCCTCCTTTATTCTAGGACTCTTGGCCCTTATCCGTTCAACTCAGATTCTGGTATCCTCGCAGATAACCTTGGGCTAGTCGAGATCACCTCGGCGTCACGATCAGGACACGTGGCACCTCGGCTGGCACTTCGGTGCCACCTTGGCCACGTGTTGTCATTCCCAAAAATATGCCCCTACAATTACATTTGGAAGAAGTACACTAAGGAATTTTTTAGTGTGTTAAATTAGAGTGTTACGTTATTGGAGCATTACATTGGAGTATTAGATTCTTGGTCGTAATGTGGAATTTATTCCAGACTGAGGAAAAATCCAAAACGTCTATAGTGTGAATTGACCGAACGTGTAATTTCATATTTCAAGAAACTTATTTTTATCCCTAAAAAATTGAACCCAAACGGGGGTAACTACCCTTTTTGTAATTTCTACTTTAATGGGACCTTTGAATTCATAAGAAACAAAAATACTAAACAATTCATAAGATCATAAGATCACATTTGAGGATTTATTGGTGTTTTACCCTTTACTTCAAGCTTATAAACGATATTATGAAATTTATTAATAAAATCAAGCTAGTGACATTTACTCAAAGATTTATGACAAAAATTCTAAGTAATTTAAGTAATTATTTGCTAAATAGTTGTTTACTTGAAATGATGCTTTTATAAACATTAGATTATGCATCATTTTTTAAAAATAAATCTTCTAATCAAGATCACAAAAGACTTATCAAATAGTTTTAGTGAAGGGTTAATTATTAATGTAGAACAAGTAGTTAAGAATTTTTGAAACAATTTGACGAGTAAAGATTAAATAAAAATTTAAATTAAGAGTAAAAACGTAACTTTTGTGATGAGCTTGGAATCCTCCCAAATTCCGTATCTTCCTTGTGGATTTAAAATGTTTGTTGTCTACTGGAACGATATCTAGCCTTATGTAATATCTTTCACTGCGAACACAATATGTTTGCACTTAGTTCCTTTACTTTAAATTGTAACAAGCAAATTCTTCAACTTTAAGTTAAGTTTCAATATCACTTTTCCATCCAATGGCATTAATAAAACTGATAAAAAAAATTGACATATGAGCCACACATGATATTTTTCTTGTCAAATGTCTACATTTCACCAAAAATTTATTTTGAACATTTCACCTTTAATTGTGTCCTAATGTTACATGTAAGTTAATTATAATATGTCTCATTAATATCAAATGGATGGGAAAATAGAGGAAATATCATTTTGCCCGCCAAACTATCACGTGTTTTTCACGTTGACCCCCATACTTCTATTTATTTCAATTTAGTACTTGAACTTTCCACAAATTGATTAATGAGACCCCTTTCGTCACCTTCCGTCTACAATTGGATGGAATGTGCTGACGTGACATTTAAAATTTCATTTTACCCTCCAAACTATATCTTAAAAATAAATTTACCCCCAATTTAAAAATCAATTTGCCCTCCACATCAGCACATTTGTCAATTGTGGACGGAAGGTGACGTCAGGGGTCTAATTGATCAATTTGCGAAAAGTTCAAGTACTAAATTGAAATAATTTGAAGTATGGGGGTCAACGTGAAAAACGCGTGATAGTTTAGGGGGGAAAATGATATTTACTCGGAAAAATATATAAAACTTAATGAGATTAAATGTCAAAAAAATAAAATAAAAATTAAGGAGTAAATTATACTTTGCACTCCTACGCTTTGCATCAAATCTTACTTTGGCTCATACATGTGAAATCATGATAGTTAACCACTCGTACTTCTGGTCAAGTCCTACTTTGGTCCCTACACATGAAATCGCGAGAGTTAACCCCCTGCACTTTTACTCAAATCTCACTTTGGTCTCTATACAAGTGTCAATGTCCCTCTTCTGTTACTTCATTTTTAAATCTTTAACAAAATCCAGTCATATGACAAAAATATGACTACGAAATGAGGGTAAAAGAAAAAAATCATTCATATTTTCCACCAATACACTTTTCCCTACATGAAAAGCATATAAGAATTATATAATACAATATATATATATGTTCGTATGGTAAAATTTGGGATGAAAAGGTAAGAATGTAGAGCTTTTGAAATTAAAAAAAAAAAAATGTGGCAAAGAAATCAAAGAGAAAGAAAGATGAATAGATAGAAGACTAAGTTACCGTGAAAAACATAGTTTCGTGATTTCAATTTATGAAAAATCCTAGTTCATCTTCTTAATTGTTACAATCCACGTTTTGTTTTAGCCTAGTACGATCATATTTTGATATAAATTTTGAGATAAATTATGTATTGATGGAAAAATGTAGATGATTTTTCTTTATTACCCTCCTATCGTAGTCACATTCTTATCACATGATTAGATTTATGTTAAAGATTTAGACAATTGAGTAACAAAAAGGGGAGACCGACTCGTGTATATGGATCAAAGTGAGATTTGACCAAAAGTAACATGTGGTTAACTATCACAATTTCACGTATAAGAACCAAAGTGAGATTTCACAAAAAGTGCTGGGAGTTGACTGCTATGATTTCATATGTAAGGGCCAAAGTGAGATTTGGTGCAAAGAACAGGGGTGCAAAGTGTAATTTACCCAAAAATACCTAAAAAAACGTAATATGTAATTTCAATTCATCCCCTACAATATAAAAATTAAATTTAAATTACACATTTAAAAAAAATTCTATACAAAAATTCTATATAAAAATTCTAAAAGCATAATTTTATTGTCATTGAAGATTTTGGTCAAAATTAAAGAAGACTTGCTTAAAATTCTTGGTCAATATTTGAAAAGACTTTCTATACAAAATCTAAGCGTGTGGGGTTGGTTTTTTAAATACTGAAAGGCACATGTCACAAAAATTCTAATTTTTGATACTTCCAATTAAATTCCAAATTTTCTACGACTCTAAAAAGTAGTGCATTTCTTTTTCCACATAATTTGATTTCTTTTACAAAAATCCCTCTAAAACTTTTCAACAATCCATTTTTTTTTCACATAAAAAGACTTGTAATTAGGGTCAATAAAGATTCTTATTTGGCCCAATCAAAAAATATATATTAATAATAATAATAGTATTGTTTGGTACAATTTATTATAGATTAAAAACTGATAATCTAAAAATAAAAGTCAAAAGTATGCCATCACCTAGTTTTTAGAAATCTATTTTTTCAACTTATTTAAGTTATTTCTACTTAATAAAAAAAGTAAAAATTGTACGTGAAGTTGTACCAAATAATCTGACATAAACTGCTAGAGCAAAAAAAAAAAAATATAAATAACTCAAATAGGCTGCACCAAATAAGCCAAAAAGAAATTTTCCCAAAGCATCTTCAGCAAAAAAAAAAAAAAAAAAAAAAAAAAAAAAAAAAAAAAGCCAACAACAACAACAACAGCAATAGCAATAATAAAAAAAAAAAAAAAAAAAAAACTTTTACCAAACCTCATCAATTTATAACCATTCAAAGCTTATAATCCAGTTTAATAAAAGTGTAATAAGAGTTCTTTTTTATTTTAGGATAAATTATCAATAAATCTTAATAGTTGGACTTAATTCTCATCAAGTCCTATTGAAAATAAGTCCTAATAAAATCATTGCTAAAAATAATTTTTTGTGACTATTTTTTACATATGTCGCTAAAATTGACAGCTAGTAACTTGTTTTTGTCATGCTTTTTATAAATTGTTGCTAAAACTTACAATTAGTGACGTTTTTCTTTGATGAATTTTTCAAATTGTCGCCGAAAGTTGAAACTTAGTGACATTTTTTGTGACAAAATTCTCAAACTGTCATTGAAAAATGAACAATTACTGACTTTTTTCTTAATAGTATTTGATAAAAAATGTTATTAATTATGATATGACCTATTAGACAATAAGTCCACCTATTATGTGACACCCCAAAGAAATTAACATAAATAAACTCATCACATTCCACTAGCATAATCTTGTTTCCAAATTAATAGCTTCCATTGCATAAATGTATGAGGAATATAATGCCTCATCATTAACATCATCATCAAATCTCTAACATTTGTATTCATTAAACTCTACAGATTTACAAAAAAATGCGATTATACATTTAACATTCCTAGAATATGAATCTATAACATGTGGCACAATAAGTTAAGTACAAATTAGTGCCTCAAAGGCTACAAATTCTAAGGCTTATGCCCGGTTACACAAAAATGGTTTTCGAACCCATAGATGTAAAACCCTTGGCTTGTTAAAATAATTACAACAAAAGAAAAGAGCCTTGTGCTCTCAAATTACATTCCACGCCTTTAACTCAGCGGGATTACCACATCCTTTCTTGCACAAAATCCCATAGGGTAAGAACGAAGCCCAATGTCACGACCCAAACCCGTTCTATGGGTTTAGCACCGTAATCGCCCGATGTCCGTGATTGCCGAAGCCCGCTATGATAAAAATAATGTCTGAGTACAGGCGAAGCCAAAACAGTAATAAAACAAGAATGTCCAATGAGTGCATATCAGATGTAAAAGATTTTTCCGAACATAGATACATTCATAAGAAAAACAGTATATACACACATCATATACAGACACTCAGGTTAGGGACCAAATCCCTACCACAGCAGTACAGTACAAGTGTCATGCAGTCTATACAAAACAGAAACAGAAAGGGTGAATCTCAAACACCCCAAAACAGCCCTAGCTTGAACAGGCATGGAACCTCGAGGTGAGGCACGAAGGTTGGCTTGACAAAAAGGGAGTTTAACCTAACGCTCCTAGCTCCGATCCGGTGCCTGGACACCTACATATATATATATATAAACAGTGAGTTAAAGCCCAGTGAATAACATATGCGTAAAGAGGTTAAGAATGAATGTCCTTTCAGTATTTAAAACAGTCATTTGAATAGTATATCAGTTATTCGATCATAGCAGTCATAAGTGGTATATCCAATAGCAAGCGATAAAGAGGGTCTTATGAGACCGATCGATTGATGGCCATCATATCGATGTGATAGTGGTTCCAAACATGGGAATCGAGAGATCTCTGTGATGGCGATCTGATGCAGGTAACAATAATAAATTACTATGGATGCCACGAATACAGTTCGCAAATAGGACAAGCATTCATTCAGTAAACAGTAAGCAATATTACTTCGGAAAACAGTACAGTTGATCATTCAGAAAATAGTCATGATTGAATATATCTTTACAACATTGTTACTCACAGAGTTCTGGGCTACAGACAGATTAATGAGCGTCCTCGGATGCTAACCCTACATAGTTACAGAATGAACACACACTAAGCTACACATTTGGGAAAACAATAATCTTAGTCCCTATCTTGACTTGGTGTGGTTCTATAACATTATCCTCATTAAGATGCCTTAATCTAGGCCTAGGAATGCCTAGGATGGAATGAGGATGCAAAGATGCACTTTAAAACACTTTTCAAAATTTGCTGAAAACAGGGGTCTCGCTCGAGCATGGATTTCTTTGCTCGAGCGAGCTTGCCAAAATAGTGTGGTCGCTCGAGCGTGAACTCCTTCACTCGAGCGGTCTGTAAAAATGCAAAAGTACTGGTTACTGGAAATCCCCGCTCG
The DNA here is from genome assembly GCA_025200525.1 of Camellia lanceoleosa. NCBI lineage: Eukaryota > Viridiplantae > Streptophyta > Magnoliopsida > Ericales > Theaceae > Camellia > Camellia lanceoleosa. Next base: position 101,483,145 of record CM045770.1, on the reverse strand, counting down.
ACGCTCGCTCAATGCTCGCTCGAGCGTGAGACACATCCTTCGCTCGAGCGTAGGTCTCTTCGCTCGAGCGTGCATCTGCGTGCACCAAAAACCTGAGAGCTTGCAATCTACGCTCGAGCCAGCATTCCTTCGCTCGATCGTATCGCAGAACAAAACGGTGGTCGCTCGAGCGTGGAATCCTTCGCTCGATCGAAGAAGCCAAATTCTGGAATTTCCAGATTTGCCTTCCAAGCTCAAACCAAGTATTCAACACATCAAAACTCAACCTCTTGGGCCAATTTCTGGGAAACACTTGTAAACTCATAGTATAACATGTTTCAAAGATCAATTTTGTAAAATCAAGTCCAAAGGTAAGCCAATTAAATACCAATTTCAAAGGAACTTCCATGAACATGCAACATGCATGAATTTAATCAACTTCAAAGCTTCTAATACAAGAACAAATGAGTCAATTCTTTCCAAATCATGATGAATTCATGAACTATAATCAAGAGATGGACATGCATGAAGCAATTTCATGATAACAACCTCAAAACTCATAAATGTGTACATGCATGCATGATACAAGCTTCAATTCAACAATTTAAGCCATATCTTGACTTTAAACTTCAAAATTAACATGGACCATGCAAGTCACAGCTTAAATTCATGAATCAAAGGATGAATGTCCTACCTTAGGTCCTCAATTTCAAGAATGGAAGCTCAAACAGGCAATCTACTTTTTAATCCTTCTAATTCTCCAAGCAAATCTTGTTGAATCAATCTTGTTCTCTCACTCTCCCTCTCTCAACGGTTTGGGACTCTAAGAACATGGCTGAAGAATGATGTATTAAGGTGCCAAACAAGTTTGTAATGGTGGCCCACTAAGTGGCAAGAGGGTAATTAAGTCAACTAATGTAATTTACCATTATTTAATCTAATTTAATCATACCAAATCATATTTCAATTAAATATACCATAAAATCACATAAATTCTAACTAGCATAAAACATTAATTAGTTTCAGATTCAGCTGCCAATAAGGCCTTCAATTTGCAGTTTAAAACATAAAACATGAACAGATAAATCAATGACAAACAGATAGAAAAGCATTTAGAATAACATACTCATGCAATCAGTTTAGGATTTCATCTTAATCAATTACATATCATGTTCAGTCACAGTTTAGCAGTAATCAGTGGTGAGGGTTGTCACACCCAATAAGAAGATCTTAACAAAGTATATACATTTTATACAGTCTCCTAAGATGAATGCATATGCCATGTCATGCTAAAAAACATATATCCCTATCTTTCGAAAATTTTGTGCACAATGCAATTTGAAAACACAACAATTCAATAACTTCAAGGTAGTTCAAGGGATGGTAAATATGACTCAGGTAATCTCTAGCCTGGTGTCTGCAAGTAGGCATAACAAGCACTACTAATCACCACTTTGTTGCTAACCGAAAGGCACGGTGTACTTCCTCCGTGCATGTTTTTGGTCTTTTACCATGGACACTCAGGCCAACTTAATCAATACCAAACTACACCCCCTATCCGGACTTACCAACATATTTACCCCAAAACAGTTCAAGATGCTCTTGTTTTATAAAACAATTCCTTTCTCAAAGCAATAATTTTCCAATGCAAGATTCAAAATCAATTATAACAAGATTAAATGGAATGGCAATGCAAAATGTAACAATGCATTAATATAGTTTCATTTTCAATTCCACCACACAATCCTTTATTGTGATCAATTTCCACATCTCTTGTCCAAGAAACATCATACCACATTTTCCAAGAGACAAAATAACAATGTCAAGCTTAAAAAAATCAACAATTCCCATTCCTCCATGAAAATCCCTCATTTGATACAAGTATAGTAATTTCTCCATCAATTATTTACCATGATAATTTATCAAGTATAAATTTCAAAAAACTCAACATTTTTCCCCAAATCCCCAAATATCTAGGGTTTCCACCAAAACTAGGTTTTTGTTCCATTTTTGAAAAGATTTTTTCCAAAACAACACCCACACTCTAGAACATGGCTCATACTCTCAAAATTTTTAGGAGAAATAGAGAAAATCCACCTTTACAATCATCTACGGTTCATTAACCCAAAATCATAGCTCAAACATATAAGAAATACCCCAAACAAGCATAAACTTGCAAAAACATATATATATATATAACTCTAAGAATGTCCCTACCTCGAGTTCGGAAAAGGAAGGAGATGAAAATCCTATAATTCAACATTGGAGAAAACTTGATTCAATCGGTGTAAACGTAGCCCTCATTGCCCTTTTCGATTTGGTGTAAAAGCCTTATCAATTTTTGAAGGTTTTTGCTAAATCTTAAAGAGAAGTTTGGATTTGAGTGTGTTTGTAGAGAGAAGGAAGATAAAAGATGAGTATATATATATATATAGAGAGAAGTGAAAAAGTGTCTTAAACAGGTTTTTGGCATCAGTTTTGACGAAAAGTGCTCGAAATTCAAGACAGATGCATCGAAATCTACATGAGCAGTTTGAATTTTGCACAAGCGGAATTCCAAATCCGCACGAGAAGATTCTGATGCCTCCACTAGCAGTTTGGTCTAGAGAAAAAACCCAATTTTGGCACAAAATCTGCACGAGCGGAATCTTAATTCCACACAAGCAATTTCTGCCCAGAAAAACCCTGAAAACCCTTTCTCAATCTACTCGAGCAGTTTCCAAATCAACACGAGTGGTTTTTGTTAGAAGAAGACAAAATTATTTTCGCACTCCGAAACAAGTTCCAATGCCCAAAACGCAAAATTTTTAACCCAAAAAAGTCAAGATAGGTTAAGTAAGAACAGAAAAGAATTTTCAACGACCCAATATGATAAACAAAACACTGAAAGTAATGCACACTATCTTACTACTCAATACTTGTCAAGTCCAAGACCTGAGACATCACATATTACAACTTACACGTAAGTCCCCCAAATTAATTTTACTGAAAAATCAAACTTATAAAAAAAAACATAACGGGAAATTATATTGATAGTCCTTGTGTTTGATCCTTACGTTATTTTGATCCTTATAATTTTAATTAATTAGATTTTCACACTGAATTTATGATTGTGTCTCAATTTTGTCCAATTGAATACAATTGTTAGCATTTTTTAATAAAAAAATAAGCACATAAATGGCATGTGTCATGAATTTAAAAGAAAAATTATAAGTCTATGAAACTCAGTGAGTTAACCTCAATCAATTTGGTGATAATTTTTTTATCAAAATAACTAACGGTATTATCAATTGGACCAAATTGACATAAAATCTAAAATTAAGGATCAAAATTAAGCCAATTCAAAATATAGGGGCTAAAATAACAGTGTGACAAAATGTAAGAACTACCGATGTAATTTGCCAAAACATAATCTTATGGTTATCCAATCAAGATTATTAAAGATTTACTTAAAGCGCATAGACAATATTATGAAATTTATTAATAAAATCAAGTTAGTGACATTGAGGAAAGACTTTTACGCTATATATAGCGATTGCAATTCTGACCCAACCTTTATTGTATTCTAGACTCGGGTTTCGTGGTTTAATGTTGTTGTTCATATCTTTTCCCCTTGTTTCCCTTTAAGTTTGTCTTTTGGATTGTTGTGGTTGTGTTTGGGACAGGTTGGTTGCTTGATTTCCAAACTCTTGTTGCCCAGATTTTGCTCTTTTGCTCGAGTGACACTTCTTGCACTCGAGTGGATTTTGCAAACTCTCAGTACTTTTGCAGGTTTACAAAACTATTGGGAGAGTGTATTGTACACTCGAGCAGGTCTTTCTGCGCTCGAGCGAGCTCAGCTCGAGCGGTTATTTCTTGTATTTGAGTGGTTGATCTGTTGCCTACAAAACTACTAGATGCGTGTTTTCTACGCTCGAGCGTCACTTCTTGCGCTCGAGCGGTGAGTGTCGTTTTCATTGTGTCTTGGCAATCGAGCGGCACTTATTGCGCTTGAGCAGAACAACTTATTGTGTCTGACGCTCGAGCATCATTTCTTGCGCTTGAGCAATCTGTGCGTATATTAGTTCACAGCAGCACCTTTTTACATCACTTTTTCACATCTTTTTCCACCAAAACCCTAGATCAGGACCCTCTCTCTCTACATTTTCACCTAGTTCTAGTGATATCTCTACCCGCTTGCCTTTGTAAAAAAGTTAGAGAATCTCAAGAGCCACATTTTGATCCGATTAAAGCTTGGTTTCGGTGTCCTTGAAGTTTCTCTATATCTTTCTTTGGTCTTCTAAGCTTGAGGTAGAGATTTTCTATACCTTTTTATGGTTTTTAATTTAGTTATTGGTTGTTGTGTTACAATGGTGGGTTTTGGAAGTATTTTGGACAAACCTAGGGTTTGGGATGTAAAATCAAAGAGGCGTTTCAAGTGAATGTGATCTAAATGGTCTTGGGGTTTGAAAATGAAGTTATATTGTTTCAAAATTGTTGATTTTGGCATTTGGGTTGACATTTGTGAAAGAGGGAAGTTAACCTAAAATGGTTTAAATATTTATTTTGTGTAAATAAATGAAATTGGTATAATAAATATCAAATTGAATGAATGTCGATGTAAATGGTGGAGTTGGATATGCATTATCGCACACTTTTGGAAATTTGAATAAATTATCTGTCTTGAGATTAAATATCTGTTTAGAAATATCTGTATTGGGCTATCGGTGGAGGATAGCTACGATTGTTGTAGAAATTGTATGAGAATTAGGTAAATTAAAACTAATCTCTTTTGGGTTGTCATTGAATATGACTATGTTTTAAATACATTGTATATGTATGATTGGTTGGAAGGATTAAGGGGATGTACTCTATGTTTGGAAGGAGATAAGGGATGGACTCTATTAAATTAAGTTGGCCTGGGTGTCTTGGGTGAAAGTCCTGAAACTACACGTATACATGGGTGCCGATCCTGCGGGCAAAATTTTCGTAAAATGGCATATTGAAGTGTTTGTGTGATAATTGTGTTAATTTGGGAACCACTGAGTTGTAGTCTCAAATGAGTCGCCTAAAAGATAATGAAACTAGCTCATGAATTGAGATGAAATGAATTAACCTAAATTGGCAAGAAAGAAAAAGGATTGAGATGTGAATTTTGGTACTCTATGATTTTATAGAATATGGATGTTTTATCGCTAGCATTGTAAATACACATTATACTTATATCTTTGTTAAGAACCATATTTTGTGTTAGATTGTTTTTACTGGGTTTTGGCTCACCTTACTTGGGAAAAACCATTTTCAGGTGTTGATGATATGCCTCCGCCAAAGCAGTAGCTCGGAAGGAGTTTGGAGCACGAGTTTTACTTCTTGTACTTATTTGTATAGCCAAGGGCTTAAATTGTATACAGTTAGACTCTCTTTTGTTGTAACCAAGCAATGACTTGGAAGATGTAAGCCTTTAGGGCAGATAATTATCCGTTTAACTTTCATTCCTATTTACTACTTATAACACATGCTGTAGATTCAGGATGAACTATTTATGAATGTATATCGCATGTGTCACTTTTTTATAACGATTGAGGTTAGTGGGAGTTTATTTTTTTGATTACGTTGTCTTATGTATATTGTGTTGGGTCGAATTATTGTAATTATTTTAGGGCATTACACTATGTTTTCTAAGGGGGTGAAGTGGTTTTGTCTCAAATCACAAGGGGTAAAATGAATTGTATTTATTTATATTTCTCTTAGATTTGCCATTCTCTTTTCAAATTCTTTTATGAATTCATGATTCAAACACAATTTTCTTCATAATACAATGACGATTACATTTGTTTACCAAAAATTATATATCACCTCATATGTTAGTATTTTATTATTAACAATAAAAATGAGCAAGTGTTGGGACTCATTACTTCAATAAGATTATGGATTCAAATCCTATGAAAAAAAATTAACATATTTTACCTTTCTCTCATTATGAGTATTGTAATATGTGATTGTTGAGTTAGGTGTGGTTACTATATGTAGTGATATTGTTGGGTTAATCTAGTGTTAGTAAACTATTTTGTTATGTTTCAATCGACACAACCTTAATACAAATTTTACCAACCAATCAATGACCAAGATATGTGTTGACGATTCAATTGCCCCATTAATATTCTAAAAAATATTTTTTGCCATTTACCCATATGAAATTTTTTTTTTCTACTAAAGAATTTTCACCATGATTAATACAGTTACAAGAGCTTTCAATTTTCTTTTGGCAGCTTTTTATTTGCCCTAGTGGTTATGTAGCACTATTTTATAACGTGACACTTTTCTTTATTTATGAAAAACCTAAGTTAAAAAATAATGTTTATAACTTAAAAAAAAAAAAAATAAAAAAAAAAACTTATTCCAAGTAATTTAAGTAATTATTTGCTAAATAGTAAGTTTACTTGAAATTAGGCTTTTATAAACATTAGATTATGTGTCATTTTTTAAAAATAAATCTTGTAATCAAGATCACAAAAGACTTATCAAATAGTTTTAGTGGAGGGTTAATTATTGATGTAGAACAAGTAGTTAAAGAATTTTGGAAACAATTGGACGAGTAAAAAGAAAATAAAAAGTTAAATTGTGTAACACTCGCATCCTTTAATCCATTAGAGTGTGCATTTAATTCCCTTATTTTCTTTTTGAGAGTCTTTGGAGTTGTTGAATGTTGATTTTGGAGGAGTATAATCCGATTTAAACTCGTTGGGTTCGTTTGTTCGCACTTGTTCTTGTCAAAAAGGTTCTTGGAAGCTTAGAAATTCTATTCTAGGGTCGACACTAGCCTTCCTAAGGGTCGACCCTTACCTGTTGGTGAAGTTTCTGGAAGTGTTGCTGGAATTTAGGGTCGACACTAGCCTTGGTGGTGTCGACACTTGTCTCTTGTTGCTGTCCACAAGGGTTGACACCAGTCTAGGAAGAGTCAGCCTTTGTATATTGCAAAATCTGTGTGTTAGTTACTGGAAATTAGTGTCAACCCTTCCTGTCTAAGGGTTGACCCCTTGCTAGCTGCCAGATTGTCTTTTTAACCTGAAGGGTCGACACCTCTGCCTGAAGGGTCGACCCGTGCTTGTTTTTTTTCAGAATTTTGGGGTTCTAATGGGCCCTACCTTTGGGGGGTTTTGTGCCTATTATTTTATTTGACCTTAGGGCTACTTTTCTACTACTATAAATAGGCCCAAACCACTTCTCTCTTATTATTTTCCTCTCCTCTTTTCTCTCAAACCGTGAGTTCTCTTCTCTCTCTCTAAAACTCAAACTTTTTCACTTAAATCTCTAGATCTACTCACCTAGAGTGATCTTTTCACCTTGGTCCTTTGAGAAAGGTTGTAGATCACGTCAAGGGCTTCCTTTTGGTCCAAATGGTTCGTGGTTTCGTCGCCATTGATTTTTGGGTCATCATCTCTTGGCTTCAAGAGGTAGGGGTTTCTAGTTCTCTTTCAATACCCTTGTTTATGGATAGATTTGTGGTATTTTCTTTATATAAATACAAAAGTTTATATTTTTATGCATATTGTGATGAATCATGAGATTAGGGGTTAGGGTTTGAAGAGAGTTGGGTTCACTTGTGGGGTTATGATCTTGGGTCATGAGTTTGGGTGTAAAAGTAATGGAAGGGTTGGAATAAAATGTGTTTTTGTGAAAAGCTTTAATTTCTTTTAAAAACCTTACAATGGCTCATGAAGATGGTTAATGGGTTTGCTTCAATTAATAGTAGAATCATGAAATTGAGGTGCTAAATTACACATATACAAGTTTAATTGAAATTTTGAAGAATTTGAGAAATTAATGTAAAAGTTGCGATTGAACTCATAATGTTGATATTTTAAATTATGTTATAATATGAAACCATACTTCGGGGAAAAGAAATTACTAATGGTATGGATGATATGAGCTTTGTGTTGAAATGGTTGTATCAGATTTTGTTGTGTGTTATGTGAATTGTATTGGGTTATGTTGTGTTGAGTTGGTTGAGTTGTGTTGTGTGGAGTTGAGTTGTGTTGGGTTGTGTTGTGGTTAGTACCCGCGCGGGGAGTTGAAAAATGGTTTTTCGGTGCCCACAACCATCCGTATCATAGCGGGTAAATGTGGGGGATGGTTTAAAAAAAAAAAATTGAAAAATGGTTTTTCGGTGCGCACGACTGTTCGTATAATAGCAAGTAAATGTGGGGGTTATAGCGATTCCGATTTTTGACCTGTTATTTGTGGTGTTCCGGACTCGGGTTTCATGGTTTGATAATATTGTCCATGTCTTTTCTTCCTTCCACTCTTTGAGTTTGAGTTTTGGGATGTCTTGGGAGTGTTTAGAACAGGTTAGTTGTAAGTCGTTCAAGCATTTGTTGTCCAGAAATTTGGCTCCTCGCTCGAGCGAGCCTTGTGAGCTCCCAGTACTTTTGCAGAGTTAAGTCCTTCGCTCGAGTGAGGTTTCTTGCGCTCGAGCGAGCAAGTGCGTCTGATGTATTTTACGCTCGAGTGACGCTTCTTGCGCTTGAGCGACGCGACTTATTGTGTCTGGTCGCTCGAGCGACCATTTCTTCACTCGAGCGAGCCTGTCATACATTAGTTCACAGTAGTGCCGTTTTGCTTCATTTTTCTGATCCTTTTTTACTCAAAAACCCTAAATCAGCTCCTTCTCTCTCTAGGGTTTGACTTCTCTCTATAAATACACCTAGATCCATTGTGTTCTTGACCCTAGTGTCTTTGAGAAAAAGGTAGAGGGCTTCAAGGGCTTCGTGTTGATCTAAGTAAGAGTTGGTTTCGTCATCTTTGGAGTTCCAATCTTGCTTGCTCGTCTTCTACACTTGAGGTAAGGATTTTCTACACTCTAATATGGTCTTTAGCTTAGTTATTTTGCTATTGTGTATAGATGGTGAGATTTGGTTGTGGTTTGGACAAATCTAAGATTTGGGTGTGAAATAATAAGAGGGGTTTTTGATGTATATGGGACAAATGGGTATGGGGTTAGAATATAAGATTTTGTTGTGCCAAAATAGTTGATTTTGGTGTTTGAGTTGATATTGGAAAAATGGGGATTTTTGCCCTAATTTGATTAGATTATTACTTTGTATAAATAATTGAAATTAACATTGAATATGTTAAATTGGATGATTATTGATATAGGTGGTGAAATTGGATATGTATTATCTCACACCTTTGGAAGTTTTGAATAAACTATTTATCTTGAGATTTAATATTTGTCTAGAGATAAATGTATTGGGCTATCGGTGAAGGATAGCTATGATTGTTGTAGAAATTGCATGAGGATTAGGCGATTTAATGCTTGTCCATTGTTGGTTGTCATTGAATGCGACCATGATATAAATACATTGTATATGTATATTTGTTGGGAGAAGAAAGGGGATGTACTCCATATGTAATTTTGTTTATAAATACAATGTATATGTGTATTTGTTGGGAGAAGAAAGGGATGTACTCCATATGTAATTTTGTTTATAAATACATTGCATATGTATATTTATTTGGGAGAAGAAAGGGGATGGACTCCATTCAAAGCAAGTTGGCCAGAGTGTCTTGGGTGAAAGACCCGAAATCTCATGTATAAATGGGTGCCGATTCCTTCAGACGAAATATCCGTAAAATGGCAAGTTTGAAGGGTTTATGTATGTTTGGTATAATTGGAAAACCATTAAGTTGTAGTCTCAGTTTGGTTGGTGAAAGATAATGAATTTAGCTCATGAATTGAGTAGCATATTGTAACAGCGCCCGCGTGGGACCTCGATGCTACAGTTCGGACTCCTCCGCTTTTGTTTGTTGCGGTTCGTAATCTGAACCAAAGAGTTCAACTCTGGCAAATCGTTTTGAGAAGAAAACAGATTTTGAAAAGAAGTGCCAAACATGGACTGCTTTGCTAGATACAGAGTCGCCACCTAAATATTTTTAAAATGGGAAATTTAGGAAACCCTGACTCGGTCTTAGAAATATGTCCGTCATAACCAAAGTTGTCTTGGCTCGGGAGCTTGGGTACGATCGGGGAAGGTCAGCTATGAGCACCCCCTTTTGCCCGGTCCGAAGACCGGCCTCTACTAACCATGATATCCGATTTTGAAAACGTTATGTGTTCTTATTCCGGTTATTAGCCTAGAATTACTATGTTATGCGCATAGTAAACAAGTATAGAGTAGATTGCCTAATTTGGAAATAAGCATTGCATATCCGTTTGTTTTGAAAATAGTTTTGGAATTTGCTACTCGTAAGTAGGCTAAAACATGGATTTCAACGAGCTTTTCCAACTCAAGCAATCCAACCTCTACCCACAGGCATTCAAACAGTTTATCTCATATAAGCATTTAGCCACATGGTAATCATGCTGTCATGGCAACATTCACACGCATGCGATATGCTAAAGCATAAATACTTACATCGTACTCCACGCCAAAACAATAAACTAGTTAGCAAACATGCATGCCCTAGTTCATGTTAGAGTGACTAATGCATCGCATACAGAATGTGTTTAGGATAGGCTCGGCTAACCCTAAAATGGCATGTGAAATGCAATCATTCGGTGCACGTATTCAAGTTAGATTTGAAGATATAATGCGGTTTGTATGATGTACCGAGGCCGGTGCATGTAAACGAATGTATGGATGCACGCATGCATTGCATAAGGTATGCTAAAATAAACGTGCCTTAATCTACCATCGTAAGCGGGTAAATAAAAGGGAAGAAAGAAGTGGGGGTTAGAAGACATACACACCACTCACACACACTTATTACAAATTTGCCCTCGCTCGAAGGGAACAAAAGAATATACAAATTAATTAACTACGCAAGCTAATTAAATATTATAGATCAATTAAATTAACTAAACAAATTAATCAATTTAATTAAAACAGTAAAACCCTCGGGAAGCGGGTCAGATGCAGCGCATGCTCGGGACTTGCTCGGAATTGCACTGCCATGCATAGTCTGCCTCTGTTTTCCCTGCTTTGCTCCTCTGAAAACTACCAAAGTCTCAGGAATGCCTCTCAGGACACTGGGGGATACCACCGGCTAAGTAGAATGACCACCGGCACTAGGATGTGGCCATCGGCACAAAATGAATCCATCGGCTGAGGATTTACTGCCGGCCGGCAGAAAATGTTGCCGGTCGGCAAACAATGCCTGCAGAATCTGCAACTCACAGCAGCAGAGGGCAAAACTTGCATGGCAATACAATTCAAACAATGTATGCACGAATCATGCCCCCTCTCATGTTTGTGACTCAAAGGAGCATGTGTCTCGATTCTCGGGCCACCAATCACGCATTTCCATGCATGATGGCCTAATGAATCAAGTGTGCACTTTCATGTCAAATGAAATGCAAGCCAATCAAACAAACCAAGGCCCAATTCCTATCACCAAGTCAAGGAACAAGATATGCATGCAAAGTACAATGCATCCTAGACATGTTAGCTAATATGCAACATGATCATGAGGGCAAGCATGCAAGCATGAACATGGACGATGTACGAACATGTAAGGTAAGCATGCAACCAAGCAAATGGTGGTCTCAAACATGACTTGGGCAGCCCTAACTAGGCCCAAAATCAGTGGCCAAAACCATGGAAGTGAAGGCTAAAATGCAAACAAACATGCAAGCACTCATGATCCAACACTTAGGCATATAAAGGCAACTCTTAAGCACACTTAAAGAGACCAAACAATAGACAATTAGCATGCAATGAAAAGCTTTAAAATCATGTCAAAACATGGTGCCAAACCAACTTAAACAAGACAAGCATAAGCATGCAAATGGCCCCAAGTACTTGAGGCAAGCCAAGAGGCTTAAACCAAGGTCAAACCCACCAAGCCTCACAAGGATAAGGGGACTCAAAACAGGTCAAAGGCAGACCTAAACAACACCCGAGGAACACCTAGATGGCATCTAAATGGCTTGAATTCAAAAGCATGCACACATGCACTTTCAAGGAGCATACAACACAAGCTCATAAGGCGTTAAAGAGGCATGCAAGGCAAGCATACAAACATGTTAAAGGGACTGAAATAACATGAAAAATGACTCCAATCCACTAAATCAAAGCAAACAAAGCATGCTATACACTTACATACTTAAGGCCAACAAGCCCAAAAATGCAAAGAGGCTATATAATGCATGCTAGGGTCGACTCAAGCAACCTAAGACAGACCTAAAGCATGGCAAAATAAGCACAAAATCTTCACAAATCTAAGCCTAAAACATGCTAAAACAAAGGCACACAACCTAAGGCATATTAAGGCAATCACAAGGCATTACAAGGTAGGTATGCAAGGCATGCATGGTACACCAAAACCAACTTAAAACCATGTTATATTATAGCAATATAAGCATGAAAAATAGTCATGGCATGCTCAACACACACTTGAACAAAGGCTTCTTCAAGAGGCTAAAAGGTGCCCTTTGCAAGGACAACAAGGAGAGGGGGTGGCCCTCTCCTTCTTGGGACTTCAAGGCATCATATTTATCACTGAAATCCCTCAAGATTTCAGTGGTGAAGAGACCCAAACACCAAAATCCCGGAGCTTACCAAAATAGCACAAAATGGGGGCCTTTCAAGGCCTAAGAGGGGTCAAACTTCCCCAAAGCACAAAACACTCTTAACAAACAATCAAGAGGGCCTAAAAATAGAACTTTTTTGTATTATACACTAAGCACAAAAACAGCTCTAAGATAGGTAGAAATAGGATGCAAAAATGGGGAATAAAGGACTAGTTTCTTACCCTTGAAGCCTTTCTTCAACAATGGTGGTCCAACAGCCCTTCTTGGCTTGAATCCACCTCCAAAACACTCAAACAAGCCTCCAAGGGTCTCAAGTCCAAGAGATGGTGTGTTAGTGTGTGTGTGTGTGAGCAAAAATGGCACAAAACACACACTTATAGAGATAGAAAATATATCTAACCCTAACCCTAGAACTCAAGCTTTTCCAAAGCTGTCTAAAATGTCTAACAAGTGTCTAACCCTAATGCCAAGAGAAGACTCTCTCCTATATAGGCAATTCCCTCTTGTAAAGCTTACAAAACAAGCCATCCAGAGAAATCCTCCCATACTGCGTGTATGGAGGAATGAAATGAGTGCCGACTATCACGTTGGCAAGAAATATCTACAAAAGTAGATAAGCAGTGGCCGCTCAAAATTGTCATTTTGACAAAATGGAGTGCCGACCGGCAACAAAGAGTGCCGACCGGCAAAATATATTGCCGGTGGAAACAAAAACCAGCCGGTGGCCTCTAGCCACTGCCGGTGGTGTGTGGGAATGCCTCACAAGGCATTCCCTGCCCCTCCAAGGCAAAACACAAGTGTTTGGTGCAAAACCAGACACAAAACGGTCGAGTTCGGAGATCTTGAGACAAGGCGCGTAGCCGAGAACTCCGGGAACTCCAAACGAACACAAACATGGATAATCACTGAGTGTTCAAACGGTGACATCCAAGTCTTGAGGACGGTCAAAAATGGGGTGTCTACACATATACTAAGTGGAAAAGAATTGAAAGAAAATGGATTAAGGTTTGGTCTTAGTAGCATATGGATATGCAGGCCTTATGAATGTTTTAATATCGACATTGTTTATGCACATGGTATTTTTATCTTTGCTAAACCTCATATATTGTGTTAGATCATTTCTACTGGGCTGTGGCTTACCCTATATGGGAACATCATTTTCAGGTGCAGGTGAGATGCTTCCTCCAAGGCAATAGCGTGGATGGATTTTCAAGAAGCAAGAGCTTCTTAATTATGTCTTGTTGTGTGTATGTTTTGTTATTTGTAAAGCCAAGGGCTTAAGATGTAATGAGCGAGACTCACTTTGTGTGACCAAATAATGACTTGGGGAGATGTAAGCCTACATGGCATTTAACTGGTTGTTAAACAGTAAACTCCGATGAATGAAAGTATTTATAGATAGGTGTAACAACCCTCACTTTGTCTTAGTCATGCTCATGTGCATTTACATGATTTTTGTCTTGTTAAGTTTGCATCTATAGACTTTGATTTGTTTTGCCTAAGTGTTGCTAGTACGCTTTGCTCTTGTTTAGTGTGTTTAGCCGAGGTCGTCCTAAGCCTAGGTCGCACCTTTGAACCTCTTACGCTTAGTACTATCTTGGAACCACTTTGGTTGACCTCCACCTTCACCTTGGCGTCTTGGCCGAGATGTCATCTAGGCCGAGATGTTACCACCTAGGCATTCTAGATCTTGATCCTTCCACCTAGTGGTCTTGTTCTGGACCGGTATAACCTAGGCTGAGGTGTGGCACTTCTAGGCCGAGGTGTGGCACATTTGGACCATGCATTATCCATCCTGGCCGAGATCATTGGGATCCCTTTTGCCGGAGCCGATGATTTAACCCGAGATCACTACCTTGCCAGATAGTCCATACCACCTTACGTGTTGAACACCCTTTGTCATACCCTTGTCTTGTCTTTCTGTCACCTTTTTGGGAGATCCAACCAGTCGTTGCCACGTGTTCTGGCGAGGTTTAAGGCAATGCGTGAGCTAGAAACATATCATTTTGCACCATATCTTTGTCTTTAGAGAGAGAAGCTCTAGGAAGAAGAAGTTAGAGTGAGAGAGCTAGATTGAAGGCTCGATTTTTGAAGGTTAAACCGTTAGATCCGTGCCTGAAGGTTAGATTCTTGATCTACTCATGTTGTTCCTTATGTTGATCCAATCGCATTGCATGATCGAGCATGATTTACAAGCCATGCATTGATTTAAAGTTTGGTTTTAGAAAGAGAAAACGTTATTCTTGTGTTCTTGAAAGAAAACCTTGTTTTGATCCGAAAGTTATAACAAGATTTCATGTTTTTGTGTTTGTTTTCTTAAGACCTTCAAGTATGGGTACCCAGGTCCATGTTTTCGAACTCATATCATGAAATCTCAGATTTTGGAGTAAGAAGTTATGATTTTTGCATTCATGTTCATGTTCTTCAAAAGGAACCCAAATTTCTTCTAAACTTCATTTCCCTAGGCGTGGTCATCGGAACCACACCTCGGCCAAGAGGTGTGGGACCTCGGCCTAGACCTGGTTGGTACCTAGTGTGTTTTAACTCCCAACACGTGTTTTGCTTTGTTTTGACTTGGTTTTGAAAGAAACGCCGAGATCATTTATACTCGTGCTAAGCTTGTTTTGAGAATGCATTTCATGCCCATCTTTGAGCATTCTTTCTTGTCTTCTTGAAGTGCATTCAGTAGACCTTGCCATGTGTTTGTAGGACTTGGACCCTTTCTTTAACCCCGACGTCCGAAGAACTAGGTGAGTGGTATTTTTAATAAAGCTATGTTACAATGTTTTGATAAAAGCTTTACTTTGCTTGTTTTGGAAAAAGTATTCAATTAAGCATGAATGATTATCCCTAGTTTTGTATAAAGTATTATCTTGTTTTGATGACATTTCGGGAAAGTCCTTAGTGCCAGGGGACTATAATGCAACTGCACCCTTGTTTTGAAAGTCTTTATTGCCAGGGGACTGTAATGCAACTGCACCCTTGTTTTGCCACTGACGGTTTTCGGCATGGGTTTGTTTGTCTGAAATGTCATCGTTTGGTATTATGTAGATGTTATTAACATCCAAGAAGCTTTGAAGGATTTGATAGATGAACTTGGTTCATCCCTTGATTTTGTACAAGTTATTATATGTATTGTTTTGACAAGTACCTTGGATATCAATCATGCAAACCTTTATTTCTAATATCATTCACTGAGTATCCAAGCTCACCCTTTCTATATATATGTAGGTAACGAGCAGGAAGGCGGTGACACCTAGATGATTAGTGAAACTTGTTTTGGATTTGCATTTTGTGGCATCTTGAAGATCATGCTTCTTGGCTTGTAGGTATTTCTTTGATGCATGTCGGCTTGAGAAGCCTTTTGATCAAGATGTATTTTGTACTTTATTTTATTTGTACCCAAGTTGTAGACCATGTTAAAGTGTATGTTATTTCATTTGATCTACGCACAGCTCTTATGGATTATTTAGATTTAAATTTATTGCTTCCGCACATGTAAGCCCCAATACATATATACTCTGATTGTGTGTGATCTTTGCAAGTTGGCCTTCTGTAATCTTGGATTACTGGCCATCATGGCACCATTCTTCTAGGGGCGGAATGGGGTCGTGACAGATTGGTATCAGAGCACAAGTTTCTTATAATACGTTATTCACACACTTCGAGTCCTAAAGAGCTTAGGTTTTCCCTTAGAACGATCTTAGGATTGCATCATATTGCTTGCTACTTGACAAGGTGTGCATCATCTTGGCTTGACTATTCGTTACTTGCATACAAGTCTATTTGCTCATTTGTTTTAAAGTTAGGTTTCGCATACTCTTAGCATCATGAGAAGGGGTAGACCTCCAGTTGGCCGAGATCATTCCGAGGACAGATTGGACAGACTAGAGAGATTGGTCAAAGGCTTGGTCCGCGAGTTGAGACAACCTAGGCCACAAGACGCTAGTACTACCTCTACCCAGGCCGAGCAGACAAACGGTCGACATGCAGTTCCACTTCCTCCAGTGCCGCAAGTGCCTCCACAGCAAGCTTTATACGGGGACGGCATAATAACCTTGATCAAGGAGTTCAAGAAGATGAACCTGCCGAGATTCCAAGGGGGTATAGAGCCGATGAAAGACGAAGCGTGGGTTTTGGAAATGGAGAAGCTGTTTGAGATTTTTCCCAGTACCGACGCTCAGAAGGTGTCATTGGCAGCATTCACGTTAGATGACGACACACGAAGATGGTGGATGATGATCCGAGAGGGTAATCCAAACTTGACTTGGGCCAGATTTTTGGAGTTGTTCTACAACAAGCATTTTTCCCTTAGTGTCCGAGATCACAAAACCACAGAGTTCCGAACTCTGACACAAGGCAACAAGACAGTGGCGGAGTACGACCGTGCTTTTACCGAGTTGGCAAGATATGCGCCTCACATGGTTGACAACGAATATAGAAAGGCTAGGAAGTTCGAAAGTGGCTTGTGTGGACTGATACAGGACCGAGTAAACATGCTCAACATGCCGACTTACGCGAAGGCCATCCTGGCGGAAGCTAACTTATGCCGATACCAGAGTTCGGGAGAGAGTCAGAGGAAGAGGCAGAATTATGATAATCACCGAGTTCCATTCAACGCCAAGAAGAAGGCAAACATGGGCAGTTCTAGCAACTCAAATCAGGAAGGTGATGCTAAGCCGACGTGTGTGAGTTGTGGGAAGCCACATTTTGGGGTCTGTCGTTGGGCGTCAGGAGCTTGCTTTCAGTGTGGCGAGATGGGTCATTGTGTGAAGGACTGTCTGAAGACAAAGGCCGACGATAGTAAAAAGAATAGGAGCACTTCAGGCTCTGCACAGAAAAATAACGTCGGAAGGGCACATGCGAGGTAGGGTAGAGTTTTTGCATTAGTGTCAGGAGACACCCAGAGTGCCAAGATAGTAGTGTCAGGTACCCTTCCCATTTGCTCTCAAGACGCATACATATTGATTGATTCGGGTTCCACACATTCATTTGTATCTGCTAAATTTTCTAAAAAGTTGAATAAGGAACTAGAACCCCTTGGTTATGTGTTATCCGTGTCTACTCCATCTGGGAGAACTATGACTGTTTCATCCATTCATAAGGCATGTGTCGTTGCGATTGAGGATGTAGAATTATTAGTTGACTTGATGCCATTGAACATAAGTCACTTTGATGTCATATTGGGAATGGATTGGTTAGTAGGAAATCATGTATCCATTAATTGTGTTTCTAAAAGTGTCACATTGAAACCCCCAAACCAAGCCGAGGTTACGTTTCAGGGTAAGGGAGTAATATCCCCACCTTACTTGATCTCATCCATGAAAGCCTATAAACTGATCCAAAAAAGGTGTCAAGGTTGTCTGTGTAGTATACTAAGTGATCTGAATGGAAGTGTTGGGCTAGCCGACATACCAGTTGTTAAGGAATTCCCCGACGTCTTTCCTAATGACTTGCCTGGCCACTTAGTCGATAGAGGAATAGAGTTTACTATTGACGTTATATTGGGAACCCAGCCTATCTCCAAAACACCCTATAGAATGGCCCCAGCCGAACTTAAAGAGTTGAAATTTCAATTACAAGAATTGTTGGATAAGGGATTTATTAGGCCGAGCACTTCACCACGGGGAGCACCAGTTCTATTTGTCAAGAAAAAGGATGGTACACTTCGTCTTTGTATCAACTACCGAGAACTGAACAAGGTAACCATTAAGAATAAGTACCCATTGCCGAGGATCGATGATTTGCTTGATCAACTACAAAGGGCACGAGTCTTTTCTAAGATTAACCTCAGGTCGGGCTACCATCAGCTGAAAGTTAAAGTTGAGGATGTTGAGAAGACTACTTTTCGGACAAGGTATGGCCACTACAAATTTTTGGTGATGCCTTTCGGAGTGACCAATGCTCCTGCAGCATTCATGGATTTGATGAACAGAGTCTTTAAACTGTACCTAGACGAGTTCATGGTTGTTTTCATCGATGACATACTGATCTATTCCAAGAGTGGTGATGAGCATGAAAAGCATTTGAGACTAGCCTTACAAACCCTGAGGGACAGGAAATTATATGCCAAGCTTAGCAAGTGTGAATTTTGGCTTTCCAGCATCTCATTTTTGGGCCATGTGATTAATGAAGAGGGTATCTCTGTTGATCCAAGTAAGATTGAAGCCGTTGTGAATTGGCCGACACCGACTAATGTGTCCGAGGTTCGTAGTTTTCTGGGTTTGGAAGGTTATTACAGAAAGTTTGTGAAGGACTTCTCAAGGATTGCAGTACCATTGACACAACTAACTCAGAAGGGAGTGGTGTACGAATGGACGGAGGATAAAGAATCAGCCTTCCAGGAGTTGAAGACGAGGTTAGTTACAACACCAGTTCTTGTACTTCCATCAGGTAATGAGGAATTTCAGATTTACAGTGATGCTTCACATAAGGGTTTGGGTTGTGTATTAATGCAAGGGGGTAAGGTTATAGCATATGCATCTCGTCAGTTGAAACCCCATGAAAAGAATTATCCTACCCATGATTTGGAACTAGCAGCCGTGGTATTTGCTCTGAAGATTTGGCGTCATTACTTATATGGAGCTTCTTGCCAAGTTTTCATAGATCACAAGAGTTTGAAGTACTTATTCACTCAGAAGGAATTAAATATGAGGTAGAGAAGATGGCTTGAACTATTGAAGGACTACGACATGCAGATTCAATATCATCCAGGTAAAGCAAACTCAGTGGCCAACGCTTTGAGCAGAAAATTAGTTGGGAATTTGGCATGTTTAGCAATGATTTCAGCGGAGCTGACTATTATTGAAGAAGTGAAGACCAGGCAGATGAAGGACAGATTCTTCAAGAGGGTAGTTAATGAATTTGCCACCAAGCCGAGGATAGGGTATACCATTGAGAATCAGGTACTTAAGTTTGAAGGAAGATTGTGCGTGGCCGACGTCCCAGAGTTGAAAAGAAGAATTTTTTAGGAAGCTCATTGTTCCAGATTTGCCGTTCACCCAGGAAATACCAAGATGTACCAAGATTTGAAACATACTTTTTGGTAGCCGAATATGAAAAGAGAGATAGCCGAGTTTGTATCTCAGTGTCTATATTGCCAACAAGTGAAAGCGAAGCATCAGAGGCCAGCAGGACTTCTTCAACCTTTGTCAATTCCAGAGTGGAAACGAGAACACATCTCCATGGATTTCGTTGTCGGGTTACCGAGGTCACAAAAAGGTATGGATTCGATTTGGGTTATAGTTGATAGGTTAACTAAGTCAGCACACTTCTTGCCTATTAAGACTACATTTAATGCCAATCGACTTGCTTCATTGTATATGACCGAGATTGTGAGACTTCATGGAGTGCCGATGTCCATTGTTTCAGACTGAGATCCGAAGTTTGTTTCTAGACTTTGGCAGAGTCTACAAAGAGCTTTGGGAGCCCAGTTAAGGTTTAGCATAGCTTTTCATCCCCAAACCGATGGGCAAACAGAGAGAACAATTCAGACACTTGAAGATATTCTTAGACTGTGTATTGGACTTCAAGGGAAGTTGGGAAGTGCACTTACCGCTAGTGGAATTCGCTTACAACAATAGTTATCAAGCCAACATTGGCATGGCGCCGTATGAAGCTTTGTATGGAAGGAAGTGTAGGTCGCCGATATGTTGGACTGAAGTAGGAGATAAAGCTTTGATTGGTCCCGAGCTAGTTCAATTACGACCGAGAAGATTAAGCTCATTCGACAAAGGATCAAAACTGTTCAGAGTCGATAGAAGAGTTATGCCGACCAGAGAATAAGAGAGCTAGAATTCGAAGTTGGGGATCATGTATTCCTGAAGATTTCGCCAATGAAGGGAGTTTCAAGATTTGGGAAGAAAGGTAAGTTAGCACCTTGTTACATTGGACCATTTGAAATTCTTGAGAGAGTTAACCCTGTTGCTTACAGACTTGCCTTACTGCCAAAACTGAGTCAAGTCCACAATGTGTTTCATATTTCGATGTTGAGGAAGTATATCCGGGATCCACTTCATGTGATTGAACATTCTGGGATTGTGATTAATGAAGATTTGGGTTATGAGGAGAAGCCAATACGGATTCTTGATAGACAAGTAAAACAGCTGATGAACAAATCGATACCGATGGTGAAAGTTGAATGGAAAGAGCATTATAGCAAGGATGCTACATGGGAAATGGAAGAAGAAATGAAAATCTGACATCCGGAGTTATTTGTGGGGCAAGATAACTCAAGTTTGGGGACCAAACTTCTTTAAGGGGGGTAGGATGTAACAACCCTCACTTTGTCTTGGTCATGCTCATGTGCATTTGCATGATTTTTGTCTTGTTAAGTTTGCATCTATAGACTTTGATTTGTTTTGCCTAAGTGTTGCTAGTACGCTTTGCTCTTGTTTAGTGTGTTTAGCCGAGGTCATCCGAAGCCCAGGTCGCACCTTTGAACCTCTCACACTTAGTACTATCTTGGAACCACTTTGGTTGACCTCCACCTCCACCTTCACCTTAGCGTCTTGGCCGAGATGTTACCACCTAGGCATTCTAGATCTTGATCCTTCCACCTAGTGGTCTTGTTCTGGACCGGTATAACCTAGGCCGAGGTGTGGCACATCTAGGCCGAGGTGTGGCACATTTGGACCATGCGTTATCCATCCTGGTCGAGATCATTGGGACCCCTTTTGCCGAAGCCGATGATTTAACCCGAGATCACTACCTTGCCAGAGAGCCCATACCACTTTACGTGTTGAACACCCTTTGTCATGCCCTTGTCTTGTCTTTCTGTCACCTTTTTGGGAGATCTAACCAGTCATTGCCACGTGTTCCTGCTGAGGTTTAAGACAGCCGGCAGAGCTAGAAACATATCATTTTGCACCATATCTTTGTCTTTAGAGAGAGAAGCTCTAGGAAGAAGAAGTTAGAGTGAGAGAGCTAGATTGAAGGCTCGATTTTTGAAGGTTAAACCGTTAGATCCGTGCCTCAAGGTTAGATTCTTGATCTGCTTATGTTGTTCCTTATGTTGATCCAATCGCATTGCATGATCGAGCATGATTTACAAGCCATGCATTGATTTAAAGTTTGGTTTTAGAAAGAGAAAACGTTATTCTTGTGTTCTTGAAAGAAAACCTTGTTTTGATCTGAAAGTTATAACAAGATTTCATGTTTTTGTGTTTGTTTTCTTAAGACCTTCAAGTATGGGTACCGAGGTCCATATTTTCGAACTCATATCATGAAATCTCAGATTTTGGAAAAAGAAGGTATGATTTTTGCATTCATGTTCATGTTCTTCATGTTCTTCAAAAGGAACCCAGATTTCTTCTAAACTTCATTTCCCTGGACGTGGTCATCGGAACCACACCTCGGCCAAGAGGTGTGGGACCTCGGCCTAGACCTGGTTGGTACCCAGTGTGTTTTCCCGTGATGAGAAACAGTGTTTTAACTCCCAACACGTGTTTTGCTTTGTTTTGACTTGGTTTTGAAAGAAATGCTGAGATCATTTATACTCGTGCTAAGCTTGTTTTGAGAATGCATTTCATGCCCATCTTTGAGCATTCTTTCTTGTCTTCTTGAAGTGCATTCAGTAGACCTTGCCATGTGTTTGTAGGACTTGGACCCTTGCTTTAACCCCGACGTCCGAAGAACTAGGTGAGTGGTATTTTTAATAAAGCTATGTTACAATGTTTTGATAAAAGCTTTGCTTTGCTTGTTTTGGAAAAAGTATTCGATTAAGCATGAATGATTATCCCTAGTTTTGTATAAAGTATTATCTTGTTTTGATGACATTTCGGGAAAGTCCTTAGTGCCAGGGGACTATAATGGTCCTGTTTGGTGTAGCTGTTAAAACAGATTGTAGATTATTGCTTAACAGATTATAGATTATGACTTTAATCAGAAGCTGTTAATCTGTTTGGTATAACTGTTGGATTATAGATTTAAGTTGTTAAGTAGTGTTTGTTAAATAAGCTGTGAAGTAGTTTTTTCAATTAACTTTTATTTTTTATTATTCACTATTTGTCTACATTTCTCATAAAAAATAATAATAATATTTTATAGTCCATTTGTGTCTTTTTCTATTTTTAAAAAAATAAAAAATAAAAAAATCTAAGAGTATAACCGTAAATTAACATGTCCATAGCAGAAGTTGATAATCAGAAGCAAGGGGTGAGCAGCTTCTCAGAATCAGCTTTTTTGACTTAAAATAAGTTGTTAGAATCAGAAACTGTTTGAAATAAGTTTAATCAAACAGTCCAAAATAACTTTTTAAAAGTCAGAAGCTATAAGTTGGCTCAAAAAAGCCCCACCAAACACCCTCAATGCAATTGCACCCTTGTTTTGAAAGTCCTTAGTGCCAGAGGACTATAATGCAACTGCACCCTTGTGTTGAAAGTCCTTAGTGCCAGGGGACTATAATGCAACTGCACCCTTGTTTTGCCATTGACGGTTTTCCACATGGGTTTGTTTGTCCGGAATGTCATCGTTTGGTATTATGTAGATGTTATTAACATCCAAGAAGCTTTGAAGGATTTGATAGATGAACTTGGTTCATCCCTTGATTTTGTACAAGTTATTATATGTATTGTTTTGACAAGTACCTTGGATATCAATCATGCAAACCTTTATTTCTAATATCATTCACTGAGTATCCAAGCTCACCCTCTTTATATATATGTAGGTGACGAGCAGGAAGGCGGTGACACCTAGATGATTAGTGCAACTTGTTTTGGATTTGCATTTTGTGGCATCTTGCAGATCATGCTTCTTGGCTTATAGATATTTCTTTTATACATGTCGGCTTGAGAAGCCTTTTGATCAAGATATATTTTGTACTTTATTTTATTTGTCCCCCAGTTGTAGACCATGTTAAAGTGTATGTTATTTCCTTTGATCTACGCACAGCTCTTACGGATTATTTAGATTTAAATTTATTGCTTCCGCACATGTAAGCCCCAATACATATATACTCTGATTGTGTGTGATCTTTGCAAGTTGGCCTTCGGTAATCTTGGATTACTGGCCATCATGGCACCATTCTTCTAGGGGCGGAATGGGGTTGTGACAATAGGTTTATTGTATTATTTTGGGGGCGTTACAGGGGTGGTTTGAATTCAAGGTGCCCAATTGCCCTGTCTAGGTTTATCGCTGGACGAATGTGGGAAAGATGTTTTTGGGTGTCCACACAGTCCTGCCCTATTATAGCCGGCGAAAGTGGAAAAATGATTTTTGGGTGTCTACACAGTCCCGCCATATTATAGCTGGCAAAAGTGGAAAAACAGATGGTTTTCAAAAATGTTTTTGGTGCCCACGTCCTGCTCTATAATAGCCGGCAAATGTGGGGGATGGTTTTAAAAAGTTGAAAATGGTTTTTGAAAAAAGATATGGCTTTTGATAAAATGATTTTTGGGAGTTCATTTCCCGCCGTATCATAGCCGGCAAAAAGTAGAATGTGCTATGAATTGGGTGCCCGCTATCCCGCCGTATCAAGTTGGCAAAAGGTGGAATGTGTTGTGACGTGTGTAGTGGCCGGTGATGATATGTGTGACTTGTGATGAACCTGTGAAATTACCATTTGATGTGTAATTTGATATGGAAGGGGAATGTATATGGAAATTATTTGAAAAGAATGGATAATGAAATGGTAATTGGATAAGGGGTTAGTGATAAAGAACTCACCAGGTTGTTTGTATCTATAAAGAAAAATTAAGAGTTTTGTTTTGTGATTAATTGAGACATTCAATTAAAAGGGTTTATTTGTCACGCCCCAAGCTCCGTGACAACGCCGCACACTCATTTAAGTGAGCATGCAAGGCTAGGAGTCCAACACATAGCCAACAATGTAAAATACTCCAATTAAATCCTTAATTATCATAATGCTAAAATCCATAAAAATTGATTATTCTTATCATATGAAATTATCCACCAAGTCCACTAATAAAATCCATTAACAAAACAATAATCCAAGTACTTAAATCATAGTCCTACTCTCGGCACTCCCACATGTAAAAATCCCGCGCAGCTTTACTCTTCAGAATCTGAAAAAAAAATAAGGGTAAGCTAGATAGCCTAGTAAATAATCAACCATCACTGCTAGCTGGATCAAGTATACAAAAATAAATCAATAGTCGATCACCAATAAATATAATTTTTCGCTACAATTCAATAAATGAACAATTATTTGCAAGATGGTTTCGTAACTAAAAGTAAACAATGTATAATCCATTTTAATTGAAAAGCCAACTAGATAATTCAAAGCAAATTCGTTGTTCAAATAGATAGTTCAATATTTAGATGGTTCAATGATTTGATTCACAAAACCCAAGTCTCAGCGACTACGGTCACTTAGCCTGTGACAAAATATTCAAATAATTTTCATAATAATATTCAATAGTGTTTTATACTTGACCCATATTTTATTTTAAGAGAACATGAAGGCTATAAATAAATATTTATAATTTTAATCGATTCAATAAGAATAAAAATGAACCAACAGTGATAGAATGTTACTTACCTCAAACAGCTAAAACAATATTTCCCAAACTAATATCCAATTACCAAGATCCACCTCAATCTCACAAACCGTCTCGATCACCTATACTTCTACAGTGGAGATCTAGAAGAGATACCGAGAAAGTGCGAATGATGGAAATATAGTGGCGGTGAGAGATGGATTTGTTTCTTCAAGGCACAAAAATTGAAGATTTGGATATCTATAAATCTGGACTATGTGAGATACGAATGGTGGGTGATACCAGTGGAAAGTGGATGAGGTACGAATGCCTATGGACAACGAGTTATGAACGCCGGTGGATGGTAATTGAGGCACTAACGATAGAAAACCCTAGAAAGAAATCATTGTGAGAAATAAGTTTTCTTCTTTTACATAAAGGGTTATTAACCAAATTCCTTAAAATTACTAAATTACCCATACAAATTAATTTAACTGCTACTTTAACCAAAAATAATTCTACATGTAACTTGGGTTTTACATTCTTCCCTCCTTAAAAGAAATTTCATCCTCGAAATTTGACATACCTGGAGTCTCAAAAAGTTGTGGATACTTTCGTTTCATTTCCTTCTCGAGTTCCCAAGTTGCTTCTCTTTCTGAGTGATTGCTCCATTGAACCTTAACATAGTGGATGACTCGACGCCTCAAAACCTGTTCTTTCCTATCAACAATTCGTATAGGGTGTTCCTCATAAGTCAAATCCTCCTTAAACTGTAACGGTGCATGATCAATTACATGACTAGGATCCGGTATATACTTCCTTAACATTGAGATAGGAAAAACATTATGAACTCCAGCTAGTGAATGTGGTAGGGCAAGTCTGTAAGCTACCTCTCCAATTTGATCTAAAACCTCAAATGGCCCAACAAATCTAGGACTCAATTTACCACGAACACCAAACCTCATTACTCCTTTCATAGGAGACACCTTAAGGAACACATGGTCTCCAACCCCAAACACCAAATCGCGTCTCCTATTATCTGCATAACTTTTTTGTCTACTCTGTGCCGTGCGAAGTCGCTCTCTAATAAGATTGATCTTGTCCACTGTTTGTTGCACAATCTAAGGCCCTAACAACTTCCTTTCGCCCACATCATCCCAACAAATAGGTGATCTACACTTCCGTCCATATAAAGCCTCATATGGTGCCATCTGAATGCTCGCATGATAACTATTATTATAAGAGAATTCCACTAAGGCCAAATGCTCATCCCAAGAACCTCCAAGATCAATAACACAAGCCCTCAACATGTCTTCAAGAGTCTGAATAGTTCTCTCTGACTATCCATCAGTCTGAGGATGAAAGGCAGTGCTAAAATTCAACTTAGTACCCAAAGCTGCATGCAAACTCCTCCAAAACATAGATACAAATCTGCTATCTCTGTCCGACACTATGGTCATCGGAATACCATGCAACCTCACAACCTCCTTGATATACAATTTTGCAACCCTCTCTAAGGAGAACCCCACCTTAAAAGAAAGAAAGTGGGCGGATTTTGTCAACCGATCAACGATAACCCAAATAGCATTGTTCCCACCTTGGGTTTTAGGCAACCCTGTCACAAAATCCATGGTAATATGTTCCCACTTCCACTTGGGAATAGGAAGAGGTTGTAACTTACCTGCAGGTCTCTAATGTTCAACTTTTACTTGTTGACATACCAAACATTGAGCAACATACTGAGCAATTTCCCTCTTCATATTATTCCACCAAAAGTTCCTCTTCAAGTCTTTATACATTTTAGTGCTCCCTGGATGTACAGTATATCCTGAACTGTGAGCTTCTCTTAGGATTTCTCTGTTGAGCTCTAAATCATTAGGCACACACAACCTCTCTTCAAATCTCAAGGTTATGCATACAAAATTCCATCTGTAGCCCTATTTCCATTTCGGCCTTGAGTTTTTGCAACTGAGGATCTCTTCCTTGAGCATCTTTAATTCTATCAATCAATGTGGGTTGAACCCTAATGTTTGCCAACTGCACTCCATGGTTGTGCCATCTAATCTCAATATTCAACCTTCGCAAGTCCTCTAAGATATTCTTTTGGTTAGTGATCAAGGTAGCCAAATTACTCGGGGTTTTTCTACTCAAGGCATCCGCCACTGCATTGGCTTTTCCTAGATGATAATTGATAGTCAAATCGTAGTCCTTTAATAGCTCCAACCATCGCCTTTGCCTCATATTCAATTCTTTTTAAGTGAAAATATACTTCAAACTTTTATGATCAGTGAATATCTCACATTTCACCCCATACAGGTAGTGCCTCCAGATTTTCAATGCAAACACCACGGCAGCCAACTCCAAATCATGCGTAGGATAATTCTGCTCATATGGCTTCAACTGCCTAGACGCATATGCCACTGCCTTATCATTCTGCATTAGGACACAACCCAAGCCTATCTTCGATGCATCACTATAGATGGTAAAACCTTCATCTCCGGACTAAACTATAAGTACTGGAGCAGACACCAATCGACTCTTTAGATCTTGGAAACTCTTCTCACAATCATCAGACCATTCAAATTCTCCTTTATGTGTTAAATGAGTCAAAGGCAAAGAAATTCGGGAAAATCCCTCAACAAACCTTCTATAATATCCTGCTAAACCTAAGAAGCTACGAATTTTAGTGACACTAGTAGGCCGATTCCACTCCACCACCACCTCCACTTTCTTTGGGTCAACAGACACCCCATCTTTAGATATCACATGACCCAAAAATGATACACTCTCCAGCCAAAATTCATACTTCTTTAATTTAGCAAATAATTTCTTCTCCCTTAATATCTGCAACACTATTCTCAGATGTTCTTCGTGCTGCTCTTTACTCTTCAAGTACACAAGAATGTCATCAATAAAAACTACCACAAATTGATCTAAAAAGGGTTTAAATACTCTATTCATTAAATCCATGAAAGCTGCAGGCGCATTGGTCAACCCAAACGGCATCACTAAAAATTCGTAATGCCCATACCTAGTTCGGAAGGCTGTCTTAGGTATATTTTCCGCCTTAACCTTCAACTGATGATAGCCAGAACGATGGTCAATCTTAGAAAAGACTTGTGCTCCTTGCAACTAATCAAATAGGTCATCTATCCTAGGCAAAGGATATTTATTTTGGATTGTCACCTTGTTCAACTCTCGATAATCAATGCAAAAGCAAAAACTACCATCCTTCTTTTTCACAAATAAAACAGGCACACCCCAAGGAGAAACACTAGGCCGAATAAAGCTCTTATCTAGTAACTCTTGTAATTGTTCCTTCAACTCTTTCAACTCTGCTGGGGCCATCCGATACGGAGCCTTGGAGATAGGACCCGTGCTGGGTATCAATTCAATGGCAAACTCAATCTCTGTATCTAGTGGCAACCCTAGTAACTCTTCAGGAAAAACATTGGTAAATTCCTTCATAACTAGAATATCCTCTAACTTCAATTCAGTCTCACGGGTATCTCTCATAGAAGCTAAATAGCCCTCGCAACCATTTCTTAACAACCGTCTAGCTTGCAAAGCTGAGATTACCAGAAGAGGAGTGTTAACTCCACTACCCACAAAACAAAATTCTAGTTGATTAGGAATCTAAAATACTACCCTTTTGCCTCGACAATCAACAGAAGCATAATTGGTTGCCAACCAATCCATTCCAAGAATTATGTCAAAGTCTCGCATATCTAAAACAGTTAAGTCTACAAGCAATTTCCTGTCATCTATACTAACCACACGAGATTTGCAAATTAAGTCAGCAACCATAACACCTCCTATCGGGGTTTCAACACATAAGTCGATCTCTCTAGAGACACATTTTCATCAGTGTTTCTCAACAAATCCCATAGACACAAATGAATTTGTAGCACCAGAATCAAATAACACATGTGCATAAACAGAAGACACTAAAATAGTACCTGACACCACCGTGTTGGAAGTCTGAACATCTTGTTGCATGAATGCGTACACTCAACCCTGAGTCTTTGGCTTATGACCTCCATTTTTCTTTTGATTTCCTAAAGACCCTCTGTCTGTTGATGTTCCTTTATTTGTCCATGTTTTCTGTTCAGTCTCACGCCCCTTCCGATTAGGGCAATCAGCTATCCTGTGCCCTTGTTGCCCGCAAGAGAAACAAGCCCCAGTATTCCAGCGACACTCACTATCCCGATGGAACCCATTACATCTAGTGCACTGTATCTGATCATTCTTCTTATCAACACTACAACTCATAATTCGACTTCTTCAACTCCCAACTGAAGAAGTGTTTTGTGTCTTAGCATTGCCCTTCGAACTACTGTTAGTTTGAAAGTTGATAGAACTAGATCTCTTCTTATAATTCTCTTCTTTCGCTTCTTGGGCTCTAGTGAGGCCACTCTCAACCAATAATGCCTTATTCAACACTGCTCCAAAAGTAGGTAACTCAAAAGGAACCACCTGCTGCATAATGTTCGTTCTAAGCCCACCTTCGAACTTTCGTGCTCTGCTATCCTCATCTGTTTCAAATGCTGATGCAAATTTAGACAACTTCATAAACTCGGCTTCATATTCTACAACCGTCTTATTCCCTTGCTCTAACTTTGAAAATTCCCTCTATTTTTGTAGACGAACACTCCTAGGGAAGTATTTCTCATTGAATGCATTCTTAAACCTTTCCCATGTATAGGGGTTGGCATCATGCTCATGTATACGGTTATCCATCTTCCACCAATCGTTAGCTATCCCTTGTAGCATAAACGTAGCATAGGTCACCTTCTGATCATCCATACACTCAAAAATGGGAAACAACTTTTCCATTTCTGTCAACCATTTTTCAGCCTCCAAAGGGTCTATGGCTCCGTCAAATGCTAAGGCTATCTTCTTAAACTCAGTAATGCTACAACGTGGCCTCGGTTGTGACCCAACACCTGGCTGCATCCGTTGTTGTTGCTCCATAAGTCTAGTCAAGTTATTCCCTATGGTGGTTTGTTATTGCACCACCCCGGGCAAAGTCTCAAGCACTTGAACCATTCCAACTGGATTGGGGATTGCAGCTTGTTCTTGTTGTCCCAACTCTTGCCCTTGATTTCCTCTGACTGCTTGAGAACCACTACCATTATTAGTCACATTCCCTCACCGATTGTTATTACCAGTCCATCGATTCGTTTGACCTTGGCGTGTATTCCTAGCCATATTTGCCAATGTCTCCTCATGTTCCATTGCAACCTATATGCATCAATAATAAAACCTCATCTTATTCTATTCTCAAGTCCCTATAACATGTAAATAAAATTAACATTATACTAAATTATAAGCGATCCCAATCCTACATCTACCCAATCTCACTACTATTCTATACCAGCCTTTAAAATTATAACTTGGCTCTAATACCATAAAATTGTCACGTCCCAAGCTCCGTGACAACGCCGCACACTCATTTAAGTGAGCATGCAAGGCTAAGAGTCCAACACATAACTAACAATGTGAAATACTCCAATTAAATCCTTAATTATCATAATGCTAAAATCCATAAAAATAGATTATTCTTATCATATGAAATTATCCACCAAGTCCACTAATAAAATCCATTAACAAAACAATAATCCAAGTACTTAAATCATAGTCCTACTCTTGGCACACCCACATGTAAAAATCCCGCGCAGCTCTACTCTTTAGAATTTGAAAAAAAAAATAAGGGTAAGCTAGATAGCCTAGTAAATAACCAACCATCACTGCTAGCTGGATCAAGTATACAAAAATAAATCAATAGTCGATAACCAATAAATATAATTTTTTGCTACAATTCAATAAATGAACAATTATTTGTAGGATGGTTTCGTAACTAAAAGTAAACAATGTATAATCCATTTTAATTGAAAAGCCAACAAGATAATTCAAAGCAAATTCGTTGTTCAAATCGATAGTTCAATATTTAGATGGTTCAATGATTTGATTCACAAAACCCAAGTCTTGGTGACTACGGTCACTTAGCCTGTGACAAGGCCTAGAACCACACATAGGCTGGTGGTAAAGCCCCAAAAGAAACTAGTTTCTGTGCCAATAAATTACCCCAATTGGCTAGGGTCCAAATCATAGTCAGACTAGATTAATGTTCAAAATTCAAATAATACACAAATTTTCAATAAAATATTCGATATTTTCAGAATAGTTCCACAAAATATTCAAATAATTTTCATAATAATATTCAATAGTGTTTTATACTTGGCCCATATTTTATTTTAAGAGAACATGGAGGCTATAAATAAATATTTATAATTTTAATCGATTCAATAAGAATAAAAATGAACCAACAGTGATAGAAGGTTACTTACGTCAAACAGCTAAAATAATATTTCCCAAACTAATCTCCAATTACCAAGATCCACCTCAATCTCACAAACCGTCTCGATCACCTACACTTCTACAGTGGAGATCTAGAAGAGATACCGAGAAAGTGCGAATGATGGAAATATAGTGGTGGTGAGAGATGGATTTGTTTCTTCAAGGCACAAACAATGAAGATTTGGATATCTATAAATCTGGACTATGTGAGATAGGAATGGTGGGTTATACCAGTGGAAAGTGGATGAGGTATGAATGCCTATGGACAACGAGTTATGAACGCCGGTGGATGGTAATTGAGGCACTAACGATAGAAAACCCTAGAAAGAAATCATTGTGAGAAATAAGTTTTCTTCTTTTACATAAAGGGTTATTAACCTAATTCCTTAAAATTACTAAATTACCCATACAAATTAATTTAACTACTACTTTAACCAAAAATAATTCTACATGTAACTTGGGTTTTACATTATTATCCTTGTGATATGTTGAATTATGATTGATAACACACATGTGGATATGATGTAGTTGTGATATGTTGAATTATAGTTGATATTGCAAGTGTGGGTGTGATGTAGTTGTTAGATAAGTAGGAGTTGAGTGTAGGATAACAATTATTGACTATAAAAGAGGTTTGGATTTTTACATTGAAGAGTCACAACAAATATGAATAGATTGGTGGGAATAGCATGTATGTGGGATGTTTTGGAGTATTAAGGGAACTTGAACTTGAGATTATGATGATATAATAAATGTAACTAGAAAAGGGGGAGAATGGGAATAAAAGGAGGAATGTTAAGATGGAAATTAAATGAGAAATATTTTGTAATGGGTTAATAAATTTAAAATGATGTTGTTCGTTAAATATATTTGTTTTCAAAAAGGATTTTATGGTTTTCTGATAAAAAGGGATAGTTTTGATGGTTGATGGTTTTCTTTACATTGTTCAAAGAAACTTTGAGAAAAAGGTACTCTACGAATGATATTTTGAAATTACAAAACATTACTTTACTATATGGTATCACCCTGCATGCATGATCATTTCTATCTATAGGATGATTATTGTTTTAGAACTATGAAATCCCTACTAGGCAATTGTGCTCACCCCTTGTTGTTTCATTTTTTTTACAGGAAGAGAATTCGGATTGATTGGTTGAAGGATTAGGAAGTTCATGTATATCTTGTATGTAATCTCTTTGTACTTTGATGTTTGTAATTATTTATTTGTAACTCCGCAGCGGGAGTATAGTGACCCCGGTCTTTTCCCATTTGGTTGTTGTATCCGGACTTAGGTTCCGTGGATCCAGTTGTTATATAATTGTTGTTGTCGTCCTTTAATTCCTTGTCATTTGAGTTATAAGATGTGATGGGCAGGTTTCTTACAGGTTGGTTGTTTCTAGGAGCCAAGGGTTGCTGCCCAGAATTTTGGTCCTTCGCTCGAGCGAGCAGTTTGTCGCTCGAGCGAGCTCTTTGCTTCTATTCCTTCGCTCGATTCAGTGTTTCTTCGCTCGAGTGAGCGACTGCGTCTAGTATAGACCTGAGAGCTGTGTTTCTTGGCTCGAGCGAGATTTCCTTCGCTCGAGCGAGCGAGGTGTATGTTTTCGAGTTCCTTGCTCGAGCGAGCATTTTGTCGCTCGAGCGTGCTTTTGGGTTGCAGACTTGAAGCATCGAGTTTTTGGCTTGAGAGAGACTTTCTTCGCTCGAGCGAGAGTTTTCTGTGTCTGGTCGATCGAGCGACCAAGTCTTCGCTCGAGCGAGCCTATGTTATATCAGTTCGCAGCAGCAGTTTTAAACTTCATTTTTCATTATCTTTTGATTTCAAAACCCTAGGTCCGTCATCTCTCTCTTTCTACTCACCTTCTCTCTTAGGTTTTATCTATTTTTAGGGTGTTTCTACCCTAGGTTCTTTATTAAAAAGATAGAGGGTCGCGAGGCTTTATTTTAATCTGAAGATTTGGCGGTTTGGAGCACTTTTGATTTTGGGACATCATCTCCATTTGAGTTCTTCACTTCAAGGTAGGGATACCCTACTCCACACTATACGTTTTGCCATAAGTTTTAGTCTTTTTGCTATGTTGGTGTAGTTTGGGGATTTTGGGAAAGTTAGGGTTTGAGTTATAATTTGAGAAAAAGGGAATTTTTTATATATTAAATTCCATGTGATTGTAAGTCATGAAAAATGGCATTGGTTGTGTTAATTTGAGAAAAATTGAACCTTAGGGTTAATTTTTGAAGAAAGGGTGGAAAACCCTAATTGTTGTAATAAATTAATTTGTATAATTAATTTTGGGAAATTGTGGAATTAAGTTTAATTCATGAAATTGGGGAATTATGAGATTAAATGGTGTAGTTAGATAATTTAATCACTCACCTATGAGAATGTTGAGATTACATTTGTTGATACATTTATTTCCTGTTTAGAAATAACTGTTTTGGGCTATCAGTGGAGGATAGTCGTGATTGTTGTAGACATTACATGCTGATTAGGGAAAACTGAAACTAATCACATTGAATAGGTCATTGAGTATGACAGATAAATTAATACAGCAAGTCTGTGTATTGATTGAGTATGTTATATGACAAGTGTTTAATACATTGTATATGCATATTGTTTGGGAGGAGATAGGGGATGTACTCCATGGTTTGAGGAAAGATAGGGGATGGACTCTCAAACCTATTTAGGAGGAGAAAGGGGATGGACTCCATTAGTACAGCAAATTATGTGTACTTATTGATTTATGGAAGTGTTGTAGAATGAGCCTTAGTCTCATTGGAATTATTGATATTGGAAGTGATGTTTATGTGAGATGTAGTCTCATGTTATAGTTTGGCCAGGTTCTGAGCCATGTCTGTATAATTGGAAAGTGAATAATAACGGAAAGTGAAATATGTCATGGACATTATTGTCATGAAATTGGATAATGATATAATGGGTTTAAAAGTGTTAACCATCTATTGAATGCTATTGCTTTAGTCAATTCTTATATTTGGTTTAGTATATTTCTGCTGGGCTGTGGCTCACCCTATACGGGAACATCAATTTCAGGTTCAGGTGACATGCTACCTCCAAGGACTTAGCTTGGGAGGATTTGAAGTTGAAGACTCTGTTTAGTTAGTTGTTATTTTGTTTTGTTTTGATATTACATGTAAACTAAAGCCAAGTGCTTAATATGTAGTTGAGTTAGTACTCAAACTTTTGTATCCAAGTGTTGACTTGGAAAGATGTAAGCCCGTAGGGCATTTACTTTTATTATTACATGTAATGTCTTTTAATAAGTTCACTCTGATGAATGGAATAATATTTTGTTTTTCTTAAACAATGCATGTCAATATTATGTATGCTATGGGTTTATTTTGAGGGCGTGACAACTTGGTATCAGAGCGTACCGGGTTCGAATACTTTGGGTACGTGGGAAGTGATTAGTATCACAATGGGTTTGTCTCGCTTGGTTAGAGACTTAGATGTAGTATCATATGCTATGTGTTTAAATTGATAACATGCTTATGTGACTATGTGGGTATGGAATGTAATTTCTAGGATGTTGATTGGATCCTTGAGTTTCTATGAGTCTTGTTGGAAAGGCACTTGATCAATGCTGTTTCTAACCGGAACTCTAGTGACGCCTCGGGACTGTCATTATCCATGAATGAAATTCATAGGTGCTTATGTGATTATGTGCTTACGTGGAGTGAATTACTGTTGTCCAATGCATTAGGACGCGAGTGTAATAGCTTCGGCACATTTATTAATGTGCTAACGTATTAATCGTCTTTGTTACCTTTATTAGGATGTCAGGACGAGGACGAGGACGTGGTAGGCGTGGTGGGCAAGAGATGCCCATACCGGATGAAATCCCGAAGCAGTAGGAGGGTGTTGGTCAGGTCAATGTGGCCGAACCAGCGGGTCAGCAGGCTATGGGTGCCTTAGCCCGCTAGATAGCAGGGGCATTCAGGGAGTCTGTGGGCATTCTCAGAGCTGAGAATCAAGCCTAGGTTCATGTCGCAGATGCAGGATCTGCTTTTTTGAAGAGGAAGTTCTTCCGGTCCAATCCGGACGAATTTTTGGGTGATCCGAAAGAGCCACTTAAGGCAGATGAATGGTTCGAACAGACAACGAAGACGTTTGAGATGCTTGGCATCAAGGACGGGGTTCTGAAGGTGACCTTGGCATCTTTCCAGCTTAAGGGGGATGCGGGTCAGTGGTGGAAATTCACAAAGGGGACGTATAGGAGGGACTTGGGAGGCTTTTGTAAGTGCTTTCCAGGAGAAGTTCTTATCTCCAGCTGTCAGGGAGAAGCTGAGAGACCAGTTCTGCCAGCTTTTGCAGTTGAGTTCTTCGGTAGCCGAGTTTGAGGCTGCATTCACCAGTTTGTCCAGGTTTGCACCCGAACTTGTGGCGTCCGAGGAATGCCGTTGTATTGAGTTCGAGAAGAAGTTGAGGCGTGGCCTCAAGATAAGGGTTGGCGGGTCTATGATTCGAGACTATGGGTGTCTGGATGATGCTGCAGCCCATATGGAGATCATGATGCAGGAGGAGGAGGGGCAGAAAGGCTCCACGAGGAGTTAGGATGGCCAGAGTGATGGCAGGAGACAGAGGGGTTTTAACCCTCAGCAGTCTCAGGGTAGTTTTGCTAGATCTACCTTTCCGGTGCCGAGTGCAGGATCCGGGAAAGGTAGTCAGGGAGACGTGACTTGTTTTAAATGTGGCCAACTGGGTCACAAGTCTCCAGCTTGCCCGCAGAAGGGAGGAGGTCAGAGAGCTGCTTCATCTTCAGCTAGACCGCAGAGCCAGAGTCAGGGCAGGGGTCAGCCACTGTCTTGCTATCAGTGTGGTCAGGCGGGGCACCTGAAGAGGTTTTGCCCGCAGTTGAGTGGCACATCTGGTGCATCTGGGCAGAGGCAGAGTTTTCAGCCAGCTCAGTCAGTTCAGGCCTCGAGGGCCAATCAGGGAGCTTCATCGTCCCAGTCTGCGCAGCAATCTTATGCTCCTAGGGGTGAGCAGGTAGATCAGAGACCGTCGGGGTGCGTGTATGCTGTTACCGTGCAGGATCTTGTGCCTGCTCCATCTGTCGTGAGAGGTACTTTCTTGTTTTGCAACTCGGTTGCTAGTGTGTTGATTTATACGGGTGCGTCCCATTCTTTTGTGTCTGCTGCATTTGCATCTGTGTTGGTGTTGGAGTTGGGATTATTAGCATCTCCTATATGTGTTGTATTGCCTGTTGGGGGCGAATTGATTTTGAAACACGAATGTAGAGGTTGTGATATAGAAGTCGCCGACCATAGGCTTCCGTTTCCATTTGTGGTCATGCCCATGAAGGGCTTTGATGATATCTTGGGTATGGACTGGCTATCGCCATACCAGGCAGTCATCGATTGCTACCGCCAGAGGGTTACAGTTTGTACCTTGAGCGGGGAGTGTTTCCATTTCTTGGGGGATCGGGTTGGTAGTGTGTTGCCACCGGTGTATGATCCGCGAGGGCGGAGTGAGCTTAGTGGTCTACTTGCTAGCTTTATGAGTGGTGAGTGTGATGAGACCCAGATTGTGTTGCCGAGAGTGGTTAGTGAGTACTCAGACGTCTTTCCCGAGGATCTTGTCGGTTTGCCACCTCATAGAGAGATCGAGTTCTTTATTGATCTAGTGCCCGGCACGGTGCCGATTTCTATGGCACCTTACCGCTTTGCCCCAGCCGTGTTGAGTGAGTTGAAGATTCAACTCCAGGAACTGCTAGATAAGGGCTATATTCGTCCTAGTGTTTCATCGTGGGGAGCACCGGCCCTCTTTGCTAAAAAGAAAGATGGTGCCTTAAGACTTTGTATTGACTACCAGAAGTTGAATCGGGCTACGGTCAAGAATAAGTACCCTATGCCTCGTATAGATGATTTGTTTGACCAGTTGAAGGGTTCCCGTTGTTTCTCTAAGATAGACTTGAGATCAAGTTACCACCAGTTGAGGGTCAGGGAGGAGGATATTCCGAAGACGGCATTCCGTACGTGGTATGGCCACTATGAGTTTCTGGTGATGCCATTTGGGCTCACCAATGCACCGGTAGTCTTTATGGACTTGATGAACCGGATCTACCGGGAGTTCTTGGATCGTTTTGTGGTTGTCTTTGTGGACGACATTCTTATCTATTCGTCTTCTGAGGAAGTGCACGAGGAACACTTGAGAGTGGTGCTTGAGTTGTTTAGAACCCATCGGCTATATGCCAAGTTTGGGAAATGTGAGTTCTGGCTAGGAGAAGTCAAGTTCTTAGGCCATGTGGTATCCGGGGAAGGGGTGTCTGTTGATACATCCAAGATAGAGGCAGTGCAGGATTGGGCACAGCCTAAGAGTGTTTTTGAGATCCGTAGTTTTCTGGGATTAGCTGGGTATTACCGTCGGTTTGTGAAGGATTTCTCCAGGCTAGCTTCGCCGTTAACTAGATTGACGCGGAAAGGGGTCAAGTTTGTATGGAGTGAGACTTGTGAAAAGTCGTTCCAGGAGTTAAAAGTTAGATTGACCACCGCTCCGGTTTTGATTATTCCGGAGAGAGGTTTGGGTTATGCGGTTTACTGTGATGCCTCACGAGATGGCTTAGGTTGTGTGTTGATGCAAGAGGGGAAAGTGGTTGCCTATGGCTCACGCCAGTTGAAAATACACAAGAAGAATTACCCTACACATGACCTAGAGTTAGTAGCCATGATTTTTGCCTTGAAGATTTGGAGGCATTATCTGTATGGTGAGAAATTTGAGGTATTCTCGGATCATAAGAGTCTAAAGTATTTGTTTACACAGGAAGACTTGAACTTGAGGCAGAGGAGGTGGATGGAGTTTATTGAGGATAAGTCCAATGTTGTGGCCGATGCCCTTAGCAGAAAATCCATTAGTGATGTAGCTTGTATAGCCATCCGAGAGTGGGAGATGTTGGGTGCACTTGACGAGTTTGACTTGCCGTTGGGCGAATCCGTTGAAGCTGCGGCCTTGTTTTCTGTTGTTGCACAGCCTACACTTATGACTCGAGTGTTAGAGGCACAGAGAGGTGACCTTGAGGTAGAATCCCTCCGAGAGAAGATCTCCAGTGGGAAGGTTGAGAAAGGTTTGACGGTGTATCCCGACCTGAGTGTGAGATACCGAGACCGTCTGTTTGTGTCGGAGACTTGCCGAGAGGAGGTACTCCGAGAGTTCCACCATTCACGTCTTGTAGTGCATCTGAGAGGCACCAAGATGTATAGAGATTTGGGTCGCCAGTTTTGATGGAGAGTCATGAAGAGAGATGTGGCAGTTTTCGTGTCTAAGTGCCTTACTTGTCAGCAAGTGAAGGCTGAGCATCAGAGGCCAGCGGGTTTGTTGCAACCCTTGCCTATTGCCGAGTGGAAGTGGGAGCATGTCACTATGGACTTCGTTGTAGGTCTTCCGAGGACTCAGCGGGGTAGTGATGCTATTTGGGTGATTGTAGATCGGTTGACTAAGTCGGCGCACTTTATCCCTATGCGCGTTAGAGATTCGGTAGATCATCTTGCCGACTTGTATATTCGGGACATAGTGAGGTTGTACGGGGTCCCAGTGACGATCATCTTAGATAGAGATCCTCGTTTTACTGCCAGGTTGTGGCAGAGTTTGCAGAGTGCTTTGGGCACTAAATTGACCTTTAGCATGGCTTATCATCCTCAGACTGACGGGCAGTCCGAGCATACTATTCAGATCCTTGATGATATGCTTCGGGGTTGTGTCCTTGATTTTAGTGGAACGTGGGAGAGGCACTTGCCATTGGTGGAATTTGCCTACAACAACAGCTTCCAATCTAGTATTGGTATGGCACCATTTGAGGCCTTGTATGGCCAACCATGTAGGTCTCCAGTTTGTTGGGCCGAGGTGGGTGATGCACCTTTGTTGGGTCTAGAGTTGGTGAGGGAAACAACGGAGAAAGTTGAGCTTATCCGTAGGAGGCTTGTTACAGCCCAGAGTCGTCAGAAGTCTTATGCTGACCGTAGGAGGAGACCTTTGGTATTCGAGGTGGGTGATCATGTCTTTCTAAAGATATCACCTAGGCGGGGATTGATGAGGTTTGGGAAGAGTGAGAAGTTATCCCCTTGGTTTATTGGCCCCTTTGAGATCCTTGAGAGGATTGGAGAGGTTGTCTATCGGTTAGCTTTGCCGCCACAGTTGTCCGGAGTTCATGACGTGTTTCATGTGAGTATGCTTCGGAAGTACGAGCCGGATCCATCGCACGTGTTGGATTGGACCGACTTGGAGGTAGATGAGGATGCCTCACATGAGGAGAGGCCGGTTCGGGTCTTGGATAGGCGGGATCAAGTCTTGCAAGGCAAGACCATTCCCTTGGTAAAAGTTTTGTGGAAATATCATGGAGTGGAAGAAGCCACTTGGGAGCG
This sequence comes from Camellia lanceoleosa, assembly GCA_025200525.1. NCBI lineage: Eukaryota > Viridiplantae > Streptophyta > Magnoliopsida > Ericales > Theaceae > Camellia > Camellia lanceoleosa. Next base: position 101,443,488 of record CM045770.1, on the reverse strand, counting down.
TGAGTTGGAAGTTCGTGAGAAATATGCGGACATGTTTTTTGATATGTAATCTTGCATTGAGATTTTGTAATATTATTTAACTTTAAGAGCATTATATATGTATTAAGTTGTAAAACATTGAGAATGCTTTGGTTTAATGGAAATATTTGGAAACTTGCCTCAGAATGGAAGTTTAATGGAACATTGCATATGTTGAATTGATTGTAGAAATGGTAAGGTATCATGAACATTGAATATGATACGGAATTATGAATTATATACATTGAAAATGGTGAAATTGGAAAGAATGCATAATGATAAGGCAGGTTGAAATATATGTTGTTTTACATATGGTGAAATGCCTCTTGTTCAGAGAAGAAATGACCGGTATTGGGTCAAGATGTTTAATATTGAAATGTAATATTGTTGGGAATTGAGAAAAACCTGTTTTTGAAAACTTATACTTAATTTCGGGGATGAAATTCTTTAAGGGGGGGAGGTTATAGTGACCCCGGTCTTTTCCCATTTGGTTGTTGTATCCGGACTTAGGTTCCGTGGATCCAGTTGTTATATAATTGTTGTTGTCGTCCTTTAATTCCTTGTCATTTGAGTTATAAGATGTGATGGGCAGGTTTCTTACAGGTTGGTTGTGTCTGGGAGCCAAGGGTTCTTTGCCGAATTTTGGTCCTTCGCCGGCGGCGGTTTGTCGCCGGCGAGCTCTTTTGTTCGCTCTTCGCTTGATTCAGTGTTTCTTCGCTCGAGCGAGTGACTGCATCTAGTATAGACCTGAGAGCTGTGTTTCTTGGCTCAAGCGAGATTTCCTTCGCTCGAGCGAGCGAGGTGTATGTTTTCGAGTTCCTTGCTCGAGCGAGCATTCTGTCGCCGGCGTGCTCGGGTTGCGAACTGAAGCATCGGTTTTAACGAGAGAGACTTTCTTCGCTCGAGCGAGAGTTTTCTGTGTCTGGTCGCTCGAGCGACCAAGTCTTCGCTTGAGCGAGCCTGTGTTATATCAGTTCGCAGCAGCAGTTTTAAACTTCATTTTTCATTCTCTTTTGATTTCAAAACCCTAGGTCCTTCATCTCTCTCTTTCTACTCACCTTCTCTCTTAGGTTTCATCTATTTTTAGGGTGTTTCTACCCTAGGTTCTTTATTAAAAAGATAGAGGGTCGCGAGGGCTTTATTTTAATCTGAAGATTTGGCAGTTTGGAGCACTTTTGATTTTGGGACATCATCTCCATTTGAGTTCTTCACTTCAAGGTAGGGATACCCTACTCCACACTATACGTTTTGCCATAAGTTTTAGTCTTTTTGCTATGTTGGTGTAGTTTGGGGATTTTGGGAAAGTTAGGGTTTGAGTTATAATTTGAGAAAAAGGGAATTTTTTATATATTAAATTCCATGTGATTGTAAGTCATGAAAAATGGCATTGGTAGTGTTAATTTGAGAAAAATTGAACCTTAGGGTTAATTTTTGAAGAAAGGGTGGAAAACCCTAATTGTTGTAATAAATTAATTTGTATAATTAATTTTGGGAAATTGTGGAATTAAGTTTAATTCATGAAATTGGGGAATTATGAGATTAAATGCTGTAGTAAGATAATTTAATCACTCACCTATGAGAATGTTGAGATTACATTTGTTGATACATTTATTTCCTGTTTAGAAATAACTATTTTGGGCTATCAATGGAGGATAGTCGTGATTGTTGTACACATTGCATGCTGATTAGGGAAAACTGAAACTAATCACATTGAATAGGTCATTGAGTATGACGGATAAATTAATACAGCAAGTCTGTGTATTGGTTGAGTATGTTATATGACAAGTGTTTAATACATTGTATATGCATATTGTTTGGGAGGAGATAGGGGATGTACTCCATGGTTTGAGGGAAGATAGGGGATGGACTCTCAAACCTGTTTAGGAGGAGAAAGGCGATGGACTCCATTAGTACAGCAAATTATGTGTACTTATTGATTTATGGAAGTGTTGTAGAATGAGCCTTAGTCTCATTAGAATTATTGATATTGGAAGTGATGTTTATGTGAGATGTAGTCTCATGTTATAGGTTGGCCAGGTTCTGAGCCATGTTTGTATAATTGGAAAGTGAATAATAACGGAAAGTGAAATATGTCATGGACATTATTGTCATGAAATTGGATAATGATATAATGGGTTTAAAAGTGTTAACCATCTATTGAATGCTATTGCTTTAGTCAATTCTTATATTTGGTTTAGTATATTTCATTTGGGTGGCTCACCCTATACGGGAACATCAATTTCAGGTTCAGGTGACATGCTACCTCCAAGGACTTAGCTTGGGAGGATTTGAAGTTGAAGACTCTGTTTAGTTAGTTGTTATTTTGTTTTGTTTTGATATTACATGTAAACTAAAGCCAAGTGCTTAATATGTAGTTGAGTTAGTACTCAAACTTTTGTATCCAAGTGCTGACTTGGAAATATGTAAGCCCGTAGGGCATTTACTTTTATTATTACATGTAATGTCTTTTAATAAGTTCACTCTGATGAATGGAATAATATTTTGTTTTTCTTAAACAATGCATGCCAATATTATGTATGCTATGGGTTTATTTTGAGGGCGTGACAGGGAGCTTGGCATGTATTATTATTCTTGTTGTGTTCTTCATAAGAGAACATGTACTATTATGTTTCTATTACTCAAGGTTAATAGATATTTTTAATTTAAAAAAAAATGGACCTAAATTTCAGGCTCTTGGTAATGTTTTCGAGTAATTAAAATTTGGGGCATGTCAACCTGGTATCAGAGCTAACCGAGTTTGAAAACCTCGAGCTCGTGGGAAGTGGTTTTTACCACAATGAGTTGGCTTCGCTTGGTGAGTACGTTTGCATATAGAAAATAGGAAGTGTAGGACACTATGTGTTGCATTGTGTGTGCATGGGTTGAGCTTCTCGGATAGTCCTTGTAGTTGGCTAACTTGCTTTGAGATCTCATTGGAAACGTGTCTGATCAACGTGGTTTCCAGTGGGAGTTCCTTAGAAGTTCTGGGACAAGTGGTTATCCTTGTAGACTTGACTCTGTTATGTGGTTTGTTGCTTAAAATTGTTTTTGTGTTGTGTGATTATATGTTAGGTTGCTTTCTTGTTTTGGCAGGAAGAGTAAGTGTCTCAGAGAAGGGTTAGAATTTGGCCAATTGATGTTAGATGTTATTGAGATAATGAGAGCTGTAAAGGAGTATAGTTGAGATGAGGCGAAATCTTAGGATGGTGTGAGGTTAGTTTAAGTTATGTAGAATATTGTGAAAGGTTTAAAAAGGGAGTGTGAGAATTGTGTTCCATGATGACGAGAGTGAAAAAAAAGGGGTTTGTGGTATTTAAGTATTGAGTAACATGATTAAGGCTTGTATAGAGTCCATGAGTATGAAGGAAACTTGATAGTAAATGCTAGAAGTGGTTCTTGAGGAGGAATGTGGGTTATAATTGTTGTAATGGGTGTTGTATGGGTGATGAATGTATAGTGTGATTCGGAATTGGTGTTGCCATATCGGCACAAGAGCGATGGGATTGATAGGAATAGTACTAGTGCAATGTGTACTTGAGGAGTATGGTGAAATTCTAGAAGTATGGGGAATGGTATGTGGAACTCCATCTCGGAGTATTTTATTTTGGACAACCTGTTGATGTTTGAGTGTCAAAATTTAAGTTTTATTGAATGGTTAACCAAATTGGTTGATATGGGAGTTTGGGTGACTAATTGTCACTTTGGAGTGCTTAGGTATGAGTAGAGTAACAAGTTTAAAAAGTGTCTTGGAAGGGTTTCATGAGTGTGGAGTATCCCATATGTAATGGCAAGGCTTGGATGAGGCTTGTTTCAAGTGGATGGAAATTCCTCGGGTTGAGGGTGAAACATCAAAAATTTCTTGGTCTAGTCTGCATGTGAATGAAAAGTAGTAACGATGGGTAGGAATTGTGAGATGTGAAAGGGTGTGTGCTGAATCCCAAGTAGGGACAATTGGTATTGGTTAGTATGTCAATGTTTGAATGGTGAGAGTAGAAAATTGGTGAATTGGATTAAGTCGCATCGGGGAGATGAACCCTTTTTGTTGTTTCATTTGATGGGACTTAAGGATTGATTTGGGTAGTTTGGTCTGTTTTGGTTCAATCTGCGAGCAGTTTTAAATGAATGCTATTTGAAGTGAATTGACACTTAGTCAATTTGGGAATTGTTATGGTTCGGATATATAGTGGTACTGTGAAATAGTACTTTAAATGGTATTAGCAGACATGGAGTTTGTTTGTGTACATAACACCCGCATCCATTAATCCATTGGAGTGTGTATTTAATTCCCTTATTTTTCTTTTTGGGAGTCTTTGGAGTTGTTGAATGTTGGTTTTGGAGGAGTATGATCCTATTTAAACTCGTTTGGTTTGTTTGTTTGTTTGTGTTGGTTCTAGTCAAAAAGTTCCTTAGGAACTTAGAAATTCTATTATGGGGTCGACACCAGCCTTCCTAAGGGTCGACCTTTACCTATTGATGAAGTTTTTGAAGGTATTGTTGGAATTTAGGGTCAACACTAGCCTTGGTGGTGTCGACACCTGCCTCTTGTTGCTGTCCACAAGGGTCGACACCAGTCTAGGAAGGGTCAACCCCTGTATATAGAAGAATCTGGGTATTAGTTGCTGGAATTTAGAGTTGACCCTTCCTGTCCAAGGGTCGACACCTTGCTTGCTGCCAACATTGTCTTTTTTTGTTGAAGGGTCGACACCACCACACCCGGGGTCGACCCTTTCGTGTTTATTTTCAGATTTGTGGGTCCGAATGGGCCCTACCTTTGGGGGGCTTTTGGGCCTATTATTTTATTGAACTTAAGGCTATTTTTCTACTACTATAAATAGACCCTAACCACTTCTATCTCATTACTTTTCCTCTTTCCTCTCTCTCAAACCGTGTGTTCTCTTCTCTCTCTCTAAAACTCAAATTTTTTCACTTAAATCTTTAGATCTACTCACCTAGAGTGATCTTTTCACCTTGGTCCTTTGAGAAAGGTTGTAGATCTCGTTAAGGGCTTCCTTTCGGTCCAAATGGTTTGTGGTTTCATCGCCATTGATTTTTGAGTCGTCATCTCTTGGCTTCAAGACGTAGGGGTTTCTAGTTCTCTTTCAATACCCTCGTTTATGGATAGATTTGTGGTATTTTCTTTATATAAATACAAAAGTTTATATTTTTATGCATATTGTGATGAATCATGAGATTGGGGGTTAGGGTTTGAAGAGAGTTGGGTTCACTTGTTGGGTCATGATCTTGGGTCATGAGTTTGGGCGTAAAAGTAATAGAAGGGTTGGAATAAAATGAGTTTTTGTGAAAAGCTTTAATTCTCTTAAAAACCTTAGTTTGGCTCATGAAGATGGTTAATGGTTTTGCTTCAATTAATAGTAGAATCATGAAATTGAGATGTTAAATTACACATGTACAAGTTTAATTGAAATTTTGAAGAATTTGAGAAATTAATGTAAAAGTTGCGATTGAACTCATAATGTTGATACTTTAAATTATGTTATAATATGAAACCAAACTTGGGGGAAAAGAAATTACTAATGGTATGGATGATATGAGCTTTGTGTTGAAATGGTTGGGTTGAATCTTATTGTGTGTTATGTGAATTGTATTGGGTTATGTCGTGTTAAGTTGGTTGAGTTATGTTGTGTGGAGTTGAGTTTTGTTGGGTTGAGTTGAGTTGAGTTGTGTTGGGTTGTGTTGTGGTTGGTACCTGCGCGGGGAGTTAAAAATGGTTTTTCGGTGCCCACGACCATCCGTTTCATAGCCGGTAAATGTGGGGATTGTTTTAAAAATTGAAAAATGGTTTTTCGGTGCCCACGACCATCCGTATAATAGCCGGTAAATATAGGGGTGGTTTGAATTCAAGGTGCCCAATTGTCCTGTCTAGGCTTATCGCTGGACGAATGTGGGAAAAGTGTTTTTGGGTGTTTACACAGTCCTGCCGTATTGTAGCTGGCAAAAGTGGAAAAGCGGATGGTTTACGAAAATGTTTTGGGTGCCCACGTCTTGCTGTATAATAGCTGGAAAATGTGGGGGATGGTTTTAAAAAGTTGAAAATGGTTTTCGGAAAAAGATATGGTTTTTGAGAAAATGATTTTTGGGAGTTCACTTCCCGCCGTATAATAGCCGGCAAAAGATGGAATGTGCTATGAATTGGGTGCCAACTATCCCGCCGTATCAAGTCGGCAAAAGATAGAATGTGTTGTGACATGTGGTGTGGTCGGTGATGATATGTGTGACTTGTGATGAACTTGTAAAATTACCATTCGATGTGTAATTTGATATAGAAGGGGAATGTATATTGAAATTATTTGAAAATAATGGATAATGAAATGATAATTGGATAAGGGGCTAGTGATAATGAACTCACCAGGTTGTTTGTATCTATAAGGAAAAATTAAGAGTTTTGTTTTGTGATTAATTGAGAAATTGAATTAAAAGGGTTTATTATTCTTGTGATATGTTGAATTATGATTGATAACACACATGTGGGTATGATATAGTTGTGATATGTTGAATTATATTTGATAATGCAAGTGTGGATGTGATGTAGTTGTTAAATAAGTAGAAGTTGAGTGTAGGATAACAATTATTGACTATAAAAGAGATTTGGATTTTTACATTCAGGAGTCATAGAAATATGAATAGATTGGTGGGAATAGCATGTATGTGGGATGTTTTAGAGTATTAAGAGAACTTGAACTTGAGGTTATGACGATATAATAAATGTAACTAGAAAAATGGCAGAATGGGAATAAAAAGAGAAATGTTAAGATGGAAATTGAATGAGGAATATTTTGGAATGGGTTAATAAACTTAAAATGATGTTGTTCGTTAAATATATTTGTTTTCAAAAAGGATTTTATGGTTTTCTGATAAAAATGGATAGTTTTGATTGTTGAAGGTTTTCTTTACAATGTTCAAATAAACTTTGAAAAAAAGGTATTCTACGTATGATATTTTGAAATTACAAAACATTACTTTACTATATGATATCACCCTGCATGCATGGTCATTTCTATCTATAGGATGGTTATTGCTTTAGAACTATGAGATTCCTACTGGGCAATTGTGCTCACCCCTCGTTGTTTCCTTTTCTTTTCTTTTTTTATAGGAAGAGAATTCGGATTGATTGGTTGAAGGATTAGGGAGTTCATGTAGATCTTGTGTGCAATCTCTTTTGTACTTTGATGTTTGTAATTATTTATTTGTAACTCCGTAGAGGGAGCTTGGCATGTATTATTATTACTGTTGTATTCATCATGAGAGAGAACATGTACTATTATGTTTCTATTACTCAAGGATAATAGATATTTGTAATTAAAAAAAAATATACCTAAATTTGTAGGCTTTTGGTAATGTTTACAAGTAATTAAAATTGGGGCATGACAGCTTGGTATCAGAGATAACCGGGTTTGAAAACCTAAAGCTCGTGGGAAGTGGTTTTTGCCACGATGGGTTGACTTCGCTTGGTGAGGACATTTGCATGTAGGAAATAGGAGGTGTAGGACATTATGTGTCGCATTGTATCAGCATGGGTCGAGCTTCCTGGATAGTGCTTGTAGTCGGCTAACTTGTTTTGAGATCTCATTGGAAACGCGTCTGATCAACGTGGTTTCTAGTGGGGGTTCCTTGGAAGTTCTGAGACAAGTGGTTATCCTTGTAGACTTAACTCTATTATGTGGTTTGTTGCTTAAAAAATTGTTTATGTGTTGTGTGATTATGTGTTAAGTTGCTTTCTTGTTTTGGCAGGACGAGTAAGTGTCTCAGAGAAGGGTTAGAATTCAGTCAATTGATGTTAGATGTTATTGAGATAATGAGAGCTGTAAGGGAGTATAGTTGAGATGAGGTGAAATCTTAGGATGGTGTGAGGTTAGTTTAAGTTACGTAAAATATTGTGAAAGGTTTGGAAAGGAAGTGTGAGAATTGTGTTTCATGATGACGAAGTTGAGAAAAGGGGTTTGTGGTATTTAAGTATTGAGTGACATGATTAAGGCTTGTATAGAGTCCATGAGTATGAAGGAAACTTGATAGTAAATGCTAGAAGTGGTTCTTGAGGAGGAATGTGGGTTATAATTTTTTGTAATGGGTGTTGTATGGGTTATGAATGTTTAGTGTGATTTGGAATTGGTGTTGCCATATCAGCGCAAGAGTGATGTGATTGTTAGGAATAGTACTAGGGCAACGTGTACTTGAGGAGTATGGTGAAATTCTAGAAGTATGGGGAATGGTGTGTGGAACTCCATCTCGAAGTATTTGATTTAGGGCAACCTGTGGATGTTGAAGTGTCAAAATTTAAGTTTTATTGAATGGTTAATCGAATTGGTTGATATGGGAGTTTGGGTGACAAATAGTCACTTTGGATTGCTTAGGTATGAGTAGAGTAGCATGCTTGAGATGTGTCTTGGAAGGGTTTTGTGAGTGTGGAGTATCCCATATGTAATGGTGAGGCTTGGGTGAGGCTTGTCTCAAGTTGATGGAAATTCCTCGGGTCGAGGATGAAACATCGAAAATTTCATGGTCTAGTCTGCATGTGGATGAAAAGTGGTAACGATGAGTATGAATTGTGAGATGTGAAAGGGTGTGTGCTGAATCCCAGATAGGGACAATTGGTGTTGGTTAGCATGTTAATGTTTGAATTGCGAGAGTAGAAAATTGGTGAATTGGATTAAGTTGCGTGGAGGAGATGAACCCTTGTAGCTGCTTCCTTTGATGGGACGTAAGGATTGATTTAGGTTAGTTTGGTTTGTTTTGGTTCGATTTGCGATGATGTAACGCCCCGCCTTTTTATTACTCGGATTCCATTACCAAGCCATTATTATAGATTCAATTTCAGAGATAATATACAAAAACTCTTTATATTTACAAGAACACATGAATAAAGATTCTCTCATCCGAATATAATATGAATGCAACAAGAGTTGTATTTAAATAAATTGTCCGTAGGCTTACATCTTTTAAACTAAGAGGAAGGGTTTAACTCTTTTACATCAATGGCATTCCGCCCACAAATAAAAGGCCCCGTGACCAACAAGTAAAGAAGATCCATGACCTTGAAACACTCCTCGATGTTCACCTGAAAAAGGATTAACAACGTGGGATAAACATAAAGTCCAACAGGGATCTCAACATGATCCTAAACAATAACAACTTACAGATAGCTATGATCATGAATGCTTAGTCTCATACTATAATAATAATGTGACGGTTTATACAAAAATATACGTATATAAGAACTTTTCTCAAAATCATTCATTTCATTCAATAATGTAAGCAATTTACTTTTCTTTCTTCTTGTTACCTTTTTCCAAAATTCATATGACAATAACAATTCTATAAAACAATTTCACCAAGCCCATTACATTTTCTCTCTCGGACTTGCACCTGATTTTCCTTTTCAAAACATGTTCACAAGCATCCAATATCCTTCTCATTTTTCACAATTTCAATATAGTATTTACGTCCGTTTCCAACACATTCATATCTATACATCCATACCTTTAGTACAAAAGGAAACAACAAGCAACCAACAAGTATCTAATCAGCAAATGAGGCAACTCGGCCTTCCAAATCTATAGCCATCATAACCCATAACATACCCAGGTACACTGAGACAATAATGATAAATAAGTTCTGCTCTACCTGCCTTAAGCACGGTAAGCCAAGGATACACCTTTCCACGATGAAATGCCAATTTACCAGACACCTGCTAGAAGGTAATGGTATCTTTGCCAAGCTCTCCAGGCACTAGCTAGAAGGTACTGGTACCTCTCATTCTAAGCGCAGCCAATTCTCCAGGCGCTAGCTGGAAGGTAATGGTACCTCTTATTCTTAGCACAGTATACGTTACCAATCATTACAACATGACAAAGTACAACCAACAAGTGTAATGCATACGCATAAACTATTCAACAAATTACAACCAACACAAGTGTAATCCATACACAACAATTCAACACAACAATGTCATCCTCCACCGATGACCAAGGACAAAACCTCTAAATGTATGTATTCAACAAACGTATTATAATAATTCAACTCTCATGATATTTTAAATCCAACAACAACAATAGTAAGATAACTAAGGACAAAACCTCCAGATGTATGTATTCAACTCACGTATTATAATAATTCAACTCTCATGAGATTTTAAATCCAACCTCAAGTTAATTTCTGAAATTCACATAGTGTTGTCATTTCATTCTTCCATTTCAAAAATCAATTCTCTTATTTTCCAAGGTAACATACTCCACCCTTTATCCCAATCCATTCTTTTCATTTCACAAAACTAATTCCATGGATATCAAAGACATAACCCAACTTAATTTAATATGTTCAATCCAAAATAATTCCAATACCATAGTTAATTCTCCCTTTTAGCTATTAACACATTTACACAACCCATAATAACAATTTACAAACATTATTAAACTTTACCCATTTTTAATTCATCAAGTCAAAACATTAAATTAGGGCTTTTTCTTCTTTCAACATAAACATGCTAGATTACTCCCCAATTAACCCAAACAACAATCAATTTAACAATCTCATTCCCAAACAACATAACCCGACTCTCTCTCTCTCTAAACTTGCCTTCTCTCTAAGGTTTCATCTACCTAGAGTGTGAATCTACCCTAGGTCCTTTGTTAAAAAGATAGAGTGGGTCGAGGGCTTCATTTTAATCTGAAAAACTTGGGATTTGGAGCACGTTGGATTTTGGTCTTCATCTCTGTTTGAGCTCAAACTTCGAGGTAAGGATACCCTACTCTTCCTTATAAGCTTTGTCTTTAAATTTTAGCATTTTGATATGTTGGGGGTTGTTGGGTAATTTTGAGAAAGTTTGGGTCTTTGTGTAATTTTACAAAAGATGGGGTTTTATTTTATAATAAACCTATACGCATGTTTAGCATGGAGAAATGAGTTAAATGTTGGGTTATCGATAAAGATGGAACCGTGGGTTTGTTTTGTTAATTACGGGTAATACCCTAATTACATTGATGAAATTAATTTGTGAAATTAATTTGAGAAATGAGGAATTGAGTTGAGAATGTTGAAATTGGAAAAGTATGGGATTAAAGGGTGTAGTTGGATTCATTTATCGCCCACCTAGTTGAAATGTCAATATTTTATCCACTTGGTGCATTTATTTTATGTTTAGAAATAACTACTTTGGGCTATCGGTGGAGGATAGTCTTGATTGTTGTAGACAATGCATGATGATTAGGCAAACAAAAACTAATCGATTGAGTGTGCTATCGAATATAGCGATTGGAATAATACATTAACTTTATGTAATGGTTGATTGTATATGATCTATGTTTATATACATGTGTTATGTGGGAGGAGATAGGGGATGTACTCCACGGTTTAGGGGAAGATAGGGGATGGACCTCCAAACCGGATTTTGTGTGACATTGATACAACACTACAATGTGTATCAAGTATTGATTATGGAAGTGTTTGAATTGATTCGATATAGCACCAAAATGTATATCGTTATCAAATGTGAAGTATAGAAGTATTTCTATGTTATATTGATACAACATCAAAATGTGTATCCATCATGAATTTTGAAAGTGTTTTAAAGTTGAGTCTCAATCTCATTAAACTGTTTGGCCAGGTTCTGAGCCTTGTTTTCAAACTCAAAGTTGAAAAAGAAATGGGAAATGAAATGTAACATGGACTTGAATGTCATGAAACTGTAATGTGATAAGTGGGAATATAAGTGTGGACCATCTATCAATTGCTGTTATTTTAGTCATTGTTTATAGTTGGTTTAGTATATTTCTACTGGGCTGTGGCTCACCCTATATGGGAACATCATTTTCAGGTTCAGGTGATATGCTACCACCAAGGACTTAGCTTGGGAGGACCTGGAGTTGAAGACTCTTCTTTTAGTTATTTGTTATTTTGATGTTATATGTAATTTCAAGCCATGGGCTTAACATGTAGATGAGTAAGAACTCTGTTTTTGTGTCCAAGTGTTGGCTTGGAAAGCTGTAAGCCCATAGGGCATTTACTTTCGTTTACATGTAGTGTCTTTCAATAAGTATACTCTGATGAATGGAATAAAGGTCATTTTCTTATGTCAATGCATGTTAATATTGTATGTATTACGGGTTTATTTTTGAGGGCATGACAACTTGGTATCATAGCGTACTGGGTTTGAATACTTTGGGTACGTGGGAAGTGATTAGTATCACAATGGGTTCGTCTTGTTTGATAGAGACTTAGCTGTACTGTTATATGCTTAAATGATAACATGTTTATGTGACTATGTGGGTATGGAATGTGGTTTCTAGGATGTTGTTTGGATCCTTGAGTTTCTATGAGTCTTGTTGGAAAAGCACTTGATCAATGCTGTTTCTAACCGGAACTCTAGCAACGCCTCGGGACTATCATTATCCAGGAATGAAATTCGTAAGTGCTTATGTAATTATGTGCTTACGTGGAGTGAATTACTGTTGTCCAATGTATTAGGACGCGAGTGTTATAGCTTCGGCACATCTATTAATATGCTAACGTATTAATCGTCTTTGTTACCTTTATTAGGATGTCAGGACGAGGACGAGGACGTGGTAGGCGTGGTAGGCAGGAGATGCCCATGGGATGAGATTAGAGCGGCGGAGGGTATTGGTCAGGCCAATGTGGCCGAACCAGTGGGTCAGCAAGCTATGGGTGCCTTAGCCCGCGAGATAGCAGGGGCATTCAGGGAGTCTGTGGGCATTCTCAGAGCTGAGAATCAAGCCCAGGTTCATGTTGCAGATGTAGGATCTGCATTTCTGAAGAGGGAGTTCTTCCGGTCCAACCCGGACGAGTTTTTGGGTGATCCAAAAAAGCCGCTTAAGGCAGACGAATGGCTCGAACAGACAACGAAGACGTTTGAGATGCTTGGCATCGAGGACGGGGTTCTGAAGGTGACCTTGGCATCTTTCCAGCTAAAGGGGGATGCGGGTCAGTGGTGGAAATTCACGAGGGGGCGTATAGGAGGGACTTAGGAGGCCTTTGTAAGTGCTTTCCAAGAGAAGTTCTTATCTCCAGCCGTCGGGGACAAGCTGAGAGACCAGTTCTGCCAGCTTTTGCAGTTGAGTTCTTCGGTAGCCGAGTTTGAGGCTGCATTTACAGTTGTCGAGTTACTTTGAACTTGTGGCGTCAGGAACGTTATGTCGAGTTCGAGAAGTTTTGGTGTGGCCTCAAGATGAGGGTTGACGGGTCTATGATTCGAGACTATGGGTGTCTGGTTGATACTGCAGCCCATATGGAAATCATGATGCAGGAGGAGGAGGGGCAGAGGGGCTTCAAGAGGAGTCAGGATGGCCAGGGTGATGGCAGGAGACAGAGAGGTTCTAACCCTCAGTAGTCTCAGGGTAGTTTTGCTAGGTCGACCTTTCCGGCCGAGTCGAGTTACGGAAAAGCGAGGAGAAGTGACTTGTTTTAAATGTGGCCAACTGGGTCACAAGTCTCCAGCTTGCATGAAGGGAGAAGCTGCTTCTTCTTCGCCTAGACCGCATGAGCGAGTCGAGCGGTCACCATCTTGTTATCAAGTGGTCAGGCGGGGCACCTGAAGAGGTTTTGCCCGCAGTTGAGTGGCACATCTGGTGCATCTGGGCAGAGGCAGAGTTTTCAGCCAGCTCAGTCAGTTCAGGCCTCGAGGGCCAATCAGGGAGCTTCATCGTCCCAGTCTGCGCAGCAGTCTTTTGCTCCTAGGGGTGAGCAGGTAGATCAGAGACCGTCAGGGCGTATGTATGTTGTTACCGCGCAGGATCTTGTGCCTGCTCCATCTGTCGTGAGAGGTTCCTTCTTGTTTTGCAACTCGGTTGCTAATGTATTGATTGATACAGGTGCATCTCATTCCTTTGTATCTGCTGCATTTGCATCTGTTTTGGAGTTGGAGTTGGCACTATTAGCATCTCCTATTTGTGTAGCATCACCTGTTAGGGGTGAATTGATTTTGAGGCACGGATGTAGAGGTTGTGATATAGAGGTCGCCGACCGTAGGCTTCCGTTTCCATTTGTGGTTATGCCCATGAAGGGCTTTGATGTTATTTTGGGTATGGACTGGCTATCGTCATACCGGGCAGTTATCGATTGCTACCGCCAGAGGGTCACTGTATGTACCTTGAGCGGGGAGTGTTTCCATTTCTTGGGGGACCGAGTTGGTAGTGTGTTGCCACTAGTGTATGATCCGCGAGGGCGGAGTGAGCTTGGTGGTCTTCTCGCTAGCTTTATGAGTGGTGAGTGTGATGAGACCCATATTATATTGCCGAGGGTGGTGTGTAAGTATTCGGATGTCTTTCCTGATGATCTTGTTAGTTTGCCACCTCATCGAGAGATCGAGTTCTTTATTGATCTAGTGCCCGGCACGGCACTGATTTCCATGGCACCTTACCGTTTTGCCCCAGTCGAGTTGAGTGAGTTGAAGGTTCAACTCCAGGAATTGCTAGATAAGGGCTATATTCGTCCTCGTGTTTTGCCGCGGAGAGCACCGGCCCTCTTTGCTTAAATAAAAGATGGTGCCTTGAGACTTTGCATCGATTACCAGAAATTGAATCGGGCTACGGTCAAGAATAAGTACCCTATGCCCCGTATAGATGATCTGTTTGATCAGTTGAAGGGTTCCCGTTGTTTCTCTAAGATAGACTTAAGATCGGGTTACCACCAGTTGAGGGTCAGGGAGGAGGATATTCCGAAGACGGCATTCCGTACGCGGTATGGCCATTATGAGTTTCTGGTGATGCCTTTTGGGCTCACCAATGCACCGGTAGTGTTTATGGACTTGATGAACCAGATATTCTGAGAATTCTTGGATCGTTTTGTAGTCGTCTTCGTGGATGACATTCTGATTTATTCGCCTTCAGAGGAGGAGCACGAGGGACACCTAAGAGCGGTGCTCGAGTTGCTTAGAGCCCATAAGCTTTATGCTAAGTTTGGGAAGTGTGAGTTCTGGCTAAGGGAGGTGAAGTTCTTAGGCCATGTAGTCTCCGGGGAAGGGGTGTCTGTTGATACATCCAAGATAGAGGCAGTGCAAGATTGGGCACAGCCTAAGAGTGTTTTTGAGATCCGTAGTTTCCTGGGATTAGCTGGGTATTACCGCCGGTTTGTGAAAGATTTCTCCAGGCTAGCTTCGCCGTTGACTAGGTTGACGTGGAAAGGGGTCAAATTTGTATGGAGTGAGACTTGTGAAAAGTCGTTCCAAGAGTTAAAAGTTAGATTGACCACCGCTCCGGTTTTGATTATTCTGGAGAGAGGTTTGGGTTATGCTGTTTATTGTGATGCCTCACGAGAGGGTTTGTGTTGTGTGTTGATGCAAGAGGGGAAGGTGGTAGCCTATGGCTCACTTCAGTTGAAAATACACGAGAAGAATTACCCTACACATGACCTAGAGTTAGCAGCTGTGATTTTTGCCTTAAAGATTTGGAGGCATTATCTGTATGGTGAGAAATTTGAGGTATTATCGGATCATAAGAGTCTGAAATATCTATTTACACAGAAAGACTTGAACTTGAGGCAGAGGAGGTGGATGGAGTTTATTGAGGACTATGACTTTGAGTTGCACTATCATCCGGGAAAGGCCAATGTTGTGGCCGATGCCCTTAGTAGAAAATCCATTAGTGATGTAGCTTGTATAGCCATCCGGGAGTGGGAGATGTTGGGTGCACTTGGGGAGTTTGATTTGCTTCTGGGTGAATCAGTTGAGTCTGCGGCCTTGTTTTCTATTGTTGCACAACCTACACTCATGACTCGAGTGTTAGAGGCACAGAGAGGTGATCTTGAGGTAGAATCCCTCCGAGAGAAGATCTCCAATGGGAAGGTTAAGAAGGGTTTGACTGTGTACCCCGACCTGAGTGTGAGATACCGAGACCGTTTGTTTTTGCCGGAGTCTTGCCGAGAGGAGGTAATCCGAGAGTTTCATCATTCACGTCTTGCGGTGCATCCGGGAGGTACTAAGATGTATCGTGATTTGGGTCGCCAGTTTTGGTGGAGAGGCATGAAGAGAGATGTGGCAGTTTTCGTGTCTGAGTGCCTTACTTGTCAGCAAGTGAAGGCCGAGCATTAGAGGCCAGCGGGTTTGTTGCAACCCTTGCCTATTGCCGAGTGGAAGTGGGAGCATGTCACTGTGGACTTCGTTGTAGGTCTTCCGAGGACTCAGCGGGGTAGTGATGCCATTTGGGTAGTTGTAGACCGGTTGACTAAGTCGGCGCACTTCATTCCTATGCGCGTGAGAGATTCGGTAGATCATCTTGCCGACTTGTATATTCGGGACATAGTGAGGTTGCACGGGGTCCCAGTGACGATCGTCTCCGATAGAGATCCTCGTTTTACTGCTAGGTTGTGGCAGAGTTTGCAGAGTGCCTTGGGTACTAAGTTGACCTTTAGCACGGCGTATCACCCTCAGACTGACGGGCAGTCCGAGCGTACTATTCAGATCCTTGAGGATATGCTTCGAGGTTGTGTCCTTGACTTTAGTGGGTCGTGGGAGAGGCACTTGCCCTTGGTGGAGTTTGCCTACAACAACAGTTTTCAGTCTAGTATTGGTATGGCACCGTTTGAGGCCTTGTACGACCGACCTTGTAGGTCTCCAGTTTGTTGGGCCGAGGTGGGTGATGCACCTTTGTTGGGCCCGGAGTTGGTGAGGGAAACGACGGAGAAAGTTGAGCTTATCTGTAGGAGGCTTGTTACAGCCCAGAGTCGTCAGAAATCTTATGCCGACCGTAGGAGGAGGCCTTTGGTGTTTGAGGTGGGTGACCATGTCTTTCTGAAGATATCACCTAGGCGGGGATTGATGAGGTTTGGGAAGAGTAGGAAGTTGTCCCCTCCGTTTATTGGTCCTTTTGAGATCCTTGAGAGGATTGGCGAGGTTGCCTATCGTTTAGCTTTGCCGCCGCAGTTGTCCAGAGTTCATGACGTGTTTCATGTGGGTATGTTTCGGAAGTATGAGCCAGATCCATCGCATGTATTGGATTGGACCGACTTGGAGGTAGATGAGGATGCCTCGTATGAGGAGAGACCGGGTTGGGTCTTGGATAGGCGGGATCAAGTCTTGCGAGGCAAGACCATTCCCTTGGTAAAAGTTCTATGGAAACATCACGGAGTGGAGGAAGCTACTTGGGAACGTGAGTTGGAAGTCCGTGAGAAATATCCGGACATGTTTATTGACGTGTAATCACGTATTTAGATTTTGTACTATTGTTGAACTTAAGAGCTTTATGTATGTCATAAGTTGTAAAACATTGAAAATGTTTTGGTTTAATGGAAGAATCTTGAAACTTGCCTCGAAATGGAAGTTTAGTGTGACATTATATATGTTGAATGTATTGTAGAAATGGAAATGTATCATGAACATTAGTTATAATATGAAATTGTTGGAATTGGAAAGAAAATGCATAATGTTAATGCAGGTTGAAATATATGTTGTTTTACAAATTGTGTGATGCCTCTTGATAAGAGATGGAATGACCAGTTATGGGTTGAGTTATTGAATGTTGAGATGTAACACTGTTTAAATTGAGAAAAGAACTATTTTCAAAAACTTGTGCTTAATTTCGGGGACGAAATTCTTTAAGGGGGGGAGGTTATAGTGATCCCGGGTTTTACCCCTTATTGTACAGTGATCCGGACTTGGTTCCGTGGATGTTAGTAGTTGTATAAATCTTGTTTACGTCCTTTCATACTTCGTATTTGAGTTATAGAATGTGATGGACAGGTTTGTTTCAGGTTGGGAGTGAATGGGAGCAAATAGTTGCTGCCTAGAATTTTGGTTCTTCGCTCGGGCGAGACTTTTGTCGCTCGAGCGAGCTCTGTGTTTTAGATCCTTCGCTCGAGCGAGAGTAGTGTTTTGTGCCTGGTGGCTGGAGCCAAAGTTTCTTCCCTCGAGCGAGCATCTGCATCTCATTCAGACCTGAGAGCCGTGTTTCTTGGTTCGAGCGAGATTTCCTTCGCTCGAGCGAGTGAGGTGTATGTTTTGGGTTTCTTTGCTCGAGCGTGCTTCTGGGTTGCAGACCTGAAGCATCGAGTTTTTGGCTCGAGCGAGACTTTATACACTCGAGCGAGGGTTCCATGTGTCTGGTCGCTCGAGCGACCAAGTTTTCGCTCGAGCGAGCCTGTCTTATACCAGTAGACAGTAGCGGGGGAAAACATCACTTTTTCATCTTCTTTATTTTGAAAACCCTAGAAACCGACTCTCTCTCTCTCTAAACTTGCCTTCTCTCTAAGGTTTCATCTACCTAGAGTGTGAATCTACCCTAGGTCCTTTGTTAAAAAGATAGAGTGGGTCGAGGGCTTCGTTTTAATCTGAAAAACTTGGGATTTGGAGCACGTTGGATTTTGGTCTTCATCTCCGTTTGAGCTCAAACTTCGAGGTGGGGATACCCTACTCTTCCTTATAAGCTTTGTCTTTAAATTTTAGCATTTTGATATGTTGGGGGTTGTTGGGTAATTTTGAGAAAGTTTGGGTCTTTGTGTAATTTTACAAAAGATGAGGTTTTATTTTATAATAAACCTATATGCATGTTTAGCATGGAGAAATGAGTTAAATGTTGGGTTATTGATAAAAATGGAACCGTAGGGTTGTTTTGTTAATTACGGGTAATACCCTAATTACATTGATGAAATTAATTTGTGAAATTAATTTGAGAAATGAGGAATTGAGTTGAGAATGTTGAAATTGGAAAAGTATGGGATTAAAGGGTGTAGTTGGATTCATTTATCGCCCACCTAGTTGAAATGTCAATATTTTATCCACTTGGTGCATTTATTTTATGTTTAGAAATAACTACTTTGGGCTATCGGTGGAGGATAGTCTTGATTGTTGTAGACAATGCATGATGATTAGGCAAACAAAAACTAATCGATTGAGTGTGCTATTGAATATAGCGATTGGAATAATACATTAACTTTATGTATTGGTTGATTGTATATGATCTATGTTTATATACATGTGTTATGTGGGAGGAGATAGGGGATGTACTCCACGGTTTAGGGGAAGATAGGGGATGGACCTCCAAACTGGATTTTGTGTGACATTGATACAGCACTACAATGTGTATCAAGAATTGATTATGGAAGTGTTTGAATTGATTCGATATAGCACCAAAATGTATATCGTTATCAAATGTGAAGTATAGAAGTATTTCTATGTTATATTGATACAACATCAAAATGTGTATCCATCATGAATTTTGAAAGTGTTTTAAAGTTGAGTCTCAATCTCAATAAACTGTTTGGCCAGGTTCTGAGCCTTGTTTTCAAACTCAAAGTTGAAAAAGAAATGGGAAATGAAATGTAACATGGACTTGAATGTCATGAAACTGTAATGTGATAAGTGGGAATATAAGTGTGGACCATCTATCAATTGCTGTTATTTTAGTCATTGTTTATAGTTGGTTTAGTATATTTCTACTGGGCTGTGGCTCACCCTATATGGGAACATCATTTTCAGGTTCAGGTGATATGCTACCTCCAAGGACTTAGCTTGGGAGGACCTGGAGTTGAAGACTCTTTTTTTAGTTATTTGTTATTTTGATGTTATATGTAATTTCAAGCCACGGGCTTAACATGTAGATGAGTAAGAACTCTGTTTTTGTGTCCAAGTGTTGGCTTGGAAAGCTGTAAGCCCATAGGGCATTTACTTTCGTTTACATGTAGTGTCTTTCAATAAGTATACTTTGATGAATGGAATAAAGGTTATTTTCTTATGTCAATGCATGTTAATATTGTATGTATTACGGGTTTATTTTTTAGGGCGTGACAGAAATTCTATTTTGGGGTCGATACTAGCCTTTCTAAGGGTCGACCCTTACTTGTTGGTGAAGTTTCTGGAGGTATTGCTGGAATTTAGGGTCAACACCAACCTTGGTGGTGTCAACACCTGTCTCTTGTTGCTATCCACAAGGAACGACACCAGTCTGGGAAGGGTCGACCCTTGTCTATTGCAGAATCTAGGTATTAGTTGCTGGAATTTAGGGTTGACCCTTCTTGTCCAAGGGTCGACACCCTACTTGCTGCCAGCATTGTCTTTTCTTGCTGAAGGGTCGACACCACCACACCAGGGGTCGACCCTTGCGTGTTTATTTTCAGATTTGTGGGTCCGAATGGGCCCTACCTTTGGGGGGGGGGGGTTTTGGGCCTATTATTTTATTGACCTTAGGGCTACTTTTCTACTACTATAAATAGACCCTAACCACTTCTCTCCCATTATTTTTCCTCTTTCCTCTCTCTCAAACCGTGAGTTCTCTTCTCTCTCTCTAAAACTGAAACTTTTTCACTTAAATCTCTAAATCTACTCACCTAGAGTGATCTTTTCACCTTGGTTGTTTGAGAAAGGTTGTAGATCTCGTTAAGGGCTTTGTTTTGGTCCAAATGGTTCGTGGTTTCGTCGCCATTGATTTTTGGGTCGTCATCTCTTGGCTTCAAGAGGTAGGGGTTTCTAGTTCTCTTTCAATACCCTTATTTGTGGATAGATTTCTGGTATTTTCTTTATATAAATACAAAAGTTTATATTTTTATGCATATTATGATGAATCATGAGATTGGGGGTTAGGGTTTGAAGAGAGTTGGGTTCACTTGTTGGGTAATGATCTTGGGTCATAAGTTTGGGCGTAAAAGTAATAGAAGGGTTAGAATAAAATGACTTTTTGTGAAGAGCTTTATTTTCTCTAAAAAACCCTAGTTTGGCTCGTGAAGACAACTAATGGTTTTGCTTCAATTAATAGTAGAATCATGAAATTGAGGTGTTAAATTATACATGTACAAGTTTAATTGAAATTTTGAAGAATTTGAGAAATTTATGTAAAAGTTACGATTGAACTCATAATGTTGATATTTTAAATTATGTTATAATATGAAACCAAACTTGGAGGAAAAGAAATTACTAATGGTATGGATGATATGAGCTTTGTGTTGAAATGGTTGTGTTGTATCTTGTTGTGTATTATGTGAATTGTATTGGGTTATGTTGTGTTGAGTTGGTTGGGTTGTGTTGTGTGGAGTTGAGTTGCGTTGGGTTGAGTTGAGTTGTGTTGGGTTGTGTCGTGGTTGGTACCCGTGCAAGGAGTTGAAAAATGGTTTTTTGGTGCCCATGACTGTCTGTATCATAGCTGGTAAATGTGGGGGATTGTTTTAAAAATTGAAAAATGGTTTTTCGGTACCCACGACCATCCATGTAATAGCTGGTAAATGTGGGGGTGGTTTGAATTCAAGGTGCCCAATTACCCTGTCTAGGCTTATCGCTAAATAAATGTGGGAAAAGTGTTTTTGGGTGTCCACACAGTCCTGCCGTATTGTAGCTAGCAAAAGTGAAAAAATGGATGGTTTTTGAAAATGTTTTGGGTGCCCACGTCCTGCCGTATAATAGCCAGCAAATGTGGGGGATAGTTTTAAAAAGTTGAAAATGGTTTTCGAAAAAAGATATGGTTTTTGAGAAAATGATTTTTGGGAGTTCACTTCTCGCCGTATAATAGATGGCAAAAGGTGGAATGTGCTATGAATTGGGTGCCCGCTATCCCGCCGTATCAAGTCGGCAAAAGGTGGAATGTGTTGTGACATGTGTTGAGGTCGATGATGATATGTGTGACTTGTGATGAACTTGTGAAATTACCATTTGATGTGTAATTTGATATGGAAGGGGAATGTGTATGGAAATTATTTGAAAATAATGGATAATGAGATGGTAATTGGATAAGGGGTTAGTGATAAAGAACTCACTGGGTTGTTTGTATCCATATGGAAACATTAAAAGTTTTGTTTTGTGATTAATTGAGAAATTAAATTAAAAGAGTTTATTATCCTTGGGATATGTTGAATTATGATTGATAACACACATGTGGATATGATGTAGTTGCGATATGTTGAATTATAGTTGATAATGCAAGTGTGGATGTGATGTAGTTGTTAGATAAGTAGGAGTTGAGTGTAGGCTAACAATTATTGACTATAAAAGAGATTTGGATTTTTACATTGAGGAATTACAGCAAATATGAATAGATTGGTGGGAATAGCATGTATGTGGGATGTTTTAGAGTATTAAGGGAATTTGAACTTGAAGTTATGTGATGACCGGTTTCATTTTTGCGTCGCTTCACTTTTTGTTTTCATTGGCTTTGCAATGTCCGGAAGCCTTTCTCAAATAATTTCTCATTCTTGTTTACTCGGTGTCGATTCTTCACTTGTTCCGGAGAGTGCGAGGTCAAGTCCAGAGTACCCGAGGATCGAACCAGAAATTTCTGAGCTGCTAGGCTAGGGCCGCACGTGCGGGGCCCTACGCTGCACGTGCGAGGTGGGGCCGCACGTGCGGGGGGTGAGGCTGCATGTGCAAGGAGAGGTGAGGTTCTAAGGGTTGCACACTGCCTAAAAGGCTCGTGCGGACTGAGGTGCGGGGGACCACCGCACGTGCGGGGATGAGTGTTGCACGGGCGGGGTTGGGCGCCGCACGTGCGGCACTCTGGGCAGTCCGAATCTCTATTTTTTTCTTTCTTTTTGGCCGTGTGTGTATCACTTTTTAGGCCTTTCCCTCTTACTCTAAACCCTATTTTTCTCCTCCTTCTCTCTAGGAAACCTCCTCAAACACTAAAACTCTTTGATTTTGCAATCCCTTGGATCTAGATTCATCATCATCATCATATCTCCCTCTCAAGCTTTGGAGATCAAAAGCTAGAGTTTCACTTGGTATGGTGGAAATCAAAGCTCTCTCATCTTCGATTTCCAGGGTTTCCTCTCTTTTCTTCATCAATCCTTGAGGTAGGGATTTCTTGAGTTATATGTACTTGTTTTGCTATATTAATGTTGATTTAAAAGCTTTCTTGAAGTTTTATGTTGATTTCTATTTTGAGTCCTAAAATGTAGAGAGTTTTAAGAGTGGGTTCAAAATCCCAACTCTTTTGTTAATCTTAGGGGTTTTTCCTTTTATTAAACTCAAGGAAAATGGTTTTGAAAGGGTTTCACTAAGGAAATAGGAAATGTTTTGTCTTTATTGAAAAACCCTAAAATTTGGGGGATTTTGGAAAAATATGAAAAATGCCTATGGATTTTCTTTATTGTCTTGTGTCAAGAGAATGGATGAGAGTAAATTTCATCATATGTTTAGCCAAATAGCAATCTACTTGATATGTGAGAAATGAGATGTTATTTTAATATCATTATTAAACACTTGAACATGTATTGTTGTGAAGGGAAAAGAAATGGTTGTGCACCATGGAATATGAGAATTGTAAAATCTTGGAGATTTATGTTTGAAAATATCAAATGAGGTCTTGAAGGCATCCAATTAACAAGAATTATGCATGATGAGAAATTGTTGTTGTGTATTGATGGCTTATGGTTATTTTGCGAAATAACATTGGAGAGAGGAAAAGAGAAATGTATTTGTTTTGATATTGTTATGAATTGTGCCTTGGTAGACAAAGAGGATAAGAAATGTTTTGTTGTATACAAACGTCTATACATATATATATTTACATTGATGAGGAATTTCTTGCATATGAAAGATTTTGGGACATGAAGATGACATTTACATGTTGTTATGGTTTGAAATTATCAAATGCTGAAAGAACCCATAGTGTGGTTGATTGTAGCATTGGCATTAAGAACATCTTGCATATCATGAGGATTGGTTTGAAAAAATTGGAACTTCCATTGAGAATGAAATATTGTAATTGAAAGCTATGGAAATGTTATGCGGTAAATACGTTGGTAAGTCCAGTTAGGGGGTGTAGATGAATTGATAAGTTGGCCTGAGTGTCCAGGATGAAAGACCAAAAACACGCGCGGAGGAGGTACCACTTCCCTTCCAGTTAGCAACTGGTAAAGTGGGGTTATTGGTAGTGCTTGTTGAGCCTACTTGCAGACACTAACCTAGGGATTACCTGAGTTGTATTTACTGCCCCTATTGATTAAAATTGGAAGTTTTTCGAAAATTGTTGAGATTGCAAACTTTTATTGAAACGTGATGATCATCAAGAAGAACATGATATGAAGTTTTCTTTATAATGGCATTGCACGGCATTGACATTTGCATTTTACATTGATAGTTTGCATAACTGTATATACTTTGTAAGAAATTCTCTACTAGGCTTTATGCTCACCCCTATGGGATCTGGTCCAGGAAGATGTGGTGGTCCCGCTGAGTTGAGGGCGTGGACATATGTATTTTTGTGAAGAGCGGACGACTCTATTTGTTGTATTTATTTTGCTAGCCAAGGGCTAAAAGTGTATGGGTCTGAGAGACCATTTTGTGTAACTGGGCTTATGCCTTTGAAGATGTAAGCCCTTAAGGACACTTTTATTACTTGAGACTAGATGCTTCACATGCTATAGATTCATGTGTCTTTAATACCATTGAATATATATCAGCATGTGAACTTTTGTAGAAGCTCGTTCATTAATCATGCAAAGATGGAGGAATTATTGTCTTTATTTAGCGAATGTTATTTGATGTGGTTGTTTTATGTTGGATTATTTCGAGGCGTTACAGGTTATGACGTTATAATAAATGTAACTAGAAAAAGGGGGAAATGGGAATAAAAAGAGGAATGTTAAGATGAAAATTGAATGATGAATATTTTGGAATGGGTTAATAAATTTAAAATGATGTTGTTCCTTAAATATATTTGTTTTCAAAAAGGATTTTATGGTTTTCTGATAAAAGGGGATAGTTTTGATGGTTGAAGGTTTTCTTTATAATGTTCAAACTTTGAGAAAAAGGTATTCTACGTATGATATTTTGAAATTACAAAACATTACTTTACTATATGGTATCACCCTGCATGCATGATCATTTCTATCTATAGGATGGTTATTGCTTTAGAACTATGAGATTCCTACAGGGCAATTGTGCTCACCCCTCGTTGTTTCCTTTTCTGTTTTTTTACAAGCAGAGAATTCGGATTGATTGGTTGAAGGATTAGGGAGTTCATGTAGATCTTGTGTGCAATCTCTTTGTACTTTGATGTTTGTAATTATTTATTTGTAACTCCGTAGCGGGGGCTTGGCATGTATTATTATTATTGTTATATTCATCATGAGAGAGAACATGTACTATTATGTTTCTATTACTCAAGGGTAATAGATATTTTTAATTATAAAAAAAAATGGACCTAAATTTATAGGCTTTTGGTAATGTTTCCGAGTAATTAAAATTGGGGCGTGACGGTGTATGTATGTTGTTGATGTGAATTTGTGAAATTACCTCAATGAAATTAGGGGTGTTTTGGGAAGATGGTTATAATCTGATTTTTGGTGAAAAGCTGATTATAAGCAGATTATAATCAGCTTTTCTGTGAGAGAAGAGGAGATAAAAAATCTGAAAATCAGATTTTTTATCTCTTCCCAAAAGAGGCCTAAAGTGTTTGAATGTAAAACATTCTAAGCGTACTTGTGTTAATGTGTATTAATGACTATTTGTGTTGATGTTTGTAATGGATGAGAACTCCCAAATTTTGAGGAGTCGTATATGTTTTATTGCTCCTCGGATGTACTGGATTGTTTTTGCTTGTTGTTATTACAAATGTGTATGGTAAAGGTGCTGTGATGCCACTAGATGGGTGATGGAAATAACTGGGTGACGGTTGAAATTCACCGGGTAAATGTTGAGAATAATTTGGGAAATGAACGTTTCGTTTCTTTGTGTTGTGATTTGGGATGGCACGGTCAAACTAAATGCTAAGAATTTAATCAAAGTTGTGTTAATGAATAGCTTGTTGATTGAGCGGAAACAAAGTGTTGATTGATGGTAAATGTAATTGTTACGAAAATTTTAGATTTGCAAATGTACTTTAATCAAAAGTTTAGATTTTATTAATTAAAAATTGATAATCTCAAAATGGAAGTCAAAAATTGATAATCTCAAAATAGAAGTCACCCAATTTTTAGAAATCTACTCTCTTTTTTTTTTCTTCAACTTATTTAAGTTATTTATGCCTAATAAAAAAGCAAAAATTGCACCAAACATAAGCAAAAGTTGTACCAAACAGTCTGACACGTACTGCTAGAATACAAACAACTATAAACAACTCAAATAGACGGGCAAAATTTTTTTTTACCTAAAGCATCTTCAGCAAAAAAACAAATTCCCCTAAAAGTAAAAATTAAAACTTATATTTGAGAAGATTTTCTATACAAACTTTTATGAAAGCTACTGAAAAATCAAAGCCTGTGGGGTAGGTTTTTTAAATACGGAAAGACACACATCACAAAAATTCTAATTTTTGATGCTTCTAATTAAGTTCCAAATTTTCTATGACTCTAAAAAGTCATGCATTTCTTTTTCCACATAATTTAATTTCGTTTACAAAAATCCATCTAAAACTTTTCAACAATCCATTTTTTTCCACATAAAGACTTGTAATTAGGGTCACTAAAGATTCTTATTTGGCCTAATCAAAATAATAATAATAATAATAATAATAATAATAATAATAATAATAATAATAATAATAATAATAATACTAATACTAATAATAACAATAATAATAGTGTACAATTTATTGTAAATTAAAAATTGATAATCTCAAAATAGAAGTCACCCAATTTTTAGAAATCTTTTTTTTTTTCAACTTAATTAATTTATTTCTGCACAAAAAAAAAAAAAAAGCAAAAATTGTACCAAACATAAGCAAAAGTTGTACCAAATAATCTGACACATACTGCTACAATACAAACAACTATAAACAACTCAAATAGGGGGGCAAAAAAAAAAAAAAAAATTCCCGTAAAAGTAAAAATTAAAACTCAAATTTGAGAAGACTTTCTATGCAAACTTTTATGAAAGCTGCTGAAAAATCAAAGCATGTGGGGTAGGTTTTTTAAATACTGAAAGACACACATCACAAGAAATCTAATTTTTGATGCTTCCAATTAAGTTCAAAATTTTCTATGACTCTAAAAAGTCATGCATTTCTTTTTCCACATAATTTAATTTCGCTTACAAAAATCCATGTAAAACTTTTCAACAATCCATCTTTTTCCACATAAAAAGACTTGTAATTAGGGTCACTAAAGATTCTTATTTGGCCTAATAATAATAATAATAATAATAATTTACAATTTATTGTAAATTAAAAATTGATAATCTCAAAATAGAAGTCACCCAATTTTTAGAAATCTACTTTTTTTTTAAAACTTATTTAATTTATTTCTGCCTAATAAAAGAGCAAAAATTGTACCAAACATAAACAAAAGTTGTACCAAACAGTCTGACACATATAGCTAGAATACAAACAGCTACAAACAACTCAAATAGGTTGGCAAAAAAGAAATTTACCAAAAGCAACTTCGGCAAAAAAATAAATTCCCCTAAAAGTAAAAATTAAAACTCATATTTGAGAAGACTTTCTATGCAAACTTTTATAAAAGCTACTAAAAAATCAAAGCATGTGGGGTAGGTTTTTTAAATATTGAAAGACACACATCGCAAAAAATCTAATTTTTGATGCTTCCAATTAAGTTCCAAATTTTCTATGACTCTAAAAAGTCATGCATTTCTTTTTTCTACATAATTTAATTTCGCTTACAAAAATCCATCTAAAACTTTTCAACAATCCATTTTTTTCCACATAAAAAGACTTGTAATTAGGGTCACTAAAGATTCTTGTTTGGCCTAATCAAAACAATAATAATAATAATAATAATAATAATAATAATAATAATAATAATAATAATAATAATAATAATAATAATAATAATAATAGTGTACAATTTATTGTAAATTAAAAATTGATAATCTCAAAATAGAAGTCACCCAATTTTTAGAAATCTTCTCTTTTTTTTTTTTCAACTTATTTAATTTATTTCTGCCTAATAAACAAGCAAAAATTGTACTAAACATAAGCAAAAGTTGCACCAAACAGTCTGACACATACTGCTAGAATACAAACAGATATAAACAACTCAAATTGGCGGGCAAAAAAGAAATTTACCCAAAGCATCTTTAGCAAAAAAATCAAATTCCCGTAAAAATAAATATTAAAACTCATACTTCAGAAGACTTTCTATGCAAACTTTTATAAAAGCTACTGAAAAATCAAAGCATGTGGGGTAGGTTTTTTAAATACTGAAAGACACACATCACAAAAAATCTAATTTTTGATGCTTCCAATTAAGTTCAAAATTTTTTATGACTCTAAAAAGTCATGCATTTCTTTTTCCACATAATTTAATTTCGCTTACAAAAATCCATCTAAAACTTTTCAACAATCCATTTTTTGCACATAAAAAGACTTGTAATTAGGGACACTAAAGATTCTTCCTTGGCCTAATAATAATAATAATAATAATAATAATAATAATAATAATAATAATAATAATAATAATAATGGTGATGATAATACTGTACAATTTATTGTAAATTAAAAATTGATAATCTCAAAGTAGAAGTTACCCAATTTTTAGAAATCTTCTTTTTTTTCAACTTATTTAATTTATTTTTGCCTAATAAAAAAGCAAAAATTGTACCAAACATAAACAAATGTTATACCAAACAGTCTGACACATACTGCTAGAATACAAATAACTATAAACAACTCATATAGGCAGGCAAAAAAGAAATTTACCCAAAGCATCTTGTAACACCCTCAAAATACAATATAAATAATCCATTCATAAGATCTCTAAACATAATAAAATGGTATACTTCATTCATCAGAGTTTATATTACAAAAAGGGTATTACATGCATTATACATTCATAAATATTCATCCTAAATCTATAGCATGTAATATTAGATTGACAACACAAAATAAATGCCCTACGGGCTTACATCTTTTCAAGTTATCACTTGGTTGCAACAAAAGAAGAGTGCTAAGCTCTATACATGTAAAGCCCTCGGCTTGAATGAACATTTAAACATATCATAACAAAAATAGAGCCTTCAGCCCCTAAACCTTCCAAGCTATGTCCTTGGAGGCGGCATGTCACTTGTACCTGAAAATGGTTTCCCAAGTAGGGTGAGCCAAAGCCCAGTAGAGATATGCTAAAACAGGATATGAGATTTAACTAAGATATAAGCATCAGATAAATGTGCAATATTCATAACCAACACATATTCTTTCCAAGACCATTCAATATAGATAACCATACCTCAATCAATTTCCATTCATCCATTTTGAATTAATCTATTTACCAAATTCATTATCATCTAATCAACCAAAATGACACTACAACTCAATGGTTTACAATTCAATACATTCATCAATCCAACACTTCTATTTTCTTGCCATTTTACGGAATTCACATCCAAGGGAATCGGCACCCATATATAGATATATATATATATATATAAGATTTTGGGACTTTCACCCTGGACACTCTGGCCAACTTAGTTTTCAAGGGAGTCCATCCCGTACCTCCTCGAAAATAATGGAGTACATCCCCTATCTCCTCTCAAACAATGATACATATACAATGTATTTAAAGGAGTTGTCATATACAATGACTAACCAAATCACAAATTCAATAGTTTAACCAAACCATCATATTCAATGACATAATTCAAATGATTGGTTTCAATTCAGCTAATCATCATGCAGTTTCTACAACAATCATAACTATCCTTCACTGATAGCCTAAAATAGATATTTTTAAACAGATATACAATCCATCAAACATGTAATTTATCAAATTTCCATAGGTGAGAGATTTAAGAAATCCAACTACACCATTCAATTATACACCTTTCCAATTTCATATTTCCCACATCAATTTCATTATTTATTCAAAATAGTTCTTTAATACAACTTAGGGCAAAACCTTCCCATTTTTCCAAATATCATCCCCAAGGCCCAATCTCACCATTTATTTTCATATAACATCATAATCAAGTCCTCACCCACATATATGGAGCCAAATATAGAAAACCCCTCTTTCAAAATTTAAACCCAAACCCTAGCTTCACCCAAATCTTCCCAAATCTCACCATTTATACAAAATGAAAAATACCAAGGTTAAAACCCATATCAAAGAGTAGAATATCCCTACCTCAACGTTAGGAGAGCAAAGGAGGAGATTTAGATACTTCAGACAAGTCGACACCAAGATCTATTCGGATCAACACGGAGCCCTCAAGGTGCTCTACCTTTTTAATAAAGGAACTAGGGTTGAGAGACCCCCAAATCAAGGTGTATTTATAGAGAGAGAGAGAGAGAGTGCTAGAGAGAGAGTCGGATTAGGGTTTTGGGATAAAAAGAAATCAAAAAGTGAAGTAAAATGACCCAGCTGTGAACTGATATACGTGACCTTCGCTCGAGCGAAGGAGTTGTCGCTTGAGCGACCAGACACAACAAGTGACCTCGCTCGAACGCAAGAAGCCTCGCTCGAGCGTAGAATACAAAGCTTGAGAAGTTTTACAGACTCACACGCTCACTCGCGCGTAGAATACATACCTTCAGGTATTTCACATACGCACACCCTCACTTGAGCGCAAGAAACCTTGCTCGAGCGCAAGAAGCCTAGCTCGAGCAAAGAACTTCATCTTTCCCAGAAATACTGCGTCTGGAAGGAAACCTGAGAACTCCTAATTCTCGCTCAAGCGCAAGAAACCTCGCTGGAGCGAAGAAGCAAATTACAAAAAGCTTGCTTGAGCGCAAGAAGCCTCGCTCGAGCGAAAAGGCAAAAATTTAGGCAACAGCAATCTAACCCAACTAACAACTAACCTGTTCCAAATTCGCCTAACAGTTCTAAAACTCAAATACAAAGGGTCAAAGGGAAAAAACAAGACATGGATACAATATTCAAACACAGAACATGAGCCCAAAACACAATGAAGGTCGGAGCAAAATCGGGATCGCTATAACCTCCCCCCCCCCTTAAAGAATTTTGTCCCCTAAATTTAGTACTAGTTTCAAAACCATGATTGCCCAATTTTCAAATGATTACAATTCAATTCACGACATCATGACCCACCCACCTGTCATTCAATCTCCTCACAAGAGAACAAATCCACAATATATCGCTTAACATATATTACCAATATGCATCTTTCGAAATTTAACTAATTTCAACACATATACCTCAGATTTCCAAAACACATTCAATGTTTATAATAAATTTGTATTTCCAAAACTTAAACAACTTGTACAATGTTCAAATTAAACTTGCATTTCTGAAATGTATTCAACATTTACAATGCCTTCATAATCCAAAACATATACAATGTTTTCATAGTTCATAAACAAAACTAAAATTTCAACATATACTCAAATATCAACAAATAAGTCCGGATATTTCTCTCGGACTTCCAATTCATGCTCCCAAGTTGCTTCCTCAACCCCGTGATGTTTCCACAATATTTTGACCAAGAGAATTGTCTTGCCTCGCAAGACTTGGTCCCGTCTATCCAAGACTCTCACCGGTCTCTCCTCATACGAGGCATCCTCATCTACCTCTAAGTCGGTCCAATCCAACACATGTGATGGATCCGGCTCATATTTTCGAAGCATACTAATATGAAACACGTCATGCACTTCGGAAAGTTGCAGAGGCAATGCCAAATGGTATGCAACCTCCCCAGTCTGCTTAAAGATCTCAAAAAGGCTAATAAATCGAGGGGATAACTTCCCATTCTTCCCAAATCTCATCAAACCCCGTCTAGGTGACATTTTCAAAAAGACATGATCACCCACCTCGAATGACAAAGGTCTCCTTCTATGGTCAGCATAACTCTTTTGGCGACTCTAGGCTGTAACCAACCTCTTACGGATAAGTGTCACTTTCTTCGTCGTTTCTCGAACCAACTCTGGGCCTAACAAAAGTGCATCACCCACCTCGGCCCAACAAACAGGCGATCTACATGGTCGGCCATACAAGGCCTTAAATGGTGCCATACCAATACTCGATTGGAAACTATTATTGTAGGCAAACTCCACTAAGGGTAAGTGTTTCTCCCACGACCCCTTAAAGTCAAGGACACAGCCTCGAAGCATATCCTCAAGGGTCTAAATAGTACGCTCAGACTGCCCGTCAGTCTGAGGATGGTAAGCAGTACTAAAGGTCAGTCTAGTGCCCAAGGCACTCTGCAAGCTCTGCCACAACCGAGCAGTGAAACACGAATCTCTATCCAAAACAATCGTCACAGGGACCCCGTGCAACCTCACTATGTCCCGAATATACAAATCAGCAAGGTAATCTACCGAATCTCTTACGCGCATAGGAATAAAATGCGTCGACTTAGACAACCGGTCAACTTCCACCCAAATGGCATCGCTACCCCGTTCAGTCCTCGGAAGGCCCACAACAAAATCCATCGTCACATGCTCCCCCTTCCACTCAGCTATAGGCAAGGGTTGCAACAAACCCGCTGGCCTCTGATGTTCGGCCTTCACTTGCTGACAAGTAAGGCACTTTGATACAAACACTGCCACATCCTTCTTCATACCCCTCCATCAAAACTAGTAACTCAGATCATGATACATCTTTGTGCCTCCCGATGCACCGCAAGGCGTAAATGATGAAACTTCTCAAGTACTTCCTC
This sequence comes from Camellia lanceoleosa, assembly GCA_025200525.1. Classification (NCBI taxonomy): domain Eukaryota; kingdom Viridiplantae; phylum Streptophyta; class Magnoliopsida; order Ericales; family Theaceae; genus Camellia; species Camellia lanceoleosa. Next base: position 101,411,018 of record CM045770.1, on the reverse strand, counting down.
TCAACAAGACTCCGGTACAAACAAGCGGTTACGATATCTCACACTTAGGTCGAGATACACAGTGAAACCCTTCTCTACCTTTCCATTGGAGATCTTTGCGGGAGGGATTATACCTCAAAGTCACCATTCTGTGCTTCTAACACTCGGTTCACAAGTGTAGGTTGTGCAACTACTGAAAATAAGGTTGCAGACTCAAAAGACTCGCCCAGATGCAAGTCAAATTCACTAAGGGCACCCAATATCTCTCATTCCCGGATAGCAATACAAGCTACACTACTGATGGATTTCCTACTTAGGGCATCGGCCACAACATTGGCCTTCCCTGGATGATAATGTAACTCGAAGTCATAATCCTCTACGAACTCCATCCACCTTCTCTACCTGAAATTTAACTCATTCTATGTAAATAGATACTTTAGACTCTTATGACCAGAAAACACCTCAAATCTCTCACCATACAGATAGTGCCTCTAAATCTTCAAGGCAAAAATCACATCTGCTAACTCTAAATCGTGAGTAGGGTAGTTCCTCTCATGTGTTTTCAGCTGCCGTGAGCCATAGGCTACTACTTTTCCTTTTTGCATCAATACACAACACAAACCCTCTCGTGAGGCATCACAATACATTGAATAACCCAATCCCCTCTCCGAAATAATCAAGACTAGAGTGGTGGTAAGTCTAACCTTAAGCTCTTAGAACAACTTTTCACAAGTTTCACTCCACATAAATTTGACCCCTTTCCTCGTCAGTCTAGTCAAAGGCGAAGCTAACTTGGAGAAATCCTTCACAAACCGATGGTAATACCCAGCCAACCCTAAGAAACTACGGATCTCGAAGGCATTCTTAGGTTGTGCCCAATCCTGCACTAGCTTAATTTTGGATGAATCTACAGTCACCCTTTCCCCGGATACTACATGGCCTAAGAACTTAACCTCTCTTAGCCAGAACTCACACTTCCTGAACTTAGCATACAGCTTATGGGCTCTAAGCAACTCGAGCACCACTCGTAAGTGTTCCTCGTGTTCCTCCTCAGAGGGTGAGTAAATCAGAATATCGTCCACAAAAACGACCACAAAACGATCTAAGAACTCTCGGAAGATTCAATTCATCAAGTCCATAAACACAGCCGGTGCATTGGTTAGCCCAAAAGGCATCACCAGAAACTCATAATGGCCATACCGCGTACGGAATGCCGTCTTCGGAATATCCTCCTCCTTGACCCTCAACTGGTGGTAACCCGATCTTAGGTCTATCTTGGAGAAACAATGAGACCCTCTCAACTGATCAAATAGGTCATCTATACGAGGCATTGGATACTTGTCCTTAACCGTAACTCGGTTCAACTTTCGATAATCAATACAAAGTCACAAGGCTCCATCTTTCTTTTTAGCAAAGAGGGCCGGTGCTCCCCAAGGTGAAGTACTAGGGTGAATAAAACCCTTATTTAGTAATTCTTGGAGCTGAATCTTCAACTCACTCAACTCAGCTGGCGCAAACCGATACGGTGCCATAGAAATAGAGGCCATGCCAAGCACTAAATCAATAGAGAACTCGATCTCTCGGTGAGGTGGTAAACTAATAAGATCCTCGGGAAAGACATCCGAGTACTCACAAACCACTCTTGGCAACTCAACTCGAACTTCATCACACTCACTACTCGAAAAGCCAGCAAGAAGATAACTAAGTTCACTCCGCCAATGCGAATCATACACCGGTGATAAGACTTTATCCACCCGGCCTCCCAAGAAATAAAAGCAATCATCGCCCAAGGTACATACAGTAACCCTCTGATAGTAGCAATCTATAACAACCTGGTATGACGATAACCAGCCCATACCCAAAATAACATCAAAACCAGACATGTCCATCAATACAAAAGAAAAAGAAAGCAAGCGATCGGTGACCTCTATATCACAGCCCCGACACCCCTTTTTCAAAACCATCTCACCCCCAATAGGTGACATAACACAAAATAGGAGATGCTAACTGTGCCAACTCCAATCCCAAAATAGATGCAAATACATATGAAAGAAATGAATGGGATGCACCCCGTATCAATCAATACATTAGCAACTGACTTGCAAAACAAAAAGGTACCTCTCACAACAGATGGAGCCGGTACAAGATCTGGCGCGCTAACAGCATATATGCGTCCCGTAGGTCTCTGATTTGCCTACTCACCCCTCGAAGCATAAGACTGTTGCACTGACTAAGCCGAAGAGGCTCCCTGATTGGCCCTCGAGGCCTGTACTGACTGTGCTGGCTGGTGACTCTGTGTCTGCCTCGAACCAGATGCACCAGGTGTGCCACCCAACTGTGGGCAAAACCTCTTCAAGTGCCCCGCCTGCCCACATTGATAACAAGTGAGCGGCTAGCCTCTGCCTTGACTCTGGCCCTGAGAACGAGCCAAAGATGAAACTGCTCGCTGCCCTCCTCCCCTCTGCGGGCAAGCTGGAGACTTGTGGCCCAACTGGACACATTTGAAATAGGTGATGTCTCCCTGACCGCCTCTTCCAGAACTCGAACTCGGCACTGGAAAGGTAGATCTCAAATGCGTTCCCTAGGATTGCTGAGGGTTAGAACCCCTCTGCCTCTTATTGTCCCATTGACCATCCTGACTCCTTATGGAGCCCCTCATCCTCTCCTCCTCTCCTCCTCCGCATGCATGATAGTCTCGAGATGGGCTATAGCCTCCACAAGGCGCCCATAATCCCTAATCATGGATCCGACCACTCTAAACATGAGTCCGGTCCACAACTTCTTCTCAAACTCCAAACATCGACACTCCTTAGTTGCCACCAACTCCGGTGCAAATCTAGATAGGCTAGTAAATGTGGCTTCAAACTCAACCACTGGTGTGTTCAACTGTTTGAGCTGAGAGAACTGATCCCTCAGTTTCTCCCTCACTATAGCAGGTAAGTACTTGTCCTGGAAGGCATCCACAAAGGCCTCCCAAGTTGCTTCAATGCGCCCCCGTGCATAGTTCCACCACTAACCTACATCTCCCTTCAGGCGAAAGGACGCTAAGGTCACTCTCAAACCTCCATCTTCGATGCTGAGCATCTCAAACGTCTTCGTCATCTACTCTAGCCACTCATCAGCCTTCAGTGGCTCCTTAGGATCACCTAAAAACTCGTCCGGATTCGATCGAAAGAACTCCCTCTTCAGAAAGGACGGCCCAGCTTCAGCTACTTGGGCCTGGACTTGATTCTTAGCTTTGAGAATGTCCATGGATTCCCTCAATGCTCTGGCCATTTCACAGGCTAAAGCGCCCATGGCCTATTGACCAACCGATTCAGCCATGTTGGCCTGACCAACTCTTTCCTCCTGTGCCGAAATTTCATCCGGTATAGGCATCTCACGCCTCCTAGGCTTACCACACCTACCACCACGATCTTGGCCTGACATCCTATAAAGGTAACAAAAGAAATTAGCACATTTACAAATGTGCCGAAGTTATCTCACTTGCGTTCTAATACAATAGACAATTGTAATTCACTCCACAAAAGCACAAAATCACATAAACACATATCAATTTCATTTCCGGATAATGACCATCCTATAGCGTTGCTTGAGTTCCAGTTAGAAACAATAGTGACCAAGTGCTTTTCCAACAGGACTTCTAGAAACCCATGGACTCGATCAACATCCTAGAAATTAAATCCCACACCCATATAGTCACGTAAACATGTTATCATATAAGCATATATCATCTATACTTAAGTCTCTAACAAGCAAGACAAACCCATTGTGATACTAACCACTTCCCACGTACCCAAAGTATTCAAACCTGGTACGCTCTAATACCAAGTTGCAATGCCCTCAAAATACAATATAAATAATCCATTCATACGATCTATAAACATAATAAAATGGTACACTTCATTCATCAGAGTTTATATTACAAAAAGGGTATTACATGCATTATACATTCATAAATATCCATCCTAAATCTATAGCATGTAATATTAGATTGACAACACAAAATAAATGCCCTACGGGATTACATCTTTCAAGTTATCACTTGGTTACAACAAAAGAAGAGTCCTAAGCTCTATACATGTAAAGCCCTTGGCTTGAATAAACATTTAAACATATCATAACAAAAATCGAGCCTTTAGCCCCTAAACCTCCCAAGCTATGTCATTGGAGGCGGCATATCACCTGTACCTGAAAATGGTTTCCTAAGTAGGGTGAGCCAAAGCCCAGTAGAGATATGCTAAAACAGAATATGAGATTTAACTAACATATAAGCATCAGATAAATGTGCAATATTCATAACCAACACATATTCTTTCCAAGACCATTTAATATAGATAACCATACCTCAATCTATTTCCATTCATCCATTTCGGATTAATCTATTTACCAAATTCATTATCATCTAATCAACCAAAATGACACTGCAACTCAATGGTTTACAATTCAATACATTCATCAATCCAACACTTCTATTTTCTTGCTATGTTATGGAATTCACATTCGAAGGAATCGGAACCCATATATATATATATAAGATTTCGGGACTTTCATCCTGGACACTCTGGCCAACTTAGTTTTCAATGGAGTCCATCCCCTATCTCCTCCCAAACAATGATACATATACAATGTATTTAAAGGAGTTGTCATATACAATGACTAACCAAATCACATATTCAATAGTTTAACCAAACCATCATATTCAATGATATAATTCAAATAATTAGTTTCAATTCAGCTAATCATCATGCAGTTTCTACAACAATCATAACTATCATCCACCGATAACCCAAAACAGATATTTCTAAACATATATACAAGCCATCAAACATATATACAATCCATCAAATAGGTAATTTATAAAATTTCCATACGTGAGAGATTTAAGAAATCCAACTACACCATTCAATTATACACCCTTCCAATTTCATATTTCCCACATCAATTTCATTATTTATTCAAAATAGTTCTTTAATACAACTTAGGGCAAAACCTTCCCATTTTTCCAAATATCATCCCCAAGGCCCAATCTCACCATTCATTTTCATATAACATCATAATCAAGTCCTCACCCACATATATGAAGCCAAATAGAAAACCCCTCTTTCAAAATTTAAACCCAAACCCTAGCTTCACCCAAATCTTCCCAAATCCCACCATTTATACAAAATGACAAATTCCTAGGTTAAAACCCATATCAAAGAGTAGAATATCCCTACCTCAACGTTAGGAGAGCAAAGGAGGAGATGGAGATACTTCAGACAAGCCGACACCACGATCTATTCGGATCAACACGGAGCCCTCAAGGTGCTCTACCTTTTCAACAAAGGAACTAGGATTGAGAGACCCTCAAATCAAGGTGTATTTATAGAGAGAGTGAGTTCTAGAGAGAGAGAGAGAGTCAGATTAGGGTTTTGGGATGAAAAGAAATCAAAAAGTGAAGTAAAATGGCCCAGCTGCGAACTGATATACGCGACCTTCGCTCTAGCGACCAGACACAACAAGTGACCTCGCTCAAGCGCAAAAAGCCTCCCTCGAGTGTAGAATACAAAGCTTCAGAAGTTTTACAGACGCACACTCTCGCTCCAGCGCAAGAAGCCTCGCTTAAGCATAGAATACATACCTTCAAGTATTTCACAAATGCACACCCTCGCTCGAGCGCAAGAAACCTCGCTTGAGCGAAGGAACAAATAACACAAGGCTTGCTCGAGTGCAAGAAACCTCGCTCAAGCGAAGAACTTCATCTTTCCCAGAAATGTTGCGTCTGGAAGGAAACCTAAGAACTCCTAATTCTTGCTTTGAGCGCGAGAAACCTCGCTCGAGCAAAGAAGCAAATTACAAAAAGCTCGCTTGAGTGCAAGAAGCTCGCTTGAGTGCAAGAAGCCTCGCTCGAGCAAAGAGGCCAAAATCTGGGCAACAACAATCTAACCTAACTAGCAACTAACCAGTTCCAAATTCTCCCAACAATTCTAAAACTCAAATACAAAGGGACAAAGGGGAAAAACGAGATATGGATACAATATTCAATCATGGAACCCGAGTCCGGAACACAATGAAAGCCAGGGCAAAACTGGGATCGCTATACATCTTCAATAAAAAAACAAATTCCCCTAAAAGTAAAAATTAAACCTCATATTTGGGAAGACTTTCTATGCAAACTTTTATGAAAGCTACTGAAAAATCAAAGCAAGTGGGGTAGGTTTTTTAAATACTGAAAGACAGACATCACAAAAAATCTAATTTTTGATGCTTCCAATTAAGATCCAAATTTTCTATGACTCTAAAAAGTTATGCATTTCTTTGTCCACATAATTTAATTTCGCTTACAAAAATCCATCTAAAACTTTTCAACAATCCATTTTTTTCCACATAAAAAGACTTGTAATTAGGGTCACTAAAGATTCTTTTTTGGCCTAATAAAAATAAAAAAAAAAAAAAAAAATAATAATAATAATAATAATAATAATAATAATAATAATAATAATAGTGTACAATTTATTGTAAATTATGTAACGCCCCGAAAATAATCCCAACATGTATAATACATCAAGCCACATTCATTAATTAAATGATAATAATCCATCTTTACTTGGTTAATAAACGAGTTTATACAAAAGTTTCACATGCAAATTATACATTCATTGGTAAGAAAACGCATGAATCTATAGCATGTGAAGCATATAGGTCTCAAAATAAATAAATTCCCTCAAGGGCTTACACATTCCAAGGCATGAGCCTAGTTACACCAAAATGATCCATCATACCCTTACATTATAGCCCTTGGCTTTACAAAAATTTACAACAAAATAAAAGAGCAATCTACTCTTCACAAAACATATCCACGCCCTTAACTCGGCGGGATCACCACATCTTTACCTGCACCAAAGTCCCATAGGGGTGAGCATAAAGCCTAGTAAAGAATCCTTAACAAAGTATATACATTTATGCAAGATATCCAATATTAAATGCAAGTGCAAATGCCATGCAATGCTATTTTAAAGAAAGATTTCATTTCTTGCTCTTCTTGAAAATCATAATGTTTCAACAACAATTTTCATTCTTACAGTTTCAAACCTCACAATTTATTAAGTGGGGACGGTAAATACGACTCAGGTAATCCCTAGGTTGGTGTCTGCAAGTAGGCTCAACGAGCACTACCAATATCCCACTTTACCAATTGCTAACCGGAAAGGAAGTGGTACCTCCTCCACGCGTGTTTTTGGTGTTTCACCCCGGGCACTCGGGCCAACTTATCAAACTCATCTACACCTCCTAATTGGACTTACCAACGTATTTACCCCTTTACATATCCAAGATTTCAATCACAATAAATCCATTCTCAATGAAAATTTTGATTTTTCAAAAAAAGGACCAATCTTCATGACATGCAAGATTTTAGTAATGCCAATGCAACTATTAACCATGCCATTTCATTAATATAGCCAAAATTTACCATCATTAATCCATTTGTAACAATGTGCCCACAACTCACACACTTTCAATATTTTAATCATCTCAAGCCAATGCATTATATAAATGTTAACTTCCAATCTCAACAACTTTCATATATCAAGAAATTCTCCATTAACATCTATATAAATAATTGAGTGAAATAAAACATTTCTCATTCTCCTTGCCTAACATGGCACACAACAATACATGTAAAAACATACATATGTATAATCTCAACATAAGTCCTCATCCCTCTTCATTTAAGAAACCCCAAAATTTCTAGGTTTTCACCAAACTCCAACATTTCCTCATCCCTTTTGCAAAAATCTCACTATATGCATCAATATACACCTGTATGGCTCAATAATTCAAGAGAAGTCTTTAAAAAGTAACAAGAGTAAATTTCTTTTACAAAATCAACAATTTCTTGAGCCTTTAAAACCCATTTTCGAACTAGATAAGGATGAGCTCACAAGATCAATCACACTTGCAAAAAATATATACATAACTCAAAGGAGACCCTGCCTCAAGGTTTGATGAAGAAATGGAGATGAAACCCTAGCTTTGATGGTGTTGAAAGGAGATCTCCACCGTACACAATGTGGTTCTCAAGAGGCTCTACAATGTTGATGAAGAAACTATGGACCAATCTTTAATGGATGGTGAAGGACCAAAGGTTTAATCTTGTTTTTGAGGTAGGAAAGTAGAGAGAAGGGAGAGAGATGTATTTTTAGAGAGAGAGAGATATAATTAAAATGATATACAAACAGCCCAAAAGAAGAGAAAAACAGAGTTTCCGGATCTGCCAGCGTCCCGCACGTGCGGCACGTGCCCCCATACGTGCGGAGCCTCTCTCCCGCACATGCGACCCTCAGCCCCGCACGTGTGGCCTCCCCTTTGCCGCACCTCCTCCAGCACCTGCATATATTGCAGTGTGCAGCCTCCAACCTCTCCTGAATTTCACACGTGCGGCCTAGCCTCCCGCACGTGCAGCCCTTTTCCACACGTGCGGCCCATGGCCCCGGCACGTACGGCTAGCCAACCAGCCCAGAAAATTTTCTTTGTTCGACTCCCTACACATCGGACCGACTTCACACCCTCCGAAACAAGTGAAACCCATCACCGGAACAAACAAGGATAAAATCTTGAGGAGAGTTTCCGAATCATCACAAACTAAAAAGATTAACAAGACTCCTAGTGAGACTTGACACACTAACGAGGCAAAATCGGAGTTAACCTAAAGGAACAAGATGAATAACACCCAGGCCATCACAAATTAAAAATTGATAATCTCAAAACAGAAGTCACCCAATTTTTAGAAATCTACTTTTTTTTTTCAACTTATTTAAGTTATTTCTGCATAATAAAAAAGCAAAAATTGTACCAACAGTCTGACACATGCTGCTATAATACAAACAACTATAAACAACTTAAATTGGCAGGCACAAAAGAAATTTACCCAAAGCATCTTTAGCAAAAAAAAAAAAAAAATTCCCCTAAAAGTAAAAATTAAAACTCATATTTGAGAAGACTTTCTATACAAACTTTTATGAAAGCTACTAAAAAATCAAAGCATGTGGGGTAGGTTTTTTAAATACTGAAAGACACACATCACAAAAAATCTAATTTTTGATGCTTCCAATTAAGTTCCAAATTTTCTATGACTCTAAAAAGTCATGCATTTCTTTTTCCACATAATTTAATTTCGCTTAGAAAAATCCATCTAAAACTTTTCAACAATCCATTTTTTTCCACATAAAAAGACTTGTAATTGGGGTCACTAAAGATTCTTGTTTGGCCTAATAATAATAATAATAATAATAATAATAATAATAATAATAATAATAGTGTACAATTTATTGTAAATTAAAAATTGATAATCTCAAAATAGAAGTCACCCAATTTTTAGAAATTTTCTTTTTTTTTTTCAATTTATTTAAGTTATTTCTGCCTAGTAAAAAAAGCAAAAATTGTACGAAACATAAGCAAAAGTTGTACCAAATAGTCTGACAGATACTGCTAAAATACAAACAACTATAAACAACTTAAATAGGCGGGCAAAAAAGAAATTTACCCAAAACATCTTCAGCAAAAAGCAAATTCCCCTAAAAGTAGAAATTAAAACTCATATTTGAGAAGACTTTCTATGCGAACTTTTATGAAAGCTACTGAAAAATCAAAGCATGTGGGGTAGGTTTTTTAAATACTGAAAGACACACATCACAAAAAATCTAATTTTTGATGCTTCCAATTAAGTTCCAAATTTTCTATGACTCTAAAAAGTCATGCATTTCTTTTTCTACATAATTTAATTTCGCTTAGAAAAATCCATCTAAAACTTTTCAACAATTCGTTTTTTTCCACATAAAAAGACTTGTAATTGGGGTCACTAAAGATTCTTGTTTGGCCTAATCAAAATAATAATAATAATAATAATAATAATAATAATAATAATAATAATAATAATAATAATAATAATAATAATAATAGTGTACAATTTATTGTAAATTAAAAATTGATAATCTCAAAATAGAAGTAAAAAATTGATAATCTCAAAATAGAAGTCACCCAATTTTTAGAAATCTACTATTTTTTTTTTCAACTTATTTATGTTATTTCTGCCTAATTAAAAAACAAAAATTGTACCAAACATAAGTAAAAGTTGTACCAAACAATCTGACACATGCTGCTATAATACAAATAATTATAAACATAAGCATAACTGTATATACTTTGTAATAATTCTCTACCGGGCATTGTGCTCACCCCTATGGGATTTTGGTGTAGGAAAGGATGTGGTGATCCCGCCGAGCTGAGGGAGTGGACATATTTTTGTGAAGAGTAGATGGCTCTATTTTTTTGTGGTGAATTTATTTGCTAGCCAAGGGCTTAAGTGTATGGGTTCATGAAACCATTTTTGTGTAACCGAACACAAGCCTTGGAATGTGTAAGCCTTCAAGGGCATTTTAAATTTGTTTTTGAGTGAATGATGTTCTACATGCTATAGATTCATGTATTTCTATATCATTGAATATATAATTCGCATGTGGAACTTTTGTATAAACCTTGTTGATTAATAATGTAAAGGTTGGAGAATCGCTTTTGTTATTTAGTGGATGTTGGTTGATGTATTTAATTCATATTAGGTTATTTCGGGCTGTTACAAACCATTTGTATAATGCCCCGTATTTTATTACTCGGCTAACCTTACCAATATTCATTAATTAAGTTCATTTACAAATAACATTTCATCCTTGGATGAAATGATGAATAATTAAATATACATATTCCCTCTCGTTATACAACAATGACATTTACATACAAATAAAAGAAATGCCATGAGGCTTACAATAAAAGAGAGGGCACTACTCTTTATAAAAAAAAAATAGCACTCAGCCAAACAACAAATGGAGTAGTACAATCTATCACTACATTACACTTATGAAATGGTAAAAACCATTATTTGATCTTCAAATCTGAAAAGCATTCCCTGTACACATGTACAGGTAGGGGGTGAGCAACCACCAGCTCACCAAACAATCCCATATTAAAACATTAGAAGATAATCAAATAATCAAACAATTAGAGTAATCTCAACAAAATTCCCATGGGACAACAAAATTCCCACACTTAGAGTAATCTCAACCATTTAGTCATTTTAAGACTATATCAACATTTTTAACAACAATTTCCAAAACTTCAACAATTCTCATATTCCATGAAAACCATCATTTATATGTAAACAAATAAACAATTTTTTAAACATAATTTATTTTGGCACACAAAATAAATATAATAACATCTTCAAAGATTGTCAACATCTTTCTTAAAAACTCCCAATTTCTAGGTTTTTCTCACCAAAACCACTCATCTTCATTTATTGAAAGAAAGTCACCAAAAACATCTCTCTTCAATCCTCATAGTTCAAAACCCTCAATTTCTATTTTAAAAGGAACAAGAAAGTAAACCCACTTTCAAAAAAATCTCTCATCTTCTTGAATCAACAATCAATTTTCAAAACAAATCAAAGGATGATTTCGAAAATCATCTAGATCTCGCAAAAACATATATATAACTATATTTCAACATAACCATTTTTCATGCCAAGATATTTAAAGAGGTAATATTTTTACCAAATTCTTTACCAATAACAATTTCACAACTTTTTCTAAAATTACTTCACCAACATGATATTTACATCAAAAATTATGAAATATGTCCAACTGTAGCGATCCCAGTTTTGTCCTCTCGAGCGGCCATTTATGCGCTCGAGCGGAGAATGTTTGGTTCTAGAAGTTTGACTTGTCTGCAAAAGTACTGGGAAAGTGTATTTGACGCTCGAGCAGGGCTTTCCACGCTCGAGCAGACCATGTTATATCAGTTCATAAATCTGATATTTCAAATCACTTTTGTATATCTCTCTCTCTAAAAACCCTTTCCTGTCCCTTCTCTCTACATTTCCCTACGCCAAATTGGATCAAAACCTTGATTTCTCAAGATCCATTAGAGTTCTGTCATAGGTTCTTCATCAAAGTTGGTTAACTTCTCGAGGGCTTCGTTATGTGCGGTGAAGATCGAGTTTCGACACCGTTGATTTTGGTGGTTTCATCTCATTTCTTCTTCAAAACTTGAGGTATGGATTTTCTTAGAGTTATATATATATATATTTGCAAGATCTATATGATTTTTGAAATCATCTTTCAATAGCTTTGAAAATTGATTGTTGATTCAAAAAGTTGATCAATTCTGAAAGTGGGTTTGTCTCTTGTTCTTTTAAAATGATCTTATGGGTTTTGATCTTCGTTGATTGAAGAAAAGATGATTTTGAAAAGTTTTCTTTCAAAATATTTGAGTTGTATAGTTTTGGTGAGAAAACCTAGAATTTGGGGATTTTTTTTAAGGAGACTGAAAATCCATGAATGATATTGTTATATTTATTTTGTGTGTCAAAATAAATGGATGTTTGGAAATTTTCTTATTTATATTTATATAAATGATGAATTTCAGGGAATATGAGAATTGTTGTTCATTTTGGAAATTATTGTTCAAAACGTTGAAATAGTCTTGAAATAACTAATTGTTGAGGATACTCGAGAAGAGGGAATTGTGTTATTTCTTGGATGATGAATTGGAATAAAAGTATTGTTAGGTTTTTATTCTTGGCAATCCCATTTGACAAAAATCCTTTCAGTGGTACTTGTTTTCGCATTTTTATTTCAGTGAGGCTATGAGTTGTTGATGCGAATCCAACCCGAATCGTGCCTTGCAGAGAAGTTTGTGATGTTAATGCTTTTAAGATTGCCACTTCGCTGATTATGACGGGGATCGAGCTACCCGGTCAACTCGTGGGGTAGGGGCGCGGCGGCGCCGGTCCAAAGGCTCAGGTGGGTCGAGGGCAAGACTTCAAGCAAAATAGAAAATTGCCTTTGAAGTTACTTGTCCGCTCGAGCGGACATTCCCCCGCTCGAGCGGAGAATCCCTGGTTCCAGATGTTTGATTGCCTGCAAAAATACTGCGATATGTTTTTTCTCGCTCGAGCGGAATTTTCCGCGCTCAAGCGTCGGCCTGCTCGTGCAGCCAATCTGACGTTCGAGCGGAGATCGCGGGACATTTTTCTATAAATACGTGTTTCAGTCCAAATCTAGGATTACTCTTCTAGATCTTCTTCTTGGATATTAAGGTTTATATCTGGGGATATTTTGCCAGTTTTCTTTGATGTTTTGATTGAGTATTCAACTCATGGTTTAAAGAGTATACATCAAAGGATTATTTGTTTGTTCTACACAAAAGAGAGAGTTGTTCTTCAGTGGATTCTGAAGAATTCGAGCCTAAAGCTTTGGTGGATTCTAGAGTGGCTCATCGTCAAGACAATTCCGAGGTGAAGACGGGGTTGGAAGAGGTACATAAGGTTTGGTTCAATTCGGACGTGGATTCGCTAGGTAATTGAGAGTTTACCTGTGTAATTCCTTTGTATCTTCTTAGTGGATTATTTTGTGGCTGTTGCTCGTGGTTTTTTATCACAATTGGAGGTGCTCCAATTGTGGTTTTTCCACGTTAAAATCCTTGTGTCGATTTGTCTTGATTGTTTGATTGGGATTGTTTTATTGTTTAAAATTGATACATAATCACAAATCAATATCTAGCGGATTTCTAGATTTTTCAAGTATTTATATTCATCTTGTGAAATTGGCATATCAATTCATTTGATTACATTAAACTTTGAAAGTTGATTTGAAAACTTGCATTGAGAAAAGAATGTTGAGAAACAAGTTTTCACGGAATGGTTTTGGGGTAAATACATTTGTAAGTCTTGATAGGTGGTGTAGAAGATATTGAATAAGTTGGCCTGAGACTCCGGGGTGAAAGATCGAAAACTTGCACGGATAGGTGTCGAGCCTTCCGGTTAATACTGGTAATAATGACAATTTGGTAGTACTTGTATAGTCTACTTGCAAACATCGACCTAAAGATTACCAGAGTCGTATTTACCGCCCTTGAAATAAATTGTTAAGTTTTGAACAATTGAAATTGCATGATATCATTGAGCATGATGGTTTTCAAAAGATGAAAATGTGATTTTTCGTCAAAAAGGGCATAGCATGGCATGTGCATTTCATCTCTTGAGACTTGTATAAAACGTATATACTTTGTTAAGAATTTCCTACTGGGCTTTATGCTTACCCTACGGGATTTTTGTGCAGAAAAAGATGTGGTGATCCCACCCAACTAGGGGCGTGGAAGTATGTGTGTTGGGAGCACAATACTCTTATTTTGCTGTGATTCTCTGTGTAAGCCAAGGGCTATGTTTGTGCGGGTTTGAATAACCATTTTGTGTAACCAGACTCAAGCCTTGGAAACTTGTAACCCTTGGGGGTATTTATTTGTTTATTTACTTGTTGTTGAATTAATGTATTGTTACATAAAGAACTATTGTATCATGTAATGTAAGTTTGGAGATTTATATTCGGTTTTCCTTAAAAGAACCATGATTGTTGTATTATCATTTGGGGTAGAAATTTGGGGCGTCACACTAATAGTAACATTTTCAAGGTTATGAGTTTGAAAGTCCGCATTTCACATTTTTTATTTTCATAAAAATGAACACAACTTAATCATAAACATATCATCTTTTATAAAATATCATGAATATAACACTTTTAGAGTTTTTAATCCTAAAGCAACTCTATAATTCCTACTTAAGCATTTACTCCATATTCCTCAACATTAATTTATTTTTCTCAAAAATAAATTCCAAATCAAAGATAAAAAAAATTTAACTTTATATTTCTCAAAATAAATCATCTAATCATAATATGATGTAGAGACAATCCATACAACTATTAAATTTTATTTTCAGATTTCTTTGCAAAATTGTCAACACAAAATGAGTTTCCCAAATCAATCTCAAAATGCCAACATTCTTAACATTTCAACATAATTTTTCTTCCAAAAATTACCAAACAAAAATCAATATATATATGCAATACCTCTTATAATGATATATTTTCTCAAAATAACCTTAACATAGCTTTAATGTAAAAATATGAAGAAAGTCCCTACCTCAAATAATGAAGAAGAGTAGATCTGGAAGGCAAATCTTGCCTGATCATGAATCTGAGACTGCCATTGCGAAGATCACGACGAGCTCTCCGACTTTCATTTACAACACTTTTGCAAAATCTCACTCTAAAGACTCTCACTCTAAGCTTAAAGCTTAAGCCAACAATGGAGGAAAAGAGAGAGAGAGAGAGAGAGAGAGAGAGAGAGAGAGAGAGAGAGAGAGAGATGAACAAAGAGGGAGAGCAGGAGCTCTCTGCTCCACACACCAAATGAAATGAAAAGATGGAAGGAAAAGTGGGGAGGCAACCCATGTGGATTTGCTTCCCAAAGTTTAGTCTCCCTAAAAATATAATTTTTGTAATAATAACTCAAAATTTTATAATATAAATTATAAAATGATATAATTTTTTCTCACCACAAAATATAACATTTTTGTATACCACAAAATATAATGTTTTGCTCACTACGAAATATACACATTTTCACTCTTTATAAAATATATACTTTTTCACCATGTGGTACACACCATAAAATCAACTATTAAATATTTATTATAACTCCTATATAATAAATAATAACAACTTCCAAGGTGGTTACTACCAATCACATAATTAAAAATCAAGTCATGGTCTAAACATTCAAAATTAAATAACAAAATTCTGGTATGAATTAAACTGAACACCAATCAGTCCGCGAATTTTCATAAAATAAATACTCGTCAATAAATTCTGAAAGTTTTACCCAACGTGCTAGACTCGTATGTAAACAACATATAAAACTTTCATAATTTTCTGAGATCGGAAACTATTTTAAAAAAATACAAAACCAAACTGTTTTCGCACAGAATTTACACAGCAGTCAAATCCGAAAATTTGCTCAATTAAATTATGCACTGACTATTTTATAAAAAAAAAATTCTGGGTTATCACAATTTGACTACCTACACTTCTCCAGCAATGACAATGAGTGAAAGGTTTTCTGGTAACCACAACTCTATAAGACGAGAGGAGTATAACAATAAAATCTTAGAGGAGGTTCATAGTTTTGATGTTGTTTTTAACTCAGAGGATGTAACACCCCCAAAATATTGCAAATAATCCATCTCATAAGAAAAGTGAGCATAATAAAATTGATATCCTTTCATTCATCAGAGTTCGTATTACAAAAGATGATACACGCAATATATAGCGATTCCAATTTGGACCCGTCAGTCATTATATTCTGGACTCGGGTCTTGTGGTTTAATATTGTTGTTGATGTCTTTTCCTCCTTTTTCTCTACGAATTTGAGTTTTGGAATGACTTGGGCGTGTTTAGAACAGGTTGGTTGCTAGTTGGTCTTGAATGTTGTTGCCCAGAATTTTGGTCTTCCGCTCGAGCAAGCCTTCTTACGTTCGAGCGGGGTTTGCAAACACTCAGTACTTTGCACGTCTGCAAAATACTGGAGGGGTGTTTTCTACACTCAAGCTAGTGGGCGCTCGAGCGGCTTTTCTGGCGCTCGAGCGGCTTTTCTGTGTAACGATTTAGAATTTTTCCTACCCCTCGAGCGGGGGAGTTTGTTGGGTATACCTGCTTATTGGAGTGTGGGACCCAATTGGTTTGTTAAAAGAATTTTAATTTGACTTGGTTTAGATATAATATATTTTTATATATTATATTTGTGAAGACCCAATTCAATTTGGATACAATTAGGGTTTGATTACAAAACCCTAGATTCACAATATATATTGTTCAATATTTGAGAGATATATATTGGGTTTTTCACCAAAAAGTGGGCGGCTGCTATATAGTTTCGGTAACAGTGCTGATTGGTAAAGATTGGTCAAGGTGCTTGATTTGTTCATGCTCATGTTGCCTCTGTTCTGAAATTGATTTGGTTTGTTATTTTGGGTCTTCTACAACTCTGGTTCTGAAGATTTTGGTTCATCTATTTGGTGAGGTCTTTCCTCTTGTTTATTTGTGATTATTTGGAATTCACCTAAGGGTGGTTTGTGAGACCTTTCGTGTCTCGTTTGTAATCGTTTGGAAACTTATTTGGTTGATAGTGGAATCGGATTTCGATCCCGTGAACGTACCTCACAGTGAGGGAACCACGTAAAATTCTTGTGTTGCCTTTGATTTAATTTTTCCGCATTAGTTTTTATTCCCATTGATTGATTTACCTGTGGGAAATCACCGATTTTCCCTAACAACTGGTATCAGAGCTTACGGTTTATTTAGGTCTATTTATTTGTGTAAATCAATGGAGGGGAATGTGGGTCGCATGTCTAGCTTCAATGGAAGTAATTGGGTAACTTGGAAAACTAAAATGGAGGACCTATTATTTTGTAAAGACTTGTATGGACCCATTGAAGGTGATAGTGGCAAACCTGCTGATATGAAAGATGATGAGTGGAAGAGGCTTAATCGAAAAGCTGTTGGTGTTATCCATCAATGGATTGATGACAATGTGTTTCATCATGTTGCTACTGAAACTTCAGCACATGATTTATGGAAAAAAATTAGAGAGTCTTTATGATAGAAAATCAGCCACAAATAAAGCCTTTCTGTTTCGTAAGTTGGTTAATTTAAAATATAAAGAGGGCAGCCCTATTCCGGAACATCTGAATGAAATAAAGAGTATTGTTAACCAACTTGGTTCTATGAAAATTATTTTTGATGATGAGTTGCAGGCTTTGATGTTACTTAGTTCTTTGCCCGAAAGTTGGGAGACTTTGGTTGTGACAGTTAGTAATTCGGCACCCGATGGAGTTGTCACAATGGGCCAAGTCACCAGTAGCTTGTTGAATGAAGAAACTAAAAGAAAATCAGCCGGTTCCTCTCATTCGGAAGCATTTTTTGTGAGAGGCCGAAGCAAAACAAGGGGGAGGAGTAAGACTCGTCATGGTCGTGATCAAAGCCGTGACAAGTCAAGTGATGGTTCTTTTTCAAAGAAAGACGTTGAGTGTTATTATTGCCATGAGAAAGGGCACATGAAGCGGGAATGCCAAAAGCTCAAGAATAAGGAGAAAAGACGTGACAAAAGTGTGGATAAGAAGCAAGAAGACACAACGACAGTTACTATCGATGATCTCATGGTCGTTTGTGAAGAAAATTGTATCAATTTTGTGGGCCAAGAGAGCAATTGGGTGATTGATTATGGTGCTTCTTTTCATGTGACTTCTCGAGTTGATTTTTTCACTACCTATACCGAAGGAGATTATGGTTCTGTTCGAATGGGTAATGATGGTTTGTCCAAAATTATTGGTATGGGTGATGTTTGCTTGGAAACAAATTTGGGCTGCAAGTTGTTGCTTAAAGATGTGAGGCATGTTCTCGACATTCGCCTCAATTTGATCTCTACTGGGAAGCTAGATGATGAAGGCTTCAACAACAAATTTGGTGATGGAATATGGAAGCTCACAAAGGGTTCTTTGGTGGTGGCTAAGTGCAAGAAGAGTCATACACTTTATTCGATGCAAGGAAAAATTTGTAAAGGTGTTGTCAATGCACTTCAAGATGATACTTCTACCGAATTGTGGCACAAGCGGCTTGGCCATATGAGTGAAAAGGGGATGCAAGTATTGTTCAAGAAAGAGCTTTTACCCGGTTTGAAAGGTGCACATCTTAAAACTTGTGTTCATTGTTTGGCGGGTAAACAACATAGAGTTTCTTTTAAAAAAAATGTTGCTTCTAGAAAAGAAAATGTGTTAGAGTTGATTCATTCGGATGTTTGTGGTCCTTTAAAAGTTAGAACACATGGTGGTGCACTTTATTTGTTACTTTCATTGATGATTATTCAAGGAAAGTTTGGGCTTTTCTACTAAAAACTAAATATCAAGTTCTAGAAGTATTTAAGCATTTTCAGGCCATGGTTGAAAGAGAAACAGGACAGAAATTGAAGTGCATCCGATTAGATAATGGTGGTGAATACATTGGGCCATTTGATGAGTATTGTCGCAGCCAAGGTATTCGGCACCAAAAGACAGTTAAGAAGACTCCTCAACAAAATGGCGTTGCCGAGAGGATGAACCGCACCATTGTAGAAAGAACAAGGTGTTTGCTTTCACAAGCTAAATTGCCAAGATCCTTTTGGGGTGAGGCAATGAGTACAGCGGTTGACGTGATCAATTTGTCTCCTTGCTATCCTTTGAATGGTGATGTTCCTGAAAGAGTTTGGACTGGTAAAGATGTGTCTTATGAGCACTTGAGAGTGTTTGGTTGCCGAGCTTTTGTTCACATTCCAAAGGATGAGAGGTCCAAGCTTGATAGTAAGTCAAGACAATGTATTTTTCTTGGCTATAGGCGTGATGAGTTCGGGTATAGATTGTGGGATCCGGTCGACAAGAAAGTCATTCGAAGCCGTGATGTTGTGTTTCTTGAAGACCAAACAATTAAAGACTTTGGCAAAGGTGATCAACCGGAGCCAAAAACTAGAGATCTCATTGACATAGATCCATCTCCTTCATCTTCAGTTGATGATGAAAATGGGGGAGATGTGCAGCCATCTATTGAAGATGTAGAAGATGATGCTAATTCTAATGAGGTTGAGCTAGAAGTTGAGGAAGAGCATCCAACTCAAGAACCGCCACCACAACTTGAGTTGAGGACATCTACAAGGGACCGACAACCTTCAAGAAAGTATCCTCCCAATGAATTTGTGTTGATTTCTGATCAAGGGGAGCCGGAGAGCTACCAAGAAGCAATTGAGCATGCAAAGAAAGGTGATTGGAAAAAAGCCATGGAAGAGGAGATGAACTCCTTACTTGAAAATCACACCTATGACTTAGTGAAGTTGCCTAAGGGGAGGAAAATTCTGAAAAATAAGTGGGTTTTCAAATTGAAGAATGATGGCAAGAATCTAAGGTACAAGGCACGTCTTGTTGTGAAAGGCTTTGGGCAAAAGAAAGGTATTGACTTTGACGAGATTTTCTCACCGGTTGTAAAGATGTCTTCTATTCGGGTTGTACTTGGCATGGCTGCAAGTATGAACCTTGAAGTTGAGCAACTTGATGTGAAGACCGCATTTCTTCATGGTGATCTTGAAGAAGAAATTTACATGGAGCAACCGGAAGGTTTTGTGGAAAAAGGGAAAAAGAAATTTGTTTGCAAATTGAAGAAAAGTTTGTATGTCCTCAAGCAAGCCCCGCGGCAATGGTACAAAAAATTTGACTCTTTCATGATGAATAATGGTTTTTCTAAAACCACTTCGGACCATTGTGTATTTGTGAAAAATTTCCCGATTGGCAAATTTATTATTCTTTTACTTTATGTTGATGACATGTTAATTGTTGGTCAAGATTCTACCATGATAAACAGGTTGAAATTGGAGTTGAGCAAATCTTTTGCTATGAAAGATTTGGGACCAGCAAAGCAAATACTTGGTATGAAAATTGTTCGTGATCGCAAAGAGGGGCTAATTCGGTTGTCTCAAGAAAGCTACATTGAGAAAGTTCTTAAGAGGTTCAACATGAATAAAGCAAAGCCGGTTGGTTGTCCACTTGCAAGTCACTTCAAGCTTAGTTCGAATCAATGTCCTACAAGTGAGAAAGACAAAGAAGAGATGTTGAAAGTTCCTTATGCTTCAGCAGTTGGTTCTTTGATGTACGCCATGGTTTGTACAAGGCCGGTTATTGCTCACGCCGTTGGTGTGGTGAGTCGGTTTCTCTCTAATCCGGGTAAAGAACATTAGGCAACGGTAAAATGGATTCTAAGATATCTTCGAGGGACTTCGAATGTGTGTTTGTGTTTTGGGGATGGTAAGCCGATGCTTGATGGGTTCACAGATTCTGACATGGCTGGTGATGTTGATTCTAGGAAATCTACTTCGGGGTATTTGATGACTTTTACAGAGGGAGCTGTGGCATGGCAATCTAAATTACAAAAATGTGTTGCTCTTTCAACTACCGAAGCTGAATTTATTGCCATTACAGAAGCTTGCAAAGAAGAGTTATGGTTGAAGAAATTTTTGCAAAAGTTGGGTTTGAAGCAAGAAAAGTATGTGCTTCATTGTGATAGTCAAAAGGTTATTCACTTGAGTAAAAATTCTACTTTTCATTCGAGATTGAAATACATTGATGTGAGATATCATTGGATTCGTGATGTGTTAGATTCGAAATTGTTACAACTCGAAAAGGTTCACATAGATGATAATATTTCGGATATGTTGACAAAGACTTTGTCGAAGGACAAACATTTAAAGTGTCGAACTTTGGCGGGTATGGTTGATCTCTCCACCTAAGTCGGTAGGGCGAGAATTGTTGGGTATACCTCCTTATTGGAGTGTAGGACCCAATTGGTTTGTTAAAAGAATTTTAATTTGACTTGGTTTAGATATAATATATTTTTATATATTATATTTGTGAAGACCCAATTCAATTTGGATACAATTAGGGTTTGATTACAAAACCCTAGATTCACAATATATATTGTTCAATATTTGAGAGATATATGTTGGGTTTTTCACCAAAAAGTGGGCGGCTGCTATATAGTTTCGGTAACAGTGCTGATTGGTAAAGATTGGTCAAGGTGCTTGATTTGTTCATGCTCATGTTGCCTCTGTTCTGAAATTGATTTGGTTTGTTATTTTGGGTCTTCTACAACTCTAGTTCTGAAGATTTTGGTTCATCTATTTGGTGAGGTCTTTCCTCTTGTTTATTTGTGATTATTTGGAATTCACCCAAGGGTGGTTTGTGAGACCATTCGTGTCTCGTTTGTAATCGTTTGGAAACTTATTTGGTTGATAGTGGAATCGGATTTCGATCCCGTGGACGTACCTCACATTAAGGGAACCACATAAAATTCTTGTGTTGCCTTTGATTTAATTTTTTCGCATTAGTTTTTATTCCCATTGATTGATTTACCTGTGGGAAATCACCGATTTTCCCTAACAGAGTTGACGGTGGAGCAGACTTGTAAGGCTCCCAGTATCCCGCGTGTTTGCAGACAGGCCTCGAGCGTGGAAAGTGAGATTTCCATTGGCATTTTTTTTAGTGTATTTGGAACCTTCTTGTTGTATTTTGGGACATTGATCGAAGTGGTAACATGATGGTAAAGTAAGAGTGAACCAAGAATTTAATTCGGATAATTTTTCCTACAAACAGCCATCACTCTTTTGCCCTTTTCTTTTTCCACACTTTGAATTTGGATGTGGGGCTGGAACTATTGGAAAGTTTGTTTCCCGGGCTTCAATTGGGACACAAGAACGACCTAGAACGGAGCACAGATGAGAGAGTTATGCCCGTTTGAAGTTTTGGAATATGTGCTAGAAGCAGGTACGCTTTAGCAGGAAAAGCGACGCTCAAGCGGACTACGCGAATTTAGCAGCGTAAAATGTGAATTTCTAGATCATTCTTTGCATTTTCCTTTTCCTTCCTCCTTCCTCTCACCCTTGGTCCGAAAACCCTAGGTTTTTGACCCCAAATACTTTCCATTCCTCTAAGTTTTGGCCAAGATCCCTTACAAAAAAGTGAAGAAGGCTTGAAGATCTCACTTTTCAACCGATTGGAATTTGGAATTGCGAAGGATTCTTCTTGAAGCTTTGCTCCTTGCTTGATTCTTGAGGTAGGGGTCCTAGTTCTCCTTCAATACTTACATTAATAGATAGATTTGTGGTATTTTGATTATAAAAATACAAAATCTACATTTTTGAGCATATAGTGTTACATCATGGAATTTGGGGGTTTAGGGTTTGAAGTGTTGGGGTTCTATTGTTGGGTTAAGATTATGGATTATGAATCTTAGGTGTATAATCAATGGGAAATTTGGAATAAAAAGTGGTGGTGTGAGAAGTTTTAATTTTTCTTCAAAATCTTAATTTTTCTTGAAAACCCTAATTTTATTCATGATGATAATTAATGATTTTGCCTAAATTGAAAGTAGAATCATGAAATTGAGAGGTTGAATTATATATATACAAGTTTAATTGAATTTTGGAAGTGTTTGAGAATTATGTTAAAAATTAGCAAATGAACCTTTATTATGGATATTGTAAATCATGCTATATTATGAAATGAAATTTGGGGAAGAAGATTTGTTAATGATATGGATGACATAAGCCTTGGGATGAAATGATGAAATGGAGATTTAAGAGTTCACCTTGAATTATGTTGAATTTCATTTAATGATGTTGAATTGAATCATGTTGAATTGTGTTGAATAATGTTGAATTGAATTGTGTTGAATTATATTGAATTGAGTTGAACTATGTTCAATTGTATTGAATCATGGTGGGTTGAGTTGAGTTGTGTTGTGTTGTGTTGGGTTGAGTTGTGTTGGGTGTGTTGAGTTTGGGTTGAGTTGTGTTGGGTGTGTTGAGTTTGGGTTGAGCTGTGTTGGGTGGTGTTGTGTTGGTACCCACGCGGGGAGTTGAAAAATGATTTTTTGGTGCCCACGACCGTCCGTATAATAGCCGGTAAATGTGGGGGGTGGTTTTAAAAAAATTGAAAAAAAAAGTTTTTGGGGGCCCACGTCCCACCGTATAATAGTCGACAAATGTGGGGGTGGTTTTGAATGAAAGGTGCCCAATTTCCCTATCTAGGCTTATCGCTGGAAGAATGTGGAAAAAATGTTTTTGGGTGTCCATACAGTCCTTCCGTATAATAGCCGGCAAAAGTGGGAAAACAATTTTTGGGTGTCCACACAGTCCTACCGTGTAATAGCCGGCAAAAGTGAAAAAACGAATGGTTTTCAAAAATGTTTTGGGTGTCCACGTCCTGCCGTATAATAGCCGGCAAATGTGGGGAATGGTTTTAAAAAGTTCAAAAATGGTTTTCGGAGAAACATGGTTTTTGGAAGAAAATGGATTTTGAGAAAATGATTTTTGGGAGTTCACTTTCCGCCGTATAATAGCCAGCAAAAGGTGGAAAGTGTTATGGATTGGGTGCCCGCTATCCCGCCGTAGTAAGTCGGCAAAAGATGGATTGTGTTGAGATGTGTATTGACAAGTGTGTTGAGTTGGTGATGTTATTTGTGACTTGTGATGAATCTGTGAAATTGCAAATTGATGTGTAATTTGGTTTAAAGAGGAAATGTACATAGACCTTATTTGTAAAGAATGGAACCCAAAAATGGGTAAGGGGATTATGAATTGGTGATGGTGAACTTAATAAACTAGTTGTGACAATAAAAGTAAATTACTAGTGTTGTTCTGTAAATAAATTAGGGAACTCGAACTTGAAGTTATGGAGTTCTAAATAAATATAATGAGTAAAAAGGAAAAATGAAAGAAAAAGAGGAATATTAAAATGGAAATTAAATTAGAAATATTTTGGGAATTAGTTAATAATTTTTAAATGATGTTGTTTCTCAAATATGTTTGTTTCACAAGGATCTATGTTTTTCTAAGGTTAAAGGAAAATTTTTGATGGCTGAAGGTTTTTCTTAAAAGCGTTTAAAAGTTTTTGAGAAAAAGGTGCTTTACTTATGATATTTTGAAATTATAAAATGTCACCCTACTATACGGTATCACCCTACATGCATGATCATTTCTATCTGTGTGTTAGTTATTGATTGAGAACTATGAGATTCCTACTGGGCATTAGTGCTCACCCCTTTGTTGTTTTACCTTTTAACAGGAAGAAAGTGTGGATTCTTTGATAGAGGAGTTATGGAGTCCTTGAGTCTCTTTGTATAACCTCATAGTAGATGTAAAAGAAATGGATCTTGTATTTATATTTCATCTATTTGTAGCTTCACATTAGGAGATTAGCATGCATTGTTGTCATTGTAATTGTGGTGAATGTGGTTTGGAAATACTCTTCAGATCCCGGAAGACGCCAATGAGCCTCTGCTAGTCACCTGCAAAAATACAAACTCCGGTCGGGGGTGCCGGAATTAGCACTCCGACGGACAAGTCAGTTCCTCTCAAGAAAGCTTGCTTGCTAAGTCTCTAGAAGTCATTCTTACATACCTTTATAAATCTGAAGCTCTTGTATTTATAGCCATTCGCCAGCCTCGGGGCCAGAGTCTACTTTTAAATTGTTTATTCATTCTTTTATTTTATCCTGACATGCTCTTTCCAGTATACTCGGCGAGTCATACTCGGCATCTTAGCGAGAAGAGAATGGAGCCGTTTAACACGGCTCCAATGCGTATCGAACCGTGTCTTTAATTATACGGCTCCCACAATTGCCCCCAAGTATCTTGTCAGCGGCATTTGGACGAGGTGCTTGGCTCGATTTTCAAATACTACAAACCAAGTTCTTGGGGCTTTAGACTTATTTCGCGATTGTTTAATTACTCCCTTGAATCGTCGCTTGTGTTCCGTCCCTCCGCACGCGCCTATTCATTATGACTTGAAGCGGTATCCTTCGGATTCAGGTTCTATGACGCGGGCCGCTAGATCGCTTCTTCGATTCATCCTGCAATCCTTCCATCTGCGATATTCTTCATTTTTGTAAGTTTTCCTCTTCTCGACTCTGAAGCTTTTCGTAATTTGTTTACTCGTCACGTATTCTTATAATCAATAGATTATGGCGAAGTATTTAAGAGACCTTCTTTCTCCGTCGAGTCGTTGATTTTAGACGCCATTTCTCCATTCTGACGATGTGCACCTATCGTTAGTGGTGACGCACTCTCGACATGGAGAGAGAGGAAAAACTCGATTGTCATACCCTTTTGTCGATCGCGGCGAGTTCGCTTTCCTCTTCACCCGCTTCGAGGGTGTTCTTCGCCATTGGGATTTGATCCTTCCCACCAATGTAAATTTCTTTAGAATCATAATGGGGTCGTGCGTGAACCGTCGCCTTGGTATTAATCTTGGCATTCTGCCGTTCGGCCTTTGTTATGCTCTGGCGGATCCTCTGGCGGCACGAACGTTACTTTCTCGAGCTAAGGACACAGATCATCGGTTGATCACTATGCTTTCGGCTCGGAAAACGAGTTGATGATGTCATGGTCGTTGTCGGTAATCGAATTCGGCGAGGGAGGATCGCGTCGATCCTATTCCTAGACGTGAGGCGAACAGTCGCCAATGCCCTTTCGCTCATATTGTACATTTGTATACGCCATACCCTATTTTCTTGAATCTCACGGCTTATCTTATGCAGGAACGAGTTGAAAAAAGTCCTAACTTCAACTAACGGCCGTTCTTTCCGACATCGATTGCTCTTAATTATTTACCGTCGCAGTCTTTATAAGCGAGGAAGAGCGTACGTTACGCTCGCCACGAGCCTACGTGACACGACCTTTTCGCGGACAATATACCGATTCGGAAGGGAAGATTTTCTCGTCGCCGTATTTTGTCCAACTTCAAAAATTTTAGACAGATAGGATTTGAAGGGTCCGATTCCGGAAGTACAGCGCGTCAGATCGCTCGGAGGCCGAATCTGAGGAGGTATTGGGTTCTGACGATCGTCCCACTGTTTTGGCTCGGGGGAACGATCTTGTTGACGACGCTCTTCAACGTACGGACGACCCTTCCGTCTCAGGCCCCGCTGGCATGGCTGGGTTAAGCCTGACAAAGCTTGCTAAGAAGGCGAATGCGGAGAGGTTAGCCGCAAGGAGAAGAGCGGAGGGCCTTTCGACCGAACCGCCCACTGTTGAATCTCAGCATTCCCTCCCAGTTGTTGAATCGAAATCCTTGCAAATTGCCGAGGAGGCGGCAACGAATAAGGATGCCGAATCGGGGCTGGTTGGGGAAGCCGTTCAGGATGTTGAGGGAACGTCGGAAACGCTCTAGAGAGCCCGAGGTCGGGTTGGAAGATCGGTCACAAACGCCCTCGAGCGGTGGGTTCGTGAGGTCGTGCCCTTTGTGATTCGGCGAAGGTGAAATATGCCGGTTCTATCGGATGCCTCGGCGCGTAATGACCCGGAGGTCGCGTTCGGTGTGGCAACGTCTTTGTCATTACCGTCTGATACGGAGGCTTTCCGGCTGGGGCCGGGTTCGGATGCGACAATGTTAGCCGCGATCGGCCCTTTTGTGTGTTTTCTGATTTTTTCTTTCATTCGAACGCTATTCGCGTTGCGCTTGTTTTGAATTGTTCTTTTGCAGGCCGTTGGTAGGATAGCCGATGTGGGCCGCCGCCATCTCGACGCCATCAAGGAGATCAGCCGCTTGCGAGAGCAAGCGGAGGGCCGGAGAAAAAGGGCCGAGGACGAGTTTTTAAGAGCGAACTGGGAAGCTTCTCGGGCAGATGCTGCGGTGGAGAAAGCTCGTGATGCGGATAAGTTGAGCGGAGGCGAAAAAGAAGGCCGACGACTTGGAAGCTGCACTTTGCTTATCCAGAAAAGCCGTTACTGGCCTGGAGGCCGAGTTGGCAGAGGTGAAAGTGGCGAAAGAGAGTGCCGAGTCAAAAGGTTTGGCGGAAAAAATTTGGGCTTGCCGAGTATGTGGACCAGGTCTCCCGGTTTGAGAATCGGGGATTCAAACATGGTTGGCACAAGGCCCTTGCTGCAGCTGGCATTGCCCTGAATGTTCCAATACCGTATGAGCAAGTAGACATCGATCCATTGGAGACTGATTCGGAGGGCTGATATTTCTTTCGTTTATTTTGTTATTTTGTGTTTATGATACAGCAATGGACGTTGATACTTTTTGTATTTATAAAATGTTAGCAATTTATGCGCAATGTGCTGATGTCTCCGCAGTTTTATGGTGATGTTTTGTTTTTTGTAATTATACAATGTTAAAACAATTAACCAAATATGCCGGTTCCCTGGGATGGCTCGGCTCGAGCGTGAAAGGCCAAATGGTTGGCCAAATAGTTCACACGGGCTAGATCTCCCCTTGCGTTGGCCAGGGCTCGAGCGCTTAAGCCGAATATTTTAAACCAGAGGGCCGTTGGCCAGGGCTCGAGCGCTTAAGCCGAATATTTTAAACCAGAGGGCTGGCCGAGGCATCGTTGAGTGCTTAGCCGAATAGATTAATAAATCTGCCCTTGCGTTGGCGAGGCTCGGCGTTAAGCGAATATGTTAAACCGTAGATCCGGCCGAGGCATCGTTTCTTATGTAGCGAATAGATTAATAAATCGCCCTGCGTTGGCGTGGCTCGAGCGCGTTTAATATGTTAAACGAGATCCGCCGAGGCATCGTTTCTTATGGCGAATAGATTAATAAATCGCCCTTGCGTTGGCGAGGCTCGGCGTTCGCCGAATACTTTAAACCGCAGATCCGCCGAGGCATCGTTTATTATGTAGCCGAGTAGATTAATAAATCTGCCCTTGCGTTGGCCAGGGCTCGAGCGTTTAAGCCGAATATGTTAAACCAGAGATCTGGCCGAGGCATCGTTTATTATGTAGCCGAGTAGATTAATAAATCTGCCCTTGCGTTGGCCAGGGCTCGAGCGTTTAAGCCGAATATGTTAAACCAGAGATCTGGCCGAGGCATCGTTTATTATGTAGCCGAGTAGATTAATAAATCTGCCCTTGCGTTGGCCAGGGCTCGAGCGTTTCGATACACTTTATTGTAATATTTAGGCGCTCATTAAAATAATGTGCACTACGTGGTATAATCGTTCGGAGACTTATTCGGCCCCAAGGTGTCACGCCCCAAAGGACGCTCTGAACCAGTTGACATTCACGAAGGGTGCTCCGAATTTGGAGACTTATTCGGCTTTAAGGTGTCATGCACCAAAGGGGGCTCCGAAGCCGGAGACCATTTCTGGCCAATCGTGACATCCACGAAGGGCGCTCCGAATCCGGAGACTTGTTCGGCCCTAAGGTGTCATGCCCCAAAGGACGCTCTGAACCAGTCGTGACATCCACGAAGGGTGCTCCGAATTTGGAGACTTATTCGGCTCTAGGGTGTCATTCACCAAAGGGGCTCCGAATCCGGAGACTTGTTCGGCCCTAAGATGTCATTCACCAAAGGGGCTCCGAATCCGGAGACTTGTTCGGCCCTAAGATGTCATTCACCAAAGGGGCTCCGAATCCGGAGACTTATTCGCCAATCGTGACATCCACGGCGGGCGCTCGAATCCGGAGACTTGTTCGCCCTAAGATGTCATTCACCAAAGGGGCTCGGCCGGAGACCATTTTCGCCAATCGTGACATCCACGGCGGGCGCCTCGAATCCGGAGACTTGTTCGCCCTAAGGTGTCATGCCCCAAAGGACGCTCGAACCAGCCGTGACATCCACGAAGGGTGCTCAATTTGGAGACTTATTCGGCTCTAGGGTGTCATTCACCAAGGGGCCTCCGAATCCGGAGACTTGTTCGGCCCTAAGATGTCATTCACCCAAGGGGGCTCCGAATCCGGAGACTTGTTCGGCCCTAAGATGTCATTCACCAAAGGGGCTCCGAATCCGGAGACTTATTCTGGCCAATCGTGACATCCACGAAGGGCGCTCCGAATCCGGAGACTTGTTCGGCCCTAAGATGTCATTCACCAAAGGGGCTCCGAATCCGGAGACTTGTTCGGCCCTAAGATGTCATTCACCGAAGGGGCTCCGAATCCGGAGACTTGTTACGGCCAATCGTGATATCCACGGCGCTCGAATCCGGAGACTTGTTCGGCCCTAAGATGTCATTCACCAAAGGCTCGAATCCGGAGACTTGTTCGCCCTAAGATGTCATTCACCAAAGGGGCTCGAATCCGAGACTTGTTCGCCCTAAGATGTCATTCACCAAAGGGGCTCAATCCGGAGACTTGTTCGCCCTAAGATGTCATTCACCAAAGGGCTCGAATCCGAGACTTATTACGCCAATCGTGACATCCACGGCGGGCGCCCAGTCCGGAGACTTGTTTTGGCCAATCGGGACATCCACGAAGGGCGCTCCGAATCCGGGGCCTTGTTCGGCCCTAAGACGGCATTCACCAAAGGCTCGAATCCGAGACTTATTACGCCAATCGTGACATCCACGGCGGCGCCCGAATCCGGAGACTTGTTTTGGCGATCGTGACATCCACGGCGGCGCTCGAATCCGGAGACTTGTTCGCCCTAAGATGTCATTCACCAAAGGCCCGAATCCGGAGACTTGTTCGCCCTAAGATGTCATTCACCAAAGGCCCGAATCCGAGACTTGTTCGCCAATCGTGATATCCACGGCGGGCGCCCAATCCGGAGACTTGTTCGCCCTAAGATGTCATTCACCAAAGGGGCTCGAATCCGAGACTTGTTCGCCCTAAGATGTCATTCACCAAAGGCTCCGAATCCGAGACTTATTCTCGCCAATCGTGACATCCACGAAGGGCGCCCGAATCTGGAGACTTGTTTTGGCGGTCGTGACATCCACGAAGGGCGCTCCGAATCCGGAGACTTGTTCGGCCCTAAGATGTCATTCACCAAAGGGGCTCCGAATCCGGAGACTTGTTCGGCCCTAAGATGTCATTCACCAAAGGGGCTCCGAATCCGGAGACTTGTTCTGGCCAATCGTGATATCCACGAAGGGCGCTCCGAATCCGGAGACTTGTTCGGCCCTAAGATGTCATTCACCAAAGGGGGCTCCGAATCCGGAGACTTGTTCGGCCCTAAGATGTCATTCACCAAAGGGGCTCCGAATCCGGAGACTTGTTAGATTTTGAAGTGTTGAGCTTAATCATGCGAAAATGCGAGATGTTAGATTTACGAGGATATTGTGTACAAATATCAAGCCCACAGGTCGGGTCATTGATAAAATTTTCGTAGATGTGTCGAATTCCACGGTCGTGGCAGGCTTCTTCCTGACATGTCTGACAATCGATATGCCCCTGTTCCTGCAACGGAATCTATTTGATAGGGGCCGTCCCAGTTTGGACCAAGCTTTCCATCGGTCGGCCTCCGATCGGCCGGTAGCACCTTCTTGAGGACCAGCTCTCCTGGATTGTAGCGGCAGCTTGGACTTTCCGATTGTATGACTTAGCGAAGCTTTGTTGATAGCGAGCCATGGATGCCAAGGCACGATCTTCGTTCTTCAATCGTAACCGGATCCAAAGCAAGCATCATGTCGTTCCGCCCCGTGTCGAAGGCTTGCGATCCGAGGGTTGGTAGGCCGATCTCGGGGTAAGATTGCTCGGGTTCAAGCACAAGGCAAACGGTGTTTCTCCGTGGATCGTCTCGGCGCTGCTCGATGGGCCCATAGTACGCTTGGCAACTCTTGACCCACCGCCTTGGCGTTCCAAATTTCTTTTGATACCGGCCCAAGATGGATTTCTTCGAAGCTCCGCCCAGACCGTTACTTTGGGGGTAGGCCGGGGTAGCAAAGTAAGGTACAATCAGATTTGTCGACTGATTTGTACACGCCCAATCGAACCGAGTGCCATTATCCGAGATCAATGCTCTTGGAATGCCGAATCTTGTAATGATGTTTCTCCACACAAAACGCTAATGTCGAATCTCAGATATGGGTTAGAGCTCGCTTCGACTCCACTTCGTGAAATAGTCTGTTGCTACGATTAGAAATCGCTTGTTCCTCGGGCCCCGGGCGATGGTCCCACGATATCAAGTCCCCATCGAGCAAACGGCCAGGCTACCGATTGAATTCAAAGCTTCACGGTTGATGGGTTAGTGGGGAAAACTTTTGGCATTGTTCACATTTCTTCACATAATTTGTGCGCCGGCCCTCATAGTCGGCCAAGAATATCCTCGTTATCGCCCGATGGGCAAGGGAGCGCTCTGAATGTGCACCAATTTGCCTTCATGTATCTCGATGAGACTCCTCTACTCGTCCGGGCACGCATTCCGTGTATGGGCAGAGAGGATTTTTATAAAGTCCCCTTGTGGGTCAAGGTAGTATCGCAGAGCCTTGTTTCGCAGCCTTGTGTGCTTTTTTTATCCTCCGGGAGTTGTTCGTAAGAAAGGAACGCAAGAATGGGGTCCTTCCAACTTGGAGCGGATTCTATGATATTGATGTGGGTCTCCCGAGGGCCGACATCGGGTTCCGGACGAAGCCCACTTCGATGGTACGCTTTGAGCTCGAGTTGATGGCGGAGGCCAAGCAAGCCGTGGCATCCGCGTGTATTTTGGTCGCGTTATTTGGTTTAGTTCGTGATGGTCGAACTTCGCCAAAGAACGAAGCTAGCCGCTTATATAGGCCGCCATGCGCCATCTTCGCCAGATACTCCCCCTTCAGCTGGTTGATTACCAACTTTGAGTCACAAAACACCAACAGTCGCCGTGCACCGAGAACATGTGCGTTCCGTAGTCCGGCTAAAAGGGCTTCATATTCGGCCTCGTTATTTGATGCTTCGAAGTCGAGTTTGACGGCCTGTTCAATGACTGCGCCGTCTGGGGACATAATTACGACGCCGCTTCCCGCTGGTTAGACGATCCATCGCAAGATAACCGCCAGATGTCCCCAACGAGACTCTCCAACTGGCTTTGACGTAGCCGGCTTTTGGCCGAGATCCTGTGCTTGAGGTCGGCGAGCCCTCCCGTGAATTCGCCACAAAGTCGGCAAGCACCGCCTTGATTGCGCTTTTGGGTGAAACAATGTCATATTGTCCGAGTTCGAGAGCCCATTTCGAAACACGCCGATGCTTCGCATTCGAGTACCGACGGGGAAGTCTGTCAGCACCTTGATGCTGTGTGCTTGGAAGTAGTGCATCAGTTTTCTTGCTGCCATGCCCGGGGCTAGGACGAGTTTTTCCAGCGGTAAGTAGCGTGTTTCGGGGTCCACCATCGCCTTTGCTCACGAGTATATCGGCCGCCGCCTCCCTCCTCTTTTAATAATACGGCCCTGTCAGAGACTGCCAGATATAAAATGAGGGGATCACCGGTGGCGGGTGTTGTTAGAAGAGGTACTGTCCGGAGGTAGGTCTTGAGCCCGTTAAAAGCTGCCTCGCATTCCACGGACCATTCGAAAGCTCTGCCCTGGCGTAATGTTTGAAAGAATTGTCTGCAGCGATCTGTAGATCGGCTGATAAATCTGTTGAGTGCAGCGGCCATTCCCATCAGCTTTTGGACTTCTTTGACTGAACGGGGGGAACTGAGTTCTAAAATTGCTGTAACTTGCCTCGGGTTGGCCTCGATTCCTCGATGGTTGACGATGTAGCCTAGGAATTTGCCAGCCGATCCCGAATGCGCATTTGGAAGCATTCACCATTCTCAGACTTATGAGGGTGTCGAATGTCTTTTCCAGATCGGCTATATGGTTTTGCTCTTCTTTAGATTTGACCACCATGTCGTCGATGTATACTTCCATAGTGTGCCCGAGTTGTTCTTTGAACATCGAGTGACCAACGCTGGTAAGTCGCCTGCATTCTTTAATCCAAAAGGCATGACCCTGTAGCAGTAGGTTCCTCTTGGAGTGAGGAATGCAGTTTTGTCCTGATCATCTGGATTCATGGCGATCTGATGGTAGCCTCTATAGGCGTCGAGGAAACTCATGCGGCGGTGGCGTGCCGTCGCATCGACGAGTTGATCAATTCTAGGCAAGGGAAAGCAGTCTTTGGGGCAAGCTTTGTTTAGATCCGTGAAATCGACACACACGCGCCAAGTGCCATTCTTCTTTTTTAGCACCACCGTGTTGGAGAGCCACGTGATAGGTGACCTCTCCGATTGCCCTGCGTCAAGCAATTTGTCAACTTCCTCGACAGCGGCGCAGGTGTGTTCATGGGAGGATCGCCGACCTTCAATGATCGGCTTGCACGAGGGTCGACATTGAGGTGATCCGCGAGACCGCCGGGTCTATTCCGGCATTTCATATGGGGTCCACGAAGACGCCGAGGTTGCCGAGTAAGAAAGTGATCGATTGTCGCTTGTCGACCGCTCGTGAGAGACGCCGATCATAAAAACTTTTTCCGGCTTCCATCGATGTTCACTCGGTCTAAACCTTCCATGGCCTTCGCTTTGGTTGACGCCCAACGCCTTCCGTGATTTCTCGACCGGGCACCTCGACGGATTTTACTTGCGCTCTTCGGCGCCCGGGCGGCGAGAAGGTAACATGCTTGGGCGACCGCCGAGCCACGGATCCGCCAACGCCATGCTCGTTGGGAAGCGAGGCTTGGTGGTAGGTGCCGGGACGGCTCGCAGGTATGTAACCACGATCGTCCCATGATGAGATTGTATGGCGATGGTAGCTCGACGACCAAAAACTCCGCGACCACCGCTTCGAGCCGCATGACGGTAGGCTGATTTTTCCCAATGGATACTCCGGGGTGGCGTTGAAGCCGAATAGTGGATAGGGGGCCGGAGTTAGATCCGAGTCGTTGAACCCGAGCTTGATGAAGGTTCGATGGTACATGATCTCTGAAGTACTTCCCTGATCGATAAGGACGCGTTCTACGGTAAACCTATGTACGCGTAGCGTGACAACCAGAGGATCCACGTGAGGGAGTGTGACGCCGCGCAAATCGTAGTCGCCGGTGATGCTTACCGCTTCGGAGTCGGGTCGCTGGTCGGGTGGTCGCTCGAAGGTTTGGAAGTGGTTGGA
Organism: Camellia lanceoleosa; assembly: GCA_025200525.1. Classification (NCBI taxonomy): domain Eukaryota; kingdom Viridiplantae; phylum Streptophyta; class Magnoliopsida; order Ericales; family Theaceae; genus Camellia; species Camellia lanceoleosa. The sequence goes on along the minus strand of CM045770.1, from coordinate 101,376,761 downwards.
CTGTATGTACAGTCAGGGCTATCGGCAGGCTGTATATCATATGGACGGTGTCAAGCGGGGCGCCTCTTGGACGACATGCGTCCTCTGTCACTTCCTCAACGTAATCCTTTGAGGTGCGGCGGCCGCCGGTGTTGCGCTGTTGGTCGCGAGGACCCGCCCTTGGGGATCGCTCGAGAACCTTGAGTCTTGCCTGGTGAGACTTTGCTTTCTCTGAGGCCAGGTCGCGGCGAAGGCGTTCGTTCTCAGCGATGATGCTGTCCAGACTGCTTTTGGTCTCAGATGGCTCGTTCCATGGTTGCTTGCATCGCCTCCTGTGCTAGAATCGTTGGCGAGTCGAAGCGCAAAGCGCCGTGCCGCAATGGTTTCTTTTCCGAGCATGTTCGCTGGGGTGAGGTCGTCGCCCTGCGCGATCGCGTCGGTGGCTATCGGAGGATCTTCGGTCACGCCTTCCATGGATATATTTGAGTATTCCCACAGACGGCGCCAATTGTGGTGAATGTGGTTTGGAAATACTCTTCAGATCCCGGAAGACGCCAAGGATCCTCTGCTAGTCACCTGCAAAAATACAAACTCCGGTCGGGGTGCGGAATTAGCACCGACGGACAAGTCGGCCTCTCAAGAAAGCTTGCTTGCTAAGTCTCTAGAAGTCATTCTTACATACCTTTATAAATCAAGCTCTTGTATTTATAGCCATTCATGACCATTTCGGGGCGAGTCTACTTTTAAATTGTTTATTCATTCTTTTATTTTATCCTGACATGCTCTTTCCAGTATACTCGGCCCGAGAGTCATACTCGGCATCTTAGCAGAGCAGAATGGAGCCGTTTAACACCCGGCTCCCTGTGCGTATCAGACTTCGTGTCTTTAATTATACGGCTCCCACAGTAATATTCACTAAGAGTGAGAGAACTTGTATGATTGTATTTCTATTACTCAAGGGTAATAGATATATATATATATATAATAAAAAAAATTGGACCCTAAATTAAAGGCTTTGGTAATGTTTTTCGTGTAACTAAAACTTAGGGCATTATAGTCTGTTGTCTGCCAAAGTACTGGAAGTGTGCATTTTGCGCTCGAGTTGGACTTTTTGCGCTTGAGCGGAATGAAACTTTGTGTCTGACGCTCAAGTGTCAACTCTTCCACTTGAGCGGACTGTGCGTATATCAAATCGCGAAAGTGACATTTTATATCACTTTTCATCTCTCTCTCTCTCTCTCTCTCTCTCTCTCTAAAACTTTCCAAAAGCGTAAATCTACACATTCTCACTCTAAAACACACACACACACACACACACACACACTCTCTCTCTCTCTCTCTCTCTCTCTCTCTCTCTACATTTTGACCTTGATCTAGTGGATTCTCTACCCTAGTGCCTTTGTTAAAGAGTTATAGCATCTCAAGAGCTTCCTTTTGGTTCGATTGAAGTTTGATTACGGCATCTTTGAAGACTCTTCATCCATTCCTTTGCTCTTCTACACTTGAGGTAGAGATATTCTATACTTTGCTATGATCTTTAACCTAATTATTTGTTGTTATGTATAAATGGTGAGATTTGGGAGTATTTTGAGTAAACTTAGGGTTTGGATTCAAATTGAAAAGAGGGATTTCCATGTTGGGCTACATAAATGATTATGGGGTTTTGGATATGAGGTTATCTTGTGTTAGAATAGTGGATTTTAACCTTTGGGTTAACATTTGAAAAAGGGGAAAATTAGCCCAAATGAGCCTTGAATAATTATTTTTGTATAAATAATGAAATTGGTGTGAGAAATGTTAAATTGGGGAAAGGTATAAAGGAATGGTGTAGTTGGATTTGTTTAATCGCACATCTATGGAAATTTGATGAATTATCTATTATAAAGATTGTATATCTATTTAGAAATATCTGTATTGGGCTATCGGTGGAGGATAGCTATGATTGTTGTAGAAATTGCATAAGGATTGAGTGAATTGAAACTAATCATCTCAGTTGTGTCATTGAATATAACGATATGATTAAGGCATTGAATGTGGGTTGTGGATAGTCATTGAATATGACGATGCTTTAAATACATTGTATATGTATAACATTTTGGGACGAGAAAGGGGATGTACTCCATTGTTTGGGAGGAGATAGGGGATAGACTCCATCAAAAATTAAGTTGGTCGGAGTGTCCTGGGTGAAAGTCCCGAAACCTTATGTATACATGGGTGTCGATCCCGCGGATGAAATGTCCATAAAATGGCAAGGTTGAAGTGTTTGTGTGATAGTTTTGTTGATTGGGAACCACTGAGTTGTAGTCTCGGTTAGGTCATCTAGAGAATTAAAAACTTGACTTATGATTTGAAATGAAATGAATTAATTCGAAATGGATAAATGGAAATGAATTGAAATATGTGTATCGGTACTGAATGGTCATGGGAAGAATGTACATTAATGTTTATCTGACACTTCTATCTTAGTTAAACCTCATATATTGTGTTAGTCTGTCTCTTCTCTCACCCTATTTGGGAAACCATTTTTAGGTACCGGTGAAATGCTTTCTTCAAGGACGTAGCTTGGGAGAACCTAGGAGTTAGAAGCTCCATTTTGTTGTTTAAATGTTTGTTCAAGCCAAGGGCTTTACATTTACAGAGCTTATGACTCTCTCTTTTGTTGTAGCCAAGTAATATCTTGAAAAGATGTAAGCCCGTAGGGCATTTATGTTGTTATCATTAACTAGTGTTACATGCTATAGATTTAGGATGTACATTTATGAATGAATATTGCATGTATTATCTTTTGTAATACGAACTCTAATGAATGAAAATATATCAATTCTATTATGCTCACTTCTCTTATGTGATGGATTATTTGTATTATTTTGGGGGCGTTACACAATATACATTCATATGTGATGATCGGATACGTAACCCTTCTTACTTTCCTTTTTCATGTGTTGGGGTTCATCGTGTTAAAGTGTCGGGGTCTAACTTAAGGTCTTGTCAACTGTTAGGTTCATCACTTTTGAAATTTCTTTCTTAGAATTTTCGTCCCTATTAATTTCAATTCTTGAGTTTTATTTGTTTCAGGAGGTTTGAAGTTGAATCTGGGGGGTTTTCATTTGCACTGGAAATTTTCTGGGCTGAGGGCAGAGCCGCACGTGCGGAGGCCTTGGCTGCACATGCGGAAGAGGGGCCGCACGTGCGAGAAGCAGGGGAATTTCTAGGTTGCCTACTGTAATGGCCGGGTTTCCTTCATTTCTTTTCTTTCTCTTTGGCTTCGTCCTCTCTTACTTCCGTTGGGTTTGAAACCTCCGAAAGTTATTTCAAATTTAAGCCCTTATTCATGTTTTGTTTGTGAGTGTTGAATCTCGCTTGTCCCGGAGCGTGCTAGAGCAAGTTTGAAGGGTCCAGGAGCCAAGTTGTGAAAATCCAGGCTGGAAAGCAGGGGGCCGTACGTACGGGGGCCCAAGGCCGCACGTGCAGGAATGGAGAAGCTAGAGTGTGTTGCATTCTGCTTAACAAGCAGGCGCGGAGGGCATGTGCGGGACCACCAAGACGCAGGGATCGATCTTTGCGCGTCAAGGGGGCAAGTGACGCACGTCTTGGGATCAAGATCTGAAAACTCTATTTTTTATTCATTTTGGGGCCGAAGTCCTCTCACTTTCTAACCCTTCTCTCTCACTCTAAAAGCCATTTTCTCTCCTCCTTCTCTCTAAAAACCCTAACCAAAGCACCTAGAACCTTTGATTCTTGTTTCCTTGGGTTTGATTTTCATCATCATCTTCCTCAAGCTTGAAGATTTAGAGCTAGGGCTTGCTTGGTGTAGGAGAAAGTGAAGAGTTTCCATCTTGGGGCTAGGGTTTCTTCTTGCACTCTTCATCAAAACTTTGAGGTAGGGTTATTCTTGAGTTATATATATAGTTTTGCTATTTGATGATGTTTTAAGAGCTTCTATTAGATTGAAAAGTTTCAATCTCTTGTTTTTTTTTAAAATGTAGAGATTTCCTTCAAAGAAGACTTGTTTTAAACTTTAAAAAAAATGTAAAATTATCTTGATGGATCCACATTGTTGATCTATGACAAATGTTTTGATGAGGGTTTTTACAAACGAAAAGGGAAAGTGATTATCTTGAGGAAAAACCCTAGAAATTGGGGGAGTTTGAAAACACATGGAAATATTTATGAAACTCTTACTATATTGTAGTATGATGATGGGTGAGATGATATTATTGCAAAGTTGTTAAAAATGTAGAAAATGTATGTTGTTGGGAGTGATGAATGACTTTGTATCATGTATATGAAACTTTGTAAAATCTTGAAATTGTGTTGAGAACATGGTTTGCCTTGAAAGGATTAATTGTTGTGAATTGTTGTTGTGAGAAATGGTGGGCACATGGGTATTTTGTGAAATGACTTGAAGGGAAGAAATGAGAAATGGATTAATTGAAATTGTTATAGAAATATTTTGAGAATAGTAAGCATTGCATCATATTTCAATTGAGTTCTTATTATTGTGCACCATGACATGTTTTGGAAAGGCATTTATTTTGAGAAAGGTCATATTGTGATGAGAATTATGGAAATGTGAATGGGGTAAATACGTGGTAAATCCGGATAAGGGGTGTAGTTGAATTTGATAAGTTGGCCTGAGTGTCCTTGGTGAAAGACCAGAAAACTGCGCGGATAGGTGTCGAGCCTTCCGGTTAGCACCGGTAAAAATGACAGTTTGGTAGTGCGTGTTGAGCCTACTTGTAGACACTAGCCTAGGGATTACTAGTGTCGTATTTACCGCCCCTATTGAATTAATATTGGAAGCTTGGAATTGATGAAATTACATGATAATATCGAGAACATGGTGATTTTGAAAATAACATATTGAAATGAATATTTTCCTCATTGATTAACCTTGGCATGACATTGCATTTGCATTTACTTTGTGTTGAGGAAAAAGGCATAACTGCATATACTTTGTGAGAATACTCTACTGGGCTTTGTGCTCACCCCTATGGGATTTTGGTGCAGGTGAAGATGTGGTGATCCCGCCACACTGAGGAAGTGGATATTTTCAGAATAGTACATAGCACTTTTATTTTGTGTAATTCTTTTGAGCCAAGGGCTAATATGTATGGGTTTTAGAAACCATTTTTGTGTAACCAGGCTTATGCCTTGAAAGGTGTAAGCCCTTAAGGGCATTGTTATAGCGATCCCGGTTCTTCCTTCTTTGATTATTGTATTCCGGACTTAGGTTCCGTGGAGTTGGTGTTGTTTATATCTTGTTTCAGTCCTTCAATACTTTATAATTGAGTTATAGGATGTTTTGGGCAGGATTGTTGTAGGTTGGGAGTGAATGGGACCAAATGGTTGCTGCCCAGAATTTTTGGTCCTTCGCTCGAGCAAGACCTTTGTCGCTCGAGCGAGACCTTTGTCGCTCGAGCGAGCTCTGTGTTTTAGATCCTTCGCTCGAGCCAGGTTTCCTTCACTCAAGCGAGAGTTGAGTTTTGTTTCTGGTGTCTCGAGCGAGAAATCTTGCGCTCGAGCGTGGGTCTGCGTCTCATTTTGACCTGAGAGCAGTGTTTCTTGGCTAGAGCAAGCTTTTCTTCGCTCGAGCGAGCGAGGTGTATGTTTTGGGTTTCTTCGCTCAAGCGAGCATTCTTGCGCTCGAGCGTGCTTCTGGGTTGCAGACCTGAAGCATCGTATTGTTGGCTCGAGTGAGGCTTTCTACGCTCGAGCGAGGATTCTTTGTGTCTAGTCGCTCGAGCGACCAATCCTTCGCTCGAGCAAGCCTGTGTTATATCAGATCGCAGCAGCGGTTTTAAACATCACTTTTTCACCCTCTTTTGATTTCAAAACCCTAGGTCTGTTATCTCTCTCTCTCTACACACCTTCTCTCTAGGTTTTCATCTCCCTCTAGTGTGAATCTATCCTAGGTCCTTTGTAAGAAAGGTAGAGTGGGTTGAGGGCTTCGTTTTAATCTGAAAGTTTGGCGATTTGGAGCAATTTGGTTTTTGGCCTTCATCTCCATTTGGGCTCTAATTTCGAGGTAGGGATACCCTACTCCATCTTATAGGTTTTGACATAAGTTTTGGTCATTTTGATATGTTGGTGTTATTGGGTAATTTTGGGAAAAGTTTGGGGTTTGTTTTGTAATTTGGGAAAAAGGGGGTTTTTCATATATTAAACTCCATGTGTTTGTAAGACTTGAAAAATGGCATTTATAGTGTCAAATAGAGGAAATTGGACCTTAGGGTTGATTGTTGATGAAATGGGGAAAATGCCGTAATTGTTGTAATAAATTAATTGATATAATTAATTTGGAAAAAATATGGGATTTAGTTGAAATCCATGAAATTGGGAAATTATTGATTAAATGGTGTAGTTGGATAATTTAATCACTCACCTATGAAAATGTTGAGATTATATCTGTTGATGCATTTATTTTCTGTTTAGAAATAACTGCTTTGGGCTATCAGTGGAGGATAGTCGTGATTGTTGTAGACATTGCATGTTGATTAGGGAACACTGAAACTAATTACATTGAATAAGTCATTGAATATGACGGTTGAATTAATACAGCAAATACGTGTATTGATTGAATAGTGTATATGACAAGTGTTAAATACATTGTATATGCATACTGTTTGGGAGGAGATAGGGGATGTACTCCAGGGTTTGAGGGAAGATAGGGGATGGACTCTCAAACCTGTTTGGGAGGAGAAAGGGGATGGACTCCATCAGTACAGCAAATATGTGTACTTATTGATTTATGGAAGTGTTTTAATATGAGCCTTAGCCTCATTTGAATAGTTGATATTGAAAGTAATATTAATATGAGATGTAGTCTCATCTTATTGGTTGGCCAGGTTCTGAGCCATGTTTGTATAATGGAAAGTTGGTTAAATAATAGAAAGTGAAACGTATCATGGACATAGTGGTCATGAAGCTATATTCTGGTACAATTGAATCTTAAGTGTTAACCATCTATTGAATGCTATCATTTTAGTCAATTCTTATATTTGGTTTAGTATATTTCTACTGGGCTGTGGCTCACCCTATATGGGAGCTTCATTTTCAGGTTCAGGTGATATGCTACCTCCAAGGATTTAGCTAGGGAGGATTTGGAGTTGAAGACTCTTCTTTTTAGTTATTTTGTTATTTTGATGTTACATGTAATTTCTAGCCACGGGCTTAACATGTAGATGAGTTAGAATTCTGTTTTTGTGTCCAAGTGTTGGCTTGGAAAGCTGTAAGCCCGTAGGGCATTTACTTTCGTTTACATGTAATGTCTTTCAATAAGAATACTCTGATGAATGGAATAAAGTTTGTTTTCTTATGTCAATGCATGTCAATATTGTATGTATTACGGGTTTATTTTGAGGGCGTGGCAATTGTATTGTTTTGAGAATGGATGCTTTACATGCTATAGATTCATATGTTTTGTACCGATGAATGTATACCCGCATGTAAAACCTTTGTAAGGACTCTAATTTATTTAGATAAAGATGGGCAGATTATTGTTATTGTCGAGTGAATGTTGATCATTTGTGGGTAGTTCATGTCAAATTATTTCGGGGCATTACACCTATTGCATAAAAGGTAGGTGCGGCTAGAGGTGCGGGGTAAGGGCGCCGCACGTGCAAGGGTGAGTGTCGCATGTGCGGGAGGACGCTCCGCACTTGCGGGTATGGGTGCCGCATGTGCGGGACTCCACTGAGTCCGAAAATCTGCTTTTCCTTATTTTCTTGGGCTGAGTGTATATCATTTTATACATCTCCCGCTCTCTCTAAAAACCCTTTTCTCCTCCATCTCTCTACATTTCCTAAATCAAACCTCACTAGATCTTTGATTTCTCCAAATCCATAAACATTTTGACCTTTGTTCTTTGATTAAAGTTGGAAAACTCTCCGAGGGCTTCGTTGGCTCAAGAATGTTGGTGGTTTTTTGAAAATGGGTTCATCTCTTGTTATCTTTAAATGATTTTCTTGAGGATTTGAACCACGTTAATTTAAGAAAGATGTTTTTGGTGAGATTCTTCCAAGAGATGAAAAAGTGTCTAGTTTTGATGAAAAACCTAGAAATTGGGGGTTTTGGAAGATGTTGAGAATCTATGGATTTTCTTTGTGCCAAATGATTGAATAAGTAGAAATTTCATATTATTATATACAAAATGACAATTTTCTTGGTATATGAAAATTGGTGGATTTTTTTTTTTTTTTGGAATTTATTGTTTAAGTGTATATATATACTCATGAAATGACAAATTGTTGAGGACACATGAGATGTGGAATTGTTGCCACACTTGAATAGATATAAAATTCATATGTGATATATGTTGAAATGCATTGGAAAGGGAAGTGGAAAATTGTGATCACCAATGGAGCATTTGTGTGGAAGTTTGGTGAATGGTAGGATGTTGCATCGCATGGATAATCATTACATTGCATAGTCGATTATTGCATTGCATGGATAATTGTTGCATTGGCACTTCAATACCTTGCATGTTATGAATATTGAATTGGGATTTGAAACTTTGCATTGAGAAAGAAATATTGTGAAATGAGATTTATTGAAATGTCTTGGGGTAAATATGTTGGTAAGTCCAGGTAGGAGGTGTAGATGAAATTGATTAAGTTGGCGTGACTGTCCGGGGTGAAAGACCGAAAACACGTGCGAAGGAGCTACCACTTGCCTTCCGGTTAGCTATCAGTGAAGTGGGGATTTGGTAGTGCTAGTTATGCCTACTAGCAGACACCAACCTAGGGATTACCTGAGTCATATTTACCGCCCCTTTGAACTAAATTGATAATTTTTGAATGATTGAGATTTCAAGTTATCATTGAGCATGATGGTTTTCAAAGGATGAAAAATGTGACTTTCTTTCAAAAGGCATAGCATGGCATGTGCATTTCATTTAAGAAACTTGTATAAAATGTATATACTTTGTTAAGAATTTCCTACTGGGTTTTATGCTCACCCTTATAGGATTTTGGTGCAAGAAAGGATATGGCAATTCCGCCGAATTAGGGCGTGGACATGATTGTTGAGAGCATATGGCTCCTCTTTTGTTGTGATATATTTTTTCTAGCTGAGGGCTATAGTTGTATGGGTCCGAGAGACCATTTTTGTGTAACCGGGCTTGAGTCTTGGAAATTGTAAGCCCTTGAGGGCATTTATTTATTTATTTATTTATGGTTTTGATGCTTTACATACTATAGATCCATGTATTTGATATCAATGAATATATAATTCACATCTGGATCTATTTTTTTGTTCAAACCTTAAAGATCAAGTAATGTAAAGGTTGGAGAATTACTTCTTTTCTTATAATGAGCGTTGGTTGATGTAATGAATGATGTTATAAATTTGGGGGCGTTACACATAAATGTACATCATGAATTTATAGCATGTAACACTAGTTAATGATAACAAAATAAATTCCATACAAGCTTACATCTTTCCAAGATATTACTTCGTTACAACAAAAGAGAGTCATATGCTCTGTATATGTAAAGCCCTTGGCTTGAATAAATATATAAACAACAAAATGGAGCCTCCAACTCCTAGGTCCTCCCAAGCTACGTCCTTGGAGAAGGCATTTCGCCGGTACGTAAAAATGGTTTCCCAAGTAGGATGAGCCAAAACCTAGCAGAGACAGTCTAACACAATATATGAGGTTTAACTAAGATATAAGTGTCAGATAAACATCAACGTACATTCTTCTCATGACCATTCAGTACCGATACACATATCTCAATTCATTTCCATTTATCCATTTCGAGTTAATTCATTTCATTTCAAGTCATAAGTCAAGTTTATAATTCTCTAAGTAACCCAACCGAGACTACAACTCAGTGGTTCTCAATCAACAAAACTATCACACAAGCACTTCAATCTTGCCATTTTACGGAAATTTCATCCTCGAGATCGGCACCCATGTATACACAAGATTTCGGGACTTTCACCCTGGACACTTCGGCCAACTTAATTTTCAATGGCATCCATCCCCTATCTCTTCCCAAACAATGGAGTATATCCCCTTTCTCATCCCAAAACGATATACATATACAATGTATTTAAAACATCATCATATTCAATGACTATCCACAACACATATTCAATGCCTCAATCACACCGTCATATTCAATGACACAATTTAAATGATTAGTTTCAATTCACTTAATCCTCAAGCAATTTCTACAACAATCATAGCTATCCTCCACCTATAGCCCAATACAGATATTTCTAAGCAGATATACAATCTTTAAAACAGATAATTCATCAAATTTCCAAAGGTGTGTGATTAAACAAATCTAACTACACCATTCATTTATACCTTTCCCCAATTTCACATTTCTCACACCAATTTCATTATTTGTACAAAGTAATTATTCAAGACATATTAGGGCAAATTTCCCCATTTTTCAAATATTAACCCAAAGGTTAAAATCCACTATTCTAACACAAGATAGCCTCATATCCAAAACCCCATAGTCATTTATGTAGCCCAACATGGAAACCCCTCTTTTCAATTTGAATCCAAACCCTAAGTTTACTCAAAAAAACTCCCAAATCTTACCATTTATACCTAACAACAAATAACTAGGTTAAAGATCATAATAAAGTGTAGAATATCCCTACCTCAAGTGTATAAGCTCAAAGGAGAAGTGCATAAACTTCAAAAATGTCGGAACCAAACTCTATTCAGATGAAATTGTAGCCCTTGAGATGCTCCAACTCTTTAACAAAGGTACTAGGGTAGAGAACCCACTACATCAAGGTCAAAAAGCATAGAGAGAGTGTGTAGATTTAGGTTTTTGGAAAGTTTTAGAGAGAGAGAAGAAAAAGTGATATAAAATGTCACTTTCGCGATTTGATATACGCACAGTCGGCTCGAGCGGAAGAGTTGACGCTTGAGCGTCAGACACAAAGTTTCGTTCCGCTCGAGCGCAAAAAGTCCTGCTCGAGCGTAAAATGCACACTTCCAATACTTTGGAAGACAACAAACAAGCTGCTCGAGCGCCCACCCGCTCGAGCGTGGAAAACACCCCTCCAGTATTTTGCAGACATGCAAAGTACTAAGTGTTTGCGAACCCCGTTCAAGCGCAAGGAGGCCCACTCAAGCGGAAGACCAAAATTCTGGGCAACAACATTCAAGACCAACTAGTAACCAACCTGTTCTAAACACGCCCAAGGCATTCCAAAACTCGATTTCACGGAGGAAAATGAGGAAAAGACATCAACAAGAATATTAAACCACAAGACCCGAGTCCGGAATATAACGACTTACGAGTCCAAACTGGAATCGCTATAGAGGAGATTGGCCTTGTAAGGGTAAGTTTTTTTGAAAAAAATGGCAAAAATAATAAAATCTGTTCTTCATTTTTTTAGGATTGAACTCTCGAACATATAATTGAAATTCGGGAACACAGACTCGAACATTATTTATTTGTTCGGGAAGGCATTCCTAAACAAATAAGTAATGTTAGGGAATGCAGGTCCGAACATAAAAATTTCTTAACACATTGAACGGTCAAAATTTTTAATGCTTGCAGAAGTTTTCATTTTTTCAAGTTTGGGAATAAAAGCCCGAATATGGAAATTTCTTAACACATTGAACGGTCAAAATTTTTAATGCTTGTAGAAGTTTTCATTTTTTTTAAGTTCGGAAATATAGGCCCGAACATGGAAATTTCTTAACACATTGAATGGTCAAAATTTTTAACACTTCCAGAAGTTATTGGAAGTAGCCCAAAGCCATTATCAGGTTGAGAAGTTATTCCTTCATCTCATAACTTTGATAATATTGATGCATAGTTTTTTGCTGAACTCACAATTTTATATTATCTACCAACAAAACCAACCAAACCAATTATTATAATTTTTTTCCTACAAGAGAAAAAATTATTATGAGAAAACTAAGAAATTATGTATATGTGTGTATATATATATAGAGAGAGAGCATACCAACTATGACAATGGTGGATGAGGCAGCAGAGATAGTAATCACATTGGCTTTTCTTCTTCTTGGTGGGTTTTGTTAGGGTTTTTTGGAAGAGGAGTTTTTTTGGAGTGTGGGGGTACGGGAGGTGTGCATTCAATGGGTGAAATGTTTTTACAAGGATAATTTTTGTATTATTTGGGGACGGGAAAAAGAAATTTTGAGGGTTTCAAAATTTAAAGTGGGGGCCTAAAGAAATGATGGGTCCAAAATAATTCATGAGGTAGTAATAGCACCACTCATAATTTTAGGACAAATTATCAATAAGTCCTAATAGTTGAACTTAATTCCATCAAGTCCTAAGAAAATCATTGCTAAAAATAATTTTTTATGACAATTTTTTGCATGCCACTAAAATTGACAATTATAAACTTTTTTTGTCACAGTTTTTATAAATTGTTGCTAAAACTTGCAATTAGTGACGTTTTTCTGTGACAAAATTTTCAAATTGTCACTGAAAGTTGAAAATTAGTGACATTTTTTTGTGATGATTTTTTAAACTGTTGCTAAAACTTATAATTAGTGACCTTTTTTATGACAAAATTTTTAAACTGTCATTGAAAATTAACAATTATTGATTTTTTTTAATAATATTTTATGAAAAACGCCATTAATTATCATAGGACATATTGGACAATAAATCCGCCTATTATAACCTGCACGTAAGTCCCCCAAATTAATTTTACTGAAAAATCAAACTTATAAAAAAACATAAAGGCAAATTATATTGGTAGTCCTTGTATTTTGATCCTTAAGTTATTTTGGTTTCTATAATTTTAATTAATTAGATTTTCATCATGAATTTATGATTGTGTCTCAATTTAGTCCAACTAAATACAATTGTTAGCATTTTTTAATAAAAAATAAGCACATAAGTGGCATGTGTCATGAATTTAAAGGAAAAATTATAAGTCCACTCATCTCAGTGTGTTAACCTTAATCAATTCGGTGATAATATTTTTATCAACAGCACTAACTATATTATCAATTGGACCAAATTGACATAAAATCTAAAATTAAGGATCAAAATTGAGCCAATTAAAAATATAAGGACCAAAATAGCACTAGTGACAAAATGTAAGAACTACTGATGTAATTTTCCTAAAACATAATCTTATGGTATCCAATCAAGATTATTAAAGATTTTCTTAAAGTTTATAGACAATATTATGAAATTTATTAATAAAATCAAGTTAGTGACGTTGAGGAAAGACTTGCATGCTATGTTTTCTAAAGGGGTAAAGCGGTTTTGTCTCAAATCATAAGGGGTAAAATATATTTCTCTTATATTTGCCATTTGTTTTTTCAAATTCTTTTACCTATTCATGATTCAAAAACAATTTTATTCATAATACAATGACGATTACATTTGTTTACCAAAAATTATATATTATGAGTAGTAGTTACTGTTACCTAGAAAGCTACCCAAGAGGAGGGGTGAATTGGGTTTCTTAAATAAATTACTAAATTAAAAAGTTAACCCAAATAATAAACAATTAACAATATGAAACAATAAAGATGAGTAATAAATTAAAATATAATCCAAATAAGAAATAGATGCAATATGAATGAGACTAAAAGCATCCTTATCAGACTACCTAAATTTTATCCTAAAATATTATTAAAAAATTCATTCCCTATTTTAGGAATAACTTTTTCATCTACTTCTCCCAACAAACTCTCTATTCTTTCTCTATTCTATTAAAATATCATTTTTAATTACTTTTAAATTTAAATATTTTTTTAATAATAAAATAATAAAATAATAAAACACAAACACGACACACAACAACATAGTAGCATAACAAGATAGCAGGAACAATGCAAAGGGGCGGTTGGCCAGGTGGTCGATCAGCCGGACAACCGGGCAGTCGACCGATCAAGTTAATTTTGAACATTTTTCTTCTTTGGCTCTAGACTCTCACGGGACATCCAGGGGGACGTCCGGGAGGACATCCTTTGCGAAATAAAATAAGAGTTTATCAGATATAAGGGAGCTACTATAGCGATCTTGGTTTTGACCCGACCTTTGTTATACTCCGAACTCGGGTTCCATGGTTTAATATTGTATCCATGTCTTGTTTTTCTCCTTTAACTGTTTGAATTTGAGTTTTGGAATATGTTGGGCGTGTTTGGAGCAGGTTAGTTGCTAGTTGTTCAAGTTGTTGTTGTCTAGAAAATAGCTTCTTCACTCAAGCGAGGCTTCTTGCACTTGAGCGAGCCTTGTGAAATTTTCTTCTTTGCTCGAGCGATACTTCTTGCGTTCGAGCAAGCTTTGAGTGCTCTCAGTATTTTGCCCAGACGCAGAATTTCTGGGAAGGTTGAGGTCTCCGCTCGAGCGAGGCTTCTTGCGCTCGAGCGAGGGTGTGCGTCTGTAAAACTTCTGAAGGTATGTCTTCAGCTCTCGGGCGACACTTCTTGCGCTCGAGCGAGGTCACTTGTTATGTCTAGTCGCTCGAGCGACAACCCCTTCGCTCGAGCAAGGATCGCGTATATCAGTTTGCAGTTGAACAATTTTATATTACTTTTTGATTTCCTTTTTGCTAAAAACCCTAATCCGGCACCCTCTCTCTCTATGAATACTCCTTGATCTAAGCATCTGTCTACCCTACTCCCTTTGATAATGTGACGGCCAGACGAAACCAATAGAGGTTCGGACTGCCCTGTCTTCCTCTCTCGCTTTTTCCTTCTTTTTGGTTTCGTCCTCTTGTTTCCATTGGGTTTGAAACATTCAAAAGTCATTTTCAATTAAAGCTCTCGTTTCTGTTTTGGTTGTCAGGGTTAAACTTCATTGGTTTCGGGAGATGCGGGGTCAGGTCTGAAGTGCCCGGGAGCGAAACGAAAAAATTCTGAGCTGTTGGGCTAGAGCCACACGTGCGAGATGGGGGCCGCACGTGCGGGAGGTCAAGCCGCACGTGCGAGAGGAGGGGATTTCTTAGGGTTGCTTTCTGCTTAAATTGCATGAGCAGGGTGAGGTGCGGGAGAGGGGCACCGCACATGCAGGGGTGAGGGCCGCATGTGCGAGGCAGGCAATCCGCACGTGCGGGAAGGTATGCCGCACGTGCAGTAGACAGGGCAGTCCGAGCCTCTATTTTTATTCCTCTTTTTGGCCGAATTGTATCTCAATTTTGGGCATTTCTCTCACCCTCTAAACCATAATTTCTCCATCTTCTCTCTAGAAACTCTCACCAATACACTAAAACTCTTTGATTTCATCATCCCTTGGATCAAGATTTACCATCATCATCACCTCTCCATCTCAAGCCTTGAAGATCAAAAGCTAGGGCTTTTTTTGTGTAGGAGAAATTGAAAGATTCTCCCTCTTGAAGCTAGGGTTCCATCTCCATTTCATCATCAACCTTTGAGGTAGGGTTCTCCTTTGAGTTATATATATATATATATTTATGTGAGTTTTGATTGTTTTAGAAAACTTCTCTTAGTATTTCGAAAATAGGGGTTTGTGGTTCAAGAAATGGATGATTTTGTAGAATAAACTTCATCTTGTTCTCTTAAAAGATGTTTTTCTTGAAATTTTAGACAAACGTTTATGACTAGGGATAAAAATAAGGTTTCATGAAAGAGATGGGAGATGTTAGGGTTTTGTGAAAAACCTAGAGATTTGGGGTTTTCTTAAATGAAAAGAGATAATGGTTCATGTTGCTATATATATATACATGATTGTGGATGTATTGTGTAAACCATGATGGATGTAGAAATAAGGAATAAGTGGTGACATACAAATGAATATATCTTTTTGCGTTGATGAATAAATTCTTAACATATGAAAGACATTGAATAAGGAGGTGAAACCTCTACCTTATTATGTTTCGAATTAACTAAAATGTTGCAAGTGCATGAAGGGTACTATAGCGACCCCGGTCTTTTCCCATTTGATTATTGTATCCGGACTTAGGTTCCGTAGATTCTATCATTGTATAATTGTTGTTGTCGTCCTTTGTTTTCTCATTTGGAGTTATAGGATGTGTTGGGCAGGTTTGTTTCAGGTTGGTTGGGTTCGGAAACCAAGTGTTGCTGTCCAGTTTTTGGGTTGGTCGCTCGAGCGAGGGTTTGGTCGCTCGAGCGAGGGTTGTATTTTGTGCCTCTTGGCTCGAGCGAGCTTTTCTTCGCTCGAGCGAGCTGGTTTATTCTTCGCTCGAGCGTGCATCTGGTTGCAGACCTGAGGGTTTGAGTTCTTCGCTCGAGTGAGCTTTCCTTCGCTTGAGTGAGCTTCTGGGTTGTTGGCTCGAGCGAGGCATTCTTGGCTCGAGCGAGGGTTTTCTATGTCTGGTCGCTCGAGCGACCAAGTCTTCGCTCGAGCGAGCCTGTCAGGTTTAAATAGGCAGCAGCGGGTTTCAGATCAGTTTTTCATCTTCTTTTTTATTCCAAACCCTAGGTCCGACTTCTCTCTCTCTTTTCTCACCTTCTCTCTTAGGTTTGATCTACTTAGAATGTGTTTCTACCCTAGATCCTTTATTAAAAAGATAGAGCGGGTCAAGGGCTTCCGTTTAATCTGAACAATCTTGGATTTGGAGCACTTTGGATTTTGGGTCATCATCTCCACCTTCTCCATTCGAGTTCTTTGCTTCGAGGTAGGGATTCCCTACTCCATCTTATAGGTTTTGATCCTAAGTTTTGGTATTTCTGATATGTTGGGGTTGTTTGGTAATTTTGAGAAAAGCTAGGGTTTGTTTTATACTTTTAAAAGCCCTAATTGTTGTAATAAAATTAATTCGTATAATTAATTTTGGAAAAGGTATGGAAATTGGTTTAATTCATAATATTGGGAAGTTATGAGATTAAATGATGTAGTTGGATAATTTAACTACTCATCTTTGAAATTGAGATTATATGTGTTGATACATTTATTTCCTGCTTAGAAATAACTGTTTTGGGCTATCGGTGGAGGATAGTCATGACTGTTGTAGACATTGCATGTGGATTAGGGAAAACTGAAACTAATCAATTGGTTAGGTCGTCGAGTATAATGGTTGGAATAATACATTAACTTTATGTATTGATTGATTGTGTATGTAACTCTGTGTTTATATGCATTACTTGTGTATGGGAGGAGATAGGGGATGTACTCCACGATTTAGGGGAAGATAGGGGATGTACCTCTAAACCGGTTAATGGTTGAGGGAAGATAGGGGATGGACCCAGGGTTGCAGCTCATATGCTCGCCCATTGCAGTTATGATACAACTCATACGCTTATCTATTGAAGTGTGATACAGCTCATATGCTTGTCCACTGAAGTGTTTGTGTGTTTGATTTGATATAGCACTAAAATGTATATCATCATCTTTTTGTGAAGTACGGAAGTGGTTTATGTGTTATTGATACAACACCAACATGTGTAACCATAATGAATTTCGAAAGTGTTTTAGTGAGGGATTATAATCTCATCAAATGTTTGGCCAGAGTTCTGAGCCTCATTTTCAAACTCAAAGTTGGATAAATAACGGAAAGTGAAATGTGTCATGGACATTAGTGTCATGAAATTGTATAATGTTGTAATTGATTATCTTGAGTTAACCATCTGTTGAATGCTACTGCTTTAGTCAATTCTTATATTTGGTTTAGTATATTTCTACTGGGCTATGGCTCACCCTATAAGGGAACACCATTTTCAGGTCTAGGTAATTCGCTACCTCCAAGGACTTAGCTTGGAAGGATTTGGACTTTGAAGGCTTATCTTCAGTTATTTGCTTTATTTGATATTACATGTAAACATTCAAGCCAAGGGCTTAATTTGTAGTTGAGTTAGTACTCACGTTTTGTGTCCAAGTGTTGGCTTGGAAAGATGTAAGCCCATAGGGCATTTACTTTTGATGTTACATGTAATGCTTTTCAATAATAATACTCTGATGAATGAGATAATGAATTGTTTTCTTTTATCAATGCATGTTAAAATTATATATATATATATAACGGGTTTATTTTGAGGGCGTTACAGGTACCTTGTTGTTGTTCATGGATATTTGATATTAAATGTTTGGTCATTGACGGAATAGTATGGGAAGAGAAAAAAAATGTGAATTTTGTACCTCTATGGAAGGTAAATTGTGGCTATGAATGATGTGGTGAAGGAAGTGTAGTAGCATGGGTAAATGTTGCATTGACATGACTTGAGTCTTGTATATCATGAAAGTAGTTTTTTTTTTTTTTTGAACGGAAACCTGAACCTTTTTTGAGAATGAATCAATGTGAATGGAACTATGGAAATGTTAAACGGGTAAATACATTGGTAAGTCCAAATAGGGGGTGTAGTTGAACTTGATAAGTTGGCCTGAGTGTCCATGGTGAAAGACCAAAAAGCCGCGCAGATAGGTGTCGAGCCTTCCGGTTAATACTGGTAAAAATGACAGTTTGGGTAGTACTTGTATAGTCTACTTGCAGACACCAGCCTAGGGATTACCAGAGTCGTATTTACCGCCCCTCTCGAGTAAATTGGAAGTTGGAATTAATGAGATTGAAAATGTTGTTGAAAGCATGGCATATGATTATTTTTTAAAATAGCATAGCATGGCACTACATTGCATTAAATGTTGGGCATCTCACATAAATGTATATACTTTGTTAAGGTTTCCCTACTGGGCTTTATGCTCACCCCTATGGGATTTGGTACAGGTAAGGACGTGGTGATCCCGCCAAGCTAAGGGTGAGGATATGTTTTGATGAAGAGCAGTCTTGCTCTTATTTTGTTGTGATATTTTTGTAAGCCAAGGGCTAATGTGTTTGGGTCCAAGAGACCATTTTGTGTAACTGGGCTATTGCCTTGGAAGATGTAAACCCTTAAGGGCATTTTATTATTTCAAGACTAGATGCTTCACATGCTATAGATTCATGTGTTCCTTATCATTGAATGTATAT
The DNA here is from genome assembly GCA_025200525.1 of Camellia lanceoleosa. Taxonomy (NCBI): domain Eukaryota; kingdom Viridiplantae; phylum Streptophyta; class Magnoliopsida; order Ericales; family Theaceae; genus Camellia; species Camellia lanceoleosa. The sequence goes on along the minus strand of CM045770.1, from coordinate 101,357,927 downwards.
CTGCATGTGAAACTTTTGTATAGACTCATTTATTATTCATGCAAGATGGAAGGAATACTGTAATTGATGTGGGATTGCTAATTCATGTGGGTAATTTATATTGAATTATTTCAGGGCGTTACAGACATAGAGTTAGAGCACCTTGTGGACTTCCTCTTGATCCGAGCAAAGTCGAGTTTACACACTTCTAAGGTTCTTCTTCATCTCCTTTGAGCTTCTACACTTGAGGTAGGGATATTCTACACTTTAATATGGTTTTTAACCTAGGTATTTGTCATTTTGTATAAATGGTGGAATTTGGAAGGATTTGGGTGAAGCTAGGGTTTGGGTTTAAAATTTGAAAGAGGGGTTTTCTACATTGGGCTCCATAAATGTATATGGGGTATTGAATATGAGGTTACTTGAGTTAAAATGGTGAAATTTGACATTGGGGTTGATATTTGGAAAAGGGGAAAGTTTGCCCTAAATTGTGTTGAATAATTATTTTGTACAAACAATGAAATTGGTATGAGAAATATGAAATTGAGTAGATGTATAAATGAATGGTGTAGTTGGAATTGTTAAACCACTCACCTATGGAAATTTGATAAATTATCTGTTGTAAATATTATATATCTGTTTAGAAATATCTATTTTGGGTTATCGGTGGAGGATAGCTATGATTATTGTAGAAACTGCATGAGAATTAGATGAATTGAAACTAATCATCTAATTATGTCATTGAATATGACGGTATGTTAGATACATTGAATATGTGAAATTGATTGTCATTGAATATAACGGTGTCTTAAATACATTGTATATGTATCTTGTTTGGGAGAAGAAAGGGGATGTACTCCAAGTTTGGGAGGAGATAGGGGATGGACTCCATTGAAATTAAGTTAGCCGGAGTGTCCAGGGTGAAAGTCCGGAAATCATTTGTATATATGGGTGCCGATCCCGTGGACGAAATTTTGGTAAAATGGCAAGATTGAAGTGCCTATGTGATTGTTGTGATGATTGGAAGCCCTTGAGTTGTAATCTTAGTTGAGTCATCCGGAGAGCTATAATCTTGGACTACAAATTTAAAGGAAATGAATTAAATTGAAAGGAATATAAGGAAAAGAATTGAGATATAGATATCAATATCGCTTATCTATGTGGAGAATGTGTGTTGTCATAAGTATTGAATATGAATATATCTACTTGACATTTATATCTTAGTTAAATCTCATATATTATGTTAGTTTATCTCTGCTGGGCTTTGGCTCACCCTACTTGGGAAACCATTTTTAGGTACTGGTGATATGCTTCCTCCAAGGACATAGCTTGGGAGGATTGAGGGCTGAAGGCTCTATTTTTGTTATATTTATGTTTAAATGTTTATTCAAGCCAAGGGCTTTACATGTATAGAGCTTAGGACTCTTTCTTTTGTTGTAACCAAGTGATATCTTGGAAAGATGTAAGTCCATAGGGCATTTATTTTGTTATTATTAACTTGTATTCCATGCTGTAGATTCAGAATGAACGTATATGAATGTATAATGCATGTAATCCCTTCTGTAATACGAACTGTGTTATATGAAAGTGTACCAATTATGTTATATTCATTTCTCTTATGGGTTGGGTTATTTGCATTATTTTGGGGGCGCTATAGCTACAGTGACTCCCTATTTGTAAGGAGTCACTGTAGCAATACTTATATTTGGGGGGTTGAATAGGGGAACTGCTAGGGATGTGTTTTGACAGTAAAACTATAGCGATCCCGGCTTTCCCTGCTGTTGTTTAACTGTAATCCGGACTCGGTTTCGTAGATTTGTTGTTGTCTTATCCTCATTTCTATCCCTTACTTTGTGTTTTGAGTTTTAGGATGTGTTGGGCGTGTTTCGGACAGGTTGGTTGAACCTTAGCCCATTCCTTGTTGCCCAGATTTTTTTGGTGGTGCGCTCGAGCGGGACTCTTTGCGCTCGAGCGGAGTTTGGTTTTTGGTTGTCCGCTCGAGCGGACATTCTTGCGCTCGAGCGGGGTTTTCACACTTCCAGTATTTTGTGCCTCTGCAAAACTTCTGCATGTGTGTTTTCTACGCTTCGGCGAGTTTTCACGCTTCGGCGAGTCGCGCCGAATGGTCGCTTCGGCGGGTAGTTCTTTTTTTGAAAAGTTCTGGGAGATGAAAATCTATGCTCGAGCGGTCTGGTTCTTCGCGCTCGTGCGGATGTGTTTTGCTTTTGTTTCTTGGAGCTCGAGCGGGCCTTCTTGCGCTCGAGCGGGTCATGCGTATATGAGTTATCCGCTGGGTGATTTTAAATCACTTTTCACTTTTCTTTCTCTCTCTTACTTTCCCAAAACCATTTTTTTGAGAGCTCCTCACTCTAAAACCTAACTTCACTCTAGGGTTTGATCTAGTAGGAGTGTTTTCCTCACCTTGGGCCTTTGTAAAAAGTGTGTTGATCGTCGAGGACTTCATTTTGATCCAAGAAATTTCAGATTTGGAGCACTTCCGAGTTTTGCTCTTCTTCTCCTTGGGTTCTACACTTGAGGTAGGGATTCTCCTTGTTCTTTTTCAATACTTCGTTTATAGATAGACATGTGGTAGTTTTTGTATTGCATGAAAATTATAGCATGTTGGATTTGTTGTAAATCATGAGATTGAACTTTGGGTTGGTTGTTTGAATATGGGTTTATTATCATTAGTTGTGGTTTGGGTTAATTGGTGTGTTAATTAGCATGTTGTTGTTGAAAGGAGAGGAAACCCTAACTTTTATTTGATTTAATAAATTAATAGAGGGGTTTTGATCTTTGGGCAAACACTTATATATTTTGGGTCTTAAATGAGATCATTGTTGTTTGTTGTAGATGATTGAGCCTTTTTGATCAATTTTGAGAAAGAGGGAGAAAAACCCTAATTTAATGATTATGACTTAATTTGCATAATAACTTTGGAATGGCTTTGAAAAGAATATAGTGGATTAAAATGAGTTATGGCCTTATTGTCTTTGGAATTGATTTTGTGAAAACAAAAGGGATGGAGTTGGTTTTGTGAAAACAAAAGGAAGTGGAATTCGTTTTGTGAAATGGGAAAAGTATTTTTGAAATAAGTATGATAATTGGATTGTTGTATCTTAAACTACCATGTTAGTATTGTTGATGGATTTGTGATATCATGATATTTGAGTCTGTTAATAGATGTACAATATACATGCATCTAGAGGTTTTGTCCTTGGTCATCGGTGGAGGATGACGTGGTTGTGTTAAATTGTTGTGTGTGCATTACACCTATGTGTTCATCTACTTTAACACATTGCTAGTACCTTGATAGTTTATGCGTATACAATATACATGTTGGTTATGCCCTGTTGTGCTGTGATTGTTGGTGTTATACCCCGCGCTTAAAATCAAAGGTACCGTTACCTTCCAGCTAGCGCCTGGAGAACTGACTGCGCTAAAAAATCAGAGGCACCATACCCTTCCAGCTAGCGCCTGGTAAACTAGCTTGTTGTTGTGAAAGGTGTATCTTTGGCTTACACATAGCTAGTAGAGCGAAGTTTTGTGGTTGTTGTTTCTGCATATCTAGGAACATCATGGATTGTGTTCATTACAGTTTTGGAAGGCCCGGTTGTCTCATTTGTTGATTTTATACATGTTGATGATTTGTTATCTCCCTTTTTATTTAGGGTTTGCATGTATAGATATGATTGTGTTTTAAAGAAACCAAAATGTCTTTTTGTCTTTTGGGAATTGAAGGGAATCGAATATTTTGAAAATATGTCTTGAAAGAGGTACATATGTTGTATGTTTGGGAAATGGGAGAGAGTAGCGGACTTAGTGAATTTATTTCCTAAGTAATTGTTGATGTATGAAAGAGTGGGAATGGGGTTTAAGGAAAGGAAAGATGAATCGTTTATAGCGTCGAATGAAATAGTGGTTTTCAAGGAAAGTTCGTACATATATATATATATATTTTGTATAAACTGTCACACTACTATTCTAGTATGAGAATGAGCGTTCATGATCATAGCTATCTATAAGTTGTTATTGTTGAAGATCATGTTGAGACCCCTACGGGACTATATGTTCATCCCACGTTGTTGAATCTTTTTCAGGTGTTTAGCAGGATGTGCTACAAGATTTGGATCTTCTTATTTGTTGGCCACGGGGCCTCTTTGTTGTAGGCGGAATGCCATATATGTAAAAGGGTTGCACCCTTCATTTGATTATTTAATGTTGTAAGCCTGAGGGCAACTTATTTAGAATACTCATGTTGTATTTAATTAGCATTCGAAAGAGAGAGTTGTTGTTCATTCCTTCTAGTTGAACATTTGAGTTTATTTCCGCATGTTATCTCTAAAATTGAATTAAGTTAATGAACTTGGTAATGACTTCGAGTAATAAAAAGTGGGGCGTGACAAAAACTCCTTATTTTTAGGGAGGAGGGAATATAAGGGAAGACATGGGGATGCTCAAATAAAAATAAATTAAGCGAAGGAAGGGAAGAGAATGCAAACACAGAATTTATAGCGGTTCGGCTTAAACCAAGCCTACATCCACTCCTCAATATCCTCCTTGAGAGTTCTTCACTATGCGTCAAATAGAAATTACACTCCTAACTTTACAGGTGCTAGTGAACCTTAATAATTGATCAACCCTGATCATTCCAACCAACTAGTTGTGAATCCGATGCTAGTCACACATAACCCAAGTGATTTTAAATAAAAAAATCACTCACAAAAATATAACTCTCTTTTACTAGAAAAATGATAAGGGATTGGAAACCTTTTTACAATAAAAGCTCAAACACTCAATAAATTCTCAAAGAAAATTATATAGCTCAATAAAAAATTCCACACAATATTTTGAACTCTTGAATATCACAAATTTTCTTCACTTCACTTCTATGTCATTTTTTTTCCCCACAAATCTTATTTTATAGCCATAGAAAAAAAAAATAGAGGGAAAAAAAAAAACACTAGCCATTGCAAAGAGATTCTAGGTAGGCTCATCTTTCCTTCTATTTTTCTTTCATTTGAATTCATTAGCCTTTTGGACTTGCATCATTCTTGCCAAGAAACACTTCAAATCAATCAAAGGAAGAGAATGAATAAGAAAAGATATGGAAGTGATTTGAATTGATTTTTATTTATTTTTATATTAAATTAAAGTATTCAAAAGATGCACAATTAATTCTGTTATTTTTAAAACGGTGCAGTCTATATCAAAATGAAAAATTTTATTTTCATATTTTGTGTCAAATGATTGTAAAAAAAATGTGTATTAAAAAATCACAATTTATTTTATAATATTTTAAGTATCATCAAAATCAAACCATAGGATTAACAGTTACATTTGTTCATTCATAATACAAGGACGATTACATTTGTTTACCAAAAATTATATATTTGCTCACCAAAAATTATATACAATCATGAAATTTGTATTAAGGTTTTGTCTCAAATCATTTGGCCTAATAGTTATGTAGTGGTCTAAGGTTATGGATTCAAATCCAATGAAAAAAAAAAAGTTTAACATATTTTATTTTGATCGCATTATGAGGGTTATATTATATGATTGTTGAGTTAGGTGTGATCACTATTGTTGGGTTGAGCTATTGTTAGTTAAATTTTTTTTGTCCAGACAACCTTAATACAAATTTTATCAACCACGCAATGATCAAGATTTGTGTTGACAATTCAATTGCCTCATTAAAATTCTAAAAAATAATTTTCCATTTACCATCTGAAATTGTGTTTTTGTTACTAAAGAATTTTCACCATGATTAATACAATTACAAGAGCTTTCAATTTTCTTTTAGTAGCTTTTTATTTGGCCTAATGGTTATGTAGCACTATTTGTAGCGTGACACTTTTCTTTATTTACAAAAAACCTAGGTTACAGAATAATGTTTATAACTTAAAAAATAAAAAAATATATATAAATAAAAGAAACTAATTCCAAATAATTTAAGTAATTATTTGCTAAATAGTAGTTCACTTGAAAATTTATGCTTTTATAAACATTAGATTATGCATCATTTTTTAAAAGTAAATCTTGTAATCAAGATCACAAAAGACTTAAATAATTTTAGTGGAGGGTTAATTATTGATGTAGAGCAAGTAGTTACACAATTTTTGGAACAATTCGACGAGTAAAAAGTAAATAAGAAGTTAAATTGAGAGTAAAAACGGAATTTTTGTGACGAGCTTGGAATCCTCCCAAACTTTGTATCTTCCTTGTGGATTTAAATTGTTTTTCATCTATTAGAATGATATTTAGCCTTATGTAATATTTTTCGATGTGTGCACAATACATTTGCATTTAGTTCCCTCATTTTAAATTGTAACAAGCAAATTCTTAAACTTTAAGTTAGGTTTCAATGTTACTCTTTCATCCACTGGCATTAATAAAATTGATAAAAAAAATTGACATAGGAGCTAAACATGATATTTTTCTTGTCAAACATTTACCCTTTCACCAAAAACTTATTTTGAACATTTTACTTTTAATTGTGTCCTAATGTTACGTGTAAGTTAATTATAATGTCTCATTAATATCATATGGATGGAAAATATATATATAGAAACTTAATGAGGTTGAATGTCATAAAAAAATGCATAAAAAATATGCAATCTGTAATTTCAATTCATCCCATGCAATATAAAACTTGAATTTAAACTACACATTTAAAAAAAAATCCTATATAAAAATTCTAGACGCCCAATTTTATTGTCATTGAAAATTTCGGGTCAAAATTAAAGAAGACTTTCTTAAAACTCCTAGTTAATATTTGAGAAGACTTTCTATGCAAACTTTTATGAAAACTAGTGACAAATCTAAGCATGTGAGGTAGATTTTTTAAATACTGAAAGACATATGTCACAAAAATTCTAATTTTTGATGCTTCCAATTAAATTCCAAAATTTCTATGACTCTAAAAAGTCATGCATTTCTTTTTCCACATAATTTAATTTCGTTTACAAAAATCCCTCTACGTCTTTTCAACAATCCATTTTTTTTCCACATAAAAGAGTTGTAATTAGGGTCACTAAATATTCTTATTTGGCTCAATCAAAAAATAATATTAATAATAATAATAATAGTATTGTTCGGTACAATTTACTGTAAATTAAAAACTGATAATCTAAGAATAGAAGTTAAAAGCACCCCGTCACCCAATTTTTAGAAATCTATTTTTTTCAACTTATTTAAGTTATTTCTACCTAATAAAAAAGTAAAAATTGTACCAAACATAAGTAGAAGTTGTACCAACAGTCTGTGCCTACAAAAACTATAAACAACATAGGCTGCACCCAATAGGCAAAAAAGGAATTTACCCAAAGCATCTTCAACAAAAAACAAAAGACCAAAAAAAAAAAAAAAAACAAAGAAACAAACAACAACAGCAATAATAACAAAAATAAATAAAACATTTACCAAACCTCATCAATTTATAACCATTCAAAGTTTATAGTTCAGTTTAATAAAAGTGTAAAAGAGGATTACTAAAGACTTATGGAAGCACAATAGTAAACTTCTAAATTAATTTTACTGAAAAATCGAACTTATAAAAAAAAATAAGGGCAAATTATATTGATAGTTCTTATATTTTGATCCTTACATTATTTTGGTCTCTGTAATTTTAATTGATTAGATTTTGACCTTAAATTTATGATTTTGTCTCAATTTAGTCCAATTGAATACAATTGTTAGTATTTTTTAATAAAAAAATAAGAACATAAGTGGCATGTGTCATGATTTAAAGAAATAATTATAAGTTTACTTAACTCAGTGAGTTAACCTCAATCAATTTGGTGATAATGTTTTGTCAAAAGCACTAACGGTATTATCATTGGACCAAATTGACATAAAATTTGAAATTAAGGATCAAAATTGAACCAATTATAGAAACCAAAATGACACAAGTGATAAAATGTAAGGACTACTGGTGAAATTTGTCCAAAACATAATTTTATGGTTATCCAATCAAGATTATTAAAGATTTACTTAAAGCTTATAGACAACATTATGAAATTTATTAATAAAATCAAGCTAATGACATTGAGGAAATACTTGCACGCTATGTTTTCTAAGACTCAAAGATTTATGACAAAAATTCTAATTTGCGAAGCTTCCAATTCCAATATATTTCCACTAATTTGTGAAGTGAAAGCTAGATCAATATAAACAATATTCGAGGACCAAATCATCCACTAAATATGTGAAGAAATTTTAATGGACCAAGCGTTAGTTGGAAATTATAAGATTAAGATAGTGAGTGACAAGAGCTTTCAAAGGACCAGGCGTTAGTTGAAACTTATAAGATTAATACAGTGACAAGAGCTTTCAATTTTTCTGTGGATTTCTTTTCAATTATTAATTTAGGGTCAGTTTGAATTTTCTAAAAGTTAATCATCTAACTTAATAGGACAATTTGGATTTGGTGGGTCTGTTTTGAGATCCAATATAAACAGCTCACTTTTTAAGATTCATTGAATAGAAAATTCATATAAAATATTAAGGTGATTGCATATCAATTATTTTATGTTTGAATAACATTTACATTACAAAACATAAATGGTTATTCTTGAATTTATATTTATCGTCTATTTTTTTAAGACAAATGTGATTGAAACATATAACTACCAATATCCAATGATCTTAATCTTTTGCATGAATATTTTACTCAATAAGTCTTAAAAAATTGAACAATTTAAATTACTGAGATTGATCCCAAAACGAGCTCACTAAGTCCAATTACTCTCTCAAGTTGAATGCCAACTTGAGATAACCCATTCCCATTAATTTATTTATTATATTAATTGAGAAGGGAGGGGTTTGCACCAATGAAACATATTACAAGAAACTTCCTTCTTCAATAATGATGTTGATGTACAATATTTTGAAGGGTTTTCACAAAGAATAATGACATATATATATATATATATGTATATAATTTTTGTAGAAAAAATTTATACGAAATGATATGTCATTTTGTAGTCCTTTTGTTTCAAGCAAAAAACACCTAATGGTAGTTTATAGTTGCAAAAATTTCGTATTATATTATGTTTTAGTTTTATGTATAAAAATTAAGTTTTTGAATCATTTTTTTTTTTTAATAATATAGTTAATGTAATGCCCTGAAATAACCCAACATAAATTAAATACATCAACCAACATCCACGAAATAACAAAAGCGATTCTCCAACCTTTACATTATTAATCAACAAGGTTTATACAAAAGTTCCACATGCAAATTATACATTCAATGATATAGAAATACATGAATCTATAGCATGTAGAATATCATTCACTCAAAAACAAATTTAAAATGCCCTTGAGGGGTTACACATTCCAAGGCTTGAGCCCAGTTACACAAAAATGGTTTCACGAACCCATACACTTAAAGCCCTTGGCTAGCAAATAAATTCACCACAAAAAAAATAGAGTCATCTACTCTTCACAAAAATATGTCCACGCCCTCAACTCGGCGGGATCACCACATCTTTTCCTGCACCAAAATCCCATAGGGGTAAACACAAGGCCCAGTAGAGAATTCTTACAAAGTATATACAGTTATGCAAGATTCCCAATGTTAAATGCAAATGCCATGCAATGCCAATTTAAAGAGAATTTCATGTACTTGTCTTTTTAAAAGAATCACCATGTTCCAACAATAGCTTGACATCTCAAAATTTTTGAAATTTACAATTTTATTTAATGGGGGCGGTAAATACGACTCAGGTAATCCCTAGGTTGGTATCTGCAGGTAGGCTCAACTAGCACTACCCAAAAACCCCACTTTACCGATTGCTAACTGTAGACGTCCCAGAACGTCCCGGGAGAAAATCTCGTTTTGTTCATTAGGCTCACTACAGTTCGGACTCAAATGTCACGGTTCTTAATCTGATCTCGCAAAGTGTAATGCAAGACTGATAAATCACCAAAGAGTCCAAATCCGGCAAATCGTTTTGGAAAATTGATTTTTTTTTTTAAAGAAGTGCCAAACATGGACTGTTTTGCCAGATACAGAGTCGCCACCTAAATATTTTATTTTTGGGGAAATTTAGGAAACCCTGACTCGTTGCCTAAGGCCACGTATCCATCATCACCAAAGTTGCCTCGGCTCGGGAACTTGGGTACGATTGGGGAAGGTCAGCTATGAGCACCCCCACTCGCCCGATCAAAGATCGGCCACTACTAAACATAATACCTTGTTTTTGAAAACACATGTGCTCTTATTCCGGTTTATTAGCCTAGAATAACTATGTGATGTGCACAGCAAACAAGTATAGACTAGATCGCCTAATTTGGAACAAAGCATTGCATACCCGTTTGTTTTGGAAAATGGTTTGAGGTTTGCTACTCGCAAGTAGGCTAAAATACGGATTTCAATGAATTGTCCCAATTCAAGCAATCTAATCTTCACCCACAAGTATTCAGGCAGTTATAGCACGTAAGCAAATAGCCTCGTGGCAAGCATGCTGTCATGTTAACACTTACATACATACAAGATGCTAAAGCGTAAACACTCACAGTGTACTCCAAGCCAAAACAGAAACTAGTTAGTAATTAATGCATGATCCTAGTTCATGTTAAGATGGCTAATGCAACACATACAAAATGCAACTAGGAATAGGCTCGGCTATTCTAAAATGGCATGTGAGATGCGACAACTTGATACACGTATTCAAGTTGGAATTGAAATACTATGCAATAAGTATGATGTACCAAGCCCGGTGCATGCAATACTGATGAATGATGCAAACATGCATACCATAAGGATGCTAATTGAAACGTGTCCTAACACTAACCATCATAAGCGGTTAAGTAAAAGGGAGAAAGAAATGGAGGTTGGAAGACATGCATCACACACACGCACGCTTATTACACAATTGCGCCCTCTCGAGGGAGGGACCGAAAGAATAATACAAATTAATTAACTAACAAGCTAACTAATTTATTACACAACACTTAACTAATTAAACAAATTAATTAAGCTAAGAAAGCAGTAAAGAGGCCTCGGGAAGAGGGATGGATGCGTGCACGCTCGGCTCCGCTTGGAAATCCATTGCCATACTCATGTTGCCTCTGTTTATACTGCTCTGCACCTTTGAAGACTGCACAAGTCTCAAGGATGCTTCTGAACTACTCCCTGAGGGTTGTGGGAGGTCACCGACCAAGAGATGAGGCCACCGACCATGGGGAACTGGTCATCGACCATTTGTAGTAATCTCGGCTAATAATGAATGGCCGGCCGGCACTGAAGATGGTCGACAGACCATCTATTCCTTCAGAATCCTGTTTTGCTGCAGCAGAGGACAAACAGAGTACGGCAATGCATTTTCAAAGCAATATTTGCACCACCACCCTCCTCATCATGTTTGAGACTCAAAGGAGTATGGTTCTCGACCCCCGGGCCACCAATCACGTATTTCAATGCATGATGGCCCAAGATGCCAAGTGTGCAATTTGATATCAAATGAAATGCACACAAACACACAATGATCCTAACCTCTATCATGATTGATCAAGAGGCAAGGGATGCAAACATGCACAATGCTATGCAACCTAGACACACAGGCAAGCTAATGCAACATGAGCATATGAACAAGCATGCAAACATGCAAGCATGTGACAACATATCAAACACATGACAAAATGCAAGCTAACAAGCATGCAAAATGCAACTTAAGCATACAACAATATGCAATGGGCCAAGTATGCAACAACATACAAGGCAAGCATGCAACAACATGCTAAGGATGGACTTAAACCAATATGGGCAGCTCTCAAGTAGGCCCAAATTAGTGGCCAAAATGCTAAGGGACAAGGGACAAGGCCACATACAAACATGCATGGTAATTGACCTAACACTTGAACATCAAAGGGGCAACCTTTAAGCACACTTAAAAAGGAAGGAAAAGCATGCAAATGTGACAACATTACATGCTCTAAAATGGTGCTAAGAGTGATGCCAAATCACAAACAAATCAAGCATGCATGATTAGGGCTTAAGGCTTAAAATTAGGCAAGGGAATTGAACCAATGCTACACAAAACAAAGAGCATGTGGCAAGCATGACCCAAAACAGTCCTAAATCATGGCAAAGTAAACCTAAAACATGCAATGACCAAGGCTAAAACAAGCCAAAACAAAGGGGCAAAAACATGAAACATGCAAAGCCATCAAAGAGGTGTTACACTACACCTAATACAACCAAACATGGCATGATTTAAGTGACCCAGAGCAGAGTTATGACATGTCAAAATGAGCCCAAAAACCCACTTAGATGGCATCCCAATGACCTAAGCATGATGACATACGCAATGACACATTCATGAGGCATAAAACACAAACTATCCAAGGCATGGAATAGGTGATAAATGCAAGTATTCAAGCATACTATATGGACTGAAATAACATTCTAAGTGATGCCAAACCACTGAAATGATCCAAATTAAGCATGCTAAAGGATTCAATATTCAAAGCCTACAAGTTAGATTGCATGGTGGCTATACAAAACAATGCAAGCATGGCCATGAAGACCAAAACCAAGGTGCTCACACATGAGGCAAATATGACAAGTATTGAAGACAACAAGGAGAGGGGATGACCCTCTCCTTCTTAGGACCTCAAAACACCATCCCCACCACTGAAATCCCTCACCACTGAAATCCCTTTGGATTTCAGTGGTGAGAAGGCCAATACAAGGTGGTCCCGGAGCTCACCAAAAAAGGCACAAAAATGAGGCCAAACAAGGCCTAAGAGGGGGTAAACAACCCCAAACGCCAAAGTGATCTTAAACAACTATTTTAAGCACTTAAAAATAGAACTTTTATCAGTTATAAGTTAAGCTTGAAAACAGATGCAAGATAGGCTAAAAGCTTAAGCAAGAAGGGGGAATCTAAAGCAAGGAACTCACCCTTGTAGAACATCTTCAAGAACAAAGCTCCAACAAGTTTTTTGAGTTCAAACCAACCCAAGAACCCTAACAACAACTCCTTAGAGTCTCAGCAACCCAAAGGTGGTGTAATGCTAGGTGTTCTAGTGCAAAAGTAAGACAAAACTCACTTTTGATGCACAAAATGGGATCAAATAAGGGAATATAGATACAAAGTTGTCTCTCACTCTCTAACCCTAATTCTCTGAACCCTGGAGGAGGGAGGAGGGGCTCCCTCTTTATAGAGGTTCAAATTCTAAGGCTTCCAAGAGAAGCCAAGCAAGGAGCAAATCCCTCCATGCACGTATATGGAGGGGGGGAATGTGGATGCCAGCTGTGACAGCTGGCATAAAATATCTGCCAAAAGCATATGGAAAGGGGTCGACCAGCAGAAATGGCCGATTGACCAACAAAGGTGGCCGACCAACCAACAAAGGTGCCGACCGGCCATAACCTTTGGCCGATGGCAAGAAAAAAGGGCCGGTGGCATCATGCCTTGGCCGGTGGGTTGAGGGGATGACCAACAAGCCACCCCTCTTCCCTTAAAAATAGAAATACAAGTGTTTGGTCCACAACCAAGCATAAAACAATCAAGTTGAGAGATCTTGAGGCGAGGCGTGCGGCCGAGATCTCGGGGAACTCAAAACGAACACGAACATGGATGATCACCGAGTGTTCAAACGGTGACGTCCAAGTCTTGAGGACGGTCAAAAATGGGGTGTCTACACTAACCGGAAGGAAAATGGTACCTCCTCCGCTCGTGTTTTCGGTCTTTCACCCCGGACACTCAGGCCAACTTATCAATTTCATCTGTAGCACTTGTGTCCTTCAAAGCTTTTGGGAAGTGTATTTGAATCCTTTATTTTATTTTAGGAATCTTTAGTGTCATTGTATCTTAGTTTTGGAGGAGTACAAATTGATTTAAACTTGTTGGGATTGCTCATTCACGCTTGGTTAACGTCGAAAAGTTGTTTGAGAACTTAAAAATCTTGTTCTGGGGTCGACACCGGTCTCGGTGGTGTCGACACTTTCCCTTTCTTATTGGCCTCAAGGGTCGACACCAGTCTGGGAAGAGTCAACCCCTTTATTTTTGAAATTGCTTGCTGGAATTTAAGGTAGACACCAATCTGGGGGGGGGGGGGGGTCGACCCCCTTGCATGCGTCAAACATAAGTTCCTTCATAGGGTCGACCCCTATGTTGCAAGGGTCGACCCCTGCGGACTTTTTTCAGATTTCTGTCCGGTTTTAGGCCTACTTTTTGGGGATTTTGACTTGATCTTTTAGGATAAGTTTGGGACTTTATTTCACTTTGACCTAGTACTATAAATAGGTCCCTCACTTAACCTTTTCTTTACTTTTTCTTCTCTTTTTCCTTCTCCTAGCCGTGAGACTCTTTCATTCCCTCCAAAATCAATTTTGCTCAAACATCTTTAGATCTACACACTTGGAGGCATCTCCTTGCATTGCTCCTTTGAGATTAAGTGTAGAGCTTATCAAGAGTTTCATTTTGATCCAAGTAAAAGTTGGTTTCGACATCTTTGGAGTTTCAACTTTGTTTTGCTTGTCTTCTCTTCTAAGCTTGAGGTAGGGATTTTATACACACTAATATGGTTTTTAGCTTAGTTATTTGCTATTGTATATAGATGATGAGATTTGGTTGTGGTTTGGACAAATCTGAGATTTGGCTATTATATGGAAAAGAGGGGTTTTGGGTGAATATGATATAAATGGGTATGGGGTTTGAGTATGGGGTCTTGTTATGCCAAAATAGTTTATTTTGGTGTTTGGGTTGATACTTTGGAAAAGGGGGGATTTTGCCCTAATTTTGATTAAATCATTATTTTGTATAAATAATTGAGATTAACATTGAAAATGTGCAATTGGATGGTTGTGGCTATAGATGGTGAAATTAGATATGTATTATCTTACACCTTTGGAAGTTTTGAATAAATTATTTATTCTTGAGATTGAATATCTATTTAGAGATAAATGTATTGGGCAATCAGTGGAGGATAGCCATGATTGTTGTAGAAATTGCATGAGGATTAGGTGATTTAATGCTAATCCATTGTTAGTTGTCATTGAATATGACCATGTTATAAATACATTGCATATGTATGTTTATTTGGGAGGAGAAAGCGGATGGACTCCATTAAAAGCAAGTTGGCCTGAGTGTCCTGGGTGAAAGACCCGAAATCTTATATATAAATGGGTGCCAATTCCCTCGGACGAAATATCCGTAAAATGGCAAGTAGGAAGTGTTTAAGTATGTCTTGTATAATTGGAAAACCATTGGTTGTTAAAAGATAATGAATTTAACTCATGAATTGTGTAGCATATACGAAGTGGAAATGAATTGAAAAAAAAATGGATTAAGGTTTGGTCTTAGTAGCATATGGATATGCAAACCTTGTGGATGTTTTTGTAACGCCCTCAAAATATTATATAAATCATCCATTCATAAGATCTGTAGACATAATAGAAATGTCATATTTCATTCATCAGAGTCTATATTACAAGAGATATTACATCCATTACACTTTCACAAATGATCATCTTGAAACTATAGCATGTAACTCTAAATGTTAACAACAGAATAAGTGCCCTACGGGCTTACATCTTTCCAAGTTGTCACTTGGTTACAACAAAAGAAGACTCCTAGCTCTATACATATAAAGCCCTTGGCTTGAATTTACATTAAACACAAAACAAAATATACAAAATGGAGCTTTCAGGCCCTAAACCTCCGAAGCTATGACCTTGGAGCCAGCATGTCACCTATACCTAAAAATGGTGTCCCAAGTAGGGTGAGCTAAAACCCAATAGAGATACACTAAACAATATATGAGAATTAACTAAAATATGAGCATCAGATAAATGTGCAATATTCTTAACCAACACATATTCTTTTCAAGGTCATTCAATGTAGATAACCAATATCACAATTCATTTCTATTCTTCCATTTCGGGTAAATCGATTAAAAAGCAACCAATATGAGACTACAACTCAATGGTTCACAATTCAATACATTCATCAATCCAACACTTCTATTTCTTGCCATTTTACGGAACCACGTCCGAGGGAACCGACACCCGTAAATATATAAGATTTCGGGACTTTCACTCTGGACACTCCGGCCAACTTAATTCTCAATGGAGTCCATCCCCTATCTCCTCCCAAACAATGGAGTACATCCCCTACCTCTTCCTAAACAATGATACATATACAATGTATTTAAACACTTTGTCTTATACAATGACTAATCAAAACACATATTCAATGGTTTAATTAAACCGTCATATTCAATGACATAATTCAATTGATTAGTTTCAAACCTCCTAATTCTCATGCCGTTTCTACAACAATCATAGCTATCCTCCACCGATAGCCCAAAACAGATATATCTAAATAGATAAATAAATCTATCAACAGATAATTGATCAAATTCCATAGGTGAAAGATTTATCAAATCCAACTACACCCTTTATTTACACATCCACCCAATTTCATATTTCCCATACCAATTTAATTATTCAAACAAAATAATTATTTAATTCAAATTAGGGCAATCTTCCCCCTTTCACAAATATTACACCCAAGACCAAATTTCACCAATTATATCCAAGCAATATCATGTTCAAGACCTCTTATACACATGGTACCAAATATGGAAAACCCCTCTTTCAAATATCAAAACCCTAACCTTAACTTCACCCAAATCTTCCCAAATCCCACCATTTATACAAAATGACAAATATCTAGGTTAAAGCTCATATTAAAGAGTAGAATATCCCTACCTCAAATGTAGAGCCCAAAGAGGAAGAAGGAGAAACTTGAAGATGCCCAAAACTCGAACTTCTTCGGATCAAAAGGAAGCCCATGCAAAACTCTATCTTTTTAACAAAGGGAGTAGGATAGAGAGACCCAAGGTCATGGAGTATTTGTAGAGAGAGTGTGTTTTAGAGAGAGAGAGAGATAGCCAGATTAGGGTTTTGAGTGAAAAAGAGACCAAAAAGTGATATAAAATCACACTGCTACGAACTGATATACACAGTCCTCGCTCGAGTGAAGGAGTCGTCGCTCGAGCGACCAGACACAACTGTGACCTCGCTCGAGCGCAAGAAGCATCGCTCGAGCATAGAATGTAAAGCTTCAGGTCTGCCACCAACGCAGACGCACACACGAGCGCAAGAAGTCTCGCCCGAGCGAAGAAACTATTTCACAAGGCTCGCTCGAGTAAAGAACTCCACCTTCCCGGAAAAGTTGCGCCTGGGAAAACACCTGAGGACTCTCAATCCTCGCTCGAGTGTAAGAACCCTCGCTTGAGCAACGAAGCAGATTACACAATGCTCGCTCGAGCGCAGGAAGCCTCACTCGAGCGAAGAAACCAACATATGGGCAACAACATTCTAGACCAACTAACAACCAACCTGTTCCAAACATGCCCAACATAATCCAAAACTCAAATACAAAGAGTTAAAGGGAGGAAACAAGACATAGACAGCAGTATACAATCACGGAATTCGAGTCCAAAACACAACGAAGGTCGGGGTAAAACTGAGATCACTATATTTTGGTACCAGCATTGTTTATGCACATGGTACTTATACCTTTGCTAAACCTCCTATATTGTGTTAGATTATTTCTGTTGGGATGTGGCTCACCCTATGTAACACCCCAAATTTCTAGTTCAAATGATAATACAACAATCATGGCTCTTTCAAGGAAAACCGAATATAAATCTTCAAACTTACATTACATGATACAATAGTTCTTCATGCAACAATACATTAATCCAACAACAAGTAAATAAACAAATAAGTACCCCCAAGGGTTTACAAGTTTCCAAGGCTTGTGCCTGGTTACACAAAACGGTTATTCAAACCCATACAAACATAACCCTTGGCTTACACACAGAGTCACAGCAAAATGAGAGCATTGTACTCCCAACACACATACTTCCACGCCCCTAGTTGGGTGGGATCACCACATCTTTTCCTACACAAAAATCCCGTAGGGTGAGCATAAAGCCCAGTAGGAAATTCTTAACAAAGTATATACATTTTATACAAGTCTCAAGAGGTGAAATGCACATGCCATGCTATGCCCTTTTTGAAGAAAAATCATATTTTCATCTTTTGAAAACCATCATACTAAATGATATCATGCAATTTCAATTGTTCAAAACTTAACAATTTATTTCAAGGGCAGTAAATACGACTCTAGTAATCCCTAGGTCGGTGTCTGCAAATAGATTATACAAGTACTACCAAATTGTCATTTTTACCGGTATTAACCGGAAGGCTCGACACCTATCCAAGCGGGTTTTCTGTCTTTAACCCCAGACTCTCAAGCCAACTTATTCAATATCATCTACACCACCTATCAAGACTTACCAACGTATTTACCCCAAAACTATTTCATGAAAACTTCTTTCTCAACATTCTTTTCTCAATGCAAGTTTTCAAATCAACTTTCAAAGTTTAATGTAATCAAATGAATTGAGATGCCAATTTCACAAGATGAATATAAATACTTTTATTCCAATTCATCATCCAAGTAATAACACAATTCCCTCTTCTCAAATATCCTCAATAATTAGTTATTTCAAGACTATTTCAATGTTTTGAACAATAATTTCCAAAATGAACAACAATTCTCAAATTCCCTGAAATTCATCATTTATATAAATATAAATAAGAAATTTTCCAAACATCCATTTATTTTGACACACAAAATAAATATAACAATATCATTCATGCATTTTCAGTCTCCTTTAAAAAAAAAATCTCAAAATTCTAGGTTTTCTCACCAAAACTATACAACTTAAATCTTTTGAAAGAAAACCTTCTAAAATTATCTTTTCTTCAATCAATGAAGATCAAAACCCATTATATCATTTTAAAAGAACAAGAGACAAACCCACTTTCAAAATCGCTCAACTTCTTGAATCAACAATCAATTTTCAAAGCTATCGAAAGATGATTTCGAAAAATAATATAGATCTTGCAAAAATATATATATATAACTCTAAGAAATCCCTACCTCAAGTTTTAAAGAAGAAATAAGATGAAACCCCCAAAATCAACAATGTCGAAACTCGATCTTCACCGCACACAACGAAGCCCTCGAGAAGTTAACCAACTTTGATGAAGAACCTATGGCAGAACCCTAATGAATCTTGAGAAATCAAGGTTTTGATCCAATTTGGCGTAGGGAAATGTGGAGAGAAGGGAGAGGAAAGGGTTTTTAGAGAGAGATATACAAAAGTGATCTGAAATATTAGATTCACGAACTGATATAACATGGTCCGCTCGAGCATGGAAGCCCCGCTCGAGCATCAAATACACTTTTCCAGTACTTTTACAGACAGGTTAAACTTTTGGAACCAATCATTCTCCGCCCAAGCGTATAAACGCCCCCTCGAGCGGACAAGCAACTTCTAATGCATTTTGCATTTTTGCTTTGAGGGCGCTACCCCTTAACCCCGCAAGGGCACTGCCCCCTGAAACCCCGCGAGTAGACTAGGCAGCTCGATCCCCGACACACTCAGTGAAGTGGCAAAACTAGGATCGTTTACCCTATATGGGAACATCATTTTCAGGTACAGGTGATATGCTTCCGCCAAGGCAATGGCGTGGACGGACTTTGTGAAGCAAGAGCTTCTTATTTATGTTTTCTTATATGTATAGCCAAGGGCTTATTTGTAATGAGATGTGTTCACTTTTGTGTAACCAAGCAATGGCTTGTGAAGATGTAAGCCTACATGGCATTTAATTGTTTGTTAAACTTTTATAAGTAAACTCTGATGAATGAATGTATTGTAATTTTGTTATATTTTTCGTATGATAGTTGGATTTATTCCATTATTTTGGGGGCGTTACATCATCTACACCTCCTATCCGGATTTACCAATGTATTTACCCCAAAAACATTTCCATAGTTCTCATTTCAAACATATACTTTTCTCAATGTGAACTTTTCCAATCTCAATTCAAAATGAATAATAATCAATTGAATGAATATGTAATGCAACAATTATCCATGCCTCATAGCATTTCTCCATTTTCAAGTATCTCAACAACAATACCATAACAATTACATGTCCCACTTTTCCTTTCTTCAATGTTATTTCACAAAATAACCACATGTTCAACTAAATTTATCAACAAGTAGCAACATTTCCCCATCTTGTACAATTCTCAACAATTTAGTCACTTCATAACTACATTACATTTTGGGCAATAACCTTCCAAAATCCCCAATTGTCATATTCCAAAAAGTAATTACCCTTTTTCCAAATAAAAGCAAGAAATTTTCCAATCATTCTTTTTATTTTAACAAGATGATGTAAAAATACCCACACATTTCCAACATCTTTCACAAAGTCTCGAATTTCTAGGTTTTTGCCCAAAAACCAAACATTTGTTCATTTCTCACAAGAAATCTTCTCCTAAGGTCCCCATTTCCATAATATAGTCAAGTTTTCTAACATGGCAAGAAAAACAAAAGGTAAACCCACTTTTGTAAAAAGAAGAACCCTACATTCTTGAGCCAAAATCAACTCTCATTATATCAACAAAGCAAAATCAAAACCCTCATCAATACTTGCAAAACATATATATATAACTCAAGAAGTCCCTACCTCAAGCTTTGGAGAAGAAAAGAGATGAAACCCTAGAATTGATGGTGTTGAAATGAGATCTCCACCACACACAATGTAGCTCTTGAGGAGCTCTTTGACTTTGATGAAGGAACTTGGGGTAGAAATGCAAAGATCCAAAGAGATCAAGAATTCGAAGTGTTTTGGTATATGGAATGTAGAGAGAAGGGAGAGGAGACTATTTTTAGTGAGAGAGTGCTATAAGAAAAGTGATACACAACCTAAAAAGAGAAGAAAAACAGAGCCTCTCGGACTCAGGTCCGACCGCACGTGCGGCACTTTCCCCCGCACATACGGAGCGTGCCTCCCGCACGTGCGGCTCTAATCCCCACACGTACAGCTTCTTCCGCACCTCTCCCTCCGCACCTGCATAATAGGCAGTGTGCAACCCTCTAAAACTCACCCTTCCCCGCACGTGCAGCCCCACCCCACACGTGCGGCCCAAGGTCTCACACGTGCGGCCCTGGTCCCCAGCCCAGAATTTCACTATTTTGATCCCAGACACTCCAAACTTGGCCGCACACTCACCGAGACAAGTGACGCTCAACCCAGAGTTAGACAAGAACCGGAATTTGAAAGAAAGCTCTCAAACACCACAACTCAAAGAGGACAAAAAGAAAACAACACGAAATGAAACCGGTCATCACAACCTCCCCACCATAGGAAATTTCGTCCCCGAAATTTAAATAAACCGACCAAGCTAAAGGGTTCTGGCAATTATGACTACACTACCAAAATTTCAACTCGCAACATCGATATTCAACTAATATTTACCATTCTCATTATCATTATTTCGTCAAAACGAAAATTGCTTATACTAGGCATCCGAAATGAAGCATTTTTAACAAAACATCATTCCTTCACAATATCATGCTTAGATTAACAATACATATAACAACATGTGATTAACAATTTCAACACTATTCCTTTCGATGCTGGCGAACATTACAAATCAAAACAATTAAGCATTTTGAAATAAATTTGGATACTTGGAGCGGACCTCTGCTTCCCGTTCCCAAGTTGCCTCCTCAATCCCATAGTGCCTCCACAACACCTTCACTAACGGTATAGTTTTACCCCGTAACACTTGCTGTTAGGTATCTAGTATTTGAACCGGTTGCTCTTCGTAAGAGGCATCTTCATCCACCTCCAAATCAACCCAATCTAGCACATGAGAAGGGTTGGGTTCGCACTTCGTAAGCATTGACACATGAAACACATTGTGAACCCCCAAAAGTTGTGGCGGTAAGGCTAACCGATATGCCACTTCCCCAATTCTCTCCAATATCTCGAAAGGCCCAATAAACCTCGGAGACAACTTTCTACCCTTACCGAACCTCATTAAACCCCACCTAGGTGAGATCTTAAGGAAGACATGGTAACCCACTTTGAAAGATGAAGGTCGTCTCCTCTTATCAGCATAACTTTTCTATCGGCTTTGGGTCGTAGCTAATCTCTTCCGAATGAGAGCAACTTTCTCGATCGTCTCTCTAACGATTTTCGGACCCAACAATGGTGCATCCCCCACCTCGGCCCAACAAATTGGTGATCTACAAGGTCGGCCATACAAGGCCTCAAACAGTGCCATCTCGATGCTAGCTTGGTAACTATTGTTATAGGCAAATTCAATCAACGGTAAATGCCCATCCCAAGGCCCTTTGAAATCTAGGACACAAGCTCTAAGCATGTCCTCCAAAATCTGAATAGTACGCTTCGATTGCCCATCGGTTTAAGGGTGATAAGCGGTACTAAAGGTCAACTTAGTCCCCAATGCCTCATGAAGGCTTTGCCATAACCGGGCAGTAAAACGAGGATCTCTATCTAATACGATGGTTACAGGAACTCCGTGAAGTCGAACTATCTCCTTAATGTATAACTCTGCTAAGTGCTCAACTGAGTCGCCGATACGCATCGGAATGAAATGCGTAGACTTAGTCAACCTATTGACGATCACCTAAACGACATCATTGCCCTGCTAAGTTCTAAGAAACCCAACTATGAAATCCATGGTAACATGCTCCCATTTCCACTCGGCTATTGGTAAGGGCTATAACAAACCCGCTGGTCTTTGGTGTTCTGCCTTCACTTGTTGACAATTAAGGCACTTCAACACAAAGGATGCGACATCCCGCTTCATACCCCTTCACCAAAACTGGCGGCTAGGATCACGATACATTTTGGTGCCTCCCGGATGTACCGCAAGGCGTAAATGATAGAACTCCTGAGGTACTTCCTCTCTACAAGATTCAGGTACAAACAAACGGTCTAAGTAACGTACACTCTGATCCGAGTGAATGTTCAAACCCTTCTCTTCCTTCCCGTTGGAGATTCTATCACGAATTGACTTTACTTCACGGTCTCCTTGTTGTGCCTTTATAACTTTACTAATCAAGGTAGGTTGAGCACTCAAGGTAAACAAAGTTGCACCCTCTTCGGACTCACCCAAGTGTAATTCAAACTTGTCGATGTTATCCAACATAACCCACTCCCGAATGGCCACACTCGCCAAACTACTCACGGATTTCTGACTTAAGGCGTCGGCCACTACATTGGCCTTCCCCGGATGATAATGTAACTCGAAGTCATAATCCTCTAAAAACTCCATCCACCTCCGTTGATGTAAATTCAAGTCTTTTTGGGAAAACAAATACTTTAGACTCTTATGATCAGAGAAAACCTCAAAGTTCTCACCATACAAGTAATGCCTCCAAATTTTCAGGGCAAACACTACTGCTGCTAACTCCAAGTCGTGGGTAGGGTAATTCTTTTCATGCATTTTCAATTGGCGTGAACCGTAGGCTACAACCTTTCCCCCTTGCATCAAGACGCAACCAAGCCCATCCCAAGGCACATCACAATACACGGTGTAGCCCAAACCCCTTTCCAGAATGATCAACACCGGTGCTGTAGTCAATCTAGTTTTTAGCTCTTGGAAAGACTTTTCACAAGCCTCACTCCACACGAGCTTAACCCCCTTTCTAGTCAATCTAGTCAAAGGTGCGGCTAGTCTAGAAAAGTCCCTCATAAAATGCCGATAGTACCATGCCAATCCCAAGAAACTCCGGATCTCAAAAACATTTTTAGGTTGCTCCCAATCTTGTACAGAGTCTATCTTTGAAGAATCTAGAGTTACCCCCTCCCTTGACACCACATGACCTAAAAAATTCACCTTGGTGAGCCAAAACTCGCATTTCTCAAATTTGGCATTCTATTGATGCTTCCTAAGCAAATCAAGCACTACCCTCAAGTGAGCCTCGTGTTCTTCCTCGGAAGTCGAATAAATTAAGATGTCATCCACAAAGACGACCACAAAATGATCCAAGTATTCTCTAAAAATTCAGTTCATCAAATCCATAAAGGAAGCCGGTGCATTAGTCAACCCAAATGGCATTACAAGGAACTCATAGTGGCCATAACGCGCACGAAAGGCCGTTTTTTGATGTCCTCCTCCCAAACTCTCAACTGATGGTACTCCGACCTCAAATCTATCTTCGAAAAGCAACGAGACCCTCTAAGTTGGTCAAACAAATCATCTATTTGGGGTAAGAGGTACTTGTTCTTAACGGTAACCCTATTCAACTTGCGGTAATCAATATACAACTATAACGACCCATCCTTCTTCTTCGCAAAGAGAGCCGGTGCTCCCAAGGCGATGTACTAGGGTGAATAAAGCCTTTGTCTAAAAGCTCTTGGAGTTCAATCTTCAACTCTTCCAACTCCGCGGGTGCAAATCTATACGGTGCCATGGAAATTGGTGCCATTCCCGGCACTAAGTCAATGGTGAACTCGATCTCCCGGTGGGGTGGCAAATTGTTAAGATCCTCAGGAAATACATCTGGGCACTCGTAAACTACCCTTGGCAACTCAACACGAGTCCCGTCACTCTCACTATCTAAGAGAGTAGCAAGAAGACCACTAAGCTTGTTTCTACTACGAGGATCAAATACTAGTGATAAGACCCGATCAACCCTGTCTCCCAGAAAGTAAAAACAATCACCACTAGAGGTGCACACTGTGACCCTCTGAAGAAAACAATCAATCATTGCTCGATACGAAGACAGCCAAGCCATGCCTAGAATAACATCAAAACTCAACATGTCTAGCAACACAAAGGCAAACGGGAGTCGACGCCCGGCAACCTCTATCTCACAACCACGACAACCCCGATCTAAGTCAACTGTACCCCCAACTGGTGACTCTACTCTAAGCGAAGCTACTAACCATGCCACCTTTAATCCTAATGCAGACGCAAATGCAGTAGATATGAATGAATGAGACATACCCGTATCTATCAATACATTAGCCAAAGAATTACACACAACAAAATACCTCTCACAACTGAGGATCCCGGCAACTGCTCTGGCGCAGTAACAGCATACACGTGCCCCTATGGCCTCTAATCTACCTGCTCATCTCTTGGAGCATAGGCCTGCTGCACTGACTGAGTCGAAGCGGCTCCCTGATTAGCTCACGAAGTCTGTACTGTGTGAGTCTACTGGTGGCTCTGAGTCTGCCTCGACCCTGATGTGCCAAATGCACCTCCCAACTGAGGACAAGCTTTCTTCATGTGTCCTGACTGACCACACTGATAGCAAGTAGGCCTCTGTCCTCTACTTTGAGACTGACTCTGAGATCAGTTGGGTGGTGGTGATGGCAGCATCTGCTGTTCCCCTCCCTTCTGTGGACATGCAGAGGCCTTGTGACCCGGTTGGCCACATTTGAAGCAAGAAAACCGACTCGGTGCACTCTTCCCCGGGCCCGCACTAGGCAAGGGAAAGGTAGATCTAGACTGTTATGGTTGAGACTGTGATGAAAAGGTGTTTCTACTCTTCTTGTTGGGCCTATAGTTTCCCTGTAACCCTTGGCTCCTAGACCTTGAATTCCGAAGTCTCTCTTACTCGGCCTCTATGGTAATCTCCACATGCACGGCCGCCACCACAAGATGGTCATAATTTCGAATCATGTTCCCGGCAACCTTGAACAAGATCTTAGTTCTCAACTTCTTCTCGAACTCAATGCAACGGTATTCTTCCGTTGCCATCAACTCCAGTGCAAACTGGGACAAACTGGAGAAGGCCGCTTCAAACTCGGCCACGGACATATTGAGTTGCTTAAGGTCTTGGAACTCCTGCCTCAACCTCTCCTTTGCAGTGGGAGGTAGGTACTTGTCTTGGAAAGCCACCACAAATGCTTCCCATGTCAGTTCTATTTGGCCCTTGGTATATTTTCACCATTGGCCCACGTCCCCCTTGAGGTAGTAACACGCAAGAGTCACTCTAAGCTCACTGTCTTCGATGTGAAGCATCTCAAATGTCTTCACTATCTGTTCAAGCCATTCATCCGCTTTGTTAGGCTCAGGGCCACCATGGAACTCATCTAGCTTGGCCCGCAAAATCTCCTTTATGAGGAAACTCGCCCTTGTCTCTACGGTCTTCTCCCTAGATTGGTTCTCTACCCTTAGTATATTCATAGACTCCCTCAAGGCCCCTGCCATTTCTCAGGCTAAGGCCCCCATTGCAGCTTGGCCCGCTTGCCCCCGGTATCTCAGCTTTCCCTACTTGCTCGACCATATTAGCTTGGCCCAACCCCTCCTCTTGCACCGGAACCTCATGGACCGGCACCTCATGCACACCCCAATGACCCCTACCACGCCTTTCACCTCTACCTCCTTGGGTTTGACCCCTTCCTGACATCCTAATTTAGGAATCAAAATAAATAATTTAGCACACAATTCAAAATGTGTTCGTAAGTTGCCTCACACGTTAGACTACCACAATTATGTACATGATCTACCACACAAACAATTCAATTCACTCCACATAAACACTTAGCCACATAAACACATACAGATTATTCTTTTGTGATGATATTCGCCCCATGAAAAATCCAGAATTCTTAATAGAACGAGTATTGATCAGGTAGCCTTCTAATAAGACCTTAAGGAATTTAATAGAAGCAAATAACATCCCAAAAGCCCAATCCCATACCCACATAGCCACATAAACATGTGTAGACACCCCATTTTTGACCGTCCTCAAGACTTGGATGTTTTTGTAGGTACATCCAGTGACAAGTTTGATTGCTTGTCGAGTACTCGAATTTCGTAGCGAAACGCCACAAGTTTGAGCTTTCCAAACCCTGCATCAATTCTGTTTCATTTTTGGGCCATGTGTTGGTCCTTTCAGAATGCTTTGTTTGGTGCACTGCCGGCCACTTTTGGGCACTGCCAGCCATGGACTTTGGCCTACTAGCCATCAATGAGCCCCTGCCGGCCATCACTGATGGCCGGCCGGCCACCAATGCATCAGCAGATATTTTGTGATATTTTTGCCAGCTGTTTGCACAGGTTGAGCCATCTACTTGCACGTGGATGGTTGGATTTCTTTGAAGGCTTCTTGTATCTTCTATATATAGAAGCCATCCTCTTGCATGTGAGAGGTTACAAAATTTTGTGAGCAAAATTTCTCTCTCTCTCTCTCTCTCTAGAATTCATGCTCTCTTTATTTTGTGCTTGAAAGTGGGAATTCTCTACACTCTTGCAAAGAAGCCCTTAGCCAAACACCTTCACCTTGGAGTTGAGGTTCTTGGAGGTCTTGTTTGAGGTCTTAAGCTTGGTTTTGGCTCAGAATCTTGGCTGTTTTAGTGTTGTGCTTCAAGGGTAAGGACTTGTCCTTTTTAGGCCTTGTTTTAATTCAATGTTTGGCTACCTTTGTGTGCTGCTTTGAGGCTGGTTTTAACCTCTAAAAAACTCTATTTTTAAGGTTTTAAAATGGTGGTTTAAGCCTTGTTTGGTTAGGGGGTGGTTTCCTCCCTTTGCTCTTTGGCTTGTAAAGCCTTTTGAACCTTTTTTCAAAGCTTTTAAAACAACCTTTCTTGGCCTTTTAACCACTAAATTCTAGGGGAATTTTAGTGGCAAAAAGTTTGTTTTAAGGTCCAATATAGGAGGGGGTGGCTTCCCCTCCTTGTATCTTGTTTGCATGTGTAGTTGGCTTAACATGTGAGCATGTTTTCCTACCTTTTTGGGATTGATCTCAACATGTTTTTGCTGCTAATTTAGCATGCTTTAGCTCTGTTTTGAGTTGTCTTGGTCATATGAGCTTCATCTTGCATGGTTGTAGTGCAAAGGCCTTTACTAGCTTTGAGTTTTAAGGCTTCTAACACGTTGTGCATGAGATGATTGCATGTTGTAGCATCATTTTACACATGATTTTAGTGCATATACCTCTGTCACACTCTCACATATTACACTCTTTCGTTGTTTTTGAGAGTTGTGCTTTGTGTCTTGTTTGTGAGCCAACATGCGAGCATGTTTTTCTTTCCATTTAAGCTTCCATCTCAGCATATTTTAGCCACTGTTTTGGCATGTTTAAGCTCTGTTTTGAGCTGGTTTAGTCGTTTGAATTTGATACTGCATGCCTCTAGTGTAATGCTCATCACTAGTTTTATGCTTTTTGGCTTTGGAACATGTTGTACATGTGTTGCTTGCATGTTGTAGCACTATTTGGCATGCCATTTCATCACTAAAAAGTTTGCAACCTCCCTCATTTCTTTATTTTTCCATTTATTTTGAGGGTTGGTTGACCTTAAGGTTGTGTTCAAGCTTGAGATTGAGACTTATGCTCATTGGTTTTAACCTTCTTTTGAGGGTTTCTACTAACCAAAGGCATGATCTCTCTCTTGTCTTGAATCATTCTTTGGTTGCCCTCTCTCTCATTAGAGGACAATCACCTTGGAAAAATTGATTAAAGAATGGCTTGGTAATACTAAAATGAGTAAATAAAACGAACCAAGTAAAACATGACCAAGATAAGCATGTTTTGTGTGCATTGCACGTGTTCAATCGGACGTTATATTAAACACAAGGTAGATTGGTCCATTTCATACTCAAAGTGATGAAATGAGCCAATCTCCTTTGTCTCCATCACCCTTGATCATGCATGATAGGGTGGTGGTCCTTTGTGTCATATTTGTGCATTTATTGAATGTGTACAAGTTGGATCCTTGGCCATCATGCATTGAGAATGCTTGATTGGTGGTTTTGGACCCAATAGTGCCACTTCTTTGATGTTTTGAGATGATAAGGAAGGGCACAGTACAAACATATCCTTGGAAAATCCTCCATTTTCCTCTGTTTATGCTCTATTGCAGAATGGTGATTTAGCACACCAGTGGCCGGCAGTGCCTCATCAGTGGCCAGCAAGGCTTCATCCTTGGTTGGTAGTGCCTCTCTTTGGCCGGTAGGGGGCCGGCAGCAAGAAATCATAGCCGGCAGGCCACTGGTGCATTCCTCAGAATGAAATTGGTAAGGTGGAGCATAAAGTTCTTGGAGAAACCCTGCAAACAGAGCCTCTCAAGAGCAAACCGGAAGGTTTTTCGGGGCGAGAAATCGAATGCATGCATGATCAACTTTCTGAAGCAGAGTTGAAGTAGTGTAGTCTAATGCTTTACTTGTTAATTAGCATTGGTTTTGTAATTTAATTAATAAGTGTGCTAATTAGTTAAGTGTTGTTCTAATTAGTAAGTAGTTTACTAGTTATTCGTTTGGTTTGTAATAATTAGTCTAATTAGTTTAATTAGATTAGTTAGCTTAGCTTAGCTTAGAGTAGCTTAGCTTATTCATTCAGACCCTCCTTCGCGAGGGCGTATTGTTGTAATAAGTGTGCGTGCGTGTGTGCATGTCTTCTAACCCCACGTCTTTCTCCCTTTTATTTAACTGCTTTCAATGGTTAGATTAGGGACATATTTCGATTAGCATACCTTATGCTTGCGTGTTTGCATCATTCATCTGTCTTGCATGCACCGAGGCTCGGCGCATCGTACAAACTGTATCGTATTTCAATACACTTCTTTTAATACGTGTTTCAAAGCATGTTATCAAGTTGCTTCGTATGCCATGATTAGATAGCCGAGCCTATTTAGTTGCATTATTGCATGTGTTGCATTAGGCATCTTACATAGTTAGGATCATGCATTATTTCTAACTAGCTTTTGTTTTGGCTTGGAGTACTCAGTAAGCTTTTACGCTTTAGCATATCGCATGAGTGTGATTGCCATATTGTCATGTTTCGCATGCTTGCCATGAGGCTATGTGCTTATTTTCTAAACTGCATGAACGCCTGTAGATGAAGGCTTTGTTGCTTAAATTGGAACAATTCGATAAATATGAGTTTTAAGCCCACTTTGCGAAGTAGCAAATCATGTTTTAAGCCCATCATGTTTGATGGCAAATCCGCGTTTTAGCCCACTTGAGAGTGGCATTTTCAAACCATTTTCAAAAACAAACATAAGTTGTTTCATTCCAATTCTTGCGATTTCAGTCTATACTTGTATGTTGTGCGCATCACATAGTAAGTTAGCTAATAATTAGAATAAGAACACGTATGTTTATAAAATAACATATCATCCTTAGTAGAGGCCGATCTTTGATCGGACAAGCGGGGGTGCTCATTTCAAGAGCTTCCCCTCTCGTACCCAAGTTCCCGAGCTAAGGCAACTTTGGTGATGACGGACACGTGGCCTTTAGCATGAGTCAGGGTTTTCTAAATTTCTCAAAAATAAAATATTTAGGTGGCGACTCTGTAATCTAGCAAAGCAGTCCATGTTTGGTGCTTTTTGATTCAAAATTGATTTTCCAAAACGATTTGCCAGATTTGGACTCTTTAGTGTTTATCAGTCTCACATTGCACTTTGTGAGATTAGATTCAGAACCGTGACACGAGTCCGAATTGTAGGACCGATTCGATGCTCTCCGAAAGGGGGCTCGAAGAAAGTCAAGTCCACAACATGCTATCACATAATCATGAAAAACAAAACATTTTCTAATCATGCGAAATGAACCCATTGTGGCAAAACAACCACTTCCCGCGAGCGCCAAGTATTCAAATCTAGTAGCTCTAATACCAAGTTGTAACGCCCCGAAATAACCCAACATAAATTAAATACATCAACCAATATCCACTAAATAACAAAAGCGATTATCCAACCTTTACATCATTAATCAACAAGGTTTATACAAAAGTTCCACATGCGAATTATACATTCAATGATATAGAAATACATTAATCTATGGCATGTAGAACATCATTCACTTAAAAACAAATTTAAAATGCCCTTGAGGGCTTACACATTCCAAGGCTTGAGCCCGGTTACACAAAAATGGTTTCACGAACCCATACACTTAAAGCCCTTGGCTAGCAAATAAATTCACCACAAAAAAATAGAGGCATCTACTCTTCACAAAAATATGTCCACGCCCTCAGCTCGGCGGGATTACCACATCCTTTCCTGCACCAAAATCCCATAGGGGTGAGCATAAGGCCCAGTAGAGAATTCTTACAAAGTATATACAGTTGTGCAAGATTTCCAATGTTAAATGCAAATGCCATACAATGCCAATTTAAAAAGAATTTCATGTACTTGTGTAGACACCCCATTTTTGACCGTCCTCAAGACTTGGACGTCACCGTTGGAACACTCGGTGATTATCCATGTTTGTGTTCGTTTGGAGTTCCCGGAGTTCTCGGCTGTGCGAGCCTTGCCTCAGGACCTCTGAACTCGACTGTTTGTGTTTGGTTTTGCACCAAACACTTGTGTTTTGCCTTGGAAGGGAAGAGAATGCTTTGTGAGGCATCCCCACACACCACCGGCTGGGGCTAGAGGCCACCGGCTGGCTGTAGTTGTCACCGGCACTATATTGTGCCGGTCGGCACTATTTTGTGCCGGTCGGCACTATTTTGGGCGAAATGACCAATTTGCCCAGCCGACCACTGTGCACTTGCTTTCTGAGATATTTTCAGACAGCTTTTGAGCATTTGCTTCCCCTCCATACACGTGTATGGAGGGATGAGGTCTTGTTTGCTTAGCTTGTAAGTTTACAAGTTCTATAAGAGGAAAGCTCTCCCTCTTGACTTAGGGTTAGCATTTTTCAGAGCATTAGACATTGTTAGAGAGCTGGAGCTCTGGTTTTTAGGGTTAAGTTAGATACATATATCATATCTCTCTTTTTCTCTTAGTACACTAGGTGTTTAGTTCACACTATTGTACTAAAACACCTAGTGTTTCACCCTCTCCTTGCAACTGAGGTTCCAGAGGCTGTTCTTGGAGGTTCTTGACAGATTTTGAGCTCAAGGAAGCATCAACCACAACCTTTGTGAAGAGGGCTACAAGGGTAAGCAAAACTTGCACTTTTTTCCCCATTTTTGCAACTCATTTCTACCTAATCTAGAACTGTTTTTGAGCTTAGTGTTTGGCACATAAAAGTTCTGATTTTTAACCCTCTTTATTGTATATTAAGAGTGTTTTGTGGTTTGGGGAGGTTTGACCCCCTTTAGACCTTGAAAAGGGTCACTTTTGGTGCTATTTTGGAGAGATCCGGGACTTGTGTGCTTGGACCTCTCCACCACTGAAATCTTGATGGATTTTAGTGGTGGAGATGGTGCCATAAAGTCCTAGAAAGGAGAGGGCCACCCCCTCTCCTTGATGTCCTTGAAAAGGGCAAGTTTTGCCTCTTGAGAGAGCCCCATGCTTGAGTGTGTATTGGGCATGTTTGAGTTGTTTTCTATGCTTATATTACTATGATATAACATGTTTTCAAGTTGGTTTTGGTCTCCTATACATGCTTAGTATAGTTGCCTTGTAATGCCTCTTTTATGCCTTAACATGCCTAGGTTGTGTGCCTTAGTTTCTAGCATGTTTTAAGCTTAGGTTTGTGAAGCTTGTAGCTTATTTTGCCATGATTCAGCTGTCCATAGCTATTTTGGCTAATCTTGGCATGTATTTGGTAGCCTCTTTGTATTTGGCTTGTTGGCCTCAAAAGCATGAATATGTGGTATGCTATTCTAGCTTTATTTTTATGATTGGAACCATCTAGCATGCCATTTCAGTCCTTCATACATGCTTGTTTGATTGCCTTAGTGGCCTTGTTAATGCTTTAAGAGTATGTCTTGTATGCTCTATGTTTAGGCCTTATTGCATGCCTTAGATTCCATGCTTCCTAGATGCCATCTAGGTGGTCATTTAGGCTTAGTTTTATGTGTTAAAACTTTGTCTTTAAGTGCTTGTATATTGCCATGTATGATTGCTAAGTGTGGTTTACTGCCCTATTGACTTGCTTTAAGCCTAGGCCATTTACATGCTTTGTTTGGAATGCTCTATCGCATGATTTGGCATCATGTTTAACATGAATTTCAGAGCTTTAAATGCATGCTATTAGTCCATGTTTGGCCTCTTTAAGTATGCATGAGAATCGCTTTGGTTTGCCTAAGTCTTGGGCCTTAACACTTGCATATGTGTGTGTGCATTTAGTCTCATTTTCTAGGCATTTTGGCCCTTGTTTTGAGCCTTATTAGAGCTGCCCAATTCATGTTTAAGCCCAATCTACAATCGGTTTGCATGCTTGGTTCATGTGCTTGCTTGTATGCTTGCATAAATGCCATGCCATTGTCCATGTGTGCATAATAGATAACATGCTTAGGACCTCATTGCATTGGCATGTACGCTAGGCCTCTTGACTAAGTCATGATGGAGGTTTAGCACCCCTTATGTGCTTGCTTGGTTTGTATGCATTTTAAATCAAATTTGTACCCTTGGTTCTTAGGATCATCACGCATGGAAATGCGCGATTGGTGGTCCGGGAATCGAGGCACATGCCCTCTTGAGTCCATAGCATGATGAGGATGTGCTTGGTGCATACATGCTTTGATTTGCATTGCCTTGCCTTTGGTTTCCTCTGTCTTTGTCGATTCAGGAGTTCTGCGAGGATAAAGGCGATCGGCACTCTTTAGTGCCGACCATTTGCCTCTTGGCACCGATAATGAAATCGAGCCGGTGGCTTCCTTCCTCACCGGTGGCCCCTGCCTCGGCCGGTGATGCTCCCAGCTTTGAGAGGCACTCTGAAGTTTTGGGAATTTTCAGAGAAGGAGAGCAGAGAAAACAGAGGCACACTTGCAGCAGCGGTCGATTCAGCGAGTCCCGGCACACGGGCAACTCCTTCCGAGGCATTTATCGCTTAAATAGATTAATTAGTTTATTTATTTAATTTAGTTGATTTGTAATATTTAATTAGCTAGAATAGTTAATTATTTATTCGGTTCTGTATATTATTCTTTTGGTCCCTCCGAGTGAGGGCGCAATTGTAATAAGTGTGTGTGAGTGGGTGCATGTCTTCCAATCCCCACTTCTTTCTATCCCTTTTATTTACCTGCTTATGGTAGATTAAGGCACGTCTACTTTAGCATACCTTATGCAATGCATGTGTGCATTCATGCATTTGTTTACATGCACCGGGCTCGGTACATCATACAAATTGCATCGTACTTTCAATTCCAAATTGAATACGTGCTATGTGATAGCATTTCATATGCCATGCTTACGATAGCCGAGCCTACTCTAGATTGCATCTATGCCTGTGTTGCATTAGACACTTAACATGAATTAGGTCATGCATGTTTGCTAACCGGGTTTTCGTTTTGGCACGGAGTACGATGTAAGTGTTTTTTTGCTTTAGCATATCGCACGCGTGTGATTGTTGCCATAACAATAGGATTGCCATGCGGCTAAATGCTTATGTGTTATATAACTGTTTGTATGCCTTTGGGTGGAGGTTGGATTGCCTGAGTTGGAACGACTCATTGAAATCCGCATTTTAGCCTACTTGCGAGTAGCAAAAGAAAACAACACGTTTTTCGAGACAAAACGGATATGCAATGTTTATTTCCAAGTTAGGCGATCTAGTCTATACTTTTGTGTTGTGCGCATCACATAGTAATTCTAGGTTAATAACCGGAATAAGAACGCATAAAGTTTTCAAAAACGGATATCACGGTTAGTAGAGGCCGGTCTTCGACCGGCGAAAGTGCTCATAGTGACCTTCCCCGATCGTACCCAAGCTCGAGCCAAGACCACTTTGGTGATGACGGACATGTGGCCTTGACCGAAGTCGAGGTTTCCTAAATTTCCCATTTTAAAAAATATTTAGGTGGCGACTCATGTCTAGCAAAGCGATCCATGTTTGGCACTTCTTTTCAAAAATCAGTTTTCTCAAAGCGATTTGCGAGTTGGACTCTTTGGTTGAGTTAGAACCGTGACACAAATCGAGTCCGAATCAGAGTGAAGCCCAGGCGCGTCTACTGGCGACTCTTGGGATTTTAGAGCTTGACTCGAACTCGTGATATCCTGTTTTGATTTCACTTATGTGTTTCTTTGCATTGCATGTGCATTGGTGCGCCTAGGACACCGTGTTGGCCATCTGCTATTCCTGAGCGGTTTGCCGGAGGCTTGTCTTGTCAAGGCATGTCCATAAGGCTGACCGGTTGCGGGCTCTGCCAGCATGGGAACACAAACCCCGGTTTACCGGGGCACCCTTTTGGACCATTCGACCTAGTTGCATAGTCGGAATCCGTAGTGACCATTCCAAACTAGGACAGGTTGCTTACCCGATTTAGGTTGTTTGAAACCGCTGCGTGCGTAGTGAAACCCTAGCTCCTGACAAAATAGGACAGGGAAACCCTATCCTAACATAGGGGTGTATTGGCTCTCATTTACTTGCTGCGTGCGTAGTGAAACCCTAGCTACAGGGAATGCATATACCAATTTGCGATGCAGGCATCCGACTGCGGGCACCGATATCGATTTTGAGAATCGATTATATCTGCGGGGAATCAGTTTGATTTGGGGATGATGACTTCGGGAACGATATTGATAGTAGAGTGCAGTTGTTCGACTACACCCGTGTTTGATCTATTTGGGGCTGAAATGCTGCTTGTTTTCCGTTTCAGTTCAGTGATTCAGAGAGTTGAGTCAGAACAGCTAGTGTCTTCTCCTCGCTGAGGCAGGACCGAACATGATGCAGAACTCAGAAGAGATTGTGGTCATGACGGCCGCGCTAAGTCAAGGAACCACCCCACAAGATGAGGCTACTGTTGATATGCCACACCCGCCTAGGTCGCCCGCTGCACACCCAATCTGGACCCCTCAATTCTATCAGGCTCGCGAGCCTACTACATTCGAGTTAATGGGGATGATAGGCGAGCTCCAGAGGTCCGTGGCGGATCTCGCTTACGGAATGTCAACCTCGCCACCGGTTGCACCGTATCTTTGAAATTCGAACCCAGAGCCCCCGTCTTGGGGCGGATTGTGATCGAGCTCAATCAGTCGGACATGACCTCCACCCACAACAGTGATGTACCAGTACCAACCCAAACCTCCCACCAGGCTGAGGCCAGAGGCAAAGACGAAGTGAAGGTGGATGCCGATCCCGTGGAACAAGCTGCGTGGCGATCCGAACTTTGGCGGAATGAGCAAACAACAGGTATCCGCGATTGTAACCAAAAGTGTGGATGACGTTTTCCCTACTTCGCCTGAGGGCAGTTCCAGTCAATCAGAGAACCGGGATAGGCCCCGT
The DNA here is from genome assembly GCA_025200525.1 of Camellia lanceoleosa. Classification (NCBI taxonomy): domain Eukaryota; kingdom Viridiplantae; phylum Streptophyta; class Magnoliopsida; order Ericales; family Theaceae; genus Camellia; species Camellia lanceoleosa. The sequence continues at coordinate 101,321,953 of CM045770.1, read as the reverse complement.
CATGCCAAGAAGGTTCTTTCCACTCCCACCGCATCGAAAGGATCGAAATCAAATTGCACCGTGACCCGTTCGCTAGTGCATCTAGCAAGAGTCCTCAGATTCCGAAGTACTTGCCCCGAGGGCGCAGGGCCTTCCATCCTCTCTACATGCCGTTGTCTAGGGCAATTTTGTTTTTAGCCCAAAAGGGGCATCCCACAACTCTTGATCCTAGGCCGCTCCCCAAACCCCTTCCGAGCCATGATGCCACTCGATCTTGTCGTACCATCAGCGGTCGCCACACCATCGATAATTGCTTCCGCCTCCATCATGAGGTACATGATTTGATTGATAACAAGGTCATCCTCCCGCCTACCTCGGCCGTCATCCTCTGAGTTCTTGGATTGTGAGGACACAGAATCGAGGACACCGAATCTGCGAGTATGTAATTGGGATTCAAGCTGCGGGCAATATCTGGTACATTTTTGGATCTGGCGTTTGGCGCATTTTGAGCACTGCCGATGCTAGTTTTGTAAAACGACTTGGGTGTCGAGTCGGTCTTTTGATTTGTCTTGAGTCTGTCTCATTGTTTTGAGTCGATCCTTTTTGTAAGTGCATCTAATTGTAATGAGTCGTTCCTCTTTGTATAAGAATACTAGGTGACTTGAGGTTGTTGCCTCGAGCACCGCTTTTGTTTTATAATTACTTCTTTTTGCTTTCTTTTTGGGTCTACCTCTGCGGTGGAGCAGTTTACATCTAGGAACGAATGAAACAAATGACTATCGTGATCCCGTACTATTTATGTTGGGCTAGTTGGGCCAGAGAATTCGTATGGGGTGACAGTGCATTCCACCTGCTCTTTTGTGCCTTACAAATTATTGTTTTGACCTAAGATTTTGAAAACCTTGTTCGAACACTGCGATGATAAATACAAAGAGGGAGGAATTCCTCGGGATTTGCAAAACTTTGAATCAATTGAGAGAAAGAGAGGCGTGCTAAGCCCTTAGTGAATGAAATCATGCTTGTCGGCGTAGTCTTGAGAAGGACCCTAGCTTTGATCCAGATTGGTCCTACACTATCTTGTGAAGCGATTTGTCGCTTTCTTAAAACTTTCAAAAATGTTTTATGCGCGTCTTGCGAACATGTGTGGAATCACTCTTGAGATTGTGCGACCTAGGATCGCTCTCGGCCTCGAGGCTCGACCCCTCATTTTCAAACCTTGGATCAGTATCTAGAATGTTCAAAAGATATCTATCAATGCGGCCTTTGTGTGGCCAGTTCAGCGACCCTCGAGCAAGAGGCATCGAGTCCGTCGGGAAGATCAAAATCCCACCAAGCAAAGCTCGAGAAGCAACCGTGATGGGCCTTTACGCAAATCGGCACAATAGCCGTTCTCACGAATCTGAGAGGCTTCAATCTCAAAACCATTTGGCATGGCCGAGCTGCATTTTTACCCTTTGAGAGGCTCATTTGGGCGAAAACCGGAAGGCGACCGAGCAAAAGTTAGAGCAAAAGAAAGATACAAAAATGCAAAAAAAAAAGGGGGAAAAAAGAAAAAAAAGAAAACCACAAAAGAAAAGACAATGCAAAAGAAAAGAAAAAGAATGAGAAAAAGAGGGAGAACAAAGCTCGCAAGGTCGAAAACCGCATTGGGCACCTTGGCAAAAATTAGAGCCTAAAAATAGCGAAGGTTAAAATACGAGTGTACCTTAACGGAACTCGTGAGGCTTGATTCCCACGTTTGGGATACGAGGCAACTTCATCACGAAGTCCATTCCCAACGCTTCCATAGCGTCTCGGGCCATGTCATGGTTTTGATCACTTTTGCCCTCTCGAATCCAATGTCGATTCATAAGAACCCGGCCGCGTGATTAACTTCCTCCTGGCCAAACCACCAACACCTTCCGTGTTGTGTCCACATATTGATTCAAGCCATCTTCGACTTCTCCGCGTCCGAGGGTCCGATCGTCATCGACAAAGGCTGGCTTACAAACCTGCCGCGGCATCATCCAAACAAGGGGCAACTTTCCGTTGCCCTCCATTGCCATACATTGCCCTGAGCTACCGTTCAAACCAGGGGCAACTTTCCGTTGCCTCCCTTCCCCTTTTAGGCCAGGGGCAATTTTCCATTACCTCCGATCCGAGGTTGCATATCTCGAGGGGAAATTCTACTTCGTTGAGCATTGATTGTCTACAAAACGGTTTTTGAAAAGTTTCCGAGGTTGACTTATTTTCTAAAACGGCTTTCGCTTTCAAAATTGGACCATGTTTGGACCCAACAAAAGGAAACTCTTCAGTGCCTACAGCTTGACCCGCATGATTTTCAAATCAAAAATTGAATAAGTGCGTTAATCTAACTCTCATTTTGGTGAATGCTTTTAGAAAACACAACAAAAAGTGATCAAAATGATGAACTAGGGGCACGATTGAGTCAGGTCCTCTGTCTTCCCCTCCGTTAACCTGATTGTCCGAGAGACACTCTATCCACCAGAAGAAATAGCTGCGAGCTAGTCGTGTCGGGCATGAACCCGCAACTTCCTATTCATCTGTCATTCACCTCGGGGAGGGATGCAAAATGAGAGAATAAAGAATAGAGAGGAGTAAGTTGAGAGAAAAGTGAGAGAAGGGTTTTTGTGAGAAAAACCGAGCCTGAGGGTCGAGTGATGTGAGAATCACGCAAATCAGAAGGGGTGGGAAACCTACCCGGAGGAACTGGCTCCTCGAAATTTGAGGTCCACGTCTGTGTGGCGTGTCTTTTGACTTGTCAGTCTTAACGTTGGCTTTGAGTCTCTTCCGAGTGTGTCTCGTTGTGCTAGGTCGTGTGCCTTTTGTTTCTTCGTTTGAGTCTGTCTCGTCGTGTCCTGTGGTAGGCTCGATACCCCGGTTGAAAACCCATCCTCTTCCAAAAGGCAATTACTCAGGTTTCGAATCTTTGGCCGTTCTCTACATCCGCCCAAAGGAAGAAAAGCAAATGGAAGATTTGAGGCTTCCGAGGCGTTTAACCGCAACAGACGCTTTTGTGATCCGTCTTGTCAGATTGGGTTATTCATTTAAGGTTTGCTGTGGGCAGAATGAACCGAGCGCTGGGTTATGGGTTGTATGCAGATCAATCCCCAGTAGAGTATGGGCTGTCTATTCAGTTTGAGTAGTGGTTTGTATGAGTTGTTTCTTTGTAGTTGGTTGGTTATTTGATTATTCTGATTGCAAGTGTTCAATTGTCGATACAAATCAATATCATTTACATTTGAGGTGTAGTATGATGCAATGCGATGCAAAGTATGAAATGTGCGGTATCTGTGAGACATCTGAGATATAACACTCTTTTAGACAAAAAGTTTGTTTTATATATAATCTTTTCCAGTACATAGTTTTGGAAAGAAAAAACCTGCCTGCGGCAGTACATAGTACTCCATCTACCAAAAAGAGAAAAGTACAAGAACAGAAATAAGGAAAAGAAGCAGCAAAAATCAGCATCATCGTGATAGGCCTCATGCCTAAGGGTCATCCTCGCCCTCTTCTGGCGAAGCACAAAGCGTCGTCGGGCGAGTCCACTGTCGGAGCCCGAACCGAAGTTACCCCGGCCTCCTCATAAATGACTCGGTCCCGCCTCCGACTCCCCATCTCACAGGCCCGGAGCTCGTGGCTGCTCCCCACATGACCACGTCCCCTGCAGTACGAGGAAGATCCCGCCATCCGGTAGAGGCGGGAGGCCCGGTGGGCGATGTCACCTTTGGAGGGATCGGGAAAGGAGGTGAAAATCTGAGAACAAACACATCGAGCGTGGCGGTTTATCAATGCGAGAATGCGATGTATGGGTCTGATGTGTGAATGCCGTGAGCAGTTTATCGATCTGAATCACGATGTATGAGTCGGTGTGTGAATGTCGTGGCGGTTTATCGATCTGAGAATCACGATGTATGAGTACAATGTATGAAACCGTGAGCGGTTTATCGATTTTTTGTGCGATAGCAGTTATGCGAAAGCAGTATGATTCGAGGCGTAGTCGATAAAACATACCGCAAGCCGTAGGCGACCAGCGTCGAGAGTCATTGCAGCATCGGCGAGGAGGCATTGACTCCTGGTCGACGGGTATACTCGGAGGAAGCCTGCAAAAGTATTAAGTATATCAGTATTCTGTGGGATATCTGAATAAACTGAATGAACTGAAATGACAATGCAAGATGCAGAAATAAAGTGATACATACCGGAGGCAAGTCAGGAATACCAGCCAGCTCATGATCAGCCGGAGGAAGAGCAAAAGGGATCTGGTAGGTCTCCCCACTCTGCCCCCTATAAGTCAACATAGTAGGCAGAGCGGGCCAGCCCGTCCCTCGTCCCCTCTGCACTCCCCTCCTGCCGCGAGCTCGAGCCCTCTGTGATGGCCCCGCTCCTGCTCCTGTCTCTGCCCGGGCCGCCGGCGCCACAGGTCTCACTGGATCAGCTCGGGAGCCCCCGCTCAGAGGCCGCATCAAGAAGGTCCGGACGTACTCAGAATAGTCGCCCTCGCCCCTGTAGGCATCCACATCTATGGCCCAGCCAAGGGTGTAGTCCTCCATCTGCTGCACAGAAAACCTCTCGGTGTCCCTCATGTGCTCGGGAGGCTGGATCGGAACTATCTGCTCCGGCAATCCCAGGGTCTGACGCAAGAAGCGCTCACCCAGGTACCAGGCCCGACAGACCGGGCCCTCCAGGAGAATCCGGTAGCGCGAGGTCTCGGTGGCGCCGGCATACCTATCTCGTATCACCGCTGGGAGTGGAGCCCACGGCTGCCAGGTGACCTGAAATGAAATACAGTTGATTATCTACTGATATAGAAATGTACGTTTGAAAGCGAAGCTTAAACGGACTGTAAGTAAAACATACCTCAGTAGGGGTGATGGTGTCGAAGAAACGACGGTAGAAGCTAAAAGTGTCCCGGGGTCTCCGGACACATCGCCCGTCATCTTGGCGAAGAAGGGGCGACGAGAGGGGTCTCGAGTCTCGATCTTAGCTCGATCTGGGGAAGTAGGCATACACCCACAAAAGCGAGTCGATCTGATTATCGAATAAAGCGGTCTGAGAATAAGCGAAATATGAGCCGTGTGTTGTGTATTGTGTTGGCGGGGTGTACATGTGAGCGGTCTGATCAAGATAAAGCGTATATGTGTGTGTGCCGTGTATGCGATATCTGAACAACGATGTGTGCGATGTCTGAGTCTGAAAATCTGACGAAATGAAAGCGAGAAGAAGACATACCTCCCGAGCTCGTAGCCAAGAGCCACTGGAGACGGAGCTCATGTAGCCATAAAGGGTGGCGAGCGCGCCACGATCATCTTGCACAATCCGTCGGGCGTCCACGGTCCGTTGAGGCGAAGAGAGGGCAGTGTTCGCCGGTCGGCGAATAGGGTGGTCCCTAGCAAAAACATGAGGAAGCGCGTGCATACCTCTCGGCGGACCTCTGGGTCGCCAGACGCGTCCACCGGCATGGTCACTTTTCAGCGCACCTCGAACCAAGAATAGCGGACAAACCCTGGACGAACAAGTGGCGGCGCCTCGCCGAAAGCAATGAACTCGGCGGCGATCCACTCGTCCATATACGTGTCGAAGGGATCGGATCACCCCCACCCGATGCCGGTGAGCATCGAGAAGTCGTAAGGGTCATCGTCATGTCCCCGATCGATAAATGAAAAGAATCGGTGGTGTCCCACCACCTCTCGCCAGCGGCAAGAAGAGGTGCAAGTAGAGTCCGGAAAGTCCCTGCGAAGGTACTGCCGGCCCGATCCACAATGCGGCTAACGGCGTCGGGCAGCTCGGCATACCAATCACGAGCGGTAATGTTCCCATACCCGCGGAGAGTATGGGAGTCTCCCTGTAGTCAAGAAATTACAAAGCTATATGAAGATATGCAGTCGGTACAAATCTGGTATGCGTGCAAATTTTTAAAATTTTTTCAAACAGAAACCGGGTGCCGGTGTGCTTATAGTAAACTACAAACCCGTGGTGCGTCAGTGTGTTTTAGATGCTCCAGTGTAAACTTGGTGCATGTGTGCACATTTTTCAGATTCAAGCAGATATCGGGCTTCAGTGTATTGCGGTGGACTACTGCCTGTGATGTGTCAGTGTGTTTTGTGAGGGTTAGCATCTGAATCGGTGCATGTGTGCACATTTTCAATTCAAGCGGTATCGGGTTTGACTTACGGTGTGTGGGCTACGATGCATGACGCCAGTGCTCCTATGAGGATCGGCGTAAACAGCGTGTGTACGTGCTTTTCAACATTCAAATAGAAGCCAAGTCTCGGTATGTTTCGGTAAACTACAACGTGTGATGTGTCCGCGTGTTGGCGTAGTTTTGTGCAAATCTAGCATGCGTGCGAGTTTTCAGATTCAAATAAGCGCCGAGTGTTGGCGAATTGGCAGTGCAATGTGTGCCGTGTTCGGGTGAGTCAGGATAGTGCAGTGTGTGTGCATGCGCGTCGGTCCTAAAACAGATGTCAGTAGTGAGTTTGTCTACAATCGACTACAGCACAGTACATCAGGACTAAACAAGCAATGGGTTCAGTTAGCTACGGCAATTGACAGAAAATCCTACATTGCAGAAAATAAGAGACGAGAATGTTACCTCGGTGGCGCCAGCAGACAAGTGGGAGGCCGGCTCGCGCAGCAGAAGCTCTGGGTCCAAAACTCTGTCGAAGCCGCGGAAGTGGCGGAGTCCGTCGGGTGGTAGCACGTGGATGGCCGGGCGATAGGTCGCCGGATCGAATGGGCGCTTCGCTCAATGGGAGGAGCTCGACCGGGGTCCATCTCATGGTCGGGAGTCGACATGTGGAACCTCGTCTGCCATGGTAGTGGTAGAGAAAATGGCGGAAAATGAAAAATGGGCGAATACGAAAAGTCAATCGACAAAGTCAACCCCGAGAGGTCGGAAATGGCGGAAGGGTCGGAATGTGAAAAGACACAAGAATGAAGAAAATCGAGGGAACAAGTCGAAAAGCGAAAATAGCGAAAGGAACACGAAATGGAGAAATATTCGGTTCAAAGTGTTCAAAGCGAAGGTATCTGAATCGGACGACAAAGCAGCGTGAAAGCGGAAATCGATGAAAAGTGAGAAAACACTTTCGAGAGGGAGAGCAAAGATTTTCGGAGGCAAAGTGAAAAGAATAGGGTTTCAAGCCCTATTTTAAAAGACGAGGCAAATTTTCAAAGCGCCCCGATCGGCTATTTTGGCGGTCGGCACTATTTTGTGCCGGTCGGCACATTTTGTGCCGATAGATGAGTTCATGCAGCCGGTGGTAGCGGTGACCACCCACCGGCGGTGGTGTTCCCAAGGCCTGTTTAGGCAAATTGAGGAGTTTTGGGTCTTCATAGCTCAAGAAAGTACAAGAAAATGCATCCCCGATGCTCAACAACCTCCGTTTTGACTTGGACCGTCTCTCTTGTCGTGGCACTCAAATTCAAGCGAGATTGTATCCTTTTGTATCCTTTTGTCATTTACGAGATTCAAAGTTGCCCCATGTGCATTGTCTAACGCATCGCGCCATCTTGCCGCGTCTCTTGCGACTTGCACCATTTTGCATTGTCATGCGGCATGCGTGTCGTACTCCTTCATCTTGCATCTCATTTTGAGTCACGTAAGGTCTACTACCTCCGCGTACTTTGTTTTGCATTTCATTCTCCATCCCATGAGTCGCGTGCCTCATGTGCATTTCATTCGCCCGATGCGGCGAGACCTTAAACACGCATGGTCCGGCGAGACCTTAAACACGCCGCGGTCTAGGAGACCTTAAATCCTCGGGAGGTGCAAGACCTTGGTGCGTTAAGGTGCACCTCATTGCATTTGGCATGCATTCCATCGCGCTATTTCCGCACCTCATCGGTTGCCCCATCCGGGTCGGCGGGACCAAAAACTGCAGTCGACGGTCCAGAGACCTTAAATCCTCGGGAGGTGCAAGACCTTGGTGCATTAAGGTGTACCTCGTCACATTCATTTCACATTTCATTGCATCTCGAGGCACGTCGCCTCGTTTTGCACTTCATTTTCCATCAAATGAGGTGCGTGTGCCTCATTTCGCATTCATTGCATCTCGAGGCACGTCGCCTCGTTTGCACTTCATTTTCCATCAAATGAGGCACGTGTGTCTCATTTCGCATTCATTGCATCTCGAGGCACATCGCCTCGTTTTGCACTTCATTTTCCATCTTTTGAGGCACGACGTCTCATCGTGTCTCATTTGCATTGCATGCACTTGGGTCTTGTGTAACGATTACCCCGATCTGGCGAGACCTTAAACACGCCGCGGTCTAGGAGACCTTAAATCCTCGGGAGGTGAAAGACCTCCGGTGCGTTAAGGTGTGCACCTCATTGCATTTGGAATGAATCCCATCGCATTGTTTAGGGCACCTCATCGGTTGCCCCCTAGGTCCCAAGACCTTAAACCGCTCATTGCATTATCATGCATCTCAAAAGCCGCGTTGGCCGCATTTCAAAAAAACATGCATTGTCATGCATACATTATACATCCGGTCTAGGAGACCTTAAATCCTCTGAAGGTCCATTTCCTTTGGTGTTTGTCGTGCCCGGACTACTTTCGGTGGTCTGGGAAACCCACCTGTCTGTGCTTGCTGTGAGTTCCTAGGAGACCAATGGGGACGGTGAAAACTAGAGTTTGAATGGCTTGTGCCTAGAACGCAAAGGTTCGGAATTTCCGAGACTAAAGTCTGGTTTAAATACCGGGGATGTACCCTCGGCAATGGAAGCCCCATAGGTTGAGGCGGCGTGTTTACGCCTCGATTCTGGATACTGAACCAACCTAGTATATCACCCCGTTGGTAGAATAGGGAAAACTGCAATCGCAGCCATTGCATCACACTGCATTGTCATGCATCATTTGTAAATATTGCATATGTCATGCATTTTCAAAAATTCAAAAATTCAAAAACAAAGAAAAAAAAACATGCATCTCATGCATCATTAATACCATTGCATATGTCATGCATTTTCAAAAAACAAAACATGCATATGTCGTGCATCATCATTATAGTATAGTGCATATGTCATGCATTTCTGTAAATATCCATTTCTATTGCATTGTAGTTACATGCATTCACTGCATCATCTTCCATCTATGGCTTGCGCCTTTCCTTGTTGAGCTTGGTCTGGTATGTGCCCTTACTTTTCACGTTGAAGCATGGTTCATGTGCATCGCGCCTATTCCTTGATGAACTTGGTTTGAGGTTGCGACACCTTTTCTGTGCTAGACATGGCTTGTACGTGTACATGCCTTTCCTAGGCAAAATACGGTTTGGCCCGCGTGCCATATCCATTGTATCCATTTCCATTACATTGTAGTGTAGTCATTGCGTCCGGCATTAGGATCATTATTCTCACCCCAGCGGGTCGTTTCCCCACTTATGTCATTCCACCCAATACTTGTTCTTGTGTCCGTGCGAAGTACTCATAGATCAGACATCGTTCTATGGGAGACGGACTTGTCACCTCCATCAATCTATTTGACATATGTGTGGTTTCGAACCGCTCCGGTTTGAATCATAATTCAATTGCCCTGCATGTAGTTCGCATTAGCTTTAATTGCACTACATTTTCATTTGCATTATTCATACATAGTTTTGTATATATTGCATATCATTCGTCAGTCGCATTGCATATGTCATGCATTTTGCTAACAATATTATACCTGTTAAGTTTGCTTTCTTTTCAGGCACGATATTGTATGTACGGTTCATTTACACGGTGCAACGAGCGAGCCGCCGCAGTATTGTATCCTCCGCGTGAGGCGTTTTGAGAATTGCATAATTCTCTTACATCCTTTCTACATTGTAGTGTAGATGTTGCATGTTAGCTTATAAGCTGCATGTATGCTTCATTCTGACTTTCTTTGCATGATCATAAGTTATGCTCGGCTTCTTGCATTTTCGGTTGCATTTGCCCCGCCTCTGGTAGCATATCTTATCCTTGGCATGTGTGCCTGTGCTTGAACTACGCTGGTTTGATTCCTAAAGGGATACGTAGGCAGCTTGCGAGTTCAACCATTTGTGCTTTGTATGTTTGTCTGAGTCTTCGGCCTTGTCAAAAATGGGTCGTCTCTGGGCTTTGACATTCACTCCCGTCATTGTTATGACTTTCGAGTTCTGTCAAAGAGGGGCAACTGTAGACACCCCATTTTTGACCGTCCTCAAGACTTGGACGTCACCGTTGGAACACTCGGTGATTATCCATGTTTGTGTTCGTTTGGAGTTCCCGGAGTTCTCGGCTGTGCGAGCCTTGCCTCAGGACCTCCGAACTTCATTGTTGTGTTTGGTTTTGCACCAAACACTTGTGTTGCCTTGGAAGGAAGAGAATGCTTTGTGAGGCATCCCCACACCACCACCGCTAGAGGCCACCGGGCAGAGTTGTCACACTAAGTGCACTATATTGTGCGGTCGGCACTATTTTGGGCGAAATGACCAATTTGCCCGACCCATCGTGCACTTGCTTTCGAGATATTTTGACATGCTTTTGAGCATTGTTCCCCTCCATACGTGTATGGAGGATGAGGTCTTGTTTGCTTAGCTTGTAAGTTTACAAGTTCTATAAGAGGAAAGCTCTCCTCTTGACTTAGGGTTAGCATTTTTGAGCATTAGACATTGTTAGAGAGGAGCTCTGGTTTTTAGGGTTAAGTTAGATACATATATCATATCTCTCTTTTCTCTTAGTACACTAGGTGTTTAGTTCACACTATTGTACTAAAACACCTAGTGTTTCACCCTCTCCTTGCAACGAGGTTCAGAGGCTGTTCTTGGAGGTTCTTGACAGATTTTGAGCTCAAGGAAGCATCAACCACAACCTTTGTGAAGAAGGCTACAAGGGTAAGCAAAACTTGCACTTTTTTTCCCCATTTTGCAACTCATTTCTACCTAATCTAGAACTGTTTTTGAGCTTAGTGTTTGGCACATAAAAGTTCTGATTTTTAACCCTCTTTATTGTATATTAAGAGTGTTTTGTGGTTTGGGGAGGTTTGACCCCTTTAGACCTTGAAAAGGGTCACTTTTGGTGCTATTTTGGAGAGATCCGGGACTTGTGTGTTGGACCTCTCCACCACTGAAATCTTGATGGATTTCTGGTGGAGATGGTGCCATAAAGTCCTAGAAAGGAGAGGGCCACCCCTCTCCTTGATGTCCTTGAAAAGGCAAGTTTTGCCTCTTGAGAGCCCCATGCTTGAGTGTGTATTGGGCATGTTTGAGTTGTTTTCTATGCTTATATTACTATGATATAACATGTTTTCAAGTTGGTTTTGGTCTCCTATACATGCTTAGTATAGTTGCCTTGTAATGCCTCTTTTATGCCTTAACATGCCTAGGTTGTGTGCCTTAGTTTCTAGCATGTTTTAAGCTTAGGTTTGTGAAGCTTGTAAGCTTATTTTGCCATGATTCAGCTCTGTCCATAGCTATTTTGGCTAATCTTGGCATGTATTTGGTAGCCTCTTTGTATTTGGCTTGTTGGCCTCAAAAGCATGAATATGTGGTATGCTATTCTAGCTTTATTTTTTATGATTGGAACCATCTAGCATGCCATTTCAGTCCTTCATACATGCTTGTTTGATTGCCTTAGTGGCCTTGTTAATGCTTTAAGAGTATGTCTTGTATGCTCTATGTTTAGGCCTTATTGCATGCCTTAGATTCCATGCTTCCTAGATGCCATCTAGGTGGTCATTTAGGCTTAGTTTTATGTGTTAAAACTTTGTCTTTAAGTGCTTGAATATTGCCATGTATGATTGCGCTAAGTGTGGTTTAATGCCCTATTGACTTGCTTTAAGCCTAGGCCATTTACATGCTTTGTTTGGAATGCTCTATCATGATTTGGCATCATGTTTAACATGAATTTCAGAGCTTTAAATGCATGCTATTAGTCCATGTTTGGCCTCTTTAAGTATGCATGAGAATCGCTTTGGTTTGCCTAAGTCTTGGGCCTTAACACTTGCATATGTGTGTGTGCATTTAGTCTCATTTTCTAGGCATTTTGGCCCTTTGTTTTGAGCCTTATTAGAGCTGCCCAATTCATGTTTAAGCCCAATCTACAATCGGTTTGCATGCTTGGTTCATGTGCTTGCTTGTATGCTTGCATAAATGCCATGCCATTGTCCATGTGTGCATAATAGATAACATGCTTAGGACCTCATTGCATTGGCATGTACGCTAGGCCTCTTGACTAAGTCATGATGGAGGTTTAGCACCCCTTATGTGCTTGCTTGGTTTGTATGCATTTTAAATCAAATTTGTACCCTTGGTTCTTAGGATCATCACGCATGGAAATGCGCGATTGGTGGTCCGGGAATCGAGGCACATGCCCTCTTGAGTCCATAGCATGATGAGGGATGTGCTTGGTGCATACATGCTTTGATTTGCATTGCCTTGCCTTTGGTTTCCTCTGCTGCTTTGTCGATTCTGCGAGAGGATAAAGGGCGTCGGCACTCTTTAGTGCCGACGGCCTCTTGGCGATAATGAAATTGAGCCGGTGGCTTCCTTCCTCGGCGGTGGCCCCTGCCTCGGCCGTGATGCTCCCCGCTTTGAGAGGCACTCACGAAGTTTTGGGAATTTTCGAGAAGGAGAGCAGAGAGAAGCAGAGGCACACTTGCACGGTCGATTCAGCGAGTCCCGGGCACACCTTGTGCACAGCCCTCCTTCCGAGGCATTTATCGCTTAAATAGATTAATTAGTTTATTTATTTAATTTAGTTGATTTGTAATATTTAATTAGCTAGAATAGTTAATTATTTATTCGGTTCTGTATATTATTCTTTTGGTCCCTCCGAGTGAGGGCGCAATTGTAATAAGTGTGTGTGAGTGGGTGCATGTCTTCCAATCCCCACTTCTTTCTATCCCTTTTATTTACCTGCTTATGGTAGATTAAGGCACGTCTACTTTAGCATACCTTATGCAATGCATGTGTGCATTCATGCATTTGTTTACATGCACCGGGCTCGGTACATCATACAAATTGCATCGTACTTTCAATTCCAAATTGAATACGTGCTATGTGATAGCATTTCATATGCCATGCTTACGATAGCCGAGCCTACTCTAGATTGCATCTATGCCTGTGTTGCATTAGACACTTAACATGAATTAGGTCATGCATGTTTGCTAACCGGGTTTTCGTTTTGGCACGGAGTACGATGTAAGTGTTTTTGCTTTAGCATATCGCACGCGTGTGATTGTTGCCATGACAATAGGATTGCCATGCGGCTAAATGCTTATGTGTTATATAACTGTTTGTATGCCTGTGGGTGGAGGTTGGATTGCCTGAGTTGGAACGACTCATTGAAATCCGCATTTTAGCCTACTTGCGAGTAGCAAAAGAAAACAACACGTTTTTCGAGACAAAACGGATATGCAATGTTTATTTCCAAGTTAGGCGATCTAGTCTATACTTTTGTGTTGTGCATCACATAGTAATTCTAGGTTAATAAGGAATAAGAACGCATAAAGTTTTCAAAAGCGGATATCACGGTTAGTAGAGGCGGTCTTCGGACGGCGAAGGGTGCTCATAGTGACCTTCCCGATCGTACCCAAGCTCGAGCCAAGACCACTTTGGTGATAGCGGACATGTGGCCTTGAGACCGAGTCAGAGTTTCCTAAATTTCCCATTTTAAAAAATATTTAGGTGGCGACTCTGTAATCTGGCAAAGCAGTCCATGTTTGGCACTTCTTTTCAAAAATCAGTTTTTCTCAAAACGATTTGCCAGAGTTGGACTCTTTGGTTCAGAGTTAGAACCGTGACACAAATCGAGTCCGAACTATAGAGTGAAGCCCACGGGCGCGTCTACAACTTGTCTTTTTAAAATAATCACCATGTTCCAACAATAGCTTGAGATCTCAAAATTTTCAAAATTTACAATTTTATTCAATGGGGGTAGTAAATACGACTCAAGTAATCCCTAGGTTGGTGTCAGCAAGTAGGCTCAACTAGCACTATCCAAAAACCCCACTTTACCGGTTGCTAACCAGAAGGAAAGTGGTACCTCCTTCGCTCGTATTTTCGGTCTTTCACCTCGGACACTTAGGTCAACTTATCAATTTCATCTACACCTCCTATCCAAACTTACCAACGTATTTACCCCTAAAAACATTTCCATAGTTCTCATTTCAAACATATACTTTTCTCAATGTGAACTTTTCCAATCTCAATTCAAAATGCATAATAATCAATTGAATGAGTATGTAATGCAATAATTATCCATGCCTCATAGCATTTCTCCATTTTCAAGTATATCAACAACAATACCATAACAATTACATTTCCCACTTTTCCTTTCTTCAATGTTATTTCACAAAATAACCACATGTTCAACTAAATTTATCAACAAGTAACAACATTTCCCCATCTTGTACAATTCTCAACAATTTAGTCATTTCAAAACTACATTACATTTTGGGCAATAACCTTCCAAAATCCCCAATTGTCATATTCCAAACAGTAATTACCCTTTTGCCAAATAAAAGCAAGAATTTTTCCAATTATTCTTTTTATTTTAACAAGATGATGTAAAAATACCCACATATTTCCAACATCTTTCACAAAGTCTCGAATTTCTAGGTTTTTGCCCAAAAACCAAACATTTGTTCATTTCTCACAAGAAATCTTCTCCTAAGGTCCCCATTTCCATAATATAGTCAAGTTTTCTAGCATGGCAAGAAAAGCAAAAGGTAAACCCACTTTTGTAAAAAGAAGAACCCTACATTCTTGAGCCAAAATCAACTCTCATTATATCAACAAAGCAAAATCAAAACCCTCATCAATACTTGCAAAACATATATATATAACTCAAGAAGTCCCTACCTCAAGCTTTGGAGAAAAAAAGAGATGAAACCCTAGAATTGATGGTGTTGAAATAAGATATCCACCGCACACAATGTAGCTCTTGAGGAGCTCTTTGACTTTGATGAAGGAACTTGGGGTAGAAATGCAATAGATCCAAAGAGATCAAGAATTCTAATTGTTTTGGTATATGGAATGTAGAGAGAAGGGAGAGGAAATGATTTTTAGTGACAGAGTGATATAAGAAAAGTGGTACACACAGCCTAAAAAGAGAAGAAAAACAGAGCCTCTCGGACTCAGGCCCGACCGCACGTGCGGCACTTTCTCCCGCACATGCGGAGCGTGCCTTCCGCACGCGTGGCTCTGATCCCCGCATGTACGGCTCCTTCGACACCTGCATAATAAGCAGTGTGCAACCTGTAGACCGCCCGAACTCGCTCCGCGCACTCCCCTTTCGGAGAAGGGCGCGGATTTGGGTTCATAGCTACTACAGTTCGGACTCCTGTCACGGTTCTGAATCTAATCTCACAAAGTGCAATGTAAGACTTATAAATCACCAAAGAGTCCAAATCCAGCAAATCATTTTGAAAAATCGATTTTAATCAAAAAGCGCCAAATATGGACTGCTTTGCCAGATTTTAGAGTCGCCACCTAAATATTTTATTTTGGGAAAATTTAGAAAACCCTGACTCGTGCCTAAGGCCACATGTCCATCATCACCAAAGTTGCCTCGGCTTGGGAACTTGGGTACGAGAGGGGAAGGTCCTAAAATGAGTACCCCCGCTCGCCCGATCAAATGATCGGTCTCTACTAAACATGATATGTTGTTTTGAAAACACACGTGTTCTTGTCCAGTTATTAGCTAGCTTACTATGTGATGCACACAGGATACAAGTATATACTAAATCACTCAATTTGGAACAAAACATCTCATGTTTGTTTTTCGAAAATGGTTTGAAAGTGCTACTCGCAAGTAGGCTAAAGCACGGATTTGCCACCCTCAAGTGGGCTTAAAACATGATGATTTGCCACTCCAAGTGGGCTTAAAACTCACATTTTGATGAATTGTTCCAATTCAAGCAATGAAGCCTTCATCCACAGGCATTCATGCAGTTAATCATTTAATCACATAGCCTCATGGCAAGCATGCTGTCATGGCAACACTCACACTCATGCAAGGATGCTAAAGCGTAAACACTTGCAGTGTACTCCGAGCCAAAACAGAAAGCTAGTTAGAAATATGCATGATCCTAACTATGTTAAGTGCCTAATGCAACACATGCAAAAATGTAACTAAAATAGGCTCGGCTATCTAAGATGGCATATGAGTGCAACATTTGATAACATGCTTTGAAACACGTATTCAAGTAAGTGTATTGAAACACAATGTGGTTTGAATGATGCGCCGAGCCCGGTGCCTGCAAGACAAATGAATGACGCAAACATGCAAAGCATAAGGTATGCTAATCAAAACGTTCCCTAAAACTAACCATCGAAAGTGGTAAGTAAAAGGGAGAAAGAAATGGGATTGGAAGACATGCACACACACACGCACCCTTATTACAACAATATGCCCTCGCGAAGGAGGGTCCAAATAAACTAAGCTAAGCTAATTAATCTAATTAGACTAATTATTACACAACGAAACGAATAACTAGCAAACTACTTACTAATTATTACAACAATTCAACTAATTAAACAATTAGCTAATTAAATTACAAATTCATGCTAACTAACAAGTAAGCATTAAACTACGCTACTCAGCTCTGCTCGATGAAGTTGAACATGCATGCTCGCATTCCGCTCCAAAAAGCTCTCCGGTTTGCTCTCTTGAGGCTCTGTTTGCAGGGTGTCTTCAAGGACTTGCTGCTGAACCTTACCAAAACAAAGCCGAGTGCACTGGCTTTGCCCGGCCATGAGAAGTCAGCCGCCATCTCACGCCAATAATGAAAGGATGCCGGCCATCAATGTGGCACTGCCGGCCACTAGTGTGCTGTGACACCAAACTGCAACAGAGCACAAAATAGAGGAAATAGAGGGTCTCCCTAGGAACATGTGTGTACTATGCCACTCCATATCATCTCAAAACATCAAGGGAGAGACATCATTGGTTCCAAGACCATCAATCAAGCATTTGGAAGGCATGATGGCCAAAGATCCAATCTTTTACACATTCAATAAATGCCATGCAAACAAGACTCTAAATCCACTACCTTATCATGGAAGATCAAAGGCAATGGAGACAAAGGGAATTGGTTCATTTTCATCACTTTGAGTATGAAATGGACTAATTCATCTTGTGTTCAACGTAACGTCCGGTTGAACACCATGCAATGCACACATGCAACATGCTTATCTTGACATATTTTACTTGATGGATTTTGGTTACACATTTTAACATTACCAACCATTCTTTAATCGGTTAAGTCCAAATGTGAAAGTCCTCTAATTTGAAAGATGACCTAAGCTTCGAGTGCCTTAAATATGAAAGAAGTATCATGCTATTGGTTAGTAGAAATCCTCAAGGGAGGATTAAAACCAATAGGCATGAATGCCTCCAGTTCATGCTCAAGCCAACAAGGGGCTTAAGGCCACTTTCAAGGCAAATGAAAGAGTGAAACCATAGAGTGCAATGGCATATATTTCAATGCTGAAATGACATGCTAAATGACTTAAAATCATGCAAGCAATGCATGCAAGGCATGTTAATGGCCCAAAAACACTAAGGCTAGTGACGAGCATCACACAAGAGGCATGCATTATCAAGCTTAAATGACTAAACCAGCCATGAACAGAGCTTAATCATGCCAAAACAATGGCCTAAACATGCTAGAATTGAAGCTCAAAAGACTAAACAAACATGCACACAAATTGGCTTATAAGCAAGACATAATACACAACCCTCAAAAGCTATGAAGAAGTGAAGTATATAAGAGTGTGACTACACTATATACACTGAAGTCATGTATGAAATGAGGTTAAGACATGCAAACACCACAAGTAAAGCATGCAAGAGGCTTGGAAACTCAAAGCTAGTCAAGGCATTCACACTACAACCATGCACTACAAGTCTCACATGGCCAAGACCACTCAAAACAGAGTTAAGGCATGCTAAAATATGAGCAAAAACATGCTGGCGTGTAGCCAAAATAAGTTAGAATAATGGTCTAAAGTAGCAAGCATGCAAAGCTAGTGAGCAAGGTTACACTACAAGTGTAAGAAGCATGCAAGACGTGACTCAACCATGCCAAAACAGAGTTACAACATGCTGAAATAAGACCAAAAATGGGCTAAGATTAAGCCAAGACATGCTAGAATAACAAGCTAACTCATTAGGCATGCAAGGCTAGTGAGCAAGATTACACTACAAGTGTAAAGAGCAAGCAACCAATGATCAAACAAGCCAAAAATAGAGTTATGGCAGGTCTAAAAAGTCACAAAAATATGCTTGAACAAAGCCACAAAGGAGTAGAAACACATGCCCATCTAGTAGGCCAACAACACATGCAAGCAAGACAAGAGGAGAGGGGACCACCCCCTCCTATTTGGGACCTCAAAACCACCTTTCCACCACTGAAATTCCTCTGGAATTCAGTGGTTAAAAGGCCAAAAACAAGATGGTTTCAAAAGCTTTAAAGGAAGGCAAGAACCTTAGCAAACAAGCCACCAAAGAGGGTGAAACATCCCTAACTCCAAAAACACTTTAAACTACCATTTTTAAGCCTTAAAAATAGAGATTTTGTAGTTGGAAAGTAGGCCTAAAATAGCATGCAAAGGTGGCTAAGTAAGCAACTAAAACAAAGCTTTAAAGAGAATATGGCTCACCCTTGAAGAATTGCAGCAACAGCACCACTTCTGAGCCAAAACCAACTTTAAAAAAGGCTCCAAACAAACCTCAAGAAACCTCAGCTCCAAGGTAGTGGTGTTTGGCTAGGTGTTTCTTTGCAAAAATGTAAAGAAAACACACTTCTAAGCACTATAGAGCACAATATAGAGAGAAAGAGTGTGAGAATACTAGAGAGAGAAAAAGATTTTGTCTCTAAAATTTCTGAACCCCCAAATAGGGGGAGAGGTCTCCCCTTATATGGGCAATGCAAGCAAAAGCTTGCTTCCATCCCTCCATACACGTGTATGGAGGATGGCTCAGTGAGCCACAGCTGGCTCAAAATATATGAGAAAATATCTGTTGAAACAATGGTGGCCGGCCGGCCGGCTATCAGTGGTGGCCGACAGTGCCTCATTGATGGCCGGCAGGGCCTATTGATGGCCAGCAGGGCAAATCCCATGGCCGGTAGCCCTCTCTGATGGCCGGCATGCCATCAAGGACATGACAAAGAAAAGACCAACACATGGTCCAAAAATGAGACAGAATGGAAATACGGTTTGGAAGGATCAAACCTGGAGCATTCTGTCGCGAAAGTCAAACACTCGACGAGCAATCAAACTTGTTGCTGGATGTACCTACAAGAACATCCAACTCTTGAGGACGGTCAAAAATGGGGTGTCTACACAACCTTCTAAAACTCATCCTTCCCCGCACGTGCGGCCTCACCCCCCGCACTTGTGGCCCCACCCCGCAAGTGCGACCCTAGTCTCCAGCCCAGAATTTCACTGTTTTGATCCCAGCCACTCCGGACTTGGCCGCGCACCCTCTGAGACAAGTGACACTCAACCCAGAGTTAGACAAGAACCAGAATTTGAAAGAAAGCTCTCAAACACCACAACTCAAAGAGGACAAAAAGGAAACAACACGAAATAAAATCGGTCATCACAAGTCACCCCAATGCGTCCACCACTGACCCGCATCTCCTTTCAGCTGGTAGGATGTTAAGGTCACTCTCAACCCATCATCCTCGATTCCAAGCATCTCGAACATCTTCACCATCTACTCTAACCAATCATCCGCCTTCAGTGGCTCCTGCGGATCCCCCAAAAACATATCTAGATTAGACCAGAAGAACTCCCTCTTTAGAAATGACGGCCCTATCTCAGCTACATAGGCCTGCACTTGATTCTCAGCTTTGAGAATGTCCATGGATTCCTGCAAAGCTTTGGCTATCTCACGGGCTAAAACACCCATGGCCTACTAACCCACTAGTTCAGCCACATTGGCTTGACCAACCCCTTCTTCCTACACCGGAATATCATCCGGTAACGGCACCTCCTATCATCTAGGCCTGCCACACCTACCACCACCACGTCCACGTCCTGACATCCTAATAAAGGTAACACAAGAGATTAGCACATTTACAAATGTACCGAAGCCAACTCAATTGCGTCCTAATGCAATAGACAACAATTAATTCACTCCACATAAGCACGTAGTCACATAAACACATGAATTTCCTTTCTAGATAATGATCGTCCTACAACGTTGCCAGAGTTCTAGTTAGAAATAGAAGTGATTAAGTGCTCTTCTAGAAAGACTTCTAGAAACTCGTAGATCCAATCAATATCTTAGAAATTAAATCCCATACCTATCTAGTCACATAAGCATGTTATCACATAGCATACCAGGTTCACTTTTAACACAAACTAGCAAGATAACCCATTGTGGTAAAAACCACATCCCACGATCCCAAAGTATTCAAACCCGATAGCTCTGATACGAAGTTATAACGCCCTAAAAATATAACAATAAAATCATCTCACAACATAAATTAAATAATAATGTGTGCCGAAGTAATTATCTTTCATTCATATGATCCCATTGTACAAAAAGTAACACATGCAATTATACATTCAGAAGCCCTAACCCTGAATCTATAGCATATGCTACGAGTTACTGGTATGAAATAAAAGTTAAACAGATATATAAAAATGCCCTAATGGCTATAGCTTTCCAAGACAATGCTTGGTTACAACAAAAGTGAGTTTGAAATTCAATACAAATAAAGCCCTAAGCTTGTACAAAATAATTACAATAATAACAAAAAGAAGCTCTTGGCTCCAAGTCCTCCCAAGCTATAACCTTGGCAAAGGCATATTATCAGCACGTGAAAATGGTTTTTCACATAGGATGAGCCAAAACCTAGTAGAGATACTCTAACACAGTGTATGAATCTTAAAAAAGTTATAAGGTGAGTGCATATGCAATACTCATGTCAAAACTTTTTACATCTCTTTCCAAAAACCATGCAATGCCAAATTATACCACAATTCACAAAATCATTTTCTTTACAATAGAAAATAGGGCAGTGGATACAACACTAGGAATCTCTAGGTACGTGTCTTCAAGTAGGCTATATAAGCACTATCAATTGCCATTTTTGCCGGTACTAACCGGAAGGCTCGGCACCTAACTGTGCGGGTATCTAGACTTTCACCAAGGACACATGGGCCAACAATAATACCACAACCACACTCCCTACCCAGATGCACCAAGGTATTCACCCAATTTTCTCAAAACAAAATAAATTTTCAATGTGTTAAGTATGCACAATACTCGATGCCAATGGATGAGAAATTAGTTTCAATTCTCTTAATTCTCATGCAATTTTTACAACAATCATAGCTATCCTCCACCGATAACCCAAAACAGATATCTCTAAATAGATAGATAATTTCCAATAAAGATAAAATTTCCAAAATTTCAAGATGCGAGTGGTAATGCATATCCAACTCCACCACCACCATCATCATCATCATCATTCCAATTCCATAATACCCAACATACTTTTCATTTCATCTTTACAAAATCAAGTATTCACATTTTAGGGCAAAATTCCTTGTTTTTTATAAATCAATTCCAAGGATAAAAATCCCCCATTTTATTACAATTCAACCACATTTACAAACCCACAATCATTTCCAAGAAACCATTTGAAAACCCCTCTTTTGATTTCAAAACCAAAACCCTAGGTTTATCCAAAAATCTCCAAACCACAATATTGTTTAGAAAAACAAATAACTAAGTTAAAAACCATACAAAAGTGTGGAGAAATCCATACCTCAAGGCTAGAAGGCAAGGGAGAGAGTGGAGAAACTTTGATGAAGCCAAAAACCAACTTTGCTTAGATTAAAATGAAGCTCTAGGTGAGCTCTACCTTTTTATCAAAGGGACTAGGGTGTAGAGATCAATGAATGAGAGTGTATTTGAAGGTAGAAGATGAGTTCTAGAGAGAGAAGGTCTAGATTTATGGTTTTAAAATGTTTAGAGAGAGAGAGAGATATGAAAAAGTGACTCAAAAAGTGAGTTTTATGAACTGATAAATGTGTAAACCACTCGAGTGACCAAAACACCACTCAAGCAACCAGACACAATAAGTGAGACTGCTCGAGCGAAAAACACCACCTCCCAGTAATTTTGTAGACAAAGGCTAACCGTTCGAGCGCAAGAAAGATCGCTCAAGCTCAAGAAACACTACTCAAGGGAAGAAAACACCCACCTAGTACTTTTGCAGGCCTGCAAATATACTAGAAGTTCTTAAAGACCGCTCGAGCAAACAAAGGATCGCTCGAGCAAACTGACCAAAATCTGGGCAATAGTTCTTTTAAAAACACAAACTCCCGACTTGTTGCAAATGCAACAAAGACATCCGAACAACCAAACTCAATCAAGAATAAGATGAATAAGGATAAGGATAAGAACAACAAAATAAGACAAGGAATCCCAATCCAAAATAATAAACAGATTAGGTCTAAACCGGAATCGTTATATTTTCAGTGAGAAAGAAGATATAGAAAAAATAATTGAAACTTTAGAAAGAAGATTAATAGAGTTGAAAATGAAGAATATGTATATGTATTTTAGGTGTACCATGAGAAAAAAAAATATATATTTTATTTTAGGATTTAATGTGTATTGTCCTTATTAATAAATTTACATTAGGGTACTATATTATTATTTGGGTGCAAATAGAATCACCCTTATTATGTGGATCCTATTCCAACCTCAAGCCCAATATTTAAGGTTGTGTTTGGCTCATGGATTTGGAGAGAAATTTGGAAAGGGAAAGAAAAAAAGTGTGTAAAAATAGATGAAATATAGGTATATTTTATTCACATATTAACCATCATTTTTCTTTCCATTTCTAAAGTCCTTCTCAAATTCTTAAACCAAACGCAATCTTTACTAATTTATGGCTCCCTATTAAGCTTCAAAAATGGTCAAAAGGGAAGAAACCTAGTTCTAACCTAGTTTTGCCTTCTATTCCCACTGATTCTCAGTCATCACTCTCCTCTTAAGCCATTCAAATCTATAACAAAAGATTCTGGATGAGCATTCATCTCCTTCTGATCAAGCCATCCAAGTTGCTAAAACTCTTGGCATCGATTTGCTGGGTCGTAAGGATGTTTTTCTCAATGATTTCATCAAAATTGAGCTAAACAACAAGGCTAAATTCAAAAAAATCAGCAATCGCAAGTGATGAAGATCATTTTGTGGAATGTTAGAGGTATTGGGAAGTCAGAGAAGAAAAGAATGGTCAAAAAGAATGATTCGGTCTATTTGGGAAATAGGCAACTTTCAATAGGAATTTTTTATACTGGACACTCAGGTGGTGGGAAACCAAAAAAGTGGTAAAGAATAAAGGATCTTATGGTGTCTTGAAAAGTGGATGTGGTTTTCATTCAATAATCAAAATTTGGAGTTTAAAATCAAATCAATTTGAGGAGAGTGGAATCCGAAAGTCTTTTAGGATGACTAATGTCTCTATGGGATCCGACAAGTGAGATTCTGTTGCAAGGGAATTGAATGATCTACTATTGGCTAGGGTGTTTTGAAGCAATGTAAATGCGTGAAGTTATGCTTCGTTGATGCCTTCGGCGAAATCGTAGCGTAGCAATAGTGTGTGAAGCTTTGTTTTGTTATTATTTTGGAAGTTGGCTTGAGTGCAGTAGAGGAGTCTATTGCAGCAGAGGTTTAGAAGTATTGTCGGTGGCTTTGGATTACCTGGGAAAAGGCTTTGAAGAATGTGAGTACGGAGGTATTTTAGTTGGTCAATTTTGAGAGATATGGGGTCCTAGTATGTTTTTGTTTACTAGTTTTTGTATTTTTGTTCTTAGTTGGTTGGTTACTGTAGCTTGCTTTTTGTGCTCCTTTCGGATACGATAGCCCTACAGTTCGGACTCCTGTGATTTTGAATCTGATTTCACAAGTACAATGTCAAATAGATAAACACAAATGAGTCCAAATCCGGCAAATCTTTTGGAAAATTGATTTTGAATCAAAAATGCCAAAAATAGACCGCTTTGCCAAATTATAGAGTCGCCACCTAAATATTTTTGAAAAATTTAGGAAACCAGAGACTCGTGCCAAAGGCCACTTATCTGTCATCACCAAAGTGTCTTGGTTTAGGAACTTAGGTATGAAAGGAGAAGGTCATGAATTGAGCACCCCACTTACTCGATCACAGATCAGCCTCTACTACTCATGATGTGAATCTTATGCACAGTATATGCTCTTGTTCTGATTATTATGCTAATTTACTATGTGATGTACACAAGTATAGACTAATTTGCAAAAGTTGGAACACTTTGATCTTATGTTTGTTTGAAACGAGTTTTGAATACGCATCACTTAAAAAGGTGAACTTGTATATACATTAGTCAAAACATCCCAATTTAAGCAATTAGCCTTCATCCACTGGCATTCAGACAGGTACATCACTTAAGCACTTAGCCTCATGGTATTATGCTTGATATGGAAACAATCACACGCATGCAATATGCTAAAGCAATAAATGCTCACCTAGTACTCCAAGGCAAGCCAAAAGAAATAAAACAATTAGAAAAATACATGCTCTAATATGCAAGTGACTAATGCAACACGTACAAATGCAACTACTAGTGTGATAACCATGTTCCGTATTATGCTAATTATTCTTAATTATGATTGTGATTATGTGTTTGATATGATCGTGAGTGCATTCATATGAATATATGTGGTTTTGAATTTCTATCTGTTCACCGTAGGAAAATCAGTTTGATTATCTGCTTTAGAATTCAAATCAAAGGCCCTATCGGCCATAGAATCCGAAATTGATTACGCCATTGCGATTAGCGTAATTTTTAGAGCCTACGGTGAAATTTAATTGAAAGTTTGTTCGGATCAAAATAATAATTAGATTCAGAACGATTAGTTAAGCTCTATTATTTAATTCTAATCACTTTGCATAAGAGAGCCTATAAATAGGCCTCTATACACACACAATTCCACTCTTTGAATTCATTTTTGTTGAGACTACACTCTAAAGAGAGGGTGTGTGGGTCGGTTAGAGAGAGAGAGGAGGCTCAAGTTGAAGAATTTACCAAGAAGCCTGAAGATCTTGAAGATCAATTCAAGAATTAACCATAAATTGGGTGATTAGAGCTTCTAGGTAAGTACTTGAGTATGAATTCATGAGTATAAGTTTGTAAATTTGTGTATTCAAGCTAGTTGGGTGATCAAGAACATCAATTGAGATGAAATTGAAGAATTTAAAGCTTATATGTACATGCATGTAAGAATTTTCCTGAAGTTATATAATTGAGCATGAAAAATATGATCCATGTAGAATTGTGGTTAAAGTTCATGCTTTTGATCATCATTTGTATCATCTAAGTTGAAAATGGAAGTTATAATTCACATACAAGTGCAATTCAGAGAAGCATGAGTGTTGGATGCATGAAATTGAAGTATTGATGATGGGTTTGATATGAATCATATGTGTATGCAAGTAATTCATGGAAATTAAGCTTCATAATGTTGTAATCTAGAATTTGTATCATGTTAGAAGGTTTGCATGTGAAGTATAAGTCGTGGTATGCAAGTTATTTGAGTTTGAATGCAAGTTTGAGCCTCAAGAACAGTTCTGGAAAACCCAAAATTTGGCATGTCCGCTCGAGCGGGGAAAGGTCTGCTCGAGCGGGGAAAGTGCCGCTCGAGCGTGAAATCTAAGCTCCTAGCAGTTTTGAAGTCAGTGATGTCCGCTCGAGCGGGGAGCCATGTAGTGTGACCTTCAGCTCGAGAGTCCGAATTCACGCTCGAGCGTAAGAATGAGGTAACCAGTACTTTTGCATGAGGACAAATGCAATCGTTTGTGACCCATTATGTTCATGAAATGTGTAGGGTCAAGCACGAGGACAAATCCACCGGCAGATCACTGTAAGTAATATCTTAATAAAGATATTTTGAAGTATGTTAATTGTCCAATTGCTTATTATAAGTCTTATAAGTTTGTTAATTTGAATTGTGGACAAATGTTTGTTTTTCCATATAGTTGGGCCAAAGGCCGTTGGATACAATTGATTGGGCCGAAGGCCATTTGACATGAATGGGCCAATGAATGGGCCAAAAGCCGTCGGATATGAATGAATGGGCCAATGAATGGGCCAGAGGCCGTCGGATATGAATGAATGGGCCAGAGGCTGTCGGATATGAATGAATGGGCCAATAAATGGGCCAAAGGTCGTCGGATATGAATGAATGGGCCAATGAATGGGCCAGAAGCCGTTGGATATGAATGAATGGGTCGGAGGCCGTTGGACATGAATGATTGGGCCAAGGGCCATTTGAAATACATGAATGAATTGGGCTCGAGGCTGTTCGTCAAAAGACAAAGTGGGCCAAAGGCCGTTTGATATGTTCGGGCTTGAATCGCCTAGTGTACTGAATAATACACGAAATAGAATACTAAATGGGCCCAAGGCTGTTTGATATATGTGAATCTCATTCGTGTACTTTCTTTATTTGATATTATTCACTGGGCTTTCGCTCACACTCATTCATGTGTATGTAGGTGAGCCAAGGGATGTCCAAACCTAGCCTTGGTGACATATGTGAGAAACAGTCAAGGTTTTGAAGAGTCAGCCCAACGTCTCACGCACGAGACTTGTCTTCGCCTCTTTTGTTCTTTTGTTATAGTTTTGTTATGTTGGCGAAAATATTGGATTACTTTCGTATATAAACTTTGGGTTTGACTGACTTAGACTTGAATGATCATGTATGTACAGTTGATATGTTAACTTCCCTTTTGATGTGAGTTATTAACGAATACTTATGTGAAATGTTATGATGTGCATATAAGCACAGCTCTATGGACAAAGTTTTAAAATTTTGCTTCCGTTTGGCCCCTTCACTCTGATGAGTTATGTCTTATATGGTTTGAGGCCGTAGGTAATCACTTGATTATTGGCCGGGT
The DNA here is from genome assembly GCA_025200525.1 of Camellia lanceoleosa. Lineage (NCBI taxonomy): Eukaryota > Viridiplantae > Streptophyta > Magnoliopsida > Ericales > Theaceae > Camellia > Camellia lanceoleosa. The sequence goes on along the minus strand of CM045770.1, from coordinate 101,295,065 downwards.
ATGTCCTTAACCCATAGGGGTGGGTTCGGGTCATGACAACTAGGCTCGGCTACTAGTATGGTATGTGAGTCAATTCAAGGCATGCAACAAAGCATGTATTCGAATAAGGAATTTGAAATTGACATTTGATTAGTATAATGAGTTGAATACTTATGCATGCAAGATGAATGGATGCAAGTCATGGAAAATGCTAATTAAAACATGATGTTCTATGCTATCGATCATAAGCGAGTAAATAAAAGGGAGAAAGAAATGGGGGTTGGAAGACATACACATTACTACAGTTTTGCCCTCATACAAGAGGGTCCGAATGAATGTCCTAATGAACTAACTATTACATCACCAAATAAATGAATTAACTACACTAGCTAATTATTACAAATTTAAATGAATCTAATTTATTAATTACAACATGAAATTAATTAACTAAGCTATTACAAGTTCAAATGAATGAATTAGTCTCAGTACAACATACTACTATTAACACACTTTAACGAGCCACAGGGAACGAAGAATCGTTCATGCATGAATGCAAATTTCCACCCGAAAATGCCCTTTGTTTGGCTGCCATAATGGTTCTGTTGTGCAGTCAGAAAATTGAACTATTTTCACCCTAGCCTCTACTCTGTTTTGCCATGAAAATGGCATTGCTGATCTAAAACAAAGTGGCTGGCTGGCCAAGAAAAGTGGTCGACCGTATAGTGAGATGGCCGGCCGGCCACTAGTTTTTTGCCACTACCTTGCTGCAACAGACATGAAACAAAGCACAAACAGAATATTTTTAGGGGATGTTTGTCCACCCTGCCTCTCCTTATCATCAAGCAAATCAAAGGAGAGATAGGCTTGATTTGCAAATCATCAATCGATGCAAACTCATTGCATGATGATCTATGACTCGAGGGACAAAATCTCAATAAATGATAATGAAAGACCCACAAAACATCCTCCCTATCATGGAATTGATCAAAGAAAGTGGTAGACCTTGAATCTTGAACCATTATCATCACTAAAGAGTATGAAACGGTTCAAGACTCAATGGGTTCAACTAACGCCCGATTGAACTCAAACTTGATTTTATTATCTTGTTACCTCCATTTTATTGCCTCTTTTACTTACCTTTCCATTCATTAGTCATTTTAGTCCAAGAATGAGAGTTAAGTCCACTAAATGGAAGGAAATGTCAAACAAGAAGTTGTTTTGAATATGAGAGAGATGTAATGCCCTGGTAATGCACCTCCGAAGAGATTAAACCATTAAGTATGGAAGGGTCTGTTTCTCATGCTTAAACAACACTCGTTTGAAACGACTCTCAAACAAATAAAAAGCCAAGAAATGAGGGAGAGTGCAGAGATGATTATGTGTGAACACAAGTATGAAAAGCATAAAATAAATGTTATCAACTCAAATAGGTTGGTGACTAAGGCCTAAACCACCAAACCTATGAGGACCACTACACTACGAGCCTATTGTATAAAGCATAAATGAATTATACACACAAAAACAGTCCTAAAGATAGCTGAAACAATGCTGAAATTATCATGGAAGAGCTAGAAAAGTAAGCACAAATTGGTGAGAATTAAAGCTAGTAAACAAACCAAAGGACTCCACTTTTTGGGACCTCAAAACCACATTTTTAGCGTCTAAAAAATTCTAAAAATTAGTAGGAAAAAGTTGAAAAATAGATGAGAAACACAAGGACAAAATCTTGGAAAATAAGGTTCAAAGAAGGGTGGTTTACCCCTCTACCTTTGATAGCTTTAAGCCACAAGTTTCAGTCCATAAAAACAGTAGAAAAATAGTCCAAAAACAGTAAGTAAAGATAGGGAAGAAATATTGTAAAGAAGCTAGAAGTTATACCTCTTGAAAAGGAGTAACACTTTGATTCACAAACCAACAAATTCTCACTCTCAAGTGCTGAAATTTAAGCTCAATAACCTCAGCAAGGAGCCCTAAAAATTTGGTTTAGGGAGTTTTGAATAGTGTATATAGGTTGCAAGATAGAGAGAGAGAGATATTTTGAAGAATTTGAACTCTTGAAATTTTTTCTAACCTAAAAACATAAGATATGGCTCTCTCTATATATAGAACAACTGGTTGATATCTTGGAAATATCTATATTGAGCCAGCTGGTGCAGTGCATGCACATGGGGGGACAGTTGGCAACAAATATTTTCTCTACCGGAACACCTGGCCGGCGGGCCAGGTGGGGGATGACCAACCACTAATTTCTGGCTAGCCGGGCACTAGTTGGACGGCAGGCCTCTAGGTGGTCAGGCTTGAAAAAATTATATTTTGGTCCAGAAGTGGTGCAAGGTTTGTAGGCTTCTAAGACTCAAAATCAAGGCTTTTTGTTGAGGAAATCGAGCGTTTGTACAACATAATTTTTGAAGCACCCCCAAAATAATATAATAAATCCAATTCGTAAGCGAAAGAATAATATAAATAAAATACTTTCATTCATCATAGTTTGTTTACGAATGTTAACACATGCGATATACATTCACAAATATTCATCCTGAATCTACAGCATGTGTTGCAACGATAAGAGAATTGAAAACTAAACGGGTAATAATATGCCCTATAGGCTTACATCTTTCCAAGTCATTACTTGGTTACACAAAAATGAGCCTAGCTCAATATAATTTAAAGCCCTTGGCTATACAAAATATAACAAAAGAAAGAAGCTCTTGCTCTTATAGGTCCCTCCAAGCTATTGCCCTGGAGGAGGCATATCACCAGCACTTGAAAATGGTTTTTCCCAAATAAGGTGAGCCAAAGCCCAACAGAAATAATCTAACACAATATATGAGATTTAACAAAAATATAAGTACAATGTGCATATATAATGCTTGTGACAAACTATTTACATTCTTATATCATCAAGAAGTATCGAGTTCATATCTTATTCCACTTTCCTTCAATTCATTTCAATTCATTAGCCAATTTCATTATCTTTCAACAACTCAATTCAGACTACAACTCAGTGGTTATCTAATCAACATAATTACCACACAAACACTTCAAATCTGTCATTTTACGGAAATTTCATCCATAGGATCGACACCCATGTATACACAAGATTTCGGGACTTTCACCCTAGACACTCCGACCAACTTAATTTCAATGAGTCCATCCCCTATCTCCTCCTAAACAATGGAGTACATCCCCTTTCTCCTCACAAACATCATACATATACAATGTATTTAAAACATAGTCATATTCAATGACAACCAACATCAGATTAGTTTCAATTTACCTAATCCACATGCAATTTCTACAACAATCATAGCTATTCTCTACCGATAGCCCAAAATAGATATTTCTAAGCAGATGTACAATCTTTTCAAGAGAAAAATTATTAAAATTTTCATAAGTGAAAGATAACACGTGTCCAACTCCACCATGTACATCAAAAATCATCCAATTGCACATTATCATTATCAATTTTAGTTATTTGTACAAAATAACCATTTAACCCTATTAGGGCAAAACTCTATTTTTCCATATATCAACCCAAATGGCCCAAATCAAGTATTTGACCACAATGCAACCTCACATTCAACCCCATAACCATTTATTTCACATTCATTTAGAAGTTCCTCTTTTTATTTCATACCCCAAATCCTAAGTTTGCTCAAACTACTCCCAAATCCCACCATTGCTACACAACGACAAATAACTAAGCTAAAAACCATACGAAAGTGTAGAAAACCCTTACCTCAAAGAGAGAAGACGAGCCAAGCAAGAGTGAAACTTCAAAGACGCCCAAATCCAACTCTAATCGAATCAAAATGGAGATCTTGAGATGGTCTAACTTTTTATCAAAGAGATTTTGGTGAGAAAATCACTAGAACTAGGTGCAAATGTAAAGAAAAAGAGAGCGCTTTAAAAAGAGAGGGAGTCTTAACTTTAGGTTTTAGGAAGAAAAGATTTGAAAAAGTGACGTAAAAAGTCATTTTCGCGATCTGATATACGCACATTCCTCTTGAGTGCAAGAAGTGCCGCTCAAGCATCAAACACAAAAAGTTGTTCCGCTCGAGCATAAGAAAGGCCGCTCGAGCGCCAAGACACAATGACTAAGACGCTCATCGCTCAAGCGTAAGAAATGACGCTCGAGCGTAGAAAACACACATCCAGTAGTTTTGCAGACAACAGACCAACGCTCGAGCGTAGGAAACGCTGCTCGAGCGTAGAAATCACTCTCCCAGTAGTTTTGCAGACCTACAAAAGTACTGAGTGTTTGCAAAGCCCGCTCGAGCGTAGGAAGTGCCGCTCGAGTGGAGGACCAAAATTCTGGGCAACTCAAGGTTTGAAAAACAAGCGACCAACCTGCCCAAACACAATCACAACAACCCAAAAGCCAATTTCAAAGAGATATAAGGGAAAAAAGAGGAAAAAAACAATATGAAAGCACTAAACCCGAGTCCGGAATACCACAAGAGTCAGGTCAAAATTGGGATCGTTATAATTTTAATCATTGGCTGATCAATCTAAGGCGCCCAAGTTTTAAGGGCGATAAAAAATGGGGTGTCTGCAGTTGCTAACCAACTTGTCGTGATGCTTGCAGATAATTGGGCTTGTTAAATGGTGCCAACTTTGTTGGATCATTCTACTTTGCTATGATGTTTGTGCATCCATCTTCTTTATTGATGTATATTGTCGTGCTTTGCATTCATCAATGAAGTTTCTTTTGCCGATCTTTAAAATAAATAAAAACAATACTATTCATATTACTATTTCATCTACCATATTAATAATTAACAATATTTGATCAACCACATTTATTGTGGTCAGCCACATGTTTTAAAACATAAGGTGATTATTCATACTTTGAATTATGCGACAAATATTTGATTTGATGTCTATCTAATCTCTTAAATATATATGAAAATGTAAGATTGTCCAAAAAAAAAAGAAAAAAAAAAGAAAGAAAGAAACATATTTGTTTATCCTTCATGAAGTAGGTGCTTCATGTTCAAGAGGTTTATGAAGTAAACAAACTTTTAAACTGTTCTATTCACTTAAAAAAGCCCTAATAGAGGGGTTTTGGCCACAAAAGCAATAAAATTAAATTAAATTAAATTAAAAAATTAAAATTTTTGTGACGTGTCTTTCAGTATTTGAAAACCTATCCTACATGCTTTGATTTGTCACTAGGTTTAATAAAATTTGTTCTTCAATGACAATAAAGTTATGTATCTAGAATTTTTTTATATTGTAGAATTTTTTTTTAAATATGTAATTTAGATTCTTTTTTTATATTGTAGGGGGATTAATTGAAATTACACATTAGGTTTTTTTAGGCATTTTTTTATGGCATTCAGTCTTAATAAGTTTCTATATATCTTTTTGTTTATTTGACATTAACGAGTCATTATAATTAATTAACTTATATGTAACATTAGGACACAATCAAAAGTAAAACATTCAAAATAAGTTTCTAGTGAAAGTGTAGACGTGTTAATGAAACGAGAAAAATATCATGTGTAACTCATATACCAATTTCATTAATGCCAATAGATGGAAGAGTAATATTGAAACTTGACTTTAAGTTTAAGAATTCAAGTGTTAAAATTGAAAGTGAAGGAGTTAAGTGCAAATGTATTGTGTACGCAGCGGAAAATGTTACACAAGACTAGATATCATGTCAGTAGACCAAGAACACATTGAATCCATAAGGAATATACGAAATTTGGGAGGATTCCAAGCTCATTACAAATACGTTTTTACTCTAAATTTGACTTTTTATTTACTTTCTACTCGTCCAATTATTCCAAAAATTCTTTAACTACTTGTTCTACATCAATAATTAACCCGCCACTAAAACTATTTGATAAGTCTTTTGTGATCCTGATTACAAGTCCCTCAACCTAGTACTCACTGATCAAATATACATAATAAAATTAATTTTTTTTTAAAAAAAAAAAGAGGAAATACCATTTTGTCTCCTAAACTATTATGCAAAAATCAATTTAGCACCCAGACTTCGATTATTTTAATTTGACACCTCAACTTTTTAAAATTTGATCAATTTTTCCCCCGCCATCTGTTTTCTTCTACAATCAAACGAAATGTGCTAAGTTGTCCCCTTAAACTATTATTTGGAAGGAATATAAAAGGCGTTGGCTTCCAAATCAAGTTATAGTGTTGAACAGTTGACTAGGGTTCCTTTCTCTTGCAAATCAAACTTAGGGTTTTCAAATTTCTCACACAATATAGAAATCAAGGTTTAGCATTCAACGAAGGTCACAAAATCACATTGGAAATTGATATTGAATGATGGGTTGGGTTCGGAGAGAAAAGGATGGCAGTCGAACAAATGGAGCACATGTTCATGGTATTTATGTCAAATATTTGTTTATTTGTTGATTTTATGCTTATTGAACATCGATTTGTTATGTAATACTAATTTAATGTGCCTTTTTTAAAATAAATCTTTGTCCCTACAACCTTACATTAGAAACCACATTGATACAATAATGCATTGTGAGATAACCAAGCATATCCATAGGTTTCTCTTTCTTCCATTCCTTGTATGTAGTTTTGCTTCAACTTATTGACCTTCTTGAACAACCCAGGGATGATCTGCACTACCTGTGACACATAGTTGGGTCTTTCCAGGTGAAGTGATTTCAACCACTATTGGGACAGTTGAGAAACCTCCTACCAGGATTGCATTAGTCCATGATGTTTGTATCATCCTTCATCGTCCACAAAAGACGCACCACGTCTTCCATGCCACTTGAGGTCCATCTTTTTTCAATTGATTTCCTTCTTTCCTAATTTCTTGACCCTCAATTGTTTCTCATTTTCTCTCTCAAACTCTAAGGCAAACATGCTTTGTTTTCTTTTCTCTATTTCTGTATTAAATATCTAAAGGGGAATGACTGGAAATGGCGGGAAAGCCTTTACTTTCCCTCCAAATAATAGTTCAGGGGGACAACTCAACACATTCTATTTGATTGTAAACGAAAATAGACAGTAGGGGTAAATTGATCATACTTTTTAAAAAAAATTGGGTGTCAAATTAAAATAATACGAAATTTGGGTGCCAAATTGATTTTCGCATAATAGTTTGAGAGGTAAAATGATATTTCCTCTTAAAAAAATGGTGTATAATCTAATGTTTATAAAAGCAAAACTGCAAGTAAAAGTATAATTTCAAGTAAACTACTATTCAGCAAATAATAATAATAATAATTTTTTAAGTTATAAAACATTATTTTGTAACCTAGGTGTTCATAAACAAAGAAAAGTGTCACGCCTCAATTTTGACTCAAACTATATTTTTAAAAACAAAAATAAGTTAGAAAACATAATTTTTAAACCTATAGGAAGAACACAATTTTTGGAAAAATAAGGTGATATTTGAAAATTTAATTCAGTAGTTAAAATTAAATATATTAAGTGCTACTCTAAAAATATTAAAAACTCTTTAGTGTACTTTTCCCAAATGTGACACTCTAACGTGGCGGGTATGATCTGACACTAAAAAATTATTTAGTATATTTTTTCCAAATGTGACACTCCAATGTGGCGAGCAAATAAGTCATTATACATCCAAAAGGACTAAATGGATCACAAGAAAAAAAAAATATAGGACTATATGGATTACAAGTCCAAAATATGGGACTTATTGGTAAATCTCCCTTAATTAAACTCGTTTGGTAATCAAAATTGATATTACTTGAAAATTTAAGTGTCTCTTAAAATATAAACTTAAAGTTAAGAAAATTTTAAGTGATATATAACTTATTTAATTTTGACTGAATTTATAAATACTAAATATAAGCCTAGATGTACACTATTATAAACTCAACCACTGTCGCTACCACTATTACTACTACTACCACCACCACTAGTATCATGCCACTGCAATCGCCACCACCACTACTGCTACCACTATGACGCCCCAAAAATTCGAGAACATCAAGCGATACATTAACAAATAATTATAGGGTTTTTCTAAGGTTGAAAGCATAGGAAACGTCACTAATACGTCCTTTGATCAATATTAACCAAGTAAGATCCCAGGAAGGTTGGAGGAGTCAATTTCCTTCCTAAGTTTAATCACCTTAGATAGCAAAGCTACTTTTTTGACAGATCTTAACTAGATATTAACACTAGGTCTACATAAGTCGACGAAAATATAAGGGATAGGAAATACAAAAGATTTATAAAATAATAATTATAAAATCATGTCTTAAATACAACAGGAGATTTAACACTAATACGTTTACAAAACTAATTTCTATTTCTCCTAGGGTAGCCATACATCTTCAAATGCTTCAGTTTTGCCTTTGACCTACTAATAATCTTCAATACTTGGCATGAAATGCCATGAGCTTTGAATTCCCAGTAAACACACACACACCCCACCCCTTTTTCCCCAATCCAATACACAGTCTTAATATAGGCATACACATAACATACAGCAGTAGCAATAATCGAACTGAGCTTATAATAGGTTTCATTTTCAAGGTTAGCCGTTCATTAAGTAAGTTCTAGGCGATTCCCTATGGAATTTTCCGTTCCTACCCAACCATTAAGTAATGGAACACGAAGCTATTTGAACCTCCCCTTGGCCCTATACCAAGATAAGCACCAAGGATGTCTACGCCCTGAATTATATACTCGAGTTGTAACATCAATGGTCTACCAAGGAGCAACGGCCTTCCAGGGACACAAGTCCTGTGTAAGACCCTCACTGCCACCCTTATTCCATAACCAAATTCGTAGATAGTCAGAATACGCCTCGTTGCATGTTAGGGTATCGTGACACACTTGCGCAAGATTTAGCTTACTTAGGAAACACATCCCACCATCAATTCCATGTAAACACAACATTTTCTTATAATACAATTCATCTAATCGAAACCCAATTACCACCCTAATTAAGTTTCCCATTGTGTTAAATGTTTTAAGTTAAGGTTAGAATAATTTATCGGGACAATAATTTCCATACAAGTATGAGCATCATTGTAACGCCCCCAACAGATACAACATAAATACATCAACAAATGAAGGGCAAGTGTTAGCAAGATAGCAAGTGCACGGCTATAAAAATCTAGCTCGGCTTTTAATTATCGAAGCTTGTTTGTTGCTCGGTCATAAAGCCTAGGTTGTTAGGCCGGTTCTGGACCTTAGTCCTACAAATTGTCCATCTATCTCGGTTCAATGCTCCTACGGCTCTCTAGTGCGATGTGAATCACTCGAAGGGATCACAAACATATTTTAGCCCGATTAGAATCAATTTCTGGAACGAAAGCTGAACTTTTGCTCGGTCTTGTCTAGAATCGATGTTGTTCATCCGAAATGTGATGACCGGGTGCATCACTAGTTTCCCTTTCCCTTGTTTAACCTTGGATTTACCCGAATAGAGTGTCGGGTTAAATTGGAGCCTTGTTGAGTGTTTGGGGTTTGTGTTGCACAGAGGGTTTTTCTCAATGTAATTCTTATTCTCGTCTTTATTCAGCGTCAAAGTTCCTTTATTCCGGAGAGTACGAGGTCAGGTCCAGAGCGCCCGACAAATGAGTCAGAAATTTTTGGGCTGCTAGGCTAGGGCCGCACTTGCTGTGAGAGAGACTGCACGTGCGATAAGGGGGAGGCTTCAGGGGGTTGCACACTGTCTAAAGGGGCTCGTGCAGAGTGTGGTGAGGAAGGGGGCACCGCACGTGCGGGGGTAAAGGCCGACGTCTTGAAGAGGCGCTGCACGTGGGAGGCGCCACGCGCAGCATGTGCAATCCGAAACTCGATTTTTTTTATGTCTTTTTGTCGAATTGGACTCACATTTAGGGTCTCTCTATCTCACTCTAAACCCTATTTTTCTCCCCCTTCTCTCTAGAAAACCTCCTCAAACACCAAAACTCCTTGATTTTGCAATCCCTTGGATCTAGATTCATCATCATCCTCATCTCTCCCTCACAAGCTTTGAAGATCAAAAGCTAGGGCTCATCTTGGAGTAATGGAAATTGAAGAGTCTTCCACTTTGAATCTAGGGTTTCACCTTCTCCTCTTCATTGAACTTTGAGGTAGGGATTTCTTGAGTTATAAATACAAGTTTTGCTATTTTGATGATGATTTAAAAAATTTCTTCTAGTTCTTATGTTGATTTCAACATTGTGATTCAAAAGTGTAGAGAGTTTTAAAAGTGGGTTTGTATCTTAATCCTTTTACTAATTTTAGAGGGCTACCTTCTATTAAGCTTAAGAAAAATGGTTTTGATAGGGTTTCACTAAGGAAATGAGAAAATGTTTGGTTTTGATGAAAAACCCTAGAAATTGGGGACTTTTGGAAAAATATGGAAATGTCCATGGAATTCCTTCTTTTCTTTTGATAAAAAGATGAATGAGTATAGATTCCATAATGTGGTTTGCAAAAAGGGAAATCTTATTAACATATTGAAATGGAGAATTTATTTTAAAAACTATTGTTAAATAAATGATGATATATGGTTGTGAGATGGCAATTTTTATGCACTATGGATTTTGAGAATTTTAACATTAGAGGTTAATGTTTGAAAACACTATATGTAGTCTTGAAGAGACTAGACTGTTAAGACTTGTGAAATGTGAAATTGTAGCTATGTGTTGATGACATATGATTATCTTGTGAAAGAACATTTAAGAGAAGAAATGAGAAATGTGAATGTTGACATTGTTGTAGAGATATTTGACAAATGGAGAAATGTTGTGAGGCATGGAGAAATCATAATATTGCATACTCATTTAATTTAATATTATGCATTGTAAACTTGGATTGAATATATTTATTTCATGAATGGAAAAGGCTTTGTAATAAGAACAACGGTAATGTGTATGGGGTAAATACGTTAGGTAAGCCCGATTAGGAGGTGTAGATGAAATGATAAGTTGGCCTGAGTGTCCGGAGTGAAAGACCGAAAACACGCGCGGAGGAGGTACCACTTCCCTTCCGGTTAGCAACCGGTAAAGTGGGGTTATTGGTAGTGCTTATTGAGCCTACTTGCAGACACCAACCTAAGGATTACCTGAGTCGTATTTACCGCCGCTATTGTCTAAAATTGAAAGTTTTGAAATGTGTTGAGATTGCAAGCTTTTATTGAAAAATGGTAATCTTCAAAAAGAGCATGAAATGAAATTTCTTTAAAATGGCATGGCATGGCATTGACATTTGTATTCTTCATTGAGAATTTGTATAACTGTATATACTTTGTAAGAATTCTCTACTGGGCTTTATGCTCACCCTTATGGGACTTTGGTGCAGGTAAAGACGTAGTGATCCCGCCAAACTGAGGGCATGGATATGTTTTGGTGAAGAGTAGATTGCTCTCATTTTGTTGTGAATTTTTTGTAAGCCAAGAGCTAAACATGTGTGGGTCCGAGAGACCATTTTGTGTAACCGGGCTATTGCCTTGGAAGATGTAAGCCCTTAAGGGCATTTTAATTGTTTTGAGACTAGACGTTTCACATGCTATAGATTCATATGTTCTCCTTATCATTGAATATATATCCGCATATGGAACTTTTGTATAAAACCTTGGAGATTTATGATGTAAAGGTTGGAGAATGGTTATATCTAATTAATGAATGTGGCATGATGTATTATGCATGTTGGGTTTATTTGGGGACGTGACAACTTGGTATCAGAGCTACCGGGTTTGAATACTTGGGGCTCGCGGGAAGTGGTGGTTTTGCCACAATGGGTTCATTTCGCATGATTAGTAAATGTTTAGCTTTTGTGATTGCGTAATAACATGCTTATGTGACTATATGGGCATGGGATTAGACTTTTGGGATGTTATTTGCGCCTATTAGATTCCTTGAGGTCTTATTAGAAGGGTACTTGATCAATACTAATTCTACTAAGAATTCTTGGTTTCTCATGGGACGAATCTCATCACTAAAGGATAATTCGTATGTGTTTATGTGACTAATTGCTTATGTGGAATGAATTGAATTGTTGTGTTATAGGATATGTATAATTGTTGTAGTTTAACGTGTGAGGCAAGTTACGAGCACATTTGGAATTATTTGCTAAATTATCTATCTTGTTCCTTAATTAGGATTTCAGGAAGGGTTCAAAGTCGTGGTGGTACAGGCGGAAGACGTGGTAGGGGCCGCCGGGGCATGCATGGGGTACCGGTCCATGAGGTTCCGATTCAAGAAGAGGGTTTAGGCCAAGCTAACATAGCCGAGCAAGTGGGGCAAGCGAAGTTACCGGGGTAAGCAGGCCAAGCCGCAATAAGGGCCCTAGCCCGGGAAATGGCGGGGGCATTGAAGGAGTCCATGAACATACTTAGGGCGGCCCAAGCTAGGGAAAACGCCGTAGAGACAAGGGCAAGCTTCCTCACGAGGGAGTTTTTGCGGGCTAAACCGGATGAATTCCATGGTGGCCCCAAGCCTAAGAAAGTGGATGAATGGCTCGAACAGACAGTGAAGACATTTGAGATGCTTCACATAGAAGACAGTGAGCTTAGAGTGACTCTTGCAAGTTACTATCTCAAGGGGGACGCGGGGCAATGGTGGAAGTATGCCAAGGGCCGAATAGAACTGCCATGGGAGGCGTTTGTTGTGGCCTTCCAAGACAAGTACCGACCTCCCACTGCTAGGGAGAGGTTGAAGCAGGAGTTCCAGGACCTTAAGCAACTCAACATGTCTGTGGCCGAGTTCGAAGCGGCCTTTTCTAGTTTGTCCCGGTTTGCACCGGAGTTGGTAACGACGAAAGAACGCCATTGCATTGAGTTTGAGAAGAAGTTGAGGACGAAGATTTTGTTCAAGGTTGCCGGGAACATGATCCGGAATTATGATCACCTTGTGGAGGCGGCCGCACATGTAGAGATTACCGTGGAGGCCGAGGAGGAGAGACTTTAGAATTTGAGGTCTAGGGGCCACGGGTCACAGGGAGACTATAGGCCCAACAAGAAGAGTAGAAACACCTTTTCATCCTAGTCCCAGCCACAACAATCTAGATCCACTTTCCCCTTTCCTAGTGCGGGCCTAGGAAAGAGTGCACCGAGTGGGTTTTCTTGCTTCAAGTGTGGCCAACCGGGTCACAAGGCCTTTGCATGTCCACAAAAGGGAGGTGAACAACAGATGTTGCCACCACCACCACTTAACCAATCTCAGAGTCAGTCTCAGAGTAGGGGTCAGGGGCCTACTTGCTATCTGTGCGATCAGTTAGGGCACATGAAGAGAGCTTATCCTCAATTGGAAGGCGCATCTAGCACATCAGGGTCTTGGCAGACTCAGAGCCATCAACAAGCTCACTCAGCTCAGACTTCACGAGTTCATCAGGGAGCCGCTTCGGCTCAGTCAGTACAATAGGCCTATACTCCGAGGGATGAGCAAGTTAATCAGAGGTCACAGGGGTGCGTGTACGTTGTTGCCACGCCAGAGCAGTTGCCAGGATCCTCGGTTGTGAGAGGTATTTTTATTGTATGTAATTCTTTGGCCAATGTGTTGATAGATAGGGGTGCTGTGGACGTCCCCGAACGTCCCAGGAAGACGAACCCCCGTTCTGTTCATATTGGGCTTACTACAGTTCGGACTCAAATTGTCACGGTTCTTAATCTTGAACCAAAGAGTCCAAATCTGGCAAATCGTTTTGAGAAAATAGATTTTTGAAAAGAAGTGCCAAACATAGACTGCTTTGCCAGATACAGAGTCGCCACCTAAATATTTTTTAATGGGGAAATTTAGGAAACCCTGACTCGGTGCCAAAGGCCACGTGTCTGTCATCACCAAAGTTGCCTCGGCTCGGGAACTTGGGTACGATCGGGGAAGGTCAACTATGAGCACCCCTCTCGCCGGTCCGAAGACCGGCCTCTACTAACCATGATATCCATTTTTGAAAACGTTATGTGTTCTTATTCCGGTTATTAGCCTAGAATTACTATGTTATGTGTACAGCAAACAAGTATAGACTAGATTGCCTAATTTGGAAATAAGCATTGCATATCCGTTTATTTGGAAAATGCTTTGGAATTTGCTACTCGCAGGTAGGCTAAAACACGAATTTCAACGAGTTGTTCCAACTCAAACAATCCAACCTTCACCCACAGGCAATCAAACAGTTTATTTCACATAAGCACTTAGCCACATGGTAAGCATGCTGTCATGTTAACACTCACACGCATGCGGTATGCTAAAGCATGAAATACTTACATCGTACTCCGTGCCAAAACAATAAACTAGTTAGAAGACATGCATGGTCCTAGTTCATGTCAATTTTGACTAATGCAACACATGCAGGATGCAATTAGAGTAGGCTCGGCTAACCTATACATGGCATGTGAAATGTAATCAATTGATGCACGTATTCAATTTGGAATTGAAGTACCAATGCAGTTAGCGTGATGCGCCGAGCCCGGTGCATGCAAGACAAATGTATGGATGCACGCATGCATAGCATAAGGTATGCTAATTTAAACATGCCCTAATCTACCATCATAAGCGGGTAAATAAAAGGAAAGAAAGAAGTGGGGATTGGAAGACATGCACACATACGCACCCACACTTATTACAGATTCGCCCTCGCTCGGAGGGACCAAAAGAATATACAAATTAATTAACCTACAAGCTAATTGATTATTACAGACCACTTAATTAATTAACAAATTAACTAAGCTAAGGAAAGCAGTAAAAGGCCTCGGGAAGCGGGTCCAATGTAATGCATGCTCGGGTTCCACTCGGAAGCGCACTGCCATGCATAGACTGCCTCTGTTTTTCCTGCTCTGCCTCTCTGAAGACTGCCAAAGTCTCTGAATTGCTTCCCTGAACATTGGGAGACACCACCGGCTGAGTAGAATCTCCACCGGCAGTGGGATGTGGTCATCGGCTGTTGATGAAGCCATCGGCCATCTATTAATTGCCGGTCGGCACTAGGTGTGGTCGATCGGCAATAAGTTCCTGCAGAACCTGTTTGACAGCAGCAGAGGACAGAGCTTTGCATGGCAATGCAATTCAAGCCATGTATGCACCAACCAAGCCCCTTATCATGTGTATGACATCAAAGGGACATAGTTCTTGGTTCTCGGACCATCAATTGTGCATTTCCATGCGTGATGGCCCAAGGGACCAAGTGTGCACATTTTCATGTCAAATGAAATGCAAACAAACAAGAAAAGGCCCACTCCCTATCACTTGATCAAGGGACAAGGCATGCATACTAGATAGAATGCAACCTAGGCATGCAAACTAGCATGGAATATGATCATGAGAGCAAGTATGCAAGCATGAATATGGACAATGAACAAGCATGCAACAACATGTTAAGTGGCTAGAGGAGAGAATACATGCCAAATGTATTACAACCTAAACATGCGACAACATATCATGCAACTCAAGTGATGCAACAAAATGCAATTACACTTGGTATGCAACACAAGGTGAAATGGGGCAAACGTGTGATGATATGCAAGGCATATGTGCAATAACATAAGAGGATGGTCTTACACTAATTTGGGCAGCCCTATATTAGGTCCAAAATAGTGGCCAAAGCTTAAGAAAATGAGACCAAACACACATACACACATGCACGTGTTAAGGCCTAAACACTTAAACATCAAAGGACATCTTTTAAGCACACTTAAAAGGGAATAATCATGGACATATGACATGTATTAAGCTCTGAAAATCATGCAAGAACATGGTGCCAAACCAAGCAAACAAGATAGGCTAAGCATGCAACAAATGGCCCAAGTACTTGAAGCAAGTCAAGGGTACTCAAACCATGGCTAAGCCAACCAAGCCTCAGAAGGCCAAGAAGGCTTAAAACAGGTCCAAGGCAGACCTAGACCATGCAAAGGGAGCCCCCTAGATGGCACTTAAATGGCTCGAATTCAAGAGCATGCACAATGGCCAAAACATGGAGCATACAACACAAGCTTTCAAAGCATCAAAGAGGCATCCAAGGCAAACATGTGAGCATGTTAAATGGACTGAAATAGCATGTTAAATGGTTCCAAACCACTGAAATGATACAAGCAAGGCATGCTACACACTCACACACTTAAGGCTAACAAGCCAAAATGCAAAGAGGCTATACTAAGCATGTCATGGCCAACCAAAATGACTAAGGACAGACCTCAAACATGGCAAAATAAACACAAAAGCTTCACAAAGCCAAGCCTAAAACATGCTAGAACGATGGTTCACAATCTAAGACATGTTAAGGCAACAACAAGGCATTACATGGCATGTATGTTAAACTAACATGGTGTACCAAAACCAACTTAATACAAAGTTATATTATGGCAATATAAGCATAAAATAAAGCCATGGCATAATCAACAAACATTCAAACATGATGCTCCCTCAAGAGGCCAAAATATGCCCTTTTCAAGGACAACAAGGAGAGGGGGTGGCCCTCTCCTTCTTGGGACTTCAAGGCACCATTCTTACCACTAAAATCCCTCAATATTTCAGTGGTGAGGAGGCCCAAACACCAAAGTCCCGGAGCTCACTCAAAATAGCACAAAATGGGGCCTCTCAAGGCTTAAGAGGGGTCAAACACCTCCAAACCACAAAACACTCTAAATAAACTATTTAGAGGGCTTAAAGACAGAACTTTTATGTATTAAACACTAAGCTTGAAAACAATTCTAAGATGGTCAAAAATACAATGCAAAAGTGGGGTAAAAAAAGGCTAGTGTCTTACCCTTGTAGACCACCTTCAAAAATAGTGGACCAGCAGCCCCTTGAGCTCCAAACCAGCTTCAAAGCTCCAAAAACAAGCCTCAAGAACCTCAGTTCCAAGAGGATGGTGTGATGGTAGGTGTTTATGCACAAAACTAAGCCTAAAACACACATAATGGCAAGAAAGGAGAGGTATAGATATAGGTTAGATACACTAACTTAAACCCTAAAACCAGAGTCCTCTCACTCTCTTCTCTAACTTTTTTTATAACCCTCAAGCCAAGAGAGGAGGGCTCCTCTTATAGAGGAGCCAATCTTGTAAAGCTTCCAAGGTAAGATAACAAGAGGGCCATCCCTCCATACACGTGTATGGAGGGGAAGCAAATGCAAGACAGCTGTGCTAAAATATCTGCAAAAGCAGATGCACAGTAGTCGGCCGGCCAAAGATGTCATTTTGACAAAATTGACTGCCGACCAGCAACAAAGAGTGCCGACCGGCAATATACATTGCCGATGGCAACAAAACACCAGCCGGTGGCCTCTAGCCATGGCCGGTGATGTGTGGGGATGCCTCACAGGGCATTCCCTGCCCCTCCAAGGCAAAAAACAAGTGTTTGGTGCAAAACCAGACACTAAACAGTCGAGTTCGGAGATCCTGAGGCAAGGCACGTAGCCGAGACCTCCGGGAACTCCAAACGAACACAGACATGGATGATCACCGAGTGTTCAAAGGGTGACGTCCAAGTCTTGAGGACGGTCAAAAATGGGGTGTCTACAGGTGCGTCTCACTCATTCATATCTGCTGCATTCGCATTTGTATTAGGGTTAGAGGCGGCACAGTTAGCGTCTCCACTCAGAGTTGAGTCACCAATTGGGGGTACAGTTGACTTAGATCAGGGGTGTCGCGATTGTGAGATAGAGGTTGCTGGGCGTCGGCGCCCATTTGCTTTTGTGTTGCTAAACATGTCGAGTTTTGATGTCATCTAGGCATGGATTGGTTGTCTTCGTATCGAGCAGTGATTGATTGTTTTCTTCGGAGGGTCACAGTGTGCACCTCGGGTGGTGATTGTTTTTACTTTTTGGGGGATAGGGTTGATCGGGTTTTGTCGCCAATATTCGATCCTCGTAGTAGGAACGAGCCTAGCGGTCTTCTTGCTGCTCTCTTGGATGGTGAGAGTGATGGGACTCGAGTTGAGTTGCCAAGGGTAGTTTGTGAATACCCAGACGTGTTTCCCAAAGATCTTACTAGCTTGCCACCCCACCGAGAGATTGAGTTCACCATCGACTTAGTGCCTGGAATAGCACCAATTTCTATGGCGTCGTATAGATTTGCACCTGCAGAGTTGCATGAGTTGAAGATTCAACTCCAAGAGCTTTTAGACAAGGGCTTCATTCGCCCTAGTACGTCACCTTGGGGAGCGCCGGCTCTCTTTGCAAAGAAGAAGGATGGGTCGTTGCAGTTGTGTATCGATTACCGCAAGTTGAACCGAGTTATCGTTAAGAACAAGTACCCTTTACCCAAAATAGATGACTTGTTTGATCAACTTAGAGGGTCTTGTTGCTTTTCAAAAATAGATTTGAGGTCGGGGTATCATCAATTGAGGGTCCGGGAGGAGGACATCCAGAAAACGGCCTTTCGTACGCATTATGGCCACTATGAGTTCCTTGTAATGCCATTTGGGTTGACTAATGCACCAGCTTCTTTCATGGATTTGATGAACCAAATTTTTAGGGAGTACTTGGATCCTTTTGTGGTTGTCTTTGTGGACGACATCCTAATTTATTTCACTTCCAAGGAGGAACACGAGGCTCACTTGAGGGTAATGCTTGACTTGCTTAGAAAACATCAGTTGTATGCTAAATTTGAGAAGTGTGAGTTTTGGCTCACCGAGGTGAAGTTTTTGGGCCATGTAGTGTCAAGTGAGGGAGTAACCGTAGATTCGTCAAAGATAGATTCGATACAAGATTGGGAGCAACCTAAAAGTGTTTTTGAGATCCGGAGTTTCTTGGGATTAGCGGGGTACTATCGACATTTTGTGAGGGACTTCTCTAGATTAGTCGCGCCTTTGACTAGGTTGACTAGAAAGGGGGTTAAATTTGTGTGGAGTGAGGCTTGTGAAAAGTCTTTCCAAGAGCTTAAAACTAGATTAACTACGGCACCGGTGTTGATCATTCCGGAGAGAGGTTTGGGTTACACCGTTTATTGTGATGCGTCTTGGGGATGGGCTTGGTTGTGTTTTGATACAAGAGGGAAAGGTTGTAGCCTACGGTTCACGGCAGTTGAAAACCCATGAGAAGAATTACCCTACCCACGACTTAGAGCTAGCAGCAGTAGTGTTTGCCTTGAAAATTTGGAGACATTATTTGTACGGCGAGAAGTTTGAAGTTTTCTCCGATCATAAGAGCTTGAAGTATTTGTTTTCCCAAAAGGATTTGAATTTACGCCAACGGAGATGGATGGAATTTTTAGAAGATTATGATTTTGAGCTACACTATCATCCGGGGAAGGCTAATGTAGTGGCCGACGCCTTAAGTCAAAAAACCGTAAGTAGTTTGGCGAGTGTGGCCATTCGGGAGTGGGCTATGTTGGGTGAAGTCGGAAAGTTTGAATTGCAATTGGGTGAGTCCGAAAAGGGTGCAACATTGTTTACTTTGAGTGCTCAACCTATCTTGATTAGCAAAGTCATAGAGGCACAACAAGGGGAACACGAAGTAGAGTTAATTCGTGATAGAATCTCCAATAGGAAGGAAGAGAAGGGTTTGAACATTCACTAGGATCAGAGTGTACCTTACCTAGATCGTCTGTTTGTGCCTAAATCTTGCAGGAAGGAAGTGCTTCGGGAGTTCCATCACTCACACCTTGTGGTACATCCAGGAGGCACCAAAATGTATCGTGACCTTAGTCGTCAGTTTTGGTGGAGAGGTATGAAGCGGGATGTCGCATCCTTTGTGTCCAAGTGCCTTACTTGTCAGCAAGTGAAGGCCGAGCATCAAAGACCAGCGGGTTTGTTACAACCCTTACCAATAGCCGAGTGGAAGTGGAAGCACATTACCATGGACTTTGTAGTTGGGCTTCCTAGAACACAGCGGGGCAATGATGCCATTTGGGTAATTGTTGATAGGTTGACTAAGTCCACACATTTCATTCCAATGCGTACTAGCGACTCAGTCGAGCACTTGGCAGAGTTGTATGTTAGAGAGATAGTTCAACTTCATGGGGTTTCGGTAACCATTGTGTCAGATAGGGATCCTTGTTTTACCGCCCGGTTATGGCAAAGCCTTCAAGAGGCGTTGGGAACTAAATTGACTTTTAGCACCACTTATCACCCTCAAACCGATGGGCAGTCGGAATGCACCATTCAAATTTGAAGGACATGCTTAGAGCTTGTGTCCTAGATTTCAAGAGTTCTTGGGAGAGGCATTTACCATTGATTGAATTCGCCTACAACAATAGTTACCAAGCTAGTATCGAGATGATACCATTTGAGGCCTTGTATGGCCGACCTTGTAGATCACCTGTTTGTTGGGCCGAGGTGGGGGATGCACCGTTGTTGGATCCGGAGATTGTTAGAGAGACAACTGAGAAAATTTCTCTCATTCAGAAGAGGTTGGCTACAACCCAAAGCCGGTAGAAAAGTTATGCCGACAAGAGGAGACGACCTTTATCTTTCGAAGTAGGTGAGCATGTTTTCCTTAAAATCTCACCTAGGCATGGTTTAATGAGGTTTGGCAAGAGTGGGAAGTTGTCTCTGAGGTTTATTGGGCCTTTCGAGATATTGGAGAGAATCAGGGAAGTGGCATATTGGTTAGCTTTACCGTCACAACTTTCGGGAGTTCACAATGTGTTTCATGTATCCATGCTTAGGAAGTACGAACCCAACCCTTCTCATGTGTTGGATTGGGTTGATTTGGAGGTAGATGAAGATGCCTCTTACGAGGAGCGACCGATTCAGATTTTAGATATCTGAGAGCAAGTGCTACAAGGCAAAAACATACCTTTAGTGAAGGTGTTGTGGAGACACCATGGAATTGAGGAGGCAACTTGGGAACGGGAAGCAGAGGTCCGCTTCAAGTATCTGGATTTATTTTGAGCATGTTTAGTTATTTTGTTTTAAATTTGTAATGTCCCCTAGTGTTGAAGGGAAAAAGTGTTGAGATGTTGATCACATGTTGTTGTATGAATTGTTAACCTAAGCATGAGATTGTGAAAGGATGAAATTTTGTTAAATGTTTCGTTTCGAACGCCTACTATGAGTAATTGTCAATTTTGATGTAATAATGAAGATAAACATGATAAGCGTTGATTGAATATCGGTGTCGCTACTTGAAATCGTGAAAGCATAGTTAAAACAAACACAGGATCTTTGTTTGATTTGTTGGCCATAATTGCTAGAGCCTTCTTGGTTGGATTGTTTAAATTTCGAGGACGAAATTTCCTATGGTGGGGAGGTTGTGATGACCGGGTGCATCACTAGTTTCACTTTCCCTTGTTTAACCTTGGATTTATCCTAATAGAGTGTCGGGTTAAATTGGAGCCTTGTTGAGTGTTTGGGGTTTGTGTTTTCCAAAGGGTTTTTCTCAATGTAATTCTTATTCTCGTCTTTATTCGGTGTCGAAGTTCCTTTATTGCAGAGAGTGCGAGGTCAGGTCTGGAGCGCCTGAGAAACGAGTCAGAAAATTTTTGGGCTGCTGGGCCAGGGCCGCACGTGCGGTGAGTGAGGCCGCATGTGCGGTAAGGGGGAGGCTTCAGAGGGTTGTACACTGTCTAAAGGGGCTCGTGCGGAGTGAGGTACAGAATGGGGCACCGTACGTGCGGGGGTGAAAGCCACACGTGTGGGGAGGGGCGCCGCACGTGCGGCAAACGGGCAGTCCAAAACTCTGTTTTTTTTAAGTCTTTTTGTCGAATTTGACTCACATTTAGGGCCTCTCTATCTCACTCTAAACCCTATTTTTCTCCCCCTTCTCTCTAGAAAACCTCCTCAAACACCAAAACTCCTTGATTTTGCAATCCCTTGGATCTAGATTCATCATCATCCTCATCTCTCCCTCACAAGCTTTGAAGATCAAAAGCTAGGGCTCATCTAGGAGTTGTGGAAATTGAAGAGTCTTCCACTTTGAATCTAGGGTTTCACCTTCTCCTCTTCATTGAACTTTGAGGTAGGGATTTCTTGAGTTATAAATACAAGTTTTGCTATTTTGATGATGATTTAAAAATTTTCTTCTAGTTCTTATGTTGATTTCAACATTGTGATTCAAAAGTGTAGAGAGTTTTAAAAGTGGGTTTGTATCTTAATCCTTTTACTAATTTTAGAGGGTTTCCTTCTATTAAGCTTAAGAAAAATGGTTTTGATAGGGTTTCACTAAGGAAATGAGAAAATGTTTGGTTTTGTTGAAAAACCCTAGAAATTGGGGATTTTTGGAAATATATGGAAGTGTCCATGGAATTCTTTCTTTTCTTTTGATAAAAAGATGAATGAGTATAGATTCCATAATGTGGTTTGCAAAAAGGGAAATCTTATTAACATATTGAAATGGAGAATTTGTTTTAAAAACTATTGTTAAATAAATGATGATATATGGTTGTGAGATGGCAATTTTTGTGCACTATGGATTTTGAGAATTTTAACATTGGAGGTTAATGTTTGAAAACACTATATGTAGTCTTGAAAAGACTAGACTGTTAAGACTTGTGAAATGTGAAATTGTAGCTATGTGTTGATGACATATGATTATCTTGTGAAAGAACATTTAAGAGAAGAAATGAGAAATGTGAATGTTGACATTGTTGTAGAGATATTTGACAAATGGAGAAATCATAGTATTGCATACTCATTTAATTTAATATTATGCATTGTAAACTTGGATTGAATATATTTATTTCATGAATGGAAAAGGCTTTGTAATAAGAACAACGGTAATGTGTATGGGGTAAATACGTTTGGTAAGCCCGATTAGGAGGTGTAGATGAAATGATAAGTTGGCCTGAGTGTCAGGGGTGAAAGACCGAAAACACGCGCGAAGGAGGTACCACTTCCCTTCCGGTTAGCAACCGATAAAGTGGAGTTTTTGGTAGTGGTTATTGAGCCTACTTGCAGACACCAACCTAAGGATTACCTGAGTCGTATTTACCGCCCCTATTGATTAAAATTGAAAGTTTTGAAATGTGTTGAGATTGCAAGCTTTTATTGAAAAATGGTAATCTTCAAGAAGAGCATGAAATGAAATTTCTTTAAAATGGCATGGCATGGCATTGACATTTGCATTCTTCATTGAGAATTTGTATAATTGTATATACTTTGTAAGAATTCTCTACTGGACGTTATGCTCACCCCCATGGTTTTGAAAACCGGACCGGACCGGCCGGTTGAACCGTCGACCGGTCGGGGTTCCGGTCCGGATGGACCCTCTAAACCGGCCATAATTGAAAACCGGCGTTTTTAGCAAGAACCGGAAAAACCGGCGGTTGAACCGGCGAACCGGAGCAAGTTCGCCGGGTTGTCCGTCTCGGAAATTTTTTTTTTATTATTTTTTCTTTGTTTTTTTTTATTTTCTTTCTTTCTTTTCTTTCTTTCTTATTTTATATATATATTTTATATATATATATATATAATATAAGAATATAAGAAAATTTTAATTTGAAACTCTTTTTCAAGGGTCTCCTCTTGTGAGGAATCCCATTAAGAGCTTGATGAAATTATTGTGAAACTCTTCACCTATTTATAAGAAAAAAACTCTTTCAAAAAAACTCAAGAAATCCATGTGGGATTCAATCAAATATATTGGAGGGAATATTGAAATTTTGATATCCCTCCAAAATTTTTGCTCTCCTTTCAATCAAATTATTTGAATTAAAATCATATGGAGGGAATATTAAATATTTGATTTCATCTTCCAAAATTGAAATTAATAGTATTTTAAAATATATTATTATATTTTTCAATAAAAAAATATAAGGACAAATATTTAAGATAATTTAATATTTTTAATATTTATAATTTATAATTTTATTACTTATATTTTTATTTAAATATAATTTTAATATATTTATTACGTCACGGTTTGATTCCGGTTCAACCCGACGGTTGAACCGATGACCCGTCCACCCGATCCCTTTTCCGGTTCGCTCACCGGTCCGGTTTTTAAAACATTGCTCACCCCTATGGGACTTTGGTGTAGGTAAAAACGTAGTGATCCCGCCAAACTGAGGGCGTGGATATGTTTTGGTGAAGAGTAGATTGCTCTCATTTTGTTGTGAATTTTTTGTAAGCCAAGAGCTAAACGTGTGTGGGTCCGAGAGACCATTTTATGTAACCGGGCTATTGCCTTGGAAGATGCAAGCCCTTAAGGGCATTTTAATTGTTTTGAGACTAGACGTTTCACATGCTATAAATTCATGTGTTCTTCTTATCATTGAATGTATATCCGCATGTGGAACTTTTGTATAAAACCTTGGAGATTTATGATGTAACGGTTGGAGAATGGTTATATCTAATTAATGAATGTGGCATGATGTATTATGCATGTTGGGTTTATTTCGGGGCGTGACACGAAAACATCAAAATACACACTGACGCGAGGAAAAGGGACGAGCTCGAAAGCCCCTTATCTGTGGTTAGGTTCGATTTTCCTAGTTTCACCAAAGTGCCTATTGTTTTCATCACTATAAGGGCGCACTTACGGGGATTAAATAGTCCAAAAGTAAAGGAAAATGAAGAACACGAAGAATACATAAGAGGTAGAATGAAAAGGTTTGAAAAACTTACGGGAGATGGCTTAGAGCTTCGTCCCAATCGGAAAACGGGCTTTAGTAGAGGTTGACGAATCGACTAGTACAAAATGGATGGCTTGGAGCGCACGGAACAGCGATGGCGGTGCGAGCTCCGATGAAGCTAGGGTTTTACTCGAAGAAAAAGATGAGCAGTGTAATAGATGAAAGGGGCATATATATTGCCTATTTATGGGCGAAAACCCAAAGGGCACCAACCTTTCAAATTTTTGGCATGATGATGACAGCTATGGGGGTTGTACGGGGCCATCTAGGGAGCGCCACGTGTCACAAACATGATGGGTTATCAGTACGGTTGGTTAATGGGTGACAGGACGACGGGCACAAGTCTCTAGAGCCGGCCAGAATTAACTGCTCGACTAGAGAGGATAATCCCAATCACGCTCAACTCAGAGGGGATTAAGGGGCAATTGAGAGAGAGATCTGTGCCGAATGGTGGGCCGAGCTGTACCAACACGAAATAAGGTGTTGGGCCGTGCAAAAGGAACATGGAATGTAGTGTTAAGCTGAGCTGTGCCAGCACGAAGTTGGTGTTATGGCGGGCTATCTAGGACGGGCTACCTTAGCACGAGCCCAAATCCTAGACCAGGCCATCTTTTAGCACCGCAGTTGCAAAGGTCATGGCAACTTGACAAGATTGGACTGGTAAGGCATGGCGCAGTGCCACGCTATCCAGCCGAGATGACTAACTACGAGCCTATAGCCGACCGGCCTGAGGGAAGGCCGCCAAAGTATTGACCGAGCGCGGCTATAACTCAAAGGCCGGCCTAGCTTAACTCAGCATTAGTGTGTTCAGAGGCAATGTCTTTGGTGCAACCTAAGTATTAGAGCGGTTTAGTATTCTACATGGGCCAATGCAGAGAAAACCACTTTGGATGTGCGTCAATACCGTTTGGCAGTTTAGCCAACATTGTTTGGCAATTCATACATATACACGTATAAGGAATGGAGAGGGTAGTATAGCCACACGTCCAACAAAGGACAACAGAGGTAGTGCGCACACAATCTGGGGCTGCATGGCCAGCCTACAAAAGGTGGCGCGAGTAGACTCAGAGAGTAAGCAACTTTTAGCCACTCTTTCTCTCTACAGTGCTCTGTATTCTCTCCTCTCCCAAGAAAGCTAACTTGACCGTCGGAGGGGTTTTCCGGCAACCCACCCACCAGGTAGCTCACCCTTGTTTGTTTGCAATCAGACGGAGTTCTATTGGAGCAATTCTAGCTTGGTAGCAAGGAATATGGAAGGCAACGAATATTTTCTACCCCTACAAATAGAATTAGACTCTTTATGCCTAATGCTATTTAAATAAATAATAGATTTCACCATTCCACCATTCCACCATCCACCAGCCACTGCCATCGGCAACCTCCGACCACCCTCAACCTCCAACAATTCACTAAATACGATACTTTTATTTATTTTTTTGAAAATATGATCAAATGACGAGAATCAAAATTTTACAGAAAAATTTAGCTGAGTTTCTCCCTCTGAACTTTACAACTCTTTCCTTTTTTAGTTTTTCAACTTTCTGGACAACGTTATCACATGAATACATACCAAAAAGGAAAAACATACACTGTTGCTCAAACCAAATTTTCCATTATAATCAATGACCGCTTAGACTATGTTTGGAATAGTAATTTTAGGAAGAATTTAAAAATAAAAATGAAAAAAATGTGTGAAATGTAAGAGAAATATAATTATATTTCATTAACATTTCACATATTTTTCCTTTTGTTTCCCCTTCCAATTCCCTACATGATCCAAACACAGCCTTAAAACTTAGACCAATCTCACAGTTCATACACACTCACTATGCCAAAATTGGACTTTAGCGGCGGTTTTTTACCGCCGTTAAAGGCTGTAAAACCGCCGTTAAAGCCTTTAACGGCGGTATTAACGGCGGTTTTGTTACCGCCGTTTATGCGCGTGTCGGAAAAAGTGAAACCGTCGTAAAAAGGCAAATTACCGTCGTTAAAAGTCGATCAAAAACGGCAGTAATATAGGACCAAAAACGGCGGTTTTTTACCGCCGTAAATAGGTTCAAATTTTTCAAAAAATAATTCTTTCTTCTTACACTCCCCAAGTTTTAAACCCAAGACCTCTCATCCACCCACACCAACCACTCTGCCACAACCACTCTTCATGAATATATTCCCTAAATAAATATTTAAACATTACTTTTACTTTATTGTAGATGGTTTCGCCGAAACTCGCCGGAGTTTCGCCGGAGCACGCCGGAGTTTCGCCGAAGCTCCGCCGGCAAAGACCGCCGTCATTAACGGTGGTAATGGTTGGGCATTAGCGGCGGTTTTGTTATCGCCGTTAAAAGTGGGCATTAACGACGGTTTCGTTACCGCCGTTAAAAGTGGATTTCATTACCGTCGTTAAAGGCATTTTTAGTGACAGTTTTTTTAACGGCGGTAACGAAACCGCCGTTAATGATACATTAATGACGGTATTAACGGCGGTTTTCGTTACCGCCGTTAATAGTACCTTTAATGGCGGTTTTCGTTACCGCCGTTAAAAAAACCGCCATTAATGCCCTGTTTTGACGTAGTGACTATACACAGTAGTCGTTGTGAATTTGTAAACTACATAACTGGTACACCCAGTTTCTTACTAAAATGTCAAAACCATGTTATATATACATATACCAGAGTATAAAACTAAGAAAATTTCTTCGAAAATTTATTTCTTCCATCTACACAGCGACCTTCCATTCACATATAAAAACAAAATGAACACCACAAAGACGAAATCAAAAGAACCAAAAAAAAGTTGCAAACTAAACAAAAAAAAAAAAAAAAAAGATTCAGATTTTGATGTATGCCTGCCCTTAATTAGATAGATAGGAAGTAAATTCAGAAATTGGTGGACCCAAGTACTCGATTCCGTCCATCTGGGAGTCCTCCGGCATCTCAATCTCTTCCAGCCATCCATAAGAGTCACCACCTCCTTCCTTTGCTACTATATTTTTTTCTCCATCTGTAACTGACCAATTAAAGAGTAACCGACCAATTAAAGAGTCACAACCGGCACAATCTAGATAAATCTAAAATTTGTTAACTGTAAATAGTAGTAAATAAAAATAGGAGTTAATTTGATCATCAAACAAGGAATGTTTCACTGCATTTTACAAGTCCAAAATATATGCATACCTAGAAACCAGTGATTTGGAAGCCATGGCAGTTCTCAACTCAATTCAGAATATGATCTTACAAGAAGAGGGCTAATAGTAACGGATATAACACTTCATGATTATATGAAATATGAAACAGGGTAGAACAAAAGGGCAATATGGGTATTAGCTATGTAATTCAGGTCTAGATTTAGGTTTAGTCATTCGAAGACTTGTATCCTCTCCATTTCATTTTATGAGGACTTGTATCCTCTCCATTTCATTTTATGAGGTTGGAACACATCATCAAAATCCAAAATCAACAGTTTCAAAACTTTTATTATCCGTTTTAAAATCTAAAATAAAGATTTGCTGATGTGAATCTTTCACAGCCATTGATCATGAAGTGGAGAGAATCTAGATTTCGTCTACATATGATAAAAGCAAAGTGACCAAATAGAAAATAGTAGGATAATTCATTAGTTTTGTATTACAAACAAAAACAGCAGACATTTTGGGAAGATTATTCAGGTCAACTATTCCAATAGTACCTATTCATCACCTACCTATCTAGCACCGTTTCTCATAGACCACCAAGCCTAAATTTTATAACTAAGCATGGTTACTAATATGGTTAATCATTAGACACTAGTGAGGTAACAATTGTACCACAACACAAGCCACAATGGAGGATAAAGACAAGTTGCTTACTTGATAAAGCATTGTAGGGAGTGTCTCTATAGTATGAGCAATCTCGGCCATCGTCTTTAGAATATGGAGGTCCCATCACATCCAGCACTACACATGGTGTAATAGCTGTGAAGGCATGGATATTGCCTCCTGATGTTGGATATAATACAGACGTGTCGCATGGTGCTGTGAAGACACTATCGGCTTTCAACCTTGCCAATCTTGCTGCAAAACCATCTTATTTAAGTCAAACACCCATAATCAGTTTTAGGGGGGAGAGAGAGAGAGAGAGAGAGAGAGAGACCCACTCACGTTGAGAGGGTTGCACAGAGTCATGGTTAATCTTCCCCGCAAAAGCTTGCTGAAAACAGTCATCCCTGGGTGGTTATGAAGGGGAATGACAGCAGTTGCAGGAAGAAAGAACATACACAACTGCAGGGCAATATAAAACCAAAAGTGGATCAATCACTTGGCCTGAATCTTGAGTATTAATTGAACTTATATGAAAGTCTGCATAATGATGCAAAGCATATGACTGTAAATACATCTAATGGACAGTCTGCAAATTTCATTTGGTCAAACTACGATCAACTCTTCTACGTGCACAAAATCCAATTACAAAACCAGACACAATCCTCACTGGGATGGGGCCCATATCCTGTGTGAGAGGGTTACAAAACTTTTCAACAACGATAAAGCACACTACGATGAAAAAAACTTAATCTTACCGAAAAGTACTCGCACTGGTATATGGTTGTGCATCTTCCGGAATCATACCATCTAAAACAAATAAAAGGCTAGTTATAGAAAAGACCAATTCTTGAAAATAACAAACCAATGACACGTTGCAATTAAGTATGATGAATATATAAAGATGCATGCATAAACATGAACATGCACCTGTGTCCTACGACATGTATATAGTAAGCACATCTAGCCATATTAGTATTTTATAGGACTTATTAGGTATATCAATTCCAATAAAAATGGACCCCATACTTTAAAAATCAAAACATCTGTCCAAAAGTCAACGTCTTCTAAATGGCATGGACTTGAATGTTTTCAACACCTTAATGACATGGACCAGCATGTTTTCAGCACCTTCCTTGGCCTCTAAGGCTCTAGGTATATATTTCATTGACATCAAGGTGAATCATTCAGCACGACAGTCAGTAGTTTAGATGCAAGAACCATACTAGGATCAACTCTCAATTCAAGAACATCTACGATCTAGTAATGCTATATAAAATAACAATTTTACAATTTCACATTATTGAGGTGGACCTTGTTTTAAGTTCCAGGCAATAACGTAGCCAGGATTTTAATTTAGTGGTGTCATTTAACAAGTATCACCATGATCATTATGTCAATATAAATTCTACACAATTTATATCAAAATCAAATTTTACACTATAATTTTACATATTTCTAATCACATCTTCAACAAAATTAAGCAAGGATCTAAACTAAGACAATTGTCCACAAGTTTTCATTTTTTGAAATCGCTATATAATGGGGAAGAGATAAAGAAGAAATAAACACCATGAATAATTCAAACTCATCACCATAGAAGTTGAACCCACAATCTCACACTACAAAATGGTACTACACAACCGGTGGGCCATCACATATTGGGGTTTTTTTTTATGAATTGCATCGAAATAAAATATATTTTCACAATTTTATTTGTGATAAATAGAATTAATGAGCATGACAAATGTAGTTATTGTTTTCACTACAATTCTTTATAATTTTTTTCTAGAAAATTATATTTTAATGTTCATTAAGAATCATATATGTGTAATTTTAAACACTAAAAAGACAAATTTTTAGAACATATTTATAATAAAGTAAAATATGAATAACAATTTTCTTTTCTTTAACTAATTGTACTGGGTCAATTTGTAAAATCCCAAACATTTTGGATAAAGTTGACATTTACTCTAAGAAAAATTGACACCACTCAGTATACTATAGCTCTGGCCCCAATTCCATGAGTTTTTATTGCATGATACATCAATTAATAAAGAAAATTGGTAAGATCTGTTAGTTTGTATAACATTTTCCTTTACGATCTTATGATCCATTGTTTTATAAAATTATATTTCGTAGTTTCATTAGTAATGAACCGTCCTCAACAAATAATTCACTTTTTAATGGGGCTCTAAGTAACTAGCTCAATGGATGCTAATTCCATGTTCATAGAAGATGCTTTACCTTTACTGTTTCAAAATTGAGCACTAAAGAGGACGGTAGTGAGAGACCTTAGTTATTTTTCAATAAATTATCAATAGGTCTTAATAATTTGACTGAATTTCCATCAAATACTACTGAAAATAAGTCCTAATAAAATCGTCGCTAAAATTAATTTTTTGTAACGATTTTTCGCAATTTTCGCTAACAATTAACAATCAGTAATTTTATTTTATTTTTTTTGGTCACGGTTGCTACAAATTGTCTTTAGAACTTACAATTAATGAATTTTTGTGACGAATTTGTCAAACTATTGTTGAAAGTTAAAAATTAGTGATTTTTTTTTGTAATGATTTTTTTAAACTGTTATTAAAACTTATAATTAGTAACATTTTTTGTGATAAAAATTTTAAACTGTTGCTGAAAATTAACAATTAATGACATTTTTTAATAATATTTGATGAAAAATATCATTAATTATCCTAAGCCATATTGGATAATAAGTCCACATAAGTCCCCTTTTATTTTTTCTATAATCACAAGGTTGAAACTACTCAATCGACAATCCAGCAAGTAACTACTCTAATTAAACACAAACATATGATCAAACAGTGGACAAGCTAGTTTGCCGGCATAGCAATTATATATGTGTTTGCTCCGATGTGAAAAAGAGATAATTAAGCAAAGCAGCATTCACATAACCACCCCACCACCCCACCCGGGAATGTCGGCTTTTAATCCCATTCGGCAATGCATTTAAGACAACCTGGAAGTATTACTACATATCCAATAAGATCATGGGCAAGCAGAAAAGAGAAAAAAAATAAAACATGTTACAACACACTATAGTCAGAAATCAACCACTCAACTCTGGGTAATGCAAACCTGATCGCGATCAATTGTATGGGGCATTTGGACGATAAAAAGGTTTGTTTCATGCAAATGCACACCTTAACTTTCCCGAGCCAATGCTAAATTTTGACCCAAATGCTAAAACAACTGTCATTACATTACATGAGCCTAAATTATCGCAGCATATGATCACATATAACTGGTTTCCTTGCAAAAGAAATGAAAAGGAAGCTGTTTCAATGGTCACAATACGGATTCAAAAACCTTTATTTTTTATCTCAATGTATGATTACATATAACTGGTTTCCTTACAAAAGGAATGAAAAGGAAGTTGTTTCAACGGTCACAATATGGATTCAAAAACCTTTCTATTTTGGGTAAATCCACCTCTAAGTAAATCCAAACACTACAAAATCAAAATCATTTTATGATTACATTCACCTGTTTCGAATCAAATGAATTTTTTTGGGAAATTTAGGAACTTTTTTTAATTTAATGATATTTGACCAATGTTTCCATTTTTAGCACTTATTTGTATGGGAAACACTGTATATGAAGCAACTTTCTTTCTCACAAATTTTTTCCTAGAAAATTCTAAAGCCCTAGAAATATCTCATTTCCGTAAGAACAACGCGAAAACACCGGCAATTTGGCAAAACAATAACTACTTCACAGTCAATGTTCAACCCATTATGTCAAATTACATGATCAACCATAAAACCAACAATTTAAATTGTAATAAATGAACATAAACACACAAAGATATACATACATATCTAAAGGGACTAAATAAGAGATGGGTCGGACCCAAGTCTTGGGCCGGTCCAATCCCCTAAGCCCAAATCCAAATGGGTCAGATGAGCATGTGGGCAACCCAACTAAGTCCAACTTCATTACCAACGGTCCACCCAAGTCCTCAAGCACTTGGGCCCAACTCGCAGTGGAAAGGCCAGTCCAGCTGATACTAGGCTAGGGCCGAGCTGAAGAATCCATTATATGGGCCAAACTGATGCGTCGAACCCATCATCAGAACCAAAATTGGCCGAGTCCTTACACAAATATCCGAATGGGCCAGCCCATCCCAACAATAGCCTCGCAAAGGGCCAAGCCGAGGCACAATGGTACCGAGCTGAGGGAACCTCTCAGAGAAACGTGAAAGTTGTGAGTATATACATGTGCAAGTTACCACCTCAGCTGGTCCCTTACACCTAGAATCACGAAAACAGTTGAACCAGAGGAATATGGTTTGTTATCAGCATGACTACAATGAGTATATGCACCCCTTGACAACTACCAGATGGTGCCCCACCTTGGGCCATGCTAAAAAGAAACTTGGCAGCACCAGAGCTCCATCAAACTATCTTGGGAAACACGTAAGGAGTTCTATATAAACTACACTAACTTCACATTGAAAGTAACTGATCTAAGCTAAACCCTACTTACTAAAAACTCAACTCTCTACACTTCTTCTCCAATCATTGATTCCCACACTGAAGGGGTTATCCGGCCAACTCCAGCCAAGCAGCTCTTACGGTGCTTCTTGTTGCAGGAACCTCAATCCTTGGATAGTCCAACCGAGTGCGGAGCCCCAATCCACTGTCATCTAGTGCGGTATCCGGTACGCACAATATCTAAAACATAATAACAATACTAAACAATCCATAAATATCCAATCCAAATATATGATTGTGATTTCAAAATCAAACTCACCTAAAATATGGCAGGACTTTTGCACATCACTCAGAGAAGGAACAATCCCATGGCCTCTGAACACCTCTCTGCAAGACACGAACAGCCTCTGCAGACCTGTTGGCCTCTTGGTTCTTCTACGAAATTTCTTCTTCCTAATGATCTTATCAACATGCCCAACATTCGTTTCTTCTCTGATCCACCAACCTTGCTTCGATCGTCATCGACCCACCACCAAAATCCTCAAAAAAACTAGTAACTCAAAACCCAAAAAACAGTTTTTTTGCCCATAATCTACACAATTATATGTACCATATTTGATGTAAATTTCAAAACCCAGTTCAATTCTTGGGCCAAATTTGTTATTGTTGGATGAAGACTGGGTAAGAGATCTGTGAAGATGGGTATAAAGAGAAAATTGAGTGTTTGGATTGCAAGAAAATGTGTGGAAAATACGGAAGGAGTCGGTGGATCAAGTTGTTGATGTGATGAAAAAGAGAAAGGTGGATAGAGGGAATATATCGAGGAGAGAGAGAAGGTGCAAAACCGGTGGCCATGGAGGGAAGGATTGTTTTAGAGAGAGAAAGAGAGGTTGTTGGATGGGCAGTTTACTTCTCTTCCCACCCCTAAGATTGAATTATAAACTACCCCTGTTACAACAATTCCCTGTTTTGATATTTTCTTACACCACATCCATGAAAGGGGAGCTTCTATTTGCACACACCTATTACACTCTATGCACATCCTTCTCAATAAATATCTTGTTCGGAAGTAGCATTCTGAAAATAAACAACTTGTTCGGAAGTAGCATTCCGAAAATTATCATTTCTTTCGACAGTAGAATTTCAAATTTTTTTCATTTTTTCGACACTCAACTTCCGAATGTGTTTATTTGAATTGTGTGTGATGTCCATAATAGTAATTTCACTTGGAAATAAAATTACAATAAAAATAATTATCATTAAGCGTGTGCACAGAGTGGAATGGGTGTGTGCAAACAGGCTAGCATATAGAAACTAAATCGAGGCATCTGGCTTATGAAAGATACATAACAGGTTAGCATATAGAATTTCTGTTGATTTACATTGAAGAAGCTTTCTTTCTTTTTGGTCTTTCGGGTGCTCTTAAAAACCTACACAACAATTGATTTTATGATTTTATCCTCTTTCCATTCAAGTAAGTCCATAGTGAAATGAGTTCTTTTCTCCAAATGAATCTATTCTGGATACATTATAGCGGTGGAGAGGGAAAACGAATGCAAAGGACAGCAAGTGTAAGATTTACACAATTGAATATCTATTCATGTATAGTTATCACTATATAATAGTAACCTGCTTTCACCACAGTAGTAACCCGCTGTATAATTGTAATTAACAGATTGACCTCAAAAGACAGCAAGAGGTTCGAAGGAAAGCTGTGTTGCAAATTATGCTGAAAAGGGATCTGTTTCCAATATTATACTTGAATGGTGACAAGACTGATAAATTTTATGTTTTCAACATGATGGAAGGACCAGAACAACTTCTTTGGATTGTATAATAATAGACTATGAAATGGGAAAAAAAGACAGATAGTATAGGCAGCACATCAAGATCATAAAAGCTAGTGGTACTCCTTGGTATTGTGATTGGTGAAGAAGGTGTGTAGGTAGAGTATTATATTGGGTGATTGAGGAACATGAGGGCGCATAATGAATTGTGATTGGTGAGGGAGTACAGCCACATGGTACTTTGGGACTATTGTATAATTTTCTGTAGATAAATGTATTTATTCAACTATAAGTGCAAGAGAGAAAAACAAGAAAGCATATTTCATGCCAAAAAAATAAAATAAAAGAATTAAATAACTATTGACAAGCATTTCATTCATGGGTTCAGACACTGGAATCAGTGACTATTCTCTGTTTCTCATCTAAGTCCAGTGTAGTAATTCGTAATTTCCAGACTCTTTCAAAAAAATAATATGGAAAAGTGACTCAAAAATAAAGACCACCAATCTTACTTGATTAACGATATCCACTTCAATCCTTGAATTGAGCGACCTTCCCAAAATGATTTCAAGCAATATTACTCCGAAGTCATAAACATCAGACTTTTCCTCGTGTTTTACCTGTTAGGGAAAATCGATGAATCCCCACAAGTAAATCAATCAATGGGAATATAAACTAATGCGGAAAAATTAAATCAAAGGCAACACAAGAATTTTTACGTGGTTCCCTCAATGTGAGGTACGTCCACGGGATCAAAATCCGATTCCACTATCAACCAACAAATGCTTCCAAACGATTACAAATGAGACACGAATGGTCTCACAAAACCACCCTTAGCTGAATTCCAATAATCACAAATAAACAAGAGGAAAGACCTCACCAAATAGATGAACCAAAATCTTCAGAACCTAAGTTGAAGAAGACCCAAAATAACGAACCAAACTTCTTCACCAATCAAAGCACCAATTCTTGATTGACCAAGTCAAATCAAGAATAACCAAACAACACCAAGTTGATTTTTTCTCCAATACAACTTGTAGTAGCCGCCACTTTTTTTTTCTTGGGAAAAATAACATCAATAATTATGTATTGTGAATCTAGGGTTTTGTAATCAAACCCTAATTGTATCCAGATTGAATTGGGCCTCCACAAATATAATATATAAAAATATATTATACTAAACCAAGCTAAATTAAAACTCTTTTTCCAAAAACCAATTGGGTCCCACACTCCAATAAGGAGGTATACCCAACAATTCTCCCCCTACCGACTTAGGTGGAGACATCAACCATACCCGCCAAAGTTCGACACTTTAAATGTTTGTCCTTCGACAAAGTCTTTGTCAACATATCCGAGATATTATCATCTGTGTGAACCTTTTCGAGTTGTAGCAATTTCGAGTCTAACACATCACGAATCCAATGGTATCTCACATCATTGTGTTTCGATCTCGAATAAAAAGTAGAATTTTTACTCAAGTGAATAGCACTTTGACTATCACAATAAAGCACATACTTTTCTTGTTTCAAACCCAACTCTTGCAAAAATTTCTTCAACCATAACTCTTCTTTGCAAGCTTCTGTAATGGCAATAAATTCAGCTTCGGTAGTTGAGAGAGCAACACATTTTTGTAATTTAGATTGCCATGCCACAACTCCCCCTACAAAAGTCATCAAATACCCCAAAGTAGATTTCCTAGAATCAACATCACCAGCCATGTCAGAATCTGTGAACCCATCAAGCATCGATTTACCATCCCCAAAACACAAACACACATTCGAAGTCCCTCGAAGATATCTTAGAATCCATTTTACCGCTGCCCAATGTTCTTTACCCGGATTAGAGAGAAAACGACTCACCACACCAACAGCGTGAGCAATATCCGGCCTTGTACAAACCATGGCGTACATCAAAGAACCAACTACTGAAGCATAAGGAACTTTCAACATCTCTTTTTTGTCTTTCTCACTTGTAGGACATTGATTCGAACTAAGTTTGAAGTGACCTGCAAGTGGACAACTAACCGGCTTTGCTTTATCCATATTGAATCTCTCAAGAACTTTCTCAATGTAGCTCTCTTGAGACAACCAAATCAGTCCCTCTTCGCGATCACGAACAATTTTCATACCAAGTATTTGCTTTGCCGGTCCCAAATCTTTCATAGCAAAGGACTTGCTCAATTCCAACTTCAACTTGTTAATCATGGTAGAATCTTGACCCACAATTAACATGTCATCAACATAAAGCAAAAGAATAATAAATTTGCCATCCGGGAAATTTTTCGCAAACACACAATGGTCCGAAGTGGTTTTAGAAAAATCATTATTCATCATGAAATAGTCAAATTTTTTATACCATTGCCGTGGAGCTTGCTTGAGGCCATACAAACTTTTCTTCAATTTGCAAACAAATTTCTCTTTCCCTTTCTCCACAAAACCTTCCGGTTGTTCCATGTAAATTTCTTCTTCAAGATCACCGTGAAGAAATGCGGTCTTTACATCAAGTTGCTCAACTTCAAGGTTCATACTTGCAGCCATGCCAAGTACAACCCGAATAGAAGACATCTTCACAACCGGCGAGAAAATCTCATCAAAGTCAATACCTTTCTTTTGCCCAAAGCCTTTCACAACAAGATGCGCTTTGTACCTCAGATTCTTCCTATCATTCTTCAATTTGAAGACCCACTTATTTTTCAAAATTTTCCTCCCTTTAGGCAACTTCACTAAGTCATAGGTGTGATTTTCAAGTAAGGAGTTCATCTCCTCTTCCATGGCCTTTTTCCAATCACCTTTCTTTACATGCTCAATTGCTTCTTGGTAGCTCTCCGGCTCCCCTTGATCAGAAATCAACACAAATTCATTGGGAGGATACTTTCTTGAAGGTTGTCGGTCCCTTGTAGATTTCCTCAACTCAAGTTGTGGTGGCGGTTCTTGAGTTGGATGCTCTTCCTCAATTTCTGGCTCAACTTCATTAGGATTAGCATCATCTTCTACATCTTCAATAGATGGCTGCATATCTCCCCCATCATCAACTGGAGATGAAGGAAATGGATCCATGTCAATGAGATCACTAGTTTTTGGCTCCGGTTGATCACCTTTACCAAAGTCTTCAATTGTTTGGTCTTCAAGAAACACAACATCACGGCTTCGAATAACTTTCTTGTCGACCGGATCCCATAATCTATACCCGAATTCATCACGCCTATAGCCAAGAAAAATACATTGTCTTGACTTACTATCAAGCTTGGACCTCTCATCCTTTGGAATGTGAACAAAAGCTCGGGAACCAAACACTCTCAAGAGCTCATAAGGAACATCTTTGCCACCCAAACTCTTTCAGAACATCACCATTCAAAAGATAGCAAGGAGATAAATTGATCAAGTCAACTTGTACTCATTGCCTCACCCCAAAAGGATCTTGGCAATTTAGCCTGTGAAAGCAGACACCTTGTACTTTCCACAATGGTGCGGTTCACCCTCTCGGCAATGTCATTTTGTTGAGGAGTCTTCTTAACTGTCTTTTGATGCCGAATACCTTGGCTGCAACAATACTCATCAAATGGCCCAATGTATTCACCACCATTGTGCGCTCGGATGCACTTCAATTTCGCCTGTTTCTCTTTCAACCATGGCACGAAAATGCTTAAATACTTCTAGAACTTGATCTTTAGTTTTTAGTAGATAAGCCCAAACTTTCCTTGAATAATCATCAATGAAAGTAACAAAATAAAGTGCACCACCATGTGTTCTAACTTTTAAAGGACCACAAACATCCGAATGAATTAACTCAAACACATTTTCTTTTCTAGAAGCAACATTTTTATGAAAAGAAACTCTATGTTGTTTACCCGCCAAACAATGAACACAAGTTTTAAGATGTGTACCTTTCAAACCGGGTAGAAGCTCTTTCTTGAACAATACTTGCAGCCCCTTTTCACTCATGTGGCCAAGCCGCTTGTGCCACAATTCGGTAGAAGTATCATCTTCAAGTGCATTGACAACACCTTTACAAATTTTTCCTTACATCGAATAAAGTGTATGAGTCTTCTTGCACTTAGCCACCACCAAAGAACCTTTTGTGAGCTTCCATATTCCATCGCCAAATTTGTTGTTGAAGCCTTCATCATCTAGCTTCCCAGTAGATATCAAATTGAGGCGAATGTCGGAAACATGCCTTACATCTTTAAGCAACAACTTGCAGCCCAAATTTGTTTCCAAGCAAACATCACCCATGCCAATAATCTTGGACAAACCTTCATTACCCATTCTTACAGAACCATAATTTCCTACAGTGTAGGTAGTGAAGAAATCAACTCGAGAAGTCACATGAAAAGAAGCACCGGAATCAATCACCCAACTGCTCTCTTGGCCCACAAAATTAATACAATCATCCTCACAAAC
Source organism: Camellia lanceoleosa (assembly GCA_025200525.1). NCBI lineage: Eukaryota > Viridiplantae > Streptophyta > Magnoliopsida > Ericales > Theaceae > Camellia > Camellia lanceoleosa. The sequence goes on along the minus strand of CM045770.1, from coordinate 101,256,231 downwards.
GACCATGAAATCATCGGTAGTAACTGCCGTTGTGTCTTCTTGCTTCTTATCCACACTTTTGTCACGCCTTTTCTCTTTGTTCTTGAGCTTTCGGCCTTCCCGCTTCATGTGCCCTTTCTCATGGCAATAATAACTCTCAACGTCTTTCTTTGAAAACGAACCATCTCTTGACTTGTCACGGCTTTGATCACGACCACGAGGAGTCTTACTCCTCCCCCTTGTTTTGCTTCGGCCTCTCACAACAAATGCTTCTGAATGAGAGAAACCGGCTGATTTTCTTCTAGTTTCTTCATTTAATAAGCTACTAGTGACTTGGCTCATTGTGACAACTCCATCGGGCGCCGAATTACTAATTGTCACAACCAAAGTCTCCCAACTTTTGGGTAAGGAACTAAGTAGCATCAAAGCCTGCAACTCATCATCAAAAATAATTTTCATAGAAGCAAGTTGGTTAACAATACTCTTTATTTCATTCAGAAGTTCCGGAATAGAGCTGCCCTCTTTATATTTTAAATTAACCAACTTACGAAATAGAAAGGCTTTATTTGTGGCTGATTTTCTATCATAAAGACTCTCTAATTTTTTTCATAAATCATGTGCTGAAGTTTCAGTAGCAACATGATGAAACACACTGTCATCAATCCATTGACGGATAACACCAACGGCTTTTCGATTAAGCCTCTTCCACTCATCATCTTTCATATCAGCAGGTTTGCCACTATCACCCTCAATGGGTCCATACAAGTCTTTACAAAATAATAGGTCCTCCATTTTAGTTTTCCAAGTTACCCAATTGCTTCCATTGAAGCTAGACATACGACCCACATTCCCCTCCATTGATTTACACAAATAAATAAATCCAAATAAACCGTAAGCTCTGGTACTAGTTGTTAGGGAAAATCGATGAATCCCCACAAGTAAATCAATCAATGGGAATATAAACTAATGCGGAAAAATTAAATCAAAGGCAACACAAGAATTTTTACGTGGTTCCCTCAATGTGAGGTACGTCCACGGGATCGAAATCCGATTCCACTATCAACCAACAAATGCTTCCAAACGATTACAAACGAGACACGAATGGTCTCACAAAACCACCCTTAGCTGAATTCCAATAATCACAAATAAACAAGAGGAAAGACCTCACCAAATAGATGAACCAAAATCTTCAGAACCTGAGTTGAAGAAGACCCAAAATAACGAACCAAACTTCTTCACCAATCAAAGCACCAATTCTTGATTGACCAAGTCAAATCAAGAATAACCAAACAACACCAAGTTGATTTTTTCTCCAATACAACTTGTAGTAGCCGCCACTGTGAAGAAACAGAGTTAAGGTAGAGCAGCTATCGGAAAACAGCACACATGTCCACTATGCTAAGAAAATATCATAAATTCCCATGTTCTTCTAACCTCAGAAACAGAAATGATACTAACTTTAAAATGGAAAGGACAGGTGTATAAGATAAGAAACAAAAGAGCTGTAAAACCATCTTCTTGAGGGAGTAAAAATCTGTTTGGGTAAAGAAACAAGTCGAACACTTCAGTCAAAATTTTCATCATAGTAAAGGTGCATGTATTTTTTTTCGTAAACATGAGAGACTTCCAATGTTTATGTTCCATGGACTTGGGTACGGGTCTCATATGTGGGTACATGTATAAGTGTCAAATCAATTTTATCTAATTCTCATGTCAAGCACAGTAAGATGTGACTACATTTCATATTTCTGAAACATTTCTTTTATTTTTTAAGGATAAAATAATGTTTACAAACTAAAATACAACGTTTTTATGTATAAAATGGATGATTTATGCATAGTTATATGGTGAACTCGACTACTATACTTGTTGGGTGCATCTTTACTAGGCATATCGAACACATAATCTTATACCCTTATCCAAGTGTCAAGTGTCAGACACTAGCACTCCACAAATTTGGAGGAATCCATGTAGAATAGCTTCCATGCCTATCAAAGTATCTTCCAAACAATTGACTAATAACTTTGCATCAGATGCTGTCAATCTTTACATGGCTTAAGGCCTTTAAGTAAAGAATGTTTTATTGCACTTTACACAACATGACTTGAATTTAGCAAAATCACATTACGAACCTCGCATTATTAAGCTCTTTGGATCTACCCGAAGAATTTTGAGTACCAACCTGTGACATTAAGAAGATTCAAATATCAATTGATACTATTTCCTCCAAGAGTAAGAGCCAATACTGAATATTAAGGAAAGGTTTCTCACTCCTCTCCATACCTTCTCCATATTCTCTTATAATAATGGTTGGTTGTAACTGCTAATTTTTGCAACAAGATTCTGATCTAATAAAACATCTGTTATTTTCAAACTATTTGAAAAAACGCCAGGAACAATTCCAGTATGTAGAAATTCGATGCCCTTTGCCACCCCAATAGTAGCTGCTATGCCTTGTGTCCAAGAAAGTGTTCGTCTGGCATGTCTCTCTGCCAAGCAATTTTGTTAGACATTGTGCGTACCGGATTCCGCACTAGATGAAAATGGATCGGGGCTTCGCACTCAGTTGGACTATCCAGGGACCAGGACTCCTGCCACAAGAAGCACCGTTAGAGCTGCCCGGCCGGGGTTGGCCGGATAACCCCTCCGGTGTGGGAATTAGCCATCGGTGAAGAGTGTAGAGTTGAGTTTGTATGTAAGTGTGGTTTTGATTGGAATCGTTCAGTTACCTTCAATGTGAAGTTCATGTTATCTATATATAGTGTTCCTTACTTGCTTCTCAAGGTGAGTTCATTGAGTATAGGTGCTGCCAGGTGTCCTTCCAACATTGCTCTAGGTGGGGGACCACTTGGTAGTTGCCATTGATTGTATATTCTCATTGTAAGCATGTTGATAACAAACCACATTCCTTTGGCTCAACAACTTCCGTGATTCTAGGTGTGGGGGACCAGCTGAGGTGGTAGCCTGCACATGTTTGCACTCACAGATCCCACGCTTCTCATGAGATTTCTCCAAATGGTACTTATGTTCTTGATTCGGTAATGGTGTGCCTCGGCCGGCCTTTTCGTGCTCATTTACTTGAGATGGGTCATTATCTGCTCGCCCACAAGTTTCGTCTCCCACTTTCTGCATCAAAGATTACTACTGGCCGCCTTTCCGCTGAGTTGGGCCCAAGTGCTGGAGGACTTGGACGGGCTGTTGATCATGAAGTTGGGCTCAACTTATCTGTCCATATACTCATCTGACCCACTTGGATTTGGGCTTTGTCAGATTGGGCCGGCCCAAGGCTTGGTCCTGACCCATTTCACATTTAGCCCCTTCATTTGCCCCCTAGCTCACGCTAGGGTTCCCCTTGGGGGGAGCTATTGTTCTGCCTTCCAAGCGTCGCGTCGTTTTGGCTCCTCCCCAGTTCGGCCTTGGTGACGGTTCAATCCTGACACACGATTCCTGCATGCGTCCTTTCATGTGACACGTGGCGACGTGTGATAGGCGTGCAGAGATAATGCGTCGACTCCATACCGAAGGTCGTGATTTGTATGCCTGCGCGCCGACTGGTGTAATAAATGCTCAGGCTATCAATTCAAATCCCTCGATTTGATTTTCTCATTCCTCTAGTGAGTTCCAAAGAAAGAGAAAGAGAGAGAGAGCCCCTTCCTATTCCTCTGGACCGATCTCGTTGGTGCTCCGCTTGGGCTTCATCGCCGCTGATCCTACTTTGCTATCACCGCTGTGATTTCTGTAAGTCCTCTTATGACTCTTCTTCTCTTTCTGTTTTAATCATCTGGTCTGGTGCGCTTGCTATCTGTTTCTCGTGTCCTGTTATCTGAATCCCACTTCTGTCCCGCTAGTTTAATCAAATGGGAAAGTTTCGTTCCTTGGTTCATACCCCAGAGGCCATGGCCATGTTCCGTCTAGATTACAATATTCCTCATGACGTTACCCTTTCACTGGTGAAGGTAGAAGCCAAACGTATGGGTACGAGGAACACCGTTGACTTTCCATCGCTGCGATTGTCGAGGGAGGGGTTCGATTTCCTCTTGACCCGTTAGTGCGCCGTTTTTTGCATCAAGTCCAGTTGACCCCAATGCGGGTGTCTGTGAATCTTTTCCGGGTTGTTTGCGGCGTATCTGCCCTCAATAGACGACTAGGCCTGAATCTTGACATATGGGATATTTTGGGATGTTACACCCTTTCTCACAACAAAGACCATAGTACATACTACCTGCGTGTTCGCTCCGCTGATTGTCACTTAGTTACTGGATTACCTGATTCGGATAAACACAATGACGATTTTCTGCAAGTTGGTGGAAATTGGGAGTTTCCCGCCGGAACCGAGTTTCAGTCCGAACGGATGCCACAGAAAGACGGTTACCCAGGTTCGGGCCTCTTCCTTTAATGCCTTTGGTGTTTCTTACTTTATTTTGAATATTGCTCTGATGGGTTGTTTTCTTTTTGCAGAACCTTCCCGTTTCCAGCGAAGGCCGAATCGGGAGAATGCTAAAGCCATCAAGGCTGCCTTGAGATATAAGAAAAGATCTGCACCTGAGTTGTTGGATTACCAATCAAGTTACCGTTCTGTTATTCCGAAGAAGGTAAGACTCGTTGCTGCCCTTCTAGACTCTGATACCGAGACTGACACGTCTCTCACCCCGCTAGTCCCAAGACGTCGCAGTAGTCAAGATGCATTTCCTGAGAGAGCGCCCTCCCCTGCCCCCAATTTCGCAGGGAGCGGGTCTGTGGCAAAGAGAAGGGTGTTGGTGAATTTAGAGGCTGAAGCCTTTGGAGCCTCTGGCGCTTAGCAAACCCCTCTAGAGAAGACCGAGGCGAAGAGCCTCATGAAGGTAAAGATGGGGGTTGGAGCTTCTGGGACCCCTGTAACTGCTGTCGAGCCCTCAGCTTCAGTCGTTGCACGAGCAAAAAAAAGGAGAAGGGAAACTGGCAAAGTAGTGGTGGGGGAAGCTTCTCAGGATCCTGCTGAGGATGATACTTTTGAGAGATGGGAGCCGCCGATATCGTATGAGGGCAGGCCCATCTCCACCTCTGATTCAGTTGTCGCTTCACAGGATTTTGCCTTTAGTTTGATCAAGTTTTTGTTGATGCCGGTTGATATGGCTGGCCATAATGGGCCTCGTGACATTCCTATCCTGAAGGGGACCCTTCAGATGCTGACTGCTGTAAGTTTTTTTCTTCTCTTTACTTAACTTCACTATTGCACTGCTACCTTCCTTTTCTCTAAGTTCCTTGTTGTCCTTTGCAATGTATCCAGAGAATGCACCTGTCCATTACCCGTGCTGAAGAGCTGAAAAGGGCCGTGCTGGAGGCTGCAATGAATGTAGAGAGACTGATAGTAAACTTGGAGTCGGAGAAGGAAGAACGTCGAACCGCTGAGAGGGAAGCCTTTCGTTTGAACAAGATTGTTGCTTCCGCTGAGCAATCGAAGGAGGCTGCCATTGAGACCCAGGCTCAACTTGAGGGGAAGGTGGCCGAACTGGAGGCCGTTATTGCTGTGATGGCTGCCGAGCGTACTGCGCTGGAGGCCAAGCACTGGCAACAGGGCTGGGATGAAGCTGGGGCGGCATACAAGGAGGAGGTTCTAGTGCTGCGAGACAAGCTCTTTGTGAAGGGTTGGACGAGTGCCTTAGCCGCTGTGATGGTTCCTGAAGGCTCTTCTCTGTATCATGATGTCCCTGTTCCTTCAAAATCCTCAGGTTTGAAGACTACTCCTACCCCTGCTATTCTGCCAGACAATGTTTCCCCAGAAGATGATTGTGTAAGCAAGACCCAGAGCATGAACGTTGCTACTTAAACGGTGGACGTTGAAGGGGTTGAAACCCTAGAGACCGAAGCCACGGGAGATGTGGTTAAGGTGGCTCCTACTTCTCAGGAAGTTGGAGCTTCCTCTACTGTTCCTCCCGCAGATGGCCTTGATGAAATTGCTGATGCTGTTCTTGAATTGCCCACTGTCGATGGAAGTTGATGTTGAAATGATTTGAACTTTTTGCTTTTCTGTTCTGGTGAAGACAATTTTTTCCTTTTCCTCTTTTTTTTTTTTTTTCCTGGTTGTGGGGCCTTCTGTGCCCTTTGCTTGGATGATATGATTTTCTCTTTGAACTCTGCAATTTGATGTTGTTTAGCTTCTATGTTTGAACATTTCCTATACTGCTTGCCCCCGGCCGAGCATTGTTGGGACCTCGGGGCCGAATAGATGCTCGGTCTGGTTCTGTATTGCCTTTTAATGGATGTTCTGTCTGATTCTGTACTGCTTGCCCCCGGCCGAGCGCTGTTGGGACCTCGGGGCCGAACTGATGCTCTGTGTGGCATTGCACTTATTTGCCCCCGGCCGAGCACTGTTGGGACCTCGGGGCCGAACTAGTGATCGGCGTGGTTAACGGATATGTGGTATGGCTGTGCTTTGAGTTCATAAGTGGGTCTTACTTAGGTCCAGGTTGGTTTCGAAAGAAAACAATCGTTTGCCCCCACCTGGAGCTAAGTAAGATCGATACTGAAGAGTTGTCCCTTGTCTAGAACTGCTTGAGTCTGTTTCAACTTTGATAGTACAAGTGTGTTTGAATGAGAGAAATGCAAAGAGAGATGTCTTACTCAGGTCCAGGTAGGTTTTTAAAAAGAAACAATTGTTTGCCCCCAGCTGGAGCTGAGTAAGGCTGATGCTAGAAGTTTGCTCTTGGTGTAGCTCGGTTGAGTTTGTTCCAACTCTGCTTGTTTGAGTCAATACTAAAGTGTTGTTGTGCTGATACTTAAGAAGTGTTGTAGGTGCACAGATGTGTGCTTAGGATATGTCAGTGTAGTTTCCACCAAGCAATGCCACTTAGCTAAATAGAGGTGTTTACTTAAGATACATTAGTGCGGTTTCCACCAAGCAATTCCACTTGGCTAAATTCCAATTCAGTTGCCAAACATTTTCCACCAAGCTATACCACTTAGCATGTGTGAGTGCTAATCAAATTTAAATTCCGTTCAGTCGTTCTGAAACTGGGCCATTTGGGTTAAAACCAAAGTTAATTCCGTTTGATAAACATCAAAGCTAATTCCGTTTGGTAAAAACCAAAGCTAATTCCGTTTGGTAAGAACCAAAGCTAATTCCATTTGGTAAGAACCAAAGCTAATTCCATTTGGTAAGCACCAAAGTTAATTCCGTTTGATAAACATCAAAACTAATTACAAGAATTAGATAAATCTGAGGGAAGTGGGAAAACATTTGTATTGGTCAACAAATAAGTGCCTTTACATCCTGATAAAGAGGTTGGGGAATGACTCTATTGGTAGTATTTCTTGAGGTTTGCTACGTTCCAGGGCCGAGGTATTGCTTTGCCATTCAGATCATCTAAGTAGTAAGCTCCATTTCCAACTACGGCTGTGATTTTGTAGGGACCCTCCCAGTTCGGCCCAAGTTTGCCCTCACCAGGCACCCGTTTATGGTCTATGACTTTCCTTAAAACCAATTCTCCTGGTATAAATTGCCTTGGGAAAACTTTTTGGTTGAAACTTCTGATGAGCTGTTGCTGATATGCTTCGAGTCTGATCAGCGCTGCCTCTCTTCGGCCCTCTGCCATATCCAGTGCTTGCGCGATGGCTTCCTCATTACTGGAGCTTTCAAATAATTCAGACCGAAGGGTTGGGAGACCTACTTCGAGTGGGATGATGGCCTCCATTCCATAGGTTAAAGAGTAAGGTGTTTCTCCTGTGGGGCGTCGTGCTGTAGTTCGGTAGGCCCATAATACGTGTGGTAACTCCTCAACCCATTTGCCTTTGGCATGCTCAAGCCGCTTTTTCACTCCGTTGATGATGGTTTTGTTCGACGCTTCTGCCTGACCGTTGCTCTGTGGGTACCCTGGAGAAGAGTTCCTATACTCGATTCTGAGGTCGGCACAAAATTTCCTGAAGATCTTACCATCGAACTGTGTTCCATTGTCCGCGATCAGTACCTGCGGAATGCCGAAACGCACCACCACATTCCTCAAAACAAACCGCTTTGTGTCTGCCTCCTTGATGTTTGCCAGTGCCTCAACTTCAACCCACTTGGTGAAATAGTCGGTTGCAGCAATGAAGAATCGCCTATTCCCAGTGCCTCGCGCCAATAGTCCAACAATATCCAGGCTCCATTGCGCAAAGGGCCATGGTCTGGTGAGTGGAGTGAGAGATTTGGCTGGCTGATGAATGAGTGGAGCAAACCTCTGACATTTGTCGCACCTTTGCACGTACTGCTGTGCATCTTGCTGCATTCGTGGCCACCAGTACCCGTGAGTTAGGGCTCGGTGCGCCAGTGACCTCCCGCCAACGTGGCATCCACAAATCCCATCGTGAATTTCGTAGAGAACATTCTCGACGAGATTTGGATGCACACATAGGAGGTAGGGGCCAAGGTAGGAACGTCTGTAAAGCTTCCCAGACGGTGAGATCCAGAATCGAGCTGATTTATGCCTGATCTTGTTGGCTTCCTTTCTGTCTTCGGGGAGTTTACCAGATTTCAAAAAGACCAATATTGGATCCATCCAGCTCGGCTCTAAGTTGTTGTAGAGGACCGGAGATGCAATACTTGGTTCTGGTATGAACTCAACCCAAACTCTTCTGGCATCCTTTGTTACCACTGATGAGCCTAGGCATGCGAGGGCATCTGCGTGGCTATTTTTGTCCCGACTGATTCGTTCCACTCGTATGGATTGAAATTTTCTGAGTAGGTCTCTGGCCTTGCCTGCGTACATAGCCATTCTTTCATCTCGAGCTTCATAGACCCCGGAAAGCTGGTTTACCACTAGTTGTGAGTCGCTGAAAATGAGAAGTTGTTCTGCACTGAAGTGTTCGGCGCTCCGCAAGCCGGCCAATAACGCTTCGTACTCGGCCTCGTTGTTTGAAGCTTTCCAGTCTAGCCTAAAAGCCTGTTCCCAAATAAATCCTTCTGGAGAAATAAGAACTATTCCTGCCCCCGAGCCTCGGTTATTGGACGAACCATCGACGTAGAGTTGCCAGATGTTTCCAATAAAGAGTTTCCATGCTTCCGGTTACTGGTTTTTCTTATTCGGCGCATGGCACTGCGTTGTCAACTCGGATTCCCGATTCGCACTGGGTGGGAGTAAATTCTGCGACAAAATCCGCCAAGACCTGGGCCTTGATTACTGTCCTGGGTTGATATCGAATGTCAAACTCACCAAGCTCTACTGTCCACTTTGCTGTTTGGCCAGAGAAATCGGCTCAGCTGAATACAGATCTGAGGGGGAATTCAGTGAGGACGTTAATGGTATGCCCCTGGAAGTAATGTTGCAACTTTCATGAGGCAATGAGCAGCGCGTAAGCTAACTTTCCAGTGGTAGATACCGTGCCTCAGCATCTAGTAAAGTCTTGCTAACGTAATATACTGGTCTCTGCTCCTTATCAACTTCTCAAATTAATACTGCACTCACGGCATGATCTGAGACTGCTAGATAGAGATACAGCTCCTCTCCCGATTCTGGAGTGGATAATAGAGGGGGTGTACTGAGGTATCTTTTGAGATTCTGCAGTGCTTCGGTACATTCGCTATTCCATTCAAATGCTGCCTTTTTCCTCAAGAGCTGGAAGAAGGGCTTCATCCGATCTGAGGATTTGCTAATAAACCGATTCAGTACGGCAACCATTCCGGCTAGTTTCTGCAGTTCCTTAGACTTTGTTGGCACTTCGAGGTCTTGTATCGCCCTGATCTGATCCGGATTCGCTTCAATTCCTCTATGAGTGACCATGTATCCCAAGAACTTCCTTGTTCCTACCCCGAAGGCGCATTTCAAGGCATTGAGGCGAAGCTGGTGGTTTTTCAGGATGCCAAAAACTTCTCTCAAGTCTGTGAGGTGGTTTGTAGCGAACTTGCTTTTTACTACCATATTGTCTATATAGGCTTCCATGGTTTTCCCCAGTTGGTCTTTGAACATCCGAGTGATCATTCGCTAGTAGGTCGCTCCGGCATTCTTGAGGCCGAACGGCATTACTCTATAGCAGTAAGTCCCTCTCGGAGTGATAAACGCTGTCTTTTCTTGATCCGGACAGAACAATGGTATTTGATGATAACTGCTATAGGCGTCCAGAAAACTCATGCGCTCATGCCCTGCTGTTGAGTCTACTAGTTGATCAATGCGAGGTAGTGGAAAACTATCTTTAGGGCAGGCTTTGTTCAAGCAAGTGAAATCGACACAAACTCTTCATTTTTCGTTCTTCTTCTTGACTACAACTGTGTTGGACAGCCATTGCGGGTACTATACTTCTCTGATTGCTCCCGAGGCCAGGAGTTTTTCGACTTCGGCAATCACTGCTTCGGTGTGCTCAACTGAGGATCTCTGACTTTTCTGTACGATGGGCCGAGTTGAAGGATTGATGTTGAGCTTGTGGCAAGCAAATTCTGGGTCCAACCCTGGAGTATCATATGCTGACCATGCGAATACCTCTATATTTTCCTCGTTAGCCCAAAGAATCAAGTTTCTCATCAGCGCCTAGCGAGGTACCGATAAAGAAGTACTTTTCCGGGTCGTCTTCTTTTATCAAGACTTTCTCCAAATCCTCCACCATCTTTTCCTCTGGAGTTCCTCCCACATCTTCCAAGACTGGCTGTCCGGCCACTTCTACTGTCTGTACCCGGTTGCAGAGTTGCTTTGCCTTTAATGCTGCCATGAAGCAATGTTTGGACGCAACTTGGTCCCCCGAAATCTGCTCTACTCCGTGTTCCGTTGGGAAACGGATGAGCTGGTGATAGGTTGAAGGGACTGCTTCCATTCGATGAATCCACGGGCGGCCAAGTATGGCGTTATAAGGGGATGGTGTATTAATAACCAAGAACTCTATCTGGAGGGTTTTTGTCCCTGCTACGACTAGCAATACTATTCGGCTGAGCGGCCATTCCGGCTGTGAATTGAAACCGACCAATGGGGCACCGGGTGAGATCTTTGCTCGAGAGGCCGAGCTTCAACAAATCATAATACAGTATGTCTACTACACTGCCCTGATCTACTAGGACTCGTTTCACATCAAATCGTTTCCCAATCCCAACAGCTTATGATCAATGCATCAAGATGTGGGTCAGATGCCTTCTAAATCTTTGCTAATAAATGAAACAAAGGTACGGGGGATTTTGGTACTAAGACGCACTTTTTCGATGCCGCTCCCATCGACATGATTCATGAATTTAGGCAAATTTTTAGCGATCTCTTCTTTCAGTGCCTCCTCAGATTCCTGAGCCGCTGTCCCATGGATCACATTTATTATCAGCCGGGGCAGATGCTTAATGTTTGCTTCTGGAAGTGGGTTCCCCAGCTCGACCACCTCCTTACCCTGATCAATGTATTCCCTTAGGTGCCCAGCTGCCACCAGGTCCTCCAAGTGTTGCTTCAGTGCCCTGCAGTTCTGAGTCATGTGTCCCCTGTCTTGGTGGTAGGTGCACCTGAGCTTCTGATTGCGCCGAGTTGAATCTCCCAACATTTTCGGCGGCCAAATAAAGAAGGGTTCTCTCTTGATCTTCTCTAGGATTCGATAGATTGGTGCTGCCAGGTGTCCTTCCAGCATTGCTCCAGGTGGGGGACTACTTGGTAGTTGCCATTGATTGTATATTCTCATTGTAAGCATGTTGATAACAAACCACAGTCCTTTGGCTCAACAACTTCCGTGATTCTAGGTGTGAGGGACCAGCTGAGGTGGCAACCTGCACATGTTTGCACTCACAGATCCCACGTTTCCTTACGAGATTTCTCCAGCTCGGTACTTATGTTCTTCAGTTCGGTAATGGTGTGCCTCGGCTCGGCCTTTTCCAGGCTCATTTACGGAGATGGGCTGGGTCATTATTTGTTCGGCCCACAAGTTCCGTCTCAGCTGACCTGCATCAAAGACTACTACTGGCCGGCCTTTGGCCTTTCACTGGGTTGGGCCCAAGTGCTGGAGGACTTGGACGGGCTGTTGATCATGAAGTTGGGCTCAACTTATCTGTCCATATACTCATCTGACCCACTTGGATTTGGGCTTTGTCAGATTGGGCCGGCCCAAGGCTTGGTCCTGACCCATTTCACAGTTAGCCCCTTCAGACATTGAAAGCCACCAATCACATAAAGTAACAAAAAAATAAAGATGAAAGAAAGGAGTGACTTCTTTTTTATCTTATTTATTTATTTATTGTGTTTGTGTGTAAAATGCTATGCATTAAAGGTAGTTTCAGAGGGTGCAAAAATTCTAAGATTTTGTGTAAGATTGGGGGAGAAAGAAAAGCTTCTAAACCCTCTATCTTGGCACAGTGATTGAGATCCATACTTCATGATTAGGTTAGCCATGTTAATTGGATTACCAGATATCCAACTCAGAGTTCCGTTTGGAACATATTCAAAGATGAGAAATAATCTGATGACACTTGAATCGTCCAAGTTACACTCAAAGCAAATGCCCAAGAGCGCTGACCAAATGTCGATGTCTGAGTTTTGAGATAAACTCTATGTGTAATTACCCACATTCATATCTTAGTCATGTTCATGTGCATTTGCATGATTTCGTCTTGTTAAGCTTGGATTTGTAGACTTTGACTCGTTTTTCCTAAGTAAAGGTCCCTGTCTTGTTTTGTGCTTATGTGATTTGCCTAAGTGTTGTATGCATGCTTTGTTCCTTCCTTACTATCTCAAGCCTAGGTCATGTTAAGCCTAGGTCATGCCAAGCCTAGGTCATGTTAAGCCTAAGTCATTCCAAGCCGAGGTCATCTTAAGCCTAGGAGCATCTTGGAACCATCTTGGTTGACCTGCACCATCACCTAGGCATATTGGCCGAGATGTTATCATCTAGGCATCCTAGATCCTTAATCCTTGCACCTAGTGATCTTGTTCTGGGACTGGAATGACCTAGACCGAGGTGTGGCACATCTAGGCCGAGGTGTGGCACAGCTTGGCCAAGTGTTATCCTTCCTAGCCGAGGTCATTGAGACCTTACTTGCCAAAGCCTATGTCCTTAGCCGAGATCATTACTTGCCGGAGTGCCTTGCCGTCTAGCTTGTTGAGTACGCTTTGTCATAGCCTTGTCTTATCATTCAGTCACCTTTTTTAGGAGAACCAACCAGCCGTTGCCACGTGTCCGAGCAGAGTGTTAAGTCAGCCAGCAGAGAGAGAAACGCATCATTTGCTGTATGTCTATGTTTTGAAGAGGAGAGAGAAGCTCTAGGAGAGGAAGAGGAGTTCTTGGGGGAGAGTAGATTTCCAAGCTTGATCCCTAGAGGTCGAACCGTTAGATCCGTGTTCTAAGGTTAGATTTTTGACCTGCTCATGTTGTTCTTTATGATCATGTTATTGCATTGCATGATTGAATACGATTTGTAAGCCATGCATTGATTTAAAGTTCGGTTTTAGAAAGAGAAAGTGGTATTCATATGTTCTTCAAGAAAAGTCATGTTTTGATCCAAGAGTTTGCACCAAGATCCATGTTTTCATGTTTGTTTTCATATGATCTTCAAGTATGGGTACCCAGGTCCATGTTTTCGAACTCATAGCATGAAATCCCAGATTTTGTAATAACAAGTTATGATTTTACCATTCATGTTCTTCATGTTCTTCATGATCATGTTCTTCATGTTCTTTAAGGAGGAAACCCAGATTTCCAGACTTCTTTTCCCTAGGTGTGACTACCGAGACCACTCTTGCCTAGATCACACACCTAGGCCAAGCATCGTATCTCACCTTGGCCTACCTTGCATGATCACTTGAACCTTAATCTATCTTGCATGCACACCTAGGCTAACCACTGCACACCTAGGCCGACCATGGTACACCCTTGCCGGCACCTTGTAGCACCTCGACGGGCAGCTGTACATTGAAGCCTAGGTAACCACACCTCGGCCAAGAGGTGTGGGACCTCGGCCAAGACCTCCTGAGTTCACTCAGCTAGGTCACTTTTGCCTAGATCATTTCTGTGCATCCATTCCAGGACCTAGTTGGTACCCAGCATGTTTTCCCTAGGTCATTTCCAGCATGTTTTCCCTAGGTCATTTCCAGCATGTTTTCCCTAGATCATTTGCATGCATGTAAAGCTTGTTTTGAGAATGTGATTGCCATGTGATTGTAGGTCCTTGATCTTCGCTTTGAGCCTACACCCGAGAAGAACTATGTGAGTGGTATTTTTAATAAAGCTATATTATAATGTTTTGATAAGCTTTGTCTTGCTTTGTTTTGAAAAGTATTTGTTAAGCATGAATGATTATCCCTATTTTGTGTATCAAGTATTAGCTTTGTTTTGGATGACATTCTTGGAAAGTCCTTTCATGCTAGGGGACTTTAAGCCCAAGTAGCATCGTCCTTTCGTGCTAGGGGACGTTAAGCCCAAGTAGCATCGTCCTTTCGTGCTAGGGGACGTTAAGCCCAAGTAGCATCGTCCTTTCGTGCTAGGGGACGTTAAGCCCATGTAGCATCCATGTTTGAAAAGTCTTGACCACCGACGGTCTATGAACGGATGGATTGTTTGTCCAGAATGTCATCACCCCAAGTATATGTTGATGTTTTAACATCCAAGAATGCTTTGAAAGTTTTGATTGATGATCTTGCTTCATCCCATGTTTTAACACAAGTTATGCCAAGTACATGTTTTGAACAAGCTATGATATATGTATTGTTTTGACAAGATTTCGGGAATCATTCATTTAACCCTTTATTACACTACAACAAAAACATACTTTAGTGGCACTACACTAATGGCATATTTTTAGAAAATGCCACAAAAAATGATATTTAGTGGCACGTTTTGAAAAATGCCACAAAACGACAAACATAAAAGGCTCTAGTGACATTTCAATGAACAAGTGTCACAAAACTACAACAAAAACATACTTTAGTGGCACTACACTAGTGGCATATTTTTAGAAAATGCCACAAAAATGATATTTAGTGGCACGTTTTTGAAAAATGCCACAAAACGACAAACATAAAAGGCTCTAGTGACATTTCAATGAACAAGTGTCATAACACTACAACAAAAACATACTTTAGTGGCACTACATTAGTGGCATATTTTTAGAAAATGTCACAAAAAAGATATTTAGTGGCACGTTTTTGAAAAATGCCATAAAACGACAAACATGAAAGGCTCTAGTGACATTTCAATGAACAAGTGTCACAACACTACAACAAAAACATATTTTAGTGACACCATACTAGTGGCATGTTCTTAAAAAATGTCACAAAAAGAATATTTAGTGGCATTTTTTAGAAAAATGTCATAGAGTCACAAACATACAAGGCTCTAGTGGCATTTCAATTAAAAAAAAAATGTCATTTCACTACAACAAAAATGTCACTACAACAAATTTACACTTTAGTGACACTATACTAATAGCATGTTTTTAGAAAATGTCACAAAAATAAAAATTGGCATTAAATGTTTTAGAAAAATGCCATAGAACCACAAAACATATAAGGCTCTAGTGGTATTTCAATAAAGAAATGTCACATCAATTTTATGGCATTTTATAAAATAATGACACAAAAAATTATGTTCGTGACATTTACCAACAGATGTCACTAAACTTTAGTTGCAATGGCATTTTTTAAAAAATGTCAGGACACTAGGTAGGTGCAAATTACTTTTTATGGCACTTAGGTGAAAAGTGTCATAAACAAATATTTTATAGCATTTTGAGAAATGCCACTAAGCCAAAAACTTTCCAAGCTTATAATGGCATTTTTGAAAAACAAAAATGCCAATATATTTTCTAAAATTTTAAAATGCAGTAAGTGATTAAAATAAATGAATTAAACTCAATATACACTACAGAAAAAGCATATTCGTGACTAAATTTTTCAGACCAAAAAATTTGGTCCTCGAAGTTAACAAAGACTTTCAAATGACCAAAACAAAGATTTTCAGCGACCAAAAGTAAAGCTTTTTGGCGACTAAACAATTTTAGTAGCCAAAAGTCTACAATTGGCGACTAAAACTAAGTTTGGTCGCTGATTATATGAGTTTTAGTGACTAAAAAATTTTTAGTAGCCCAAAGTAAAAGCTTTTTGGCGACTAAAACAATTTAGTAGCCAAAAGTCTACAATTGGCGACTAAAAATAAGTTTGGTCGCTGATTATATGGGTTTTACCAACTAAAAAAATTTTAGTAGCCAAAAGTAAAGCTTTTTGGTGCCAAAAAAAATTTTAGTAGCCAAAAGTCTACAATTGGCGACTAAAAAATAAGTTTAGTCGCCAAAAGTGGTCATTTTTAGCGCGGGAGAACTAAAATCCTAAATGAATAAAATTTTTTGGTGACCAAAATTTTGGTAGTCGAAAGATCTTCGACCAAATCCAATTTTGGTCGACAAAAGTTAAATTTTTTAGCAACTAAAAAATAATTAGTAGCCAAAAGTATAGAATTGGCGACTAAAAAATATTTTTAGTCGCCAAAAGTGGTCTTTTTTTTATTTTGGTAGTAAATAGTTTATTTTACATAAATTATGTTCAATAAAATAATTATGTTTATACATATACTTTTATATTAATATAGATGTATATACTATATAAATAATATATGTTGCATATATAATCATGTGGTGCTATAGAGGTGTAGTGGGAAGAGTGTGGTGTATAAGGTTTATGGTGCAGGAGGTTGGCGGTTCGAGTCTCCGCAAGAGCGGATCAAATTGTTCTACAACGAATTATCGTCACGAATGGCACTTGATAGCGTCACGAATAGTGCCTAGCATGACATTAAAGTGTCACTGAAAGGTTTTAGTCTTGATGGTGTAATGACACTTATAAGTGTCACTAACTCTTTTTTTAATGGCGCTTGATAGTGCCACAAATAATATCTACCATGACATTAAAATGTCATTGAAAGTTTTTAGCCATGATGGTGCAGTGACACTTGCAAGTATCTACCGTGACACTCGTATCTACCGTGGCACCGATAGAAGTGGCACTTGTTCAAAATGCCACAAGACCAAAAAATGTCATTAGAAGAATAGTTTTGTGGCACTTTCAAATGTCACTAAACTAAGAAAATGTTGTAGTGTTACTTGTACCATTCACTGAGTATCCAAGCTCACCCTCTCCTTATATATATATGTAGGTGGCAAGTAAGAAGGCGGTAACGCCTAAGATGTTATGTGCAAGATGTTTGATTCATGTTTTGTATCGTCTTGAAGATTATGCTTCTTAGTTGTAATTCATGTCTTTTGTATACTTCGGCTTGAGAAGCCTTTTGATCAAGATGTAACATGTACTTTATTTTATTTGTATCCAAGTTGTAAATTATATTATGATGTATATCATTTCATTTGATCTATGCACAGCTCTTATGGACTAACTAGATTTGTATATATTGCTTCCGCACATGCTAGCCCCATATATCATACTCTGATTGTGTGTGAATTTTGAAAGTTGGCCTTCGGTAATATCGGATTACTGGCCATCACGGCACCATTCTACTAGGGGCGAAATGGGATCGTGACACTATGTGATGCATAAAGTTTTGAGTGCTATGGCTTCTTTTCATTTTCAGGCATCTGATAGCAACAACAGAACCGTCCTTCAGTTGACCTCTGTACATCTGAATTCATAAACAAGTAAGCCACCAAACCTTGTCACAGCAAAAACTAAATAAATAAATAAATAAAATTTTAAAATAAACAGAAATTAATTAGCTACTTTGACCGCTGGATGAAGAAAAAATTAAATGAATACCTCAAAAATGATTTTTAAAAAAATGTAAATTAGCTAATATAGAACATGGAAATTTTACACAAGGAATTCATCAGCTCAAACTCAAACAATCAGATAAAGCAATTTATTTGGGAATCAAGGGTCAGGATGTGTCTGTAGCATTGTCACAAGTGGTACTGAGTAACTTTCGCTCATTTGGGATAGTTCAGGAAAATTTCTTTCAGTGTGCACAAGAAAATTTGATTTTAACTGCAAAAATTTGAAAAGAATTCATTAACATGCCATTATCACCTCCCCCTTAAGATACATCTAGAAATGAATTGGCATACCTGGCCATGTGAACCTTCAGCCAAGAAAGTTGATGTATCAAAGTTATCTGTTGCCGCCTCAAGTTCTTCCAATGAAAATGTTCTATAACTTGGAACGCCAAGTGCTCCTATCTTCTTTGCTTGAGTTACATACCCTTCACAAGGAAAAAAGTTCATGCTATTACATATTATGTACTCAATTAGCAATAACTACCACCCTTTGTATTCAAGTGAAAATTTTGAGATCAATGAAATACATTTTCTTTTATTGTTTTCAAAATATTTCCTATTTGTGTAACCTCAACTTGATCAAACTATGTTTGCCAATCAAGGTTTTAAAAAGCGGCCGGAGTCGTTACGTAACGGTTGTGATGGTTACCACTATCCGTTACGGCTGCTATAATAGTGTGACAGAAATTCACATGTGTAACGGCTGTTTCGGTATTACGTAACGGCCATAGCAGTACCGTAATGATCCATTAATACATTATTACACCCTTTTACAATATTCTAAATAGTTTCCTCCTTTCAAAAAAAAAAAAAAAAAAAGCTTACAAAAAATAAATAAATACTCAAGTGATTCAAGCTCAAATAAAAAATCTTATATTATTTTATATATATATATATTTTTTAATTTATGGCACAATTTTTATTTTATAATCCTTTCATTTAATAATTATAAATATTTTTTATTCAGTTAGTTCAGGTATTGGTAAAAAATAATTTGTAGACATTTAAAATCAATTATTCTTAAAATCATTAATTATGGAAATAAAATGTAAAAAATTCCTTTTATAGTGATTTGAAAATATGAAATATATTGGATCATACTTAAAAATTAACAAAAATTTATTAAAATTTATTTTAAATTCCAATAAATGTGATTCTGAAAAATATATATCTATATGCGTATCCGTAAGGTTTTTTTCAAATTATGTGAAAATAAAAAAAAAAATCATGATTCCAGTTATCGCAACTGTTACGGCGACCTCAATCGCTTTTCAAAACCTTATTACCAACTATTGTAGGTTGGCTACAACATTCCTTTTATGGTATTGGCATACAACTCTATCTACGGCCATATCATTCATTAAAGTACACACCTGTTTTCGCTTCAAATAATTGAATAACTTTATGCTTAAAGGAAAGAATGGCTTTTAAGGAAAAACGAGAAAATAAATAAATCTCCAAATTTTCAAATTGGTGGCTAGGGATCTATAAAGTTAATTATCTGGGCTATAGTTCTGAGTCTCAAACAAGAAGTGTTAAACCACCAACATAGGAATACTTTCAATCTATACTTAATTTTATTTAATAAGACTTTCTTTTCCTGGAAAATAAATTAAACATCTTCCATGTTGCTTCCATAGTTCTTTGAGTTTTCTTAATATCAAAGGTCACATACACACTCACACATACTCAATTCAATGGAATTGTTTGATCTTAAATGAGATCTTCTATAATTTCGCAACAAGGGGTTATTTCTTGGTTTATATGTTTAGATAATAATAGATAGAAAAAAATACTTGTAAGGCCCATGCGCTCACACATACACAGGAGAAACCTTACTTGCTTCTGACGATAACTTTGAGGTGTACCCAGTTGATGCATGCTCTGCTATTAATCTTGGTTGTGGTTTTCCCTTTGTCTTCTTCAAGTGAACCCTTCTAACAACTACGAAAGCTAGAACAAGTGTGATTCCTCCAATAATCCCTCCACTGATGCTCAAGCCAAGAACTACTTTGGAAGCTCGTTCACTCTTCCGGCGATGAGGTAAGATTCCCACAGCTACAGCTTCATTCCGACAAAATGAAAATCCGTGTTGAGTTTTATCTCCTGTAGTCAAACAATTTCCAGCATAGAGTACAACTCTGTCCTTGGAACTAGACTCGAAACAATTGGGCAACTTTCCAGTCAGGAGATTCGAGGACAAATCCACAAATTCAAGTTCAGAATTGCATGACAGATTGTCAAAAAGCATTCCAGTGAATCAGTTTCCGGTGATACTCAGATAAGTAATTGATGGTAGGGATAAAAAAGATGGTGGAAATGGACCGACAAATCTGTTGAAAGAAATATCGAGCTTCTGAAGCTGATAATAGGTACTCACTTCATCAGGGATGCCAGAGCTGAACTTGTTCTTCCTCAGTATAAGGGTAACTAGTTTGTTACCAAGATGAGGAAATTGAGGCCCGAGAGAATTATCTTCCAAGTCAAGAACTTGAAGGCTGGTCAAACTGCCAAGATCAGGCACTTCACCGAAAAAATTGTTATGTGAAAGTGAAAGAACTCTCAGAGTTTCCAAGCTTCCTAATGATTCTGGCAGAGATCCATTCAATGAATTCGTCTTCAAACTCAAAACAGCCAAAAGTGAAAGTGAACTCAAGCCAATCTGGAAGTTGACCACTGAACATGTTGTCATCGAGTATGAGCGTTTGAAGGTTAGTTAAGATTGACATTTCTTGTGGAATGTCACTGTATAAGAAATTGGAACTTATGTTGAGTATTTCCAATATGATAGCCTCGAAATTTTACCAGGCAATGGCCCCCATAGACCGAGAGAAACCAATGTGAGGACTTTCAAGCTTGGAATCCTAACAAGTGTCGTAAAAAAGAAATCTATGGAGAAATTCTGAGGCAATGGAGGAACGCCCTTGTTCCCAATAATATGCAGCTGAGTTATGCTTTCATCATAGCACACAACAGTTAGAGATGGACTTGGTTCAGTGTTGCAGAAATCTGTCTCGCTATTCCAACTACTTAAAACAGACGAAAAATTCAGAAGGTGTTGAATTCTCAAAAGGGTCTGCACTTGAGATGATTGTAGTTGCTCCGAGTAACTGATTGAAAGTGATATGATGACTAGAACTAGAAATGCTGAATGGCTAAAACCTTTTGCCATTAGCACAATGGCAAAATGCATAACCAACTAAATTACTTGAAAGATTGATTTGATTGTGTATTATCAGTCAAACAAGTAGGCTGTTGTCTTTCAGAGAGCATTAGAAGTGCATTGAATCTTGGAGATTCTTGACTACTGGACCTCAGCTTCCAACAATGCAATTAAGCTCTGGATCCACAAGAAACACAAAAGAAATTAAAGTAGACACTGAAAGATAGTGCTAGACTCAAACCCACATTGCAAATCTACGCCACCCAAGCTTGGTCAATATATTCTTAGAGCCTCTCCACTCATTGCCAATTGGTTTTGAGTTGGATGCTTTAACAGATAGATTAAACAAATGAAAGCTTTAAAAAAAAACAATGACTTAACGGTGAATCGGAGTAGAAGAAAAGAAAGTTACCAGACATCAGCTTTTTGCTTTGTGTTGTTTGTTTTTTTGTTTTTTGGTAAATTGGAGGGGTACATTAGATGAGTTCATGTCAATGAGTTAACCCCAGTGGTTGCTAGATTTCAGTTTTTTAACAATGTCTAAAGATCTACCATCTTCTTCTTCTTCTTAAAAAAATATAAAAAATATAAAAAACTTTCAATTTCCTACTACGGTTCAATAAGAATAAGAACGCTGAGCTTTGAACATTTGCTATACTACGCAGCTCTATTCAATCCATCATTCAATACATGGAGAAGAGAAAAGAAAAAAACCATATATTGCATAGAAGTAGTTTGGTGCAGTTCTTTTATGTGCACAAAATTGTGAAACACAACCATCTTACATGGGGGTGTTTCAATTTGTACAGGTTAACTGCACTTATTTACGATGCAATCAACACATTGGCATCTAGCCTTCAATTATCTGGTGATCATATAAAGGAACATAACAATTGTAAAATAAGTTGAGAGAGGGATATTGAGAGAGAACAAACTTTGTGATTCAATATATCGAGAAACTGTAAGGAGAGGCTCCATTATATAGGAGCTGTTGTACAACATCATCATGAGTGAAAAACATATAAAAGAAAAAGGGGCCAAAAGCAGCCGAAAGAGGAATCCTATTTTAATCCTATAGCTAGCTGTATGGCTGTAGTGATTGCATTAATATATTATACATTAATATATACATTATACATTAATACATTAATATATACATTATACATTAACAGCTCCCCTCAAACTCAAGGAAGACAAACATCAACCAACTGGAGTTTAGAGACAAGTTCAACGAAGCGGCCAAGAGAATGAGCTTTGGTGAAGATATTAGCAGGTTAATCAACAGAAGAGATTGGATGGAGATGGACAGTACCACGAGTGACGTGTTGACAAATAAAATGGTAGTCAATCTCAATGTGCTTGGTGCGATCATGAAAAACATCATTGTGAGCAATTTGAAGAGCACTGTGATTGTCACAAAAGAGGGCAGTAACGCCAGAGGGGGTAACACCCATGTCAGCAAGAAGCCAACGAAGCCAGAGAAGCTCCTGATTAGTATCAGCAAGAGCACAGTATTCAGCCTCGGTACTGGAACGAGCAGTAAGAGATTGTTTCTTGTTGCACCAAGAAATAAGAAAATCACCCAGGAAAAAGCAAAACCCAGTAGTAGAGCGCCGGTCAGTAGGATCTCCAGCCTAATCAGCATCGGAGAAAGCACGAAGCTGGAGAGAGGAGTGGGCGAAATAATGAAGACCATGAAACAGGGTGCCTTTGAGATATCGGAGGATACGAACTAATGCAGCATAATGAGGGGTACGAGGAGCCGACATAAACTGGCTGACAATATGAACGGCATAGGCAATATCAGGACGAGTAACAGTGAGATAGACAAGACTGCCAACCAGCTGATGATATAGGGTAGCATCAGAGAGAAGAGTGCCATCAAGAGGTGTAAGAAGACTCGGAGGCTCCAAGGGAGTGGAGGCAGTCTTGCAATCCGTAAGACCAGCACGTGTGAGAAGATCAGAGGTATACTTTGCTTGAGAGAGAAAAGAACCGTGGAATCATGGAAGATTTCAAGACTCAAGAAATAGCTGAGAGAACCAAGGTCTTTCATCTCGAAATGATGGCTAAGAAACTGTTTAAGGCGAAGAATACCATCAATATCATTACCGGTGATAATCATGTCATCCACATAAAGCAGAAGCAGGGTGGTCCCTTGACCTGTTTTCCGGATAAAAAGAGCAGTATCATAAGAGCTGGAGGTGAAACCACATTCATGAATAGTAGAGCTGAACTTGGCAAACCAAGCGCGTGGAGCTTGTTTTAGACCATATAAAGCATGCTGAAGTTTGCAAACTTTATGAGGTGGATAAGTAAACCCAAGGGGAGGTTGCATGTAGACCTCCTCGAGAAGAACACTATTAAGGAAAGCATTTTTCACGTCCAGTTGATAAAGATCCCATTGTCGGGTGGTAGCAACAGCAATCAAGCTGCGAACAGAGGTGAGACGAGCAGCAGGAGCAAAGGTCTCCTCATAGTCAATACCATATTCTTGGTTGAAGCCTTTGGCAAACAAAGCGGGCTTTGTAGCGCTCAATAGATCTATCAGAACAAGTCTTGATTTTGTATACCCATTTGCAGCCAATGGCAATCTTGCCAGGAGGAAGATCAACAATGTCACAAGTATGAGTTTTGT
Organism: Camellia lanceoleosa; assembly: GCA_025200525.1. Taxonomy (NCBI): domain Eukaryota; kingdom Viridiplantae; phylum Streptophyta; class Magnoliopsida; order Ericales; family Theaceae; genus Camellia; species Camellia lanceoleosa. The sequence continues at coordinate 101,232,777 of CM045770.1, read as the reverse complement.
CTAAAACCTATAATTCATCAGTCATAGCATGCTGCCAAAGAGGATTAGAGCGAGCCTCACGATAGCAAGTCGGTTCATAAGTAGAAAAAGCAGTAGAACCAACAATAAAGTCACAAAGACAAGTAGAAGGTTGGGTTACCCGGTGTGGTCGAGCAGAGAGAGGAGGAGCCAGAGAAAGAGACTCAACAGGAGAGGAGGATCTCGAGGGAGCAAGAGCAGGACCATCAGAGCGAGCAGGTGCATGGGACAGACCAGTAAGCAAGGCAGTCTCGAGAGAGGGTGGCAGGGGTGGTGGAGTAAGCTCATTAGAAAACAGATCTGTGGAAGGGTCAGTAAAAAACATAGAGGGTGAGGGAACGGACAAACGGAAGAGAGAGAGAGAGAGAGAGAGAGAGAGAGAGAGAGAGAGAAAGGAAAACATTTTGTGTTCCCAAAAGACCACATGACGAGAGATACATAGTCGCTAGGAGAGAGGATCCCAACAACGATACCCCTTATGTTCAATATCATACCCCAATAAGCAACAAAGGCGACAACAGGGTTCAAGTTTGGTACGTTCATGAGGTTGGAGAAGAACAAAACAAGCAGATCCAAAGAGGGATATTGAGAGAGGAATATTGATAGAGAACAAACTCTGTGATTCAATATATCAAAAAACTGTAAGGAGAGGCTCCATTATATAGGAGCTGCTGTACAACATCATCATGAGAGAAAAACATCATCATGAGAGAAAAACATATAAAAGAAAAAGGGGCCGAAAGCAGCCGAAAAAGGAATCTTATTTTAATCCTATAGCTAGTTGTATGGCTGTAGCGATCACTGCAAGAAAATCGAGAATTAGCAGCGTTTATAAAATGCCGCTACAGGCTAGAAAAACGCCGCAAAAAGATAAAACAACGTTTATAAAATTCGTCGATGATGCGGCCGTCATTGTATCTTTGTGACGTTTGAAAAACGCCACTAAAGACTTTAGATGACGTTTTCTAAAACGCCGCTAATTCTTTACAACCGTTAACTATGCACGTTAAAGGAGTTATCTCTGACGTCATAATGACGACATTTCGCGACGTTTTTAAGAAAAACGCCACCATTTCTTTCATTTTTTTGAAAAAAAAAATGAAAAATCATAATTAATGATCTTTTGACTTTTGTTCAAACCAAACCTATATCATCCATCATCATCCATCACCATTCTCAAAATATATACCATAATGTGAATGAGCATTCATTTTTCAATTTTCCATAAAATAAATAAATAAAACCCCTTTAAATACAATATGACAATACAAAATCATAAAAATAATAATATTCAGTGTGCTCTCCAAATTCTCTGAAAATGACTTCATCCACAGCTCTCTTCAGCTTCATCAAGTCATCAATCATCTTCACCAAAATGATGATTATATACCTGAATCATCCAATTCCATTAACACAACTTCAATAAACTTGAATGGTTGAAAAATCTACATTCTCTTGCATACCATGTCAAGAAGGCTGGAAAGATAAGAAATTATGAAATTTGCAAATGCATGTACAATGCAATTTTTTTTATTTATACATTGTATTCACAATATGTGTACTTTGAAAGTTTGGTTTCATCAAACAGCCATTAATATAAGATAGAGCAAAAGCATCAGCAACCATGAGAAGAAAAAATCAAAAAGTAATGTCAATTACAAACTAGTCTATGTTTACTTACAATAGGTTTACCAGTCACCACAGCAGGTGAGTAGCCATGAAATTTCGATCCATGCCATTGTTTGTTTCAACACACAACAATCAAAAATGAGTATAAAATTTAAACAAACATTAGAAAGCATACACATGGAAAGTACTCAATAGCATTAGTTATTAACCTAAACAACCATTAACATCTAATGCTGCCTTCTTTACAGAAGCAATCAATTCAAGTAAAACTTGAATACTGGATCACCATCATCTCCAACCTTGATAACAAAAATGTTAGCTATTTGTTATCTCTTGATCTTCAATTTTCACTTCTCTATTAACACAATGTTCCCAGTAAAAATGTAAAATCATTATAAGTCTAAAAACAAGCATGTCAATATTACTGCAATAAACCTCACGCACACAGCAGGACATATAAAAAATCATAGAGTTGATATTACTGCAATAATCCTTTATTTTGGCATGTTAATATTACTGCAATAATCCTTTATTTTGGCAGGTGCATGGCAAGGCTATAAGACTGAGTGATCATAGAGTTGTATGGGATCTATCAGTATGTTCCCCTCTAATCAATTAGTGGGTGAATGGACCTGATCCAACTTGAAGTCCATCAGGAAGGTGGGTCGTTCGTTGTATGGTGGACTTTTACAACCCAATCCATTTGCTTGGTTTGGGTTTTTTAAGCCCAAACACTAGATTCTTTGCCTTCATGCACCAATGGAAATCTCTTTGGTTGTTGGGCTGTGAATATTTGCAAAGAAAATTATCAAAAAATTAAAAATCAGCAGAAAGCCCAAAAAATTTACCAACCAAAAAAGTCTAGAAAACTATTTGTTGAATTCAATTGGGAAGAGGAATTTAGGTTTTGTGGTCAATTTCTAAGCGGTCTTTGGGCAACTCTCAATACTATTTGGGTTGAGTCTAGCAAGCTTTTTGACAACCAAACTCATCTGAATTGCACTGTTATAGCTTGGCACATTATACCATATTATAAATAATATGACTTATTATGTGACCATTATTATAAAAGAAATACTTCGTCAGACTTACATAATTTTGAAAAAATTTACAATAATAATATATAATTTATCTATAATGTTAATTTGATCTCTACAACTTCAGCAGCAATAATTTTACCCTGTTGATCCTTTATTTTATATCCAAATTGATAACAATCATTAAATCAAAAAAAAAAATGATAACAATCATCATGATTGTGAAGAGAATGGCCACGTGATAAAATAAACAAAAATAAACTAATTGGTGGCTCATATAATTTCTCCCTTAGGCTGATTTGATCTATGCACTGTACATTTCTCCCTTAGTGTTGGTGCATAATATATGCACTGTACATTTCACTATTAAAATTATTTTCTATATTCATCACTTTGATATGTATACATCCATGAATTGTGTAATGTGAATTGTGTATCTTCAATATATGTAAGTGCCAGCTAGAATAAGTAATAGCATTGTGGAATTAAGTCATAAAGTAACTGACAAAACAATAAATGAAACAGTGTTATATAATCAAAGATGAATAGTAAATATTAAATGTTATAATAGTGTTCAATTCAACAAGTGCTGAAGCAAGTGGAAAAAAGAAAATGAATGTTGACTGATTTTATTTAGAAAATGAATTCGTGTAGTTTTGAAAGCTAGCTCGAAGTGAGAACCAGAGGATTACCACAAAATTTTCCAACCAGAGCAATGCAAATTAACTGCATACCAGCAATTTTCCTTATATAAAACTTTTCATTTGCAGCAAGAGGAATCTTACCTGCATACATCAACAATTGATGTTATTTACTGAGCAACAAGTAAAAGCCAACATTCAATGTTGAGCTTAGAGTTGATTGGAAAGGGGATGACACATGACAATACCAAAAATCAAAATCCAACCAAAAGAATCACAACATAAAGCTAGGAAAAGGTCCAAGAGGCCAAGAAACTCTAGAACATATCAGAAATGCCAATTATAAATAATTTCTTCAGCAACATAAACAAAGCTTATATGAATAACAGTGCAAGCAATTGAGTCATCATATAAATTAGCCAAGGCCTAGAGATTGGTAAGTTTAGGCAACATAAGGAGATTGGAATTGATAAACTAGGAAAAAATACATAAGCATTAATTGAACATTATGAAGCCAACAGCAGTAACATACTAGATCAGCAACAAAACCACCAGCCATGTATTCCATTCTTATCCATAGTTTGGTTTGGTGAAGGTAGGATCCATAGTATTCTGTTATATACGTTGATCGACATTGTTGTAGAACTGCTATTTCCTAGAGAGAGGAAAATTTGATTAAGATAAGAAACATGATTATTTATTTGCAACAAATTCAATCAACAAGTTCATCACATTTGCTATGCAATACCTTCTGAATGTCATCAATTTTATCTTCTCTGTGGAAGACAAATTCCAAATGTCAAAATTAGTCTAATAAAGAGTAATAACCGAGCAGATGAGAGAAGCATGTTATGCACTCCATAGATACAACTTCCAATTATTACCACAGAAAAATCTTTGACAAAAGGGAAAATCATGTTAATATTTCAAATCAAACATAGAACTTCAATTCTAAATTACAAAGCCAACGAGAGTCAAAAGTTGATGGGGAAAAAATGTCAAAATTCGATACACTTCGAATCTGCTAAGCAGTGAAGCCGAGACATGGCATGTGAGAAGCACAGATATTGGAGAAGCTCGATTATTGATGGCTTTAACATTCCAGTGCTTGTCAAGGTTTTTATCGGAAAAAATCTCGGATGAGTAAAAGAAAAGAGCAAAGCCAATTAATTGGCATCCACTTATTGCATGTAATAATAGCAAATTAATTGCTGCCTCAACTTTATGTATTTAAATGATTTCATTTAGCATACTACTCTATCAATCAATCAACTCTTCACAAAATCCCAAACATGCAATTAGGCCACAGAAACTGATCAGATATGTGCACCTCTCTGATATGTCTAAATCCTTTACTGTGCCTTTTTAAAAATTCATGTAGGGGTATCAGATAGATCCAGGCATCTTATGTCGCAATGTCAGTAATAGTTTACACCACAAGAATGGTGATGCAAGTCTTTTACAAACAGTTTTTAGCAGCAATCAAACACTTACTGGTAGCTTTACTGGAAAAAGAAACCTCCTAAAACACAAGTTTACTCTAGAGAGAAGTATAAAGGACTGACCTAAACTAAAGCATAAATAAGCAGTTCTAGCAAGAGAGAGAGCAAATAAATTGTATAGAGGAGACATAATTAAAGCTATATACTCACGATTCTTCCAAGTCAATAACTTTAATAGCAACCACTTTGTTAAGCTCATTATCAAACCTGCAAATCAAGAAAGTTACTACCTTAGTATGCAAACATATTATCAAATTATGTCATATACGAATTTCATAGATCACCAGAAAATCTTCAATGTGTATAAAGGCATGGGACAAGGCCCGTAATCTGAACCATATTTACCCATCTACTTCGAGTGTAGTCAAGGCTAATCTTGAATCATGATAAAGTTTCGTGGAAAAGTTTCATGTAGCTTTAGTGCAGACATGGTCTTAGTATTTGGCAGAATATAATGAACTAATATGTTCATGCCAATGTTTACTATAGCATGGATCATTAGTATGATATATGCTTATGTAGGCATATTGATGAACTAAAATATTTGCCTCTGTTGCAAATATAGTGGCTTCTTGTGAGACACTGTGATTTGGGATAACAGGCTTCATTTTAGTTATTGGGTTGTGAGATTCATAATATGTTTATGTCAATTCTATACATGTGCCGCATCAGTTCCACAATATAATTGATATAATTGTTAGGGTCGTGAGCTTCGCCTGTCAAAGACCACGAAATATGATAATTTTGACTAGCTAATACACTTGGTGGGTTAGATTTGAGCCATTGTGCCATGGTGGGTTAGATGCATGCACTCCCTCAACAAGGCATGCTTGGAACCCTCCCACTCAGCTCGTTCGAGTAGCTCTTCACCAAGGCATCCTCAGACCTCAGTCGTGCTCTCTCTCCGACCGCACATGCCACCTCCATTATATTTAACTAATTGGTCCTTCAGTTGAGACACATATCCTTAAGTACTTCAGCTCGCTATACTTCTAAGTTGTGCCTTAACGCCACATTGCTTACCTAGGCTGGGAGTGGGGCCTAGGAACCCCACTCAATAACACCAAACGACATGGCTTGGAGGCAAGAGTTGAAGAATCCACATTTTGCTCCAATAGTGGAGAGTGGTACCTACCATGAATGGCACCCAAGAAGAGTGACAACCCTTCTTATGGAGGCGCCACTGCTTTTGAAAGTAGCTTGGAGGTTACTAAAGTCTCTTGGCAACAATCACCTTCCGATGTCTCATCGAATAATCACCTTTCGAATTCCTCAGGTGTTTGTCTGGAGATGGAGAGAGATCTTCAGAGGAATTCTTCAGATTTTCAGTTTGGTAAGTGCAGTCTATGGGAGTTGGTTTTTATAGTGACGACTATGTAACATGACACAATCCAACAAATACAAACATGATAAAAGTTTATTTTACAATAAGAGTTCCATCATCATTTTTATTTTTTTGGTGTTTGGCTAAAAATTAAAAGGTAAAATAAAAATAACAAAAGTTTTTCATTGACACATTTTATCAAACATTTAACATGCAAGGAAAATGGTACAATAAGAATCGCAATATCAAAAAGTTATTCCAACAATAAAAATCCATGAAAAAATTTATATCAGTAGGATAAGAATCAATCAACGAACTACTCATCAGGAAATACTACCCTCAACTACAAATCGGTCATCATCAATAAACTAGTCACCAGCACCAATTTTAGAAACTGTTTTGACATTTTCTATAAGGAAAATGTGATAGAGTGACAAAGATAATGAGATTCAATCAAAAACTAGAGAGAAAGGTCCAAATCTCATAGAGCAATTTAGAGAATACATGAAATTCGATTGGAGAGATTGAGAGAGTAGATTTGATATTACCATACTAGCAGATCGGAGAGATAGAGAGAGCAGATCTGATCGGATAGAGAACAGATCTGAGAATAAGATCTACATCTCTACATCGTTGAGCTTGCTTCTACTCATTGTTGCTAACGATCCAGATCCAACGCTGCTAGCTTATCACATGCGTGATCGAGAGACATTAATACCAAGACTCATAACCCTAGATAAATCGATTTGGAAAGAGAAAATACAAAACAGAAGAAAAGAAACTAGAAATCAACTATAAATCGTTAGTTTCAGCCATGAAAGTTTACAGATCTTATGTGAATGTAGCAAATCCATATCAGAAAACTCTAACCTTGAGCCCTAGATCGACTTAGATAAGAGGGATTCAAGCGATATTACAGAGATTCAGAAAACTCTAACCTTGAGCCCTAGATCGACTTAGATAAGAGGGATTCAAGCGATATTACAGAGATACACTCAAATCCCCCCCCCCCCCCGAATTTGGATCCTCTCCTTGAGCTTGGTCCTTGAGCTCGGTCCTTGAGGGCCTTCGGGTCCACTTTGAGGCCCGATTTTGATAATCTGAACCGTTCATATTTTAATATTTACTCGATTATAACGTGCGTAAAAATCAAGTTGATCGGATATCGAAAAGTATGTGTTGATCGAGTAAATATTAAAATATGAGCGGTTGATTATCAAAATCGGGTCTCAAAGTGGACCAAGGCCTCAAGACCGAACTCAAGGATCGATCTCCTTGAGCTTGGTCATGAGCTCGGTCCTTGAGGGCCTTGGGTCCACTTTGAGGCCGATTTTGATATCTGAACCGTTCATATTTTAATATTTACTCGATTATAACGTGCACTGTAAAAAATCAAGTTGATCGGATATCGAAAGTATGTGTTCGATCGAGTAAATATTAAAATATGAGCGGTTCAAATTATCAAAATCGGCCTCAAAGTGGACCAAAGATCAAGGAATCTGGATCCTCTCATGAGCTTGGTCATGAGCTCGGTCCTTGAGGGCCTTCGGGTCCACTTTGAGGCCCGATTTTGATAATCTGAACCGTTCATATTTTAATATTTACTCAGTATAACATACCTGTAAAAAATCAAGTTGATCGGATATCAGAAAGTATGTGTTCGAAAAACTGGGACTACAAACTATTTTTTAATAAACAATTTTTCAAACACATACTTTCTGATATCCGATCAACTTGATTTTTTACAAGTATGTTATACTGAGTAAATATTAAAATATGAACGGTTCAGATTATCAAAATCGGGCCTCAAAGTGGACCCGAAGGCCCTCAAGGACCAAGCTCAAGGAGAGGATCCAGATTCCCCCCCCCCACACAAAAGTCACGCCTCTGCTCTCTTCTTTTGATCAGAAACCTGCCTTTTCAATCCCAAATAAACGTTATTTCACAGCTTTCTATTAGCGGCGCACAAACCGAGATAAAATAATTATGAGTTAGTTTGAGATGTTCTAAAAAATATATTTTTTGATTTATTGACTTATATGGATTAGGTTTGAGTTGAATTTGATGTGATGTGTTAAAGAGGTGATGTGATTTAAATAAAATGATGTGATTTAAATAGAATAGTAACTTTTTGTATTATTTAATAAATGCCAAACTTGACCTAAATTGGGTGAAAAGGTAAAAAATCATAAAAAATTTCACAACGTTTTTAAAAAAAACCCCAAGAAAAAAAATGTGGTAATATCCTATTTTTCTGGTAGTGGATTGCATTAATATATACATTATACATTAACAACAATAATGATAACTAAAATTTAATTAATAACAAAAATTTGACAGATTATTTCAAGTTAACAGAAGCCTTACCTCTCTAGATCATAAATAAAAACAGATTCTGAATTTGGAATTTTAAACTCTTTGAGGTACAAATTTGAGATTGGAGGAGCCAATTGAACTCAAAAGCTTTGGCAGGTACAGATGAACCAAATCAAACCCCCAAATAAACACCAAAATAATCTACCAACTCTGTATAAGACAAATGCAACTTTCAAATGAAGTAACATGTAATAATTACAAGGACTGTAGAACTTTGAAACAAAACAAACCTTGTGAAATGACCCCAACCCAATTCAAATTAAGCACTTTCAGCTATATATCCTTAATAATAATACCAAAAAAAAAAAAAAATGAAGAAGAAGAAGAAGAAAAACAGAGCTTACCAATTATATGAGTACTTCAGAGCAACAAATTCATGCCCTCAGAAAGAGAAAAGGGACAAGCACCTAAATCAAACCGTGTTGAAGTAGAGGCCATTTGAAAAGAGTCACAGTTACAAATGCACAGACAAATACAATTTAGTGACACGGGTTCAAGAAACAGAGAGACCCTGCCAAAACTCTGTGCTCTCTTGAAGTTTTTACTGATTCCACAAACAGACAATCTCCCTTCTCTCTCTCTCTCTTTGTTTCTCTCTTTCTAGACTTGATGTTTGGAAATTATATCTGGGGTCTTAAGAAGCTATAATGGAGCCATTGTTGGATGATGCATAACAAAGAAAAGCAAAAGTGAAAGAAAGATTCTTGCAGAAGAAAACCCTTTATTATATCTGCTAACATTTGTATCTTTTTTCTTCTTTGTAGGCATTGAGTTTGAGTGAGTGTTTTAAAGAGTTTAAAAAGCTACAGATTTGGAAGTGTTTCTTTAATTGTTTTTGGGTAACTATAATTGGCTCCTATAAATGGCTCCTACTACTTGTTTTTGGGTAACTATAAATGGCTCCTACTACTTGTTTTTGGGTAACTATAATTGGCTCCTACTATTGCTGCTATAGCAGACTACACACTTTTTTGCTTTCTGTCATGTTAATCAGAGCTATTTTCAATCGAGTGCTCAAAATATCTATAATTTTTTATATATTTTTTAACATTAAAGTATGTGAGAATTACGATTACCGATTGGACCGACAAAGTAAACATAGTGTAAGGGAAATATTGTAAAGATATAAGTGTGACTTATATCTGTATATATTTTTATAAATAAAAAAAATTCTGTTTTACTGAAATATAATTTTTTCTTAAGTATTTTATTTCAAGAAAAATGTTTGGGAATACTAAAAAGGAAACACTAAGGGAGCACTAATAATGTGGCAGTGAGCCCTACTCACTTTCTATGCCTTGTTTTTATTTTTTTATTTTTTTATTTTTTATCATTCTCAATGCATTAGTGTTATTAGTGGTGCATTTTTTAGTAGTCTAAGCCTCCGTTTGGGAAGTGGGTTGGCTTTTTGGCTTTTTGGCTTTTTTGGCTATTTTAGCCTGGGCTTAAAAGTCTGGTTTGGGAAGGACTTTTTGGCTTTTTGGCTTTTTTGACTTTTTTTGTGAGAGAGGAGTGTAATGATTATGGGTTGGATGTGATGTTTTGTTTTTTGTGGCTAAAAAAGCCTATTTTGTCTTTTGTGGCTAAAATAGCCAAAAAGCCAAAAAGCCTGACTTCCCAAACGGTGCCTAAATCATTGTTGTATTAATAATAATTTAGAAATCTTGTTAAATAATAATTTAATTTGATTTAATAAAATGGGAATTTGTCAAAGTGTGCGTGGGGTAAAGTCAAGATCCTCTCCTTGCACTTCCTCTTTGTAGGGTCACTGGGCTTACTTTTAGATCCAATTTTAATAATCTGAACCGTCATATTTTAAAATTTGTTCAGTATATCATACCTGTAAAAAATCAAGTTGATCGGATATCAGAAAGTATGTGTTCGGAGAACTGTTTATTAAATTTTTAAAAAAAGTAGTTTTTAGTTTGATTTTTCAGAACACATACTTTCTGATATTCGATCAACTTAATTTTTTACAAGTATAATATACTAAACAAATCTTAAAATATAAACGATTTGAATTATTAAAATTGAACTTAAAAGTAGGCCTAATAACCCTGCAAATAGGAAATGATGCGAGGAGGGGAATCTTGCTCGTGGGGGTGGGGTGTGAGCTTTCGCTTTCTGATTCAAGCCAAGTTCAGTTTTCGTTTGGGGTTTGCGTTTGTGACCTCTGAGCTGTCTCCCTTCGTCATTGCTAGTCAGTCAGTTGCTTTTGTCCTCTCTCTCTCTCTCTCTCTCTCTCACACACATTTTTAATTTGATTTGATGAGTTTGAAAAATTATAACACACAGATAGGAAAATATAAAGGCCTAATCATATAGCGCCAACACTTAGTTAAAAATTGATTTTTTTGATTTTTTTTTTTAATTTTATAAAAAAAATAAAATGGTAATATCACTCAAAATAAATCAAAAATCAAAAATTAACTTTTAATCAAGTTTTCAAATTAGGCCAAAGAATTGAGATTATAGATATTATCTTTAAGTGGTTGATATATAATAAGATTATTCAATCATGTAGCCATATGTTACGGATTTGTATACATATGGGGATTTGAATATACACTTTTAATATTGGGTACAGTTCACCTAGATTTAAAAGATTTGTCCTACCAATCATATGTACTATTGCCTGGGTGACTAACCTCAAAAAAAGTAAAATTTGAAATTTCATGACTTATATCTCAAAATCTTACCAAAATACCACATTTCTTGCCGTTCATGATAGGAAAATATAGAAAATCACTAAAGAGTTGTGTTTCTTTATCTCAGAAGTTTTTTTTTTTTAATTTAATAGTATAACAACTTATTAAAATATTTAAAATAATTGTCTCTTTATATTTTTTTAATTATCAAGTAATCAATTATTTTACATATCACTCGATCAAATAAGTGGGTCTAGAACTTAATTTTTATGTCCCACTATTAGGTAATTATCCCATAAATATACAGGAAATGCTACAATGTATACTATAAGAAAAATTATAATTTTTGTGATAAAAATTATGATTTTTTGTAATGAAAAATATTTTGTGATAAAAGTTATGAATGTGTATAATCAAAGGTATATTTTTTTGCGATAAAAATTATATTTTTTTTGTAAAAAAAAAAGTATACATTTTATAATTAAAGCTATACTTTTGTATAAAAAAGTGCACATAGTAGTGTTTTTTAAAAATATATATACTAGTAATTGGTACAGGTGATGCGTGTATGACATTCAAGTAGTTAGAGTCTTCTTTAGCAAACAAAAATTTTGATGTTTGAATCTCACAACGCTCTTTTATCTTCTCCCTTCTTCTTCTTCTTCTTCTTCTTCTTCTTCTTCTTCTTTTTTTTTTTTGTTTATTATTATTTTTTTTGGAGTAGACAAATGGACAATTAACGTAAGGAGAGAGAAGTTTTAAGACACCACCATAGGTCTTCACTTTGTAATAATACTAGCAATTGAGACAAGTAATGTGCGTACAATTTAAATAAGTTAAAAAAAAAAAAAAAAACATTTTGTGTGCCACTCAAATGGTAAGTGTGTTCTTATCAAATCTAACCTAAGTTTTGAGTCTTACCCTCTTCTCTAATTATTTTTTTTATTTTTAAATGGAGAAATCAACTTGCCATATACAGAAATCAAGGTTTCAGAACTCCAACATAGGTGTTCACTTTATATATAACAAGTATAGAGGATAAATAGATAAATAGATATTAAATTACATGACATTTAATTTTAATTGAGTAAATTACATTAATTATTGGGTACTTAGTCCATAAATTTGAATTTTATTTGGTCAAAATCCACCCTCTAAAATACTTTTTCCATAAGGACATGCTTAAGCGAAATGATCAAAATACCCATATGTATATATATAGTTGTTTTGAGAAATTGGTTAAAAGTTAACTTTTTAACTTTTTTTAAACTTTTTTTTAAAAAAAATATGTTAAAATTTTTTTAAAAATGTGACTCAAAATAGATTAAAAAATTAAAAATTGATTTTTAGCTAAGTTTCCAAATTCCCAAACCAAACCAAACCGTAAACAAACCGTTTCTCTCTACTTCTCTTTCTCTGTAATCATCAATTAAAAAAGCACTTCGCATTGCCACGGAGTCATAGTCACCGGAGGTTTCGTGGTCACATTTCAGAGGGGTTTTTGACTCACCACTGTCTGTAGCTGAAGGAGGAACCGAGGAAGGGTTTTTCTTTCTGCGCAGTGTAAGAGAGGTAGGATTTTGAAATATTGCTAAACAATTTCTATTTTTTTATTTTTGTTAATGTTTGAACATGCGGACAATGTGAATCATGAAATTTTGTTTGATTTTGTATGGGTTTGAACATGAGAAGGATGATATTTTATTCAATTCGTGATTCTTTCTTTCTTCTTTTTTTTTATAATTTTTTTTTATGTTGATTCATATTGTGTGTTGAACATTTGGGCAATTTCTATTTGTGAAGAAAATTTGTGGGTTTGCTTTACTAGTCCTTTTTAACATGAAGGTCTCGTTTGGAAACATACTTTTTTAGTAATTTTTTAATTTTTTGGTTAAAATATGATGTAAAAAAATTAGTATGTTTTAAATGACTTTTCAGTTTTTTACGAAAAGATGTGCAAAAAGTAGAGAGAAAATGAAATCTTTGACTTTTTGGTATAAATTAATTTCTTAATTTTTTTAGTGACTTTTTGACTAAAATCACCACTTGCCAAACGAGGCCTAACAGGCAGAAGCTTGGACAAGGTCACGTCACGCGTCCAACAATGGCCTTGAGATTGCTTAATCAACTCCCAACAATGGTCTGAAAACTTGCTTGAATCGACTCCCAACAATGGTGTTGATTGCAAATAAATAGACCAAGAGGGGGGGGACTTGGAGAAGGAAGAATCTGTAAAGATAGAGACACAAAAATTTGAGACTGAACAGATAAAAAAATTTGCTGTTGTTGTTGAACAGATCTTTAACATATCTGTTCAAAATTTGAACAGATAATGGTTTGGTGTATTTGAATAACAAAGATTTGAACACATAAAAAAATAAAAAATAAAAAATGGGAAAAAAATGAACAAATAATAAAATTGGACAGATATTTGAATAGATAAGGGAAAAAATTGAACAGACAGTTAAAAAATTAAAAAATATATATAAAAAATATTTGAATATATAGTCAAAAAAATTAAACAAATAGTCAAAAAAAAATTTAACAGATAGATTAAGGAGTAAAATTGAAAATAAAATGTCTTTCAAAACAATAAAAGGATTTATCACCAAACTATTTTACAAAAGTTGAATTTCTCACCAACAAAAAATATCTATTGGACTTAACACCTTATGCAATTGTTAGATTAGACTTTTTAACAATTTTCTCTTAATTATTTCAAAATATTTTTTAAAAAATAAAATAAGCCACATAAATTTAATATAATTATATTGATTTTCTTTTAATAAAATTAAAAAATCCAAACTAATATGACTGATATATTTAGGGGTGGTTTGAGATTATCTAAATAAGTGTACTTTTTGACTTTTTATGAAATATGGGTTGGGTATGGGTTGGATTTGAAGTTATGTGATTGAGAGGTGATGTGATTTAAATAAGATGATATGATTTAAATATTATAGTGATTTTTTGACTTTTTAACTTTTTAAAATTATGACAAATAAAATCTTAATTAAGTGTAAAACATATATTTTAATGTAAAAAAATGATAACATTATTTATTATTATTATTACAGCTAACAAATGATTGATAAAAAAGAAGCAAAGTGGGTGCTTGGCAGCCTATTAAAAAAGTCAACAATGCTAGGTAGCTCAAAATTTTGTATCTCAAATGGCTCAAATCACTTAAAACGACGTCGTTTTGAGTGTAAATGAGTGTAAAACGACGTCATTTTGACAAATTTGAGCCATTTGAGCCACAAAATTTTGAGCTACCAAACATTTTCCTAAAAAAGTCATTTTTTTTTTTGCGTTAAAAAATCAAAAAGTTCAAAAACTATTTGTTTATCATGAGCTAAATAAATTAAATGTCAAATCAATTTTTTTCACTCATCAAAAATATCTTTTTTAACAAATCCCAAACATAAATTAAATATATATATATATAACTAAAAAAGTCAAAAAATTAAAAAATTAACCCCAAACTCATCCAAAATGTGTGTTAACTTTTTAAAGAAGCACAATGTAAAAATTATGCTTAACTTATGGAATTAAGGGATTGTTTGGGATGTTCTAAATGAGTGCACTTTTTAACTTTTTATAAAAAAATGTGTAGAAAAATAGAGAGAAAATATTGATTGATGTAACTCAAAAAATATAAAAAGATGGACTTATGCCAAACCACCCTTAAATGTATTGTTTTTAATTTCAAGAAAGATTAGTATAATTTACTCATTTAAATTTATACAATATATTTAGAATGTGTTTGATTGGACAGACTGGATAAGGAATGATTAGAATCCATCAGGCATGAATTCTAAGACTGTGAATCTCCCGAACTATTTGGTTAGATTGGATGTGTATCTAGGGGGTAAATCTGGCTCGGCCCGGCTCAGCCCGGGCTCGGGGTGAGCCCATGTCAGGCCTCGCGGGCTCCCGTCAAAATTCAAGCTGGACCGGGCAGGCCCACGAGCTAAAAAATTAGGCCTAGGCCTAGGCCCAAGCCCAAGCCCAGGGATATTCGGGGCTTTTGGGGGGGCCAGTGGGCTAGGTCTTGGGCCGACCTAACCATTTTTTTTTGTTTTTTTAATTTTTTTCTATCAAACTTTTATTACTTTTCATTAAAAAATACACTGGGCCTTGGCGCGGCCCGGACGAGCTAGGCTTCGGGCCGGGCCCTAAGTGGGCCTTGAGCGGACCGATAGGCTGGGCCATGGGCCAGACTTCAAAACAATGGCTCAGGCCCTAGCCCAGGGACTTGGGCTGGGCTCAAGCCTGGGCCCAAGCGGGCCTAAAACGAGTCGGGCCCATTTTGAGCCGCGAGCGGGTTTCGGGTCGCCCATGGGTCGCGGACCATTTTTACACCTTTATGTGTATCCCATATTTGTTTTCTCATGGGATTAGATGTCTGGAAATGACTATTTTTAGTGAATCCAGTATTTGGTTAGACGGACTGAATAAGGATAAATGTTCATAAGACTATTTTACCCTTGTAATTTACAATTTATATTTTTATTTAATATATAATTTTAAATTTGTAATCTATAATTTATAATTTATAATTTAGCAACACTAAAAAAATTTAATTTATAAGGCCATAATTTTTAATTAAATTAAATTTATAATTTTTATTTAATATATAATTTTAAATTAACAATACTAAAAAAATAATTTATAAATATTCAAAAGACTATTTTACCATTTTTCAAATTGTATACTAAGTAATATCATGAGGGTAAAACTAAATTTCAAATATTATTATTCACCCAAAAAAACATTTCAAATATTAGTACAATGTGATATCAATCCCATGAAAATAATCTCACCCTCCTCCAGGATTGTTCAATCACACATAAGGAGTCTGGCCGGACTCCATATCCAGCAAATTAAAAAAACAAACAAATGTCAAATTATCCACTTCAAATAAATTATAATCCAATCCCACTTCCTAATCCTCTAATCAAACACCTCTTCATTTTGTAATCACTTTGTATTTATTATTATTATTTTATTTTTTGGGGGGGACTCTACAACTTATTTCACATGAAATTGGGGATTTAGAGATAGAGACTTTGCAAAGGTCGTGTCGTGGGTTTGTAGGTTCACCAAAAGAAGTCTGGATCATCAGCAGCACTATCTTACGGCCCTCCCTGCAGCGCTCCGAAAACGACGTCGTTTTGGCCAAAACGACGTCGTTTTGTTTAGTGTTATTATTTTTTTTTTTCCTCCAAAATTTGAGTTTGCTGCCCACTTTCATCTTTCTCCATCATCTGGTCTGAACACTTAATCAGAGAGCTCGGTGGCGGTGCGGAAGGGCAAGGTGGACTAGAGGTTGGAAGTGGTAGAAGTGAAGAAGAGGAGGAAGAAGATGAAGCAAGAGAATCGGAAGCTAAGGACGAGGCTGATGAGGTAGTGGAGAACTAGCCAGAGTATAGCAGCCGGAGATTTGATTCTACCGTCTAGAGACGCGTCCAGTGATTGATAATGGAATGTAAACAGATGATGTCGGTATGGAAAGTTATTTGTGAGTCCCTCCCTTTGAAGTTTGGACTTTGATTTGGTGTTTGTTGAGACAAAGAGAAGGTTGGGGGAAGGGGATGGTTCAGCTGGGTGGGCATAGGTAAACGAAAAGGGGCTGGAAAAAAAAAAAGAAAAAAGAAAAAAAAAGAGGTCAAAACGACGCCGTTTTTAGAGCGCAGTAGGGAGGGCCGCAGGATACTGCGGACGATGATCCGGACTCCACCAAAAGGGGTTGTCATGTAGTAGGGACCACCAAGTGTGAGCTTTTCCCTCTTGGCCATAAATGGTGTGGGGGCACCCGTCCATGTCATGAGGATGATGAAAAAATCATCAACTATAAAGTTCAGTCTTCAACAACCACAATATAACAATAATAATAATATACAAATAAAAAAATTCTATAATTTTTTTTTATACAAAATTAAAAATCCTAAGTGATTCGTGATTAGATCAAGATTAAAATATTCCAAATCCCAATTATTCAAAACACGCAATCTAAATCATCAAGCACTTACGAACGTGATTTAGATTGTTGTTTTTCTGAATAGACAATAAATCGACACAAACGATTTTTACGTGGAAAAAATCACAATTGAAGAACCTTCAATTGTAATAAAAAACCACGGGCGAAACGCCACTAATCAATTTACTACTGAAGAAAGAAAGATTACAAAGATAAAACACAAATTACCCAACTCAATCAATTTGTCTTCACACCTTCTGTAACTCTTTCACCACGCCTTCGTCTCGGAACTGATTGATCTGAAGTTGAATCCACAACTTCGTTTGTCGAATAAACGACTACATACAGAATCAAACTCCTTTGAAACTCCACGTTTGAATCTTCGGAATCCACCGAAAAGAATAACACTCTTGTATGTATTCAATCAACCTCCTTGATATGTGCTTCTCAATTCATGAGTTGAATACTCATTCAATGTTATCAAGGAAAACTCACAAAAAACTCTCCAGAAGAAAGCCTTAGAAAACCTCAAAGTAGATCTAGAAAGTAATCCTATTTTTTGGAGAAAACCAAGTACTTATAGAAATCCGGATTTTGAAGCTCGCTCAAGCGAAGCTTCTCTCGCTCGAGCGAGGAGCTTATCTCGCGTGATTTCCATAAGTGCCTTCGCTCGAGCCATGAAACCTTTGCTTGAGCGAACAATGAACACTTTCAGGTTTTTATGCAGACGCAGTTCTTCGCTCGAGCCACCAACTCTTCGCTCGAGCGCACATTCAACTCTCTCAGGTTTTAAGCTAGACGCAGTCCTTCGCTCGAGCGAGGACTTCGTCGCTCGAGCAAGCAACACAAAACATCACAGAAAATTACAACTCAACCACACAAGTTTGTTCGTGGGTTTGACAAGACTTAGGGACCTAACAATCTCCCCCTTTGTCAATACTCGGACAAAACTTTCTAACACAATTTTCCTAAACAACTGCACTAGCTAAAACAATTACAACTCAAAGATCTAGCTAAAACACATGAACTAGCTAAACCAACTATGAAACCAATCTTGATGACAAACCAATCTGCACAAAATAAACTTGGAGAGAATTTGTTATGTAACATAATAAACCATCAAGACATCATCATATATTCCAAAAAAAAAAAAAAAACGAATCCAATGCAACCTGCAAAGAAACAGCATGTAGACAAAAACATCTATCCCAAAAACATGTAAACATCATGAGTATGAGTATCCCATATACAGCATATACATCACCCAAAAAAAAAATGAAATCACTGCCTGCAAAAACATATAAGTACCACAAGAAGATATACCCTGCAACCCGAAGATATACCCTGCAACCCTGCAAATCATAATACTCCCCCTTTTTGTCCGGGATATACACCATAAGCAAAACTATGCAAATAAAGAAACCAAAAAACTGTGCAAGAGAATAAACCAAAACGGTCCAGAAAATACAACTGTCCAAAAAAGAGGCAAGAACTAAGACTCGGGAGGAGGTGGCTGCTGTATCTGGAGAAGGGAAAGAATCTGCGCAAGCATAGAACTCTGCTCCTCAAGGCGGCTGTCAAGAGAATCCATCTTGGCATCCAAACTGATCTAGGCGACGCATGACAGACTGCTTAAACATTTGCAGCTGGCCACGAAAAGAGCGAGGACGGATCTCAGGTAAATCAGGGGTGCCGACAGTGGCTGCCTCAAACTCCTCCTCCTCTCCAAGGGGCTCATCATCACCTACACCAGAACTCCCAACCCCGGACACACTCCCTCTCACATGGGCCTGACTCTGGGAAACGGTGAGCTTTGTGATGGGTTTTATAGGATGTGCAAACTCATCGTCATCAAAAATAGGAATATCAAGAGAAATGAGAAACTGAGTAAGCAAACACCCATAAGGAAGCCCCAAAGACTTTCTACCCTCAAAGACCCCAATCATTTTAGAAACAATCATCTCTGGAAGATCAATGGGAAGTTTATGATGAATACAATACAACACATATCCCTGGTCCTGGGTAATGTGCGAGGAATGGGTAGTGACATGCAGATTCGCACACACAATGATATTCATAAGACGGAACCGAGGAAGCAACTCATTCTGCTGAATGAGTGCCCTAACAATCCAAGTCCGGTCAAGACCACATAACTCAGAAGTAACACGATCAAAATCAATCCCGGTACGAGTAAGAAGGGGAAACCTAAAATCCGAGACTTCGGGAAGACCAAGAAAAATCCTAAAAACCTCCCCAGTCATGACAAGAGACTTGTGCCTAACCCAAGTAGTAAAAGTTGCGGGATTTTCCTTGCAAATGGAATGCATATTGCAATAAAATTCCCGAATAAGACTAAGATTTTGTGGACCCGAAAAATGCAACACGTGATCACTGCCCAAAGAATAAAATAAAGACCGAATGGTGAGAACCTCAAAGGCACTTGGGAGAACATTTCACTCTAAATGGACTTTACGAGATGCAAACGACTCCCTAAACAACTTGGCCTTTTCTTTTGACACGAACTTTTCAGTGTTGAAAGGGGGACGGGCAACAGTGGTTTTACGACGCTTGGATGACTCCGCCATGACTAAACAAACCATAACCACATCACAAGAACAGAGACACCAACAATCCCCAAATCCAAATAACAGAGCAAAGTCACAACATTAGTAATCCATCAGTAAAAAAACTCAAAACCATAGCAGAATATAAAAATGAGGAACAGACTAAGCACTAAGAAAAAACAAAATACTAAGACCACACATTAAACATGAAAATGTTAAACATTTAATAAACAATGTAAACAACACACAGAGATTAGGATAGGAATCATGAAAAAAAAAACCCCCAAATTAAACCAAAGCATCCAAACCTAGCATAAAATGAACCAAGAACACTAACCCTAGATGCACGTGAGAGACACGAAGCATAATGAAGGAAGCAAAATCATCAATGAAGTGCCCTAGATGAAATAGAGCAAACTCATAGACACAACTCAACCCAAGTACCACACAAACCGGAAAAAAAAACAAACGAAGAAAAAAAACTTACCAAATACTGAGAGAGCAGATGAAGACAAAGAAAATGCTCCAAAATCAAGAGAGAAGCACCAAGAGATTGCAGCAATTACGACCACGAAAACCCTAGGGGAGA
Source organism: Camellia lanceoleosa (assembly GCA_025200525.1). NCBI lineage: Eukaryota > Viridiplantae > Streptophyta > Magnoliopsida > Ericales > Theaceae > Camellia > Camellia lanceoleosa. The sequence continues at coordinate 101,212,466 of CM045770.1, read as the reverse complement.
GAGAGAGAGAGAGGAAACAAGAAGAGGTGGGAAACAAATGAACTGAAGAGACACAGGTTTAGAATTTGAACCGCGACAGGTCGCTCGAGCGAAGCCTTTATCGCTCAAGCTAATAGGGTTCGCTCGAGCCAAGAACTAGTCGCTCGAGCCAAAAACACATGCTCTCAGGTCTAACTCAGTAGCAGAAGCACGCTCGAGCGAGAAACCCGTCGCTCGAGCCAAGAAAGAAAAAAAAACAAAACCCAAATTTTATTTATTTATTTATTTTTTTTTTTTTGTAAAACAAAACACAAGATGCTCAATATCATGAAGTGAGACCTAGAACACAAGTAGATGATCACATTGGGCCAAAATTGACACTAAGATGAAATAATCCACATATCATGAATCCTATAGAACTTGCAACTTTTTTTTAAAAAAAATGACACTGGAAATCATGAGCAAGGTAGATAAAATATAATCAGTGATCATAAGCTACATGAGAATGTACAACTCAAAAGCCAACATGCGATCTCACAAAATAAAGTGTGTGTGTGTGCAATCCATGAGAGTCCACTGAGCTAAAGTTAATCCTCGTAGTGATCGGATGGATGGACCTCCACCAAGAGTAACTTAACAACACAAAGAAAAGTCAAACCACTAGGAATCGCAGGGTATTTGTTGAGTAAAAGCGGAGGCTCCCCCTCAATCAATTAGTCCCTTTTTTTTTATATTTTTTTTCAGACTTTTTCTTTCTTGTGGGCACTCACTGGTGGCATTCACACTCAAGAGTATGGAAACCAAACCAGAGAAGAATGAAATCAACAATGATGGCCTGGTTGGTGCCTCTGAGGTAGCCTTTTCCTAATGCCCGGACTTCAAGGAACTGAGGAAGAAACCGTGGAAGTGAAAACAGATGGTAGATGGTTAAGAGACTCAACATCACCAATGATATACTAGTATCGGTCAATTCCACTGTAAAAGTACAAGAAACACTGTTAGTGGTCCATAGAGAACTTTGATCACTTGTGCGAAAACCCCTGCAACAATTTATCTCAAGGATGTGTACAGAATGAGATCATGAGGTTAATGAGCATGTGCATTCAAAATGAGCTATGAACAATGACCAATGAGATCTTATAAGCAGCATGAGTAGTGTGCATATAAAGATGTATGCAAGTAAAACAGAAATCAATGACCATCAGATTATAGCATCCAAGCACACATAAATCCAAGCACTCACACCCACTCAAGGAACAAGTAACACTCTAATGATCGAGCATGACGCCCAAGGTCTTTCTAAGAAACTCAAACCGAAGAAGATCAAGGGGTTTTGTAAAAATATCAGCTTTTTGATGCTTAGTGGGTATATGTTCAAGAACAACAAGGCCCTTTTCCACTAACTCTTGAATAAAATGATGACGAATGTCAATGTGTTTGGTGCGAGAGTGTTGGACAGGATTTTTTGAAATGTTTATGGCACTTGTGTTATCACAGAAAAGAGTGAGAGTGTTTTGTTCTAGCCCATAATCATGAACCATTTGCTTCATCCACAGCATTTGTCCATAACAACTCCTTGCAGCAATGTACTCAGCCTCAGTAGTCGAAAGAGAGATGGCATTTTGCTTTTTACTATGCCAGGAAACCAGATTATTCCCAAGGTAAAAACATCCCCCGGATGTACTTTTCCTATCATCAAGACACACCTTGATCGGCATCGAAAAAATCGATAATTTCACCGCGATGTCGAGAAAACCAAACCCCATACCCCAATGTCCCATTAACATATTTGATGATGCGTTTGACCGCAAGAAGGTGAGACTCTTTGGGACTAGCTTGGTAACGGGCACAAACACCAACACTGAAGGAAATATCAGGACGACTGGCTGTGAGATACAAAAGACTCCCTATCATACTCCTATAAAGGGTAGGATCTATATCAATACCAGAGGAATCTTTGGAGAGGTAAAGACTGGTGCTCATGGGAGTTCGTGCATGTTTGGCAGACTCAAGACCAAACTTTGACACAAGATTTTTGGCATACTTAGACTGAGAAACAAACATACCTGAAGGAGATTGTTTAATTTGAAGACCCAAAAAATAAGGCAACTCTCCCATCATGCTCATCTCAAACTCATGTGTCATGCAATCCGAAAAATATTTCACAAGATGATCAGCAGTGGATCCAAACACAATATCATCAACATAAATCTGAGCAACAAGAATATGAGGCTTAGTATGTTTCACAAATAAGGTCTTATCCACACTACCCCTTTGAAAGTCATTATCAAGAAGAAATGTAGTAAGTCTATCATACCAAGCCCGAGGAGTTTGTTTCAATCCATACAAAGCCTTGTCTAACTTGTAGACATAATTGGACATTTAGGGTCCTCAAACCCTTTTGGTTGCTCAACATATGCCTCTTCTTTTAAGTACCCATTCAGAAGGCACTTTTCACATCCATTTGAAACAATTTGAACCCAAGATAACAAGCAACACCAAGTAAAATACGAATAGATTCGAGACGTGCAACTGGGGTAAACGTATCATCATAGTCAACACCCTCAACTTGTGTATAGCCTTGAGCAACCAACCTGGCTTTAGTCCTAACCACAGTACCATTCTCATCAGATTTATTTTTAAAGATCCACTTGGTACCTATCACATTCATGTCTCTAGGTCTGGGAACTAGAGTCCAAACATTGTTCCGTTCAAATTGACCTAATTCTTGATGCATAGCATTGACCCAACTATCATCTAGCAAGGCCTCTTTAAAATTCTTAGGTTCAATTAATGAAACATAACACATATGTGATACCTCATCCCGAATCTATCTTCGGGTTTTCATTCGATCCGATACACTTCCAATCACCTGTTGAGCTGGATGATTCAGTTTCACCCTTGCTGATGGTTTGAACTCAGGACATGTGGTGACAGAAGCATCATGAGTGATGTTTCTTTGTGCACTCTTTGGACTTGAACTTACCTGTGAGGATGATGTTGTCACAACTTCTTGAGATTGGATCTCTGCTTCTCTTTGACTTTGTGGTTCAGTATCCAGGATTGGAGACTCACCATTGTCATCCTTATTTGTTGCTGGAGTAGGTGAACCTGTGTCATCTATAACCACATTGATTGATTCCATTAGAGAAGAAGTTCGCAGGTTATAGACTCGAAAAGCCTTACTAGTGGTTGAATACCCTAGAAAAATACCTTCATTACTTCGGGAGTCAAATTTGCCCAAAGGCTCTCTATCTTTGAAAATGTAACATTTACTCCCAAAAGTTTTGAAGTATTTTACATTAGGTTTCAATCCCTTCCATAATTCATATGGAGTTTGTAAAGTGCCGGGCCTTAAATACATGCGATTTATGACATAAATAGTAGTATTTAGGGCTTCAGCCCAAAACTTTGGAGGAAGTTTCTTACTAAGGAGCATGACCCTAGCCATTTCTTGAACAACTCTGTTCTTCCTCTCAACCACTCTATTTTGTTGTGGGGTAATAGGTGCAGAAAATTCATGCTTAATTCCATGCATATCACAAAAATCTGAAAACGAGCTATTTTCAAACTCACGAACATGATCAGTTCGGATTCTTATGATACGCCCAATGGAAACACCTTGTTCATTTTGGATTTTAAGAACTAAGGCCTGGAAGGCATCAAACGTATCAGATTTTTCCCTCAAGAAATTTATCCACGAAAATCGAGTAAAATCATCAACAGTTAAAAAAATATATCTTTTACCTCCAATGCTTTCAGTGCGAGTAGGACCCATTAAATCCATGTGAACTAATTCAAGAGGACGTTTGGTTGTAAAGCTGTTCACCTTTTTATGAGGGGCATGGGTCTGCTTTCCAAGTTGATATGGTCCACACACATGGTTCAGATTCTTACCCAATTTAGGTACTCCTCTCACAAGTTCTTTGTTGGCTATCTTAGTTAGGTCTTTGAAATTCATGTGACCTAATCTTTGATGCCACAAATCAATGTTACTTATGATGGCTGAGTGACAAGTGAGATCATTGGTAGTAACAATCCCATAGCAATTATCAGATGTGCAAACCCCATGCAAGACAGTATTTCCCTTTTTATCCAAAATTTCACATTTATTTTTTGAAAACAATACTTCATGGTGGGAATCACACATTTGACTAATGCTCAAAAGATTTGCTTTAAGACCATCAACAAGAAGAGCATTTTCAAGCTTGGGAAGACCAGCAACACTTATAGAGCCCTTACCAATGACTCTAGAAGTGCCGCCATCTCCAAAGGCAACGATTCCTCCTTCATATTTTTCAAGGGAGGTGAAGTAGGATTTGTTACCGGACATGTGACAAGAGCACCCACTATCAAGATACCACATGTGTGAGTCACGTGCTTTTAGGGCAGTGTGAACAACTAAACAAGTCAAATCATCTTTTCTCACCCAAATCTTTTTGGTCTTGGTAAATGTCTTGGCGTTGTGACCACCCTCATGAATCTTGGTATTCCGCCTAGACATGTAAGGTTGTCTCCTAACCCAAAAAGTATTCGAATTTCTACCATTTTGAGACACCTTACCAAATAATTTATAGCAATGAGGACGAATGTGGCCATACCTACCACAGTGATGACAAATAAAAACAGGTTTTACCTCCTTTTTGTTGATCTTACCAACTTTAGGTAGATGAAGAGAGAGATCAGCCTGGTCTACCTTCAACTTTCCCTTTGCTTGAGTCTTCATGTCATGTGAAGTAGAGGTCTGTCCCTTGTGAGCTGTCGCACCATAGCCTAGCCCACTTTTGTCACAACCCATTTGTTGAGACCCGAGGATGTCTTCTAAAGATTTGGAACCTTTGTTCCACATGGCAATAGTGGCTCTAGTAACATGGAGTTCTTCATCTTTCTGACAGACTATCTCTTCCAATGTAGCTTGTGACATCTCAAGACTTTCAAGCTTCTCTTCATATGTAGAATACACCTTCAGAAGTTCATTCCTTTCAGTTTCACAGGATAGACGTTTTCCACATAAGTCTTGCCTATCACTCGAGATCTTGATGATATTCTGCTTTGCTGCTACAAGTTCTCCTTTTAGCTTGACATTCTCACTTTCACATGCTTTGAGTTTGAGAGAGAGTTTGTCATTGATTTTGGACAAATTTAGAGATTCCTCGTAAAGCTTTTCATAAGCTTGTTGCAGTTCATCACCATTAATCTCTTCATTGTCTTCTGATGTTTCATCATCCTCTTTTTGCTCTTCATTCTTCTTGACCTCATCCAATCTAGCAACTAAGGCAAGAAAATTACTGGATGATGGTTAAGGTGAATCTCCTCTTTCATGAAATTGGCTCAGAATTTCCCATGCATCTTTAGCCTTTGTGCAGTGAGCAATCCGTTGCTGTTCTTCATCCGAAATTGCTCCACGAATAGTAATCAGGGCTCTCTGATTGCTCGGATTGTCAGCACTTTCCGTATCTTCTTCAATGGCTTGCCAGCCTTCTGGGTTAGAAGCTCTCAAAAAGGCCCTCATTCTAATTTTCCAATACAGGTAGTTACTCCCATCAAAGGTGGGAGCATTATGCAGGTTCTGACCACGAGCTAATTCTGCTGGCTTTGGAAGAGGTTGAGTGAAAGTGGACCAAAAAGCCATGAAAGCACTATCCTCGTCTTCACCGGATTCAGGTTCTTCGGGTTCTTGCTCCGACCCGCTTTCATCATCCCAAGTCACTGTGTAGACTTTCTTTTGATTCTTTTTCGAATGGGCATTCAAGGGCAATATGACCAAACCCTTGACATTCATAGCACTTGACCCCTTTCCCCTTTACAATTTTCTTTTCAGTTTTAGAAGCAAGTTTTGGTGGAAAAGTTTTGGGTTTTTCGTTACTCTTGTCTTTTGAAATAGGGTCTCTGAAATTAGGCTTCTTTTTCTTCAGAAATTTTTTAAACTGTTTAGTAAACATAGCCGTCATCTCAAACTCTAAATCAAATTCAGTCTCCGGAGTTTTTGCAGTCTCATGAGCACTAGTGAAGGCCACACTATCTTTTTGTTTTTTCTTTGAAATCTAGTGGGCTTCATAAGTCTGCAAGTTTCCAACCAATTGATCAAGCTTGAGGGTATCAACATTTTGAGCCTCCTTAATGGCTATCACTTTTGATTGGAACCTCTCGGGTAAAGATCTCAAAATTTTTCCAACAACTTTAGCTTCTGGGATTTTTTCACCAAGTGTGAAACAAGAATTTACGATATCAATAAGTTTTGAATAGAAATCATCAAACGTCTCATCATCACGCTGTAGACACCCCATTTTTGACCGTCCTCAAGACTTGGACGTCATCGTTTGAACACTCGATGATCATCCTCGTTTGTGTTCGTCTTGAGTTCTCGGAGGTTTCGGCTACGCGCCTTGCCTCAAGACCTTTCGACTTGTTTGTTTTGTGTTTTGTTTTTTGCATCAAACACTTGTTGTTTTGCTTTTGAGGGTGGGAAATAGCTTGTAGGCCATCTCCACACCTCACTGGCCATGGCTTGAGGCCACCGGCCTTGTTTCCTTGCCACCGGCCACTGGTGATGGCCGATCGGCACTATTGATGGTCGATCGGCACATTTTGTGGTCGGTCGGCCAACTTTGTTGGCCGATTAGGCACTTTTCCTGGCCGAGACCTTTTCTTAAGGGGGTTTGAACCTTTTGAACCCCCTGTTTTAGCTTCTTGAGGAAGCTTGAACCTTTTGAACCCTTGGTTTTAGCTTCTTGAGGAAGCTTGAACCTTTTGAACCCCCTGTTTTAGCTTCTTGAGGAAGCTTGAACCTTTTGAACCCTTGGTTTTAGCTTCTTGAGGAAGCTTGAACCTTTTGAATCTTTGTTCTAAGCTTCTCCAAGAAGCTTGAACCCTTTGTCTAGTTTCTCCAAGAAGCTTGGCCTTCTTAGCCCTTTTGCTCCAAGCTTCTAAGAGAAGCTTGGCCCCTTTGCTCCAAGCTTCTAAGAAAAGCTTGGATCCTTCTTCCTCTATAAAAGAAGAGCTCCTCTTCCTTTGCAAGGGTTCCAATAATTGGTCTAAGGCATACAAGAGTTGTATCTCTCTATATCTCTACATCCAAGCTCCATAAGTGTTGGTTCTTGACCCCTTTACATACCACCTCACAACCACACACTTCCTCCATCACTCTAAGGTTCTTGGAGCTGGTTTTCAGAGGTTGAAGGTCTACATTTTTGGTCCATAAGCTACTGGAGCTTCTTGGCTACAAGGGTAACACTTCTTACCCTCTTTATTTCTCGTTTTTTCACACACTTTTAGCCTATCTTTCATGCTGTTTTGGGCTTTGTCATAAACTGAAAAAAGTCTTATTTTGAGCTCCTTTTGAAGTTTGTTTAAGATCACTTTTGTGTTTGGGGTTGTTTACCCCCTCTTAGGCCTTGTTTGGCCCCATTTTGTGCTATTTTTGGTGAGCTCCGGGACCACCTTGTTTGGGCCTCCTCACCACTAAAATCTTGAGGGATTTCAGTGGTGAGGATGGTGGTTTAAGGTCCTAATAAGGAGAAGGCCATCCCCTCTCCTTGTTGTTTTCAAAACTTGTCATTTTAGCCTCATTTGTGAGCACATTGTTTAAGTTCATGTTGGCCATGTCTTAGTTGTTATTTGTGGATATTTTGCCATGTTATAGCACTGTTTTAAGTTGGTTTAGACACACCATGCATGCTTTGCATACTTGTCTTGTAATGCCATGAAATTGCCTTAACATACATCATGTTATGCCATGACTTTCTAGCATGATTTTGGTTTAGCTTTGTGAAGCTTTTATGCATATTTTGGCAAACTTTAGGTCTGATTTTGGTTGTTTGGGTCATCCATGACTTGCTTTGTATAGCTACCATGCAATCTAGCTTGTATGCTTTGAGTGTTGGCTCCTCTACCATGCTCTATTTGCATCATTTCAGTGGTTTGGCACCATTAGTTATGATATTTCAGTCCTTGTTCCATGCTTGTATGCTTGCATTTGATGCCCCTTTAATGCTTTAAAAGGTTGGTGTTTCATGTTCCATGTTCGGGTCATTATGCATGTCTTTAGACCTAGGTCATTTAGATGCCATCTAAGTGGTTTTTGGGGCTTACTTTTGACATGATTTGGGACTGTTTTGGTCCGCTTTGGTCATTGGCTTCATGTGTCACATGACCATAGTTTAAGTCCTTGGGCTTGGTTGCATGTTTTACTTGCATTGGTAAGTTGATTTGGCATCATCTTCTACATGTTTTCAAAGCTTATCATGTATGCTATTTGTCCATGTTAAGTATGCTTACAAGCTGCCTCTTTATGCTCAAGCATTGGACCTTGTGTGCATGAACGTTTGTGTGTACATTTGCCTTGCATGTTGTCACATACTTGGCCCATAAACATCTTGTTACATACCTCACATACTTGTTTGCCTAGGTTGTGTGCCTAGTATACATTGCTTGCTTGCATGTTCATGTTGCATACTTAGCGTGCATGCCTAGGTTGCATTGCATTTGGCATGCATACCTTGCCTCTTGAATCACCATGATTGAGGTTGGGTTTCTTATGTGTTTGTGTGCATTACATTTTACATTAAAATGCACAACTTGGCTTCTTGGGCCATCACGCATTGAAATGCGCAATTGGTGGTCCAAGGGTCGAGCACCATACTCCCTTGAATCTTAAACATGATATGGAGTGTGGTTGTGCAAACATTTGCTTTGAAATGCATTGCCATGCCTTGTCTGTCCTCTGCTGCTGTCAAAACAGGTTTCTGCAGGAAGATATGGCCGGTTGGCCATCTACAGTGCCGATCGACCAAACATTTTTGGCCGATATCAATATCCATGGTCGATGGATGGCCGGTGACCTTCCAAAGTGCTCAGAAGGTGGTTCTGGAGCATCCTTGGGATTTGTGCAAGTCTCAGAGGTGTAGAGTAGTGTAAACAGAGGTAACATGTGTCATGGCAATGGATTTCCGGGCAAAACCAATCCGAGCATGCGTGCATCCCTCTTCCCGAGGCCTTTTACTGCTTTCCATAGCTTAGTTAATTCGTTTAATTAATTAGAAGTTTTGTAATATTTAATTAGTTAGGGTAGTTAATTATTTATTCGGTTTGTATTATTATTCGGACCCTCCGAGAGAGGGCAATGTTGTAATAAGTGTGCGTGTGTGTGATGCATGTCTTCCAACCCCCATTTCTTTCTCCCTTTTATTTAACTGCTTACGATGGTTAGATTTAGGGCATATTTCAATTAGCATCCTTATGCTATGCATGTTTGCATCATTCATATGTCTTACATGCACCGGGCTCGGCGCATCATACTAACTGCATAGTGTTTCCATTCCAACTTGAATACGTGTATCGAGTTGTCGCATTTCACATGCCATTCTTAGATTAGCCGAGCCTATTCTAGTTGCATTCTGTATGTGTTGCATTAGCCATCTTAACATGAACTAGGATCATGCATTTGATTACTAACTAGTTTCTGTTTTGGCTTGGAGTACTAGGTAAGCTCTTATGCTTTAGCATCTTGCATGTGTGTGAGTGTTGCCATGATAGCATAATCACCATGAAGCTAGCTGCTTATGTGATATAACTGTCTGAATGCCTGTGGGTGAAGGTTGGGTTATTTGAATTGGAACAATGCATTGAATGCGAGTTTTAAGCCCACTTGGAAGTGGCAAAACCATATTTCCTAAGCCCACCCAAAGGTGGCAAAATCTGCATTTTAAGCCTACTTGTGGGTAGCAAACAGTTTTCAAAACAAACATGAAATGTTTTGTTCCAATTCTGGCGATCCAGTCTATACTTGTATGTTGTGCGCATCACGTAGTAAATCTAGGCTAATAACCGGAATAAGAGCACATACATGTTTTCAAAACTCGATATCATGGTTAGTAGAGGCCGATCTTTGATCGGGCGAGTAGGGGTGCTCACGAAGTGACCTTCCCCAATCGTACCCAAGTTCCCGAGCCGAGGCAACTTTGGTGATGACGGACACGTGGCCTTAAGCAACGAGTCAGGGTTTCCTAAATTTCCCAAAATAAAATATTTAGGTGGCGACTCTGTATCTGGCAAAGCAGTTCATGTTTGACACTTCTTTTCTAAAAATCTGTTTTCTCAAAACGATTTGTCGGATTTGGACTCTTTGGTTCAGATTAAGAACCGTGACAATTTGAGTCCGAACTGTAAGGTGAGGCCCTCACGCGGGGCGCGTCTACACACGCATAAAAAGGGTTTCAAAATCGAAGGTGAGACGTTGAAGTTTTGACCTTTTGATAGAGGTAGTACCTTCGTGAATCGTTTCAAGAATGTCCCAAGCCTCTTTTGCTACCTCACACGTGCAGATACGACGAAACTCTTCAGGTGTGATGGAGCAAAACAGGGAATTGAGAGCCTTACTATTCCAACTTGAGTTTTGGTAATCAGTTGTGTCTCATTTATCAAGGGGTTTAGGAATATCAACACCATCAATGGTGACAATAGGTTCACTCCACCTATAGATCACGCAGTGCCAAACTTTCTCATCGATGGATTTTAAAAACGCTCTCATACGAGCTTTCTAATAAGAATAGTTTGTACCATCGAGTAAAGGAGGTCTATGAGTCGAGTTACCTTCACGAATAGAATCCATATCACTAGTCACACAAAATCACACTCCTATAGTTTTGATAAAAACAAAGAGTGACCTGCTCTGATATCAATTGAAAATCATAAGTGATTCGTGATTAGATCAAGATTAAAATATTCTAAATCCCAATTATTCAAAACGCGCAATCTAAATCATCAAGCACTTACGAACGTGATTTAGATTGTTATTTTTCTGAATAGACAATAAATCGACACAAACGATTTTTACGTGGAAAAAATCACAATTGAAGAACCTTCAATTGTAATAAAAAATCACGGGCAAAACGCCACTAATCAATCCACTACTGAAAAAAGAAAGATTACAAAGATAAAACACAAATTATCCAACTCAATCAATTTGTCTTCACACCTTCTGTAACTCTTTCACCACGCCTTCGTCTCGGAACTGATTGATCTGAAGTTGAATCCACAATTTCGTTTTTCGAATAAACGACTACGTACAGAATCAAACTCCTTTGAAACTCCACGTTTGAATCTTCGGAATCCACCAAACAGAATAACACTCTTGTATGTATTCGATCAACCTCCTTGATATGTGCTTCTCAATTCATGAGTTGAATACTCATTCAATGTTATCAAGGAAAACTCACAAAAAACTCTCCAGAAGAAAACCTTAGAAAACCTCAAAGTAGATCTGGAAAGTAATCCTAGTTTTTGGAGAAAACCAAGTACTTATAGAAATCCGAATTTTGAAGCTTGCTCGAGCGAAGCTTCTCTTGCTCGAGCGAGGAGCTTATCTCGCGTGATTTCCATAAGCGCTTTCGCTCGAGCCACGAAACCTTTGCTCGAGCGAACAATGAACACTTTCAAGTTTTTATGCAGACACGGTTCTTCGCTCGAGCCACCAACTCTTCGCTCGAGCACACATTCAACTCTCTCAGGTTTTAAGCCAGACGCAGTCCTTCACTCGAGCGAGGACTTCGTCGCTCGAGCAAGCAACACAAAACAACACAAAAAATTACAACTCAACTACACAAGTTTGTTCGCGGGTTTGACAAGACTTAGGGACCTAACAATAATACTCCCTCCATCGTTTTGTTGGTCTATTATTTCATATTATTTGACATTATTGATATAAAGGTATTTATTTAAATAAATATATTTATTTGAATCAAATCACCTCTTTACTTTTCTTTATATTTTTTCATAAAGAATTAAAAAGTATATTTATTTATATTATCCCAAACAACCCTTATCCCAAAATAATAATCTCATTTGAAAAATCAAAGTAAAAATTATATGATTTACCAAAAGTACCCCTTTTGAGTAATTATAAATATATTAAAATTTTAAAAAGATAAGGGTATTAGTGTAAAATTATTTTAAAATTTAAATTTAAGTAATGATTCCATGCCTTCTTAAAAAGTTAGAATTCCCCAAAAGGATTAATAAATTGGGATAGAGGGAGTATAACTTAGGTTGGATTTGGAAATTATGCCTCCGTTTGGTAGTTTAATTTTAGAGGTTAAAAGGTTAAAATAAACACAAAAAGATAAAATAAATTAAAAAATTAATAAAATAAAATGTCACATCTAAATTATAATCATTTTACTTTTTCTCTGACAAAATGCATAAAAACCAAAAAGCCTAACCCAAACGAGGTTTTTTAGCCCAGACTGAAAGCTAACCCACTTTCCAAACGAAGCATATTTTTTTTAGCATTTTTACTTTTGGATTCTATTAATCTAGATGTCAAAAACAAATTTTAAAAATTCCACAAAAGATTTATTTTTAAATAAAAACTTAGAAAAGTTGAATTTTTTATTTAATCATTTTTTAAAATTTTTTAATTTTTTAGGGATCCTTCTAGATTAAATAATTTCGCAAAATACCAATGACAAAAAAGTTCAAAAATGTAATATTTTCAGCTATTGTCAAACAAAATTAATATCAACTTTTTATTTTAAAACAAAATGCTTATGACAATGACTTTTTTATGTGCAAAAATAATAGTATTTTATCATGATTATAGTATTTTTCTGGTAAAAATAGAGTTTATCCCCCAAAAATTTGATCACAGTCTCATGAGGATGGACGTCTCAAATTAGTAAAAATTAAGTATGATGATGATGATATAATGCCATATGCATATCGTGATGATGTGGTACAATTGTCCAATAAATTCTATTATGTTATGGTGAACTCTACATAAACCAATGCAAATTCTTGAAAAATTATTGGTTGGTTGAGATATTATATAGTCATATCTCAAGCCAATCATAAATTTTTATATTTTTTAATCACTTAACACAAAATCGTAAGTCTCACCTCTTCCACCAATCACAATGAATATAGAACGTCACATGGCGCTATCCCTTGGCTAACTAATAATTACTCTAAATTCTTAATATAGATATAATTATTAGGTAGGGTTTAGCAATTTTTTATTTATTTTTGTTTAAAATTTTTAATTTTAAAAGTTGATGTGTTTGGTAGTTGTAAGTTATTATTATTATTTTTTTCTATTTCTCTAAATTCTTAATATATATGTAATTATTAGGTAGGGTTTAGCAATTATTTATTTAGTTTTGTTGTTTAAAATTTTTAATTTTAAAAGTTGATGTGTTTGGTAGTTGTAAGTTTTTTTTTTTTTTCTTTTGTTATGGTAAAAATTTTGTGAGTCATTTTAAACTTTTGATTTTTGGTGAGAAATTATAATACGTGTAAATTTCATGAAAAAAATATTATGAAAATCATGAAAATTCTCTATTTTTGAGTTAATTTGTGATGTTTGATTATATGTTGTACAATCACATACACTAAGGTGGTGTTTGGGATGAATTAAATTGGTTAAAATAGCCACTAAAACAAAAAACAAAAAACAAAAAACAAAAAAGGGGCTAAAATGTTTAATAAGACAAAAATGTCACATCATTTATATAAATTAATCACTTTTTCTCTCACAACCATCTATTTAATTACAAAAAAATTCACAAATCATCTCAAACATAACTTTTTTTCATCTCATAAAATAGCCAAATAGCCCAAAAAACTAACTAAAATAGCCAACATCTCAAATGAGGGCTAGGTTACATCTTATCAATCATAGAGTATTATAAGACAAAATTAAGATTATGCTATTTGCAAATTATGATTTCAAAATTAAAGCATACTTACATTATGGCAACCCGCTTTTTTTGTTTTGTTAGCTACCATACTAGATTATTTCTTAAAATTTCATTAATTTTTTCATGAAATCTAGCATTACTCTTCTTTGATATTTCTCAAAAAATTTGTTTTTTATTTTTTATTTTTTATGGAGAATTTATATTTAACCAAATCAAATATGCTTTTTTCTTTTCACCTTTTTACGTTAAAAAAATTATTTATTTAGGGATTATCAAACAAGATATTGTGTTCAGTATGTTTGTATATTATTTTTTATTATTGAATGGTGAATAATATTGCCATTATATCCAACTTTTTCTTGTGGTATCATGACATTGGCCTATTTTGAGAAAATGGTTAAAAGTTGATTTTTTAAATTTTTTTAACTTTTTTTGTAAAAATATATAAAAAACATAAGAGATAATATGATCCAAAATGAGTTACTTTTAACTGGCTTTACAAAAGAGGCCATTGATTACATTAAACTACGTTTGGTGTTTTAAGTTTTAAATACAGTTTTTGAATTTTTAAGTTTTAATTTTTTGGTGTTTTGTTATTTTTTGTGAATTTTTTAATATTTTAAACAATTTTTTTTAAAAAAATTTTAGATGCACTTAATTTAGAGACACTTAAAAATAAGTACTTATGATTTTTTTTAAATAGACTAAATACAAAAAAAATATATTTATAAAAATTCAGCATCTTTTATATTAAATTTTATTTTTTTATAAATATTATATTTTTTAAATATATCTACAAAAAATTTTACTAAAAATAACAAAACAAAAAAATTCAAAAGTTTTTATTTATTTATTTATTTTTTAGATGGGAAAATCAAACAGAGAATTTCCTCCTCTCTTGCTGCACCCACGTGTTTAAATGAGGAATTTATCTTCTGCTCTATGTTGAAAGTTGTGGTGGACTCCATTTTGGGAGCTTAGTTGGAAAGCCAATTCAGAACTTTATTTTATTTTATTTATTTATTTTAATCAATGATCTGATTTAAGCATCCCCTTTAAGGCCTATTTTGAGAAGTTAGTAATAATCAGCTTTTTGGTAAAAAACTGCTTATATTATAAGCAGTTTTTTGTGAGAGATGAGGTGGGTTATAATCCAAAAAGCAGATTATAACCAAGTTGCCAAAATAGGCCTAAATAAGGTGCGTAAACTCAAAATTTAAAAGTAATGTCACTTTCTTTACGCATTCAACAACATTTCATGTAACCACTAATTATTTTTTTACTCTTGATTTTATGGTTTTCAATTGTTTGGATCTTTAGAAAAATAGAGAAATAAGCACAAGATAATCTTCTTCCTCTTTATTATTATTATTATTATTATTATTATTATTATTATTATTATTATTATTATTATTATTAAGTTTACAAATTTAAAATAAAATCTCCATATTCATAGAAAAAGATATATGACATCCTACTTTGTATACTAAAAGGAGTGTTTTAGAAAAATAGTTAAAAATTTATATTTTAATTTCTTTTAAACTTTTTTTAAAAAAACAAAAAAAAATATGAGATTAACTCAAAAAAGTTAAAAAGTGAAAGATAATTTTTATCTATCTTTTTCCAAAATAGTCTAAAGACTTTCTCATTGATTAAAGTGGCATTCTCATGATTCCATAAATTCAATCATAAATGCCACCCCGACAATATAAAATATTTATCTATTCATTTATTAAATTTATTAGAAGTACTACGATTGTTGTGGTCATTGTCATCATCTTAAAAAAATTATTTGAATAAATTATACTGACTTTTTTATGTTTAAAAAAAATATAATAAATTTTATAATTTTATCATGATTCTATTAATTTTCTTTATCATGATTCTATTAAATTTCTTTATGTCTTAATTTATAAAATACTTTTAATTTTTTTTATCAATAATTTATTAGTTATATGGATAAAAAAAACGATACAGTTATCTTTTTTACACGAAAATATATATTTTACGTTATTTGTCTTTATATTTTCACACCATCTGTATTATTTCTTATCTATTTAACATTACTAAAGGGGATACTAGTATAATTATGCCAACACTATAAGACTTATTATATTTTCTTCAAACTTAAAAAGGAAATTAGTGTAATTTATTCAAATTATTTTGTTCACCCATTTAAAACAACAATAATATTATAGGAACTTAATATTCTGCTCTCATCTCACATTGTGTAATCTATATCTATATCTATGTATTATATAAAGAAAAAGGGGTTTTCAATTTACAAGCTTTGTGGAAGCTCTAATATCCTAATCTTAATTTTCTAATTTTTTGATTTAACAAAAAAAAAAAAAAAAACCTCGACATTTATTGACTTATCCCAACCCAACCTCAGCATTTATTGGCTTTTCTCAACCCACAATCCCTTTTGATTTCTCTCATAACTAGTAGTAACCCGTGCTATGCACGGGATTTTATAAATTAAAAAAAATATTATAATTATCTTGAAATAATTTAATATTTGCCTTGTGATATACATAAAATTTGTAAGTTAACTTTTATGTTTGTTAAATTATTAGTTTAAAAAAGTTAAAATGTATATGTATAAGTCTAAAGTACAATTTTGATAATTTGTATTAAAAAAAAAAAGTTAACTATGATTAAGTGCACTTTAAATAAGTACATTTTTTTGACTTTTTATAAAATATGGGTTGGGTTTGAAATGATGTGGTAGAGAGGTGATGTGACTTAAATAGGATAGTGATTTTTTGATTTTTTGACTTTTTTAGGAAATGTCAAACTCTGGTTAAATGAGTTATGACATACCTTTTCTTGTTATGAAAATATACAATTTTAAAAGTGATAATTAAGACAAATGTACAATTTTATTAAATGTGAAGTGAAATGATATTTAATAATAATTAATATGATATTTCTATTATTAATCCAATAATTTAAGTTACATTTCTTTTTATTTCAATTTCATAACTAAAAATACAATATGAATATAATACACACATAAATTTCTAGTCTTTAATAATAAGAAGGTTTCAAAATATTTTCAAACTTTCATTATTTTCTTTTAATTTTTTTTTATCTAATTTGATTTTAAATTTAAATAAAATTTTTGATTTTATATGAAATACTTTAACTTTTTCATTAAATTTTTATCAATTTTTAAAAGAGTTTCATTCTTATCCCATTTTTTTTTTCTTTTCACCAATTTTGATGGAAAAAACAATAATTTTCAACATTATCTTTTTAAATTTTTATCAAATTATAATTTGATAAAAAAATATTAAGGGTTGAAGATTCTCTTAATTAGAATTATAGTGAAATAACATATTGAAGTAGTCAAATGTGATTGGTTGAAATGTATAATTTAATTAATTATCTTCTCATATTTGTATAAAAATTAACACTTATGATTATATTATTATAAGTCAAATTATGGGAAAAAAAATTAAGGCGTCAAACATTTTTCAGTTGTAAATATCCTACATATTAAAAAAAATTTTAAAAAATGTGTAGCTTTTGGATATGTGTTTACCAGTTTTGTTTTATGGACATAAACAATTAATGATTCAATTTAAAAATTAAAAAGTAAAAAAAAAAATAGATTGGGATTTCAAAGATAAAAGAAGCCATCTAAATCTTCTATATACTATTTAAGATAACCCAGGGATGGATGGCATTGTGGTTAAGGCTTGGGATTTAAGCCCCAAGGTCACAAGTTTAATTCCCTCCCCCCTGGGCCAATCTTCTGAGCAAAGCACAGTTAGTTAGAAGGTTAGACCTCAAGCTGTCTAATCAGTATTTTGTGTGGGTTCAATGCTCTCTCGCTGTGCGAGTCCTAACTTAAGGGGGTCCTGTCTTGGGAGGTCGGAGCAAATTCCCAGGTTATAGTCTCCTCGCTCGGAACGGCTAAGAGGATACCTTGGTGATCTCTGCAAGGGACGCTGTCTTGGACCTGCGGGACGGTAGGAAGGATTTTCTTGTAACAAAAAAAAAATATATATATATATATATATACTATTTAAGATGGACTATTTAATCACATAAAAAATAAAAATTATATTTAGAGATTATCCCTATATATTATGCTATTAGATACAACTATAGCAGTAATAAATTAATTATAATATATATGAAAAGTTATATGAAGTTTTTATTTTCAATTAATTGAATTATAATTAACAAACTAACAAATAGCTGTAATTGTATAATGAAATAGAAAGAGGATAAAAATAAATAACACAATGATATTTAAAATTTTTAAATTTACCTAATGTTATAATAAAATCTTGAATTCTCAATAAATTTTTACATTTTCTATAAAATAAAATGACAAAAAAATAAAAAATAAAAAATAAAAAATTTTGATACCCATTTTTTTACTTCAGTTTTATGGTCTTCATTAAAAAAATAAAATCCGATCAAAATTCTTGGTACAGAACGGACAAAGATATTTCGATTGCAACTATAATCACCAATAATTCTTCTCTATCATGCAAACCTGTAAACAAACACATAAACCTCACTAAAACCAAAACCGAAACCAAACTAACAACAGAGAAAGATAATCACACATGAAAAAAATAAAACTAAAAAAAAAATAAATTTATGGAATGAGAGAATGTTACATCCAACAACTTAGACCTCACCTAACTCAATCCCTTAGCTCATCGGCTAGTGCCTGCGAAGTCTAAGAGTTGAGATGACTAATCAAATTATTCTTTAAATAAGACTTAAAATTGATTAATTTATCCCATTAAGTGATTTAAAATTTTGATAGATATACACAAGACAAATAGATAATTATATTACTAAATCATAATTTAAATTTAGATATTGTCATATTTTTTTGAGGTCTATATCTAAATTCTTATCTTTTTATTTTTTATTTTTGTGTGGTTTGTATTTGTTTTTTTTTTTTTTCAATTTATTTAAGATGGAGGAGTTGTTACTTTCTATTTTTTTTTTCTAATTTTATTTATCCATGGTTTCTATTTGTTTTTAATTATTATTATTTATCTAAGTTATGATGTGAGTTAGATATGTGATAAACATGTGGGTTTTATTGATTTAAAGTATGATGGTGATAAATATTTTCAAATTAGATTTGTTTAGATAAACTTTAAAGATTTTTAAAATTTAAAATTGGATATTGAGATGCAAAAGAAATATTTTAACTGAATAAATAAAAATCAAATTTATTAATTTTATCTGTATGTATATCTGATTTTTAGTTTTTTTTTTTTTTTTTTTTTTTAATGTTGTAATATAATATATAATATATAGATAGATATTCACAACTTTCATGAAAAGTATTATCTGATTTTTTGGAGAAGAGAGAAGGCATGCAAGTTTTAATATTTTTTTTTGGAAATCTGTGAGAGAGATTAGGATGGAGAGATTATGAAATATTTTTGATATATTTCATTTGAAATTCATAAATTAAAGGATAATTATTATTTCTAAAATAATAAAATAAATAAATCAGTCAATAGTTTTTTTTAAAAAATCTATTTTATAAATTGAAAAATCAATAATTTTAGAAAATTAATTAATTTGTCCTATTAAGTTATTTAAAATTTTGATAGACATAATAAAAAAAAATAGATAATTATATTATTAAATCATAATTTAAATTAGATATTGTTATATCTTTTTGAGATCCATATCTAAATTCTTATCGTCTTTATTTTTGTGTGGTTTCTATTTTTTTTCTAATTTATTTTAGATGGAGTTGCGGGTTTTTATTTATTTTTTTAAAATTTAGTTTATCTGTGGTTTTTATTGTTTTTAATTATTATTATTTAGGTAAGTTATGATGCCAGTTAAATATGTGATAGATATGTGAGTTTTATTGATTTAAAGTATAATAGTGAGAGATATTTTCAAATCAAATTTGTTTAGATAAATTTTATAGATTTTTAAAATATAAAATTGGATATTGAAAGGCAAAAGAAATATTTTAACCAAATAAATAAATATCTAATTTATTAATTTTATCTATTTGCATATCTGATTTTTAATTTTTCTTGTTATGTTATAAAATATAAGATATAGACAGATACCCACAACTTTCATGAGAAATATTATCTGATTGAGGAGAGAAAATGAATACAAGTTTTAATTTTTTTTTTTTTGAAAATTGGTGAGAGAGATTATGATGGAGAAATTATGAAATATTTTTGTTATCTTTCCATTATTATTTCTAAAATAATTAAATAAATAAATCAGCCAAAAGGTTTTTAAATCTATTTTATAAATTGAAAGTTCAATCATTTTTGAATGATAGTTTGGGGCTCTTAGGAGGCTTTTTGTTAGAAATCCCTTTTTCTTATAATATATATATACATATAAATATTTATATTTGTTTTAGATATTTTTTTAATATACAAATAATTTTTTTTAAAGATTTTTTATAAAAAAAATTTAACAATCCCATCACTAACCATAGTGTATGGGAGAAGTTGAAAAGGGTGCTGCAGTAACAATGAGAGAAATAAAAAATGTTTGTAAGTTGAAAGAAGTCAATAATTGCTGAGGTTATTTATTTTTTTAAATAAAAAAAGTTATAAAATTAGGATTGAGATATTAAAACTCTCACAAAACTTGTGGGCTAAAAATCCATTTTCCTTACATAATATAATATATAGATAGATATAGATTACTGCAACACCTTTTTAAATCACTTAATGGGACAAATTAATAAATTTTCTAAGATTATTGATTTTTTAATTTACAAAATATACTAAAAAAACTATTGACTGGTTTATTTATTTAATGACAAAAATATTTTATAATCTTTCCCTCCTAATCTCTCTCACCAATTTCCAAAAAAAAAAATATTAAAAACTTACATTCCTTTTCTCTTTCCTAAAAAAGCAGATAATATTTTTTATTAAAGTTGTAGATATATATATATATATATATTATATATTATATTATAACATAAAATAAAATAAAAACTAAAAAAAAAAAACTTTAAAGTTTATATAAAACTCACATGTCTATCACATATCTAACTCATATCATAACTTACCTAAATAATAATAATTAAAAACAAATAGAAACCACAGATAAATTAAATTAAAAAAAAAAATAGATACCTACGACTTCATCTTAAATAAATTGAAAAAAAAATACCCGAATAGAAACCACACAAAAATAAAAAGAAGATAAGAATTTAGATGTAAATCTAAAAAAATATTAAAACTTGCATTCTTTCTCTCTTCCCTAAAAAATTAGACAATATTTTTTATGAAAGTTGTAGATATCTACCTATATCTTATATGTTATATTATAACATAACCAAAAAAAAAAAAAATCAAATATATACAAACAGATAAAATTAATAAATTTGATTTTTATTTATTCAGTTAAAATCTTTCTTTTACATCTCAATATCCAATTTTAAATTTTAAAAATATTTAAAGTTTATCTAAATAAATCTAATTTGAAAATATCTCTCATCATTATATTTTAAATCAATAAAACTCACATGTCTATAACATATCTAACTTACATCATAACTTACCTAAATAATAATAATTAAAAACAAATAAAAACCACAGATAAATTAAATTAAAAAAAATAGGTACCTACAACTCCATCTTAAATAAATTGAAAAAAAAAACCCCCCGAATAGAAACCACAAAAAAATAAAAAAGATAATAATTTAGATATGGATCTAAAAAAATATGATAATATCTACATTTGAATTATGATTTAATAATATAATTATTTATTTTTCTGATGTATATATATATTAAAATTTTAAATCACTTAATGAGACAAATTAATTAATTTTCAAGTTCTATTTAAAGAATAAATCTGATTAGTCATCCCAACTCCTAAACTTTATGGGCACTGACAGAGGAGCTAACGGATTGGGTTAGGTGAGATTTAAGTTGTTGGAGGTAATATTTTCACACTCTATAAATTTATTTATATTTTAATTTTATTTTTTCCATGTTTGATTCTCTTTCTCTACTATTGGTTTGGTTTTGGTTTCGGTTTTGGTGAGATTTATGTGTTTGTTTGCAGGTTTCCATTGTAGAGAAGAATTATTAGTGATTATGGTTGCAATCGAAGTATCTATGTCCATTCTATGCCAAGGATTTTGATTGGATTTTGTTTTCTTCAGTGAAGACCATAAAATTGATGTTAAAAAAATGGGTATCAAATTTTATAGCGACCCCGGTCTTTTCCCAGTCGATGTTTGTATCCGGACTTAGGTTCCGTAGATTCTATCTTTGTGTAATGGTTGTTGTCGTCCTATGTTTTCTTATTTGGAGTTATAGGATGTGTTGGGCGGATTTGGAACAGGTCGGTTGAGCTTAGGAACCAAAACTAGTTGCCCAGATTTTTGGCTTGTCCGCTCGAGCGGGGAGTTTGACGCTCGAGTGGGGACTTGATGTTGCTTGTCCGCTCGAGCGGGGGTTTTGGCGCTCGAGCGGGGAAAACACCCATCCAGTATTTCTTGTGCAGGTTGACGCCGGCGGAGTTGGTCCGCCGGCGGTCTCGGAGTGTCCGCCGGCGTGGGTTTGTCCGCCGGCCGAAGGGCTGGGTATAAAATCGTGTTTTTGACGTTTTAAAGCAGTTTTTCATCCTATTTTCAGATTCCAAACCCTAGGTTACGAGTTATCTCTCTCCCAACTCATCTTCTCTCCTAGGTTTCATCTATTTAGAGTGAGTATCTAACCTAGTTCCTTCATTAAAAAGGTAGAGTGGGTCGAGGGCTTCCATTTAATCTGAACGGTTGTTGATTTGGAGCACTTTGGAGTTTGGGCTATCATCTTCATCTTCTTCTTTTGAGTTATTTCTTCGAGGTAGGGATTTCCTACTCCATTTATACGTTTTAATCCTAAGTGGTGGTATTTTGGTATGTGGGGGTGGTTTGGTAATTTTGGGAGAAACCTTAGGGTTTGTCATAGATTAATTTATATAATTAATTTAAGGGAAGATTGTAATATTGGGTTTAATTCATGAAATTGGGGGATTATGAGATAAATTGACGTAGTTGAATATTTAATCACTCATCTGTGAAATTGAGATTATTTGTGTTGTTATATTTATTTCTTGTTTAGAAATAATTGTTTTGGGCTATCGGTGGAGGATAGCCATTGATTGTTGTAGACCTTGCATGCGGCTTAGGTATAACTGAAATTGAGTCATTTATTTGACTGTTGAGTTAATACAGAACATTCGTGTATTGATTATGTGTTGTATATGGCAAGTATTGATTATGTTGCATATGCATTTGGTTTTGGAGGAGATAGGGGATGAACTCCACGGTTTAGGGGAAGATAGGGGATGGACCTCTAAACCGGATTTGTTGGGAGGAGATAGGTGATGGACTCCAGTAGTACCACATATGTGTGTACTTATTGATAATAGAAATATTTCTATTTGTTGTTGATATGATATATCACCACCATGTGTATCAGTTGGGAAGTATGGAAGTGAAATTGATTGAGATTGATATAACACCAGCATGTGTGTTTATTATGTTATAAGAAAGGTTTAACCTGATTTGTTATCCTTGTTGAGTTGCTTGGCCAGGTTCTGAGCCATGTCTGTGTAAATGGAAAGTAAAAGGTGTCATAGACCATGTGTCATAGACAACGAGACATTTGTGTCATAATATTGTTAAATTGAATATTTTGTATTAACCATGTATTGGGTACTACTGCTTTAGTTAATTCTTATGCTTGGTTTAGTATTTCTCTGGGTCAGTGGCTCACCCTATATGGGAACTTCATTTTCAGGTTCAGGTGGTTCACTACCTCCAATGACTTAGCTTGTGAGGATTTGGACTCTCGAGGACTTGCTTTATTTTATTTGCTTTATTTGAGTTATATGTAATTCAAGCCTAGGGCTTTATTTGTTTTGAGTTAGAACTCATGTTTTGTGTCCAAGCATTGACTTGGCAAGATGTAAGCCTTTAAGGCAAATATTATGATGTTTTTATTTCTTAAGACTCTGATGATTGAAATAGTATAATGTTTTCTTTTAATAATGCATGTCTTGTTTTATATTTAATGGGTTTAATTTTGAGGGCGTTACAACTTGGTATCAGAGCGTACCGGGTTCGAATACTTTGGGTACGTGGGAAGTGATTAGTATCACAATGGGTTCGTCTCGTTTGATAGAGACTTAGTGTAATGATTCCATGCTTATATGATAACATGTTTATGTGACTATGTGGGTATGGAATGTAGTTCCTAGGATGTTGATTGGATTCTTGAGTCTCGAAAGTCTTGTTGGAAAGGCACTGATCAATGTTGTCTCCAACCGGAACTTTAGGGACGCCTCGGGACTATCATTATCCAGGAATGAAATTCGTAGGTGCTTATGTGATTATGTGCTTACGTGGTGTGATTTATTGTTGTCCAATGTATTAGGACGCGAGTGTCATAGTTTGGGCATATTGTTTAGAGTGCTAACGTCTTTGTTTCCTTTATTAGGATGTCAGGACGAGGACGAGGTCGTGGTAGGCGTGGTAGGCAGACCAGGCAGGAAGTACCTATACCGGATGAAATTCCGACAGTTCAGGAGGGTGTTGGCCAGGCCAATGTGGCCGAGCCAATGGGGACACCTGCTTATGGGCGCTGGCCCAAAAAGATAGCGAGGGCATTTCGAGCTGCGAATCCGGCCAGTAGTTCGGCCCGGTAGTTCTTTGCCGCAGATGCGTGGCCTTCTTTTCCGAAGAGGGAGTTTTTCGGCCTCAACCGGACGTGTTTGTAGGTGATCCTAGCGAGCCGCTTAAGCGCATTTAATGGCTCGAGCATAACGAAAAACGCTTTGAGATGCTTGGCATCGAAGACGAGGTTGAAGGTGACCTTGGCATCTTTCCAAATTGAAAGGGATGCGGTCGATGGTGGAAGTTCACCAAGGGTCGATTGGAGGTACTTGGAAGGAGTTTGTTGATGCTTTTCAGAGAAGTACTGCTCTCCACTGCTCAAGAGACGTTGAGAGATCGGGCCACACCAAGCGTAATAGTTCATCAGTGGCTGAGTTTGAGGACTCATTTACCAGTTTGTCTGTGTTACTGAGTTAGTGGCGTCCGAGGAGCGCCGGTGTATAGAGTTCGAGAAGAAGTTGAGGCGCGGCCTCAAATTGAGAGTTGTGCCGACTATGATTAGGGATTTTGGGCGCTTGGTTGATGCAGAAATTTCATACCGAGATTATGGCGCGAGGAGGAGGAAGGGCAGAAAGGCTCAAAGAGGAGTCAGGATGGTCAGGGTGATGGCAGGAGGCAGAGAGGTTTCACTCCTCAGCAGCCTCAGAGTAGCTTCTCTAGGTCTACTTTTTCCTGCACTGAGTGCTAGTTCGGGAAAGGCGAGGAGACATCACTTGCTTCAAGTGTGGTCAGCTGGGCCACAAGTCTCCAGTTTGTCCTCAGAGGGGAGGAGTTCAGAGAGCAAAGATCGCCTTCTCCGATCTCGAGCCGAGTCGAGAGAGGTCACCGCTTCTTGTTTTCAATGCGTCACCAGGCACATGAAGAGGTTTTGCCCACAGTTGGGTGGCACATCCGGTGCATCTGGTTCGAGGCAGACTCAGAGTCAGCTGCCTACTCAGTCAGTTCAGGCCTCGAGGGCCAACCAGGGGGCTTCTTCGTCCAACAAGCAGCAATTATTGCTCCGAGGGGTGAGCAGGTTGATCAGAGGTCGTCTGGGCGCGTGTATGCTGTTATCGCGCACGATCTTGTGCCGGCTCCATCTGTTGTGAGAGGTACCTTCTTGTTTTGCAATTCAGTTGCTAGTGTTCTGATTGATACGGGTGCATCTCATTCCTTTGTGTCTGCGATTTGCATCTATTTTGGAGTTGGAGTTAGCAGCTTAGCATCTCCTATTTGTGTAGTGTCACCTCTTGGGGTGAATTGATTTTGAAACCAGCTTGTTAGGGTTGTGATATAGATGTCGATGATCATAGAATCCCTTTCTTTTGTAGTTATGCCCATGAAGGGCTTCGATGTTATTTTGGGTATGGATCGTTATCGCCATACCGGCTTATTGATTGCTACCGCCGAGGGTCGCTTGTTGTACCGTGGACGGGAGTGTTTCGTTCGGGGACCGGGTTGGTAGTGTTTTGCCACGGGGTATGATCCGCGATGAGTGAGCTTAGTGGTCTACTTGCTAGTCTTTCGATTAGTGAGGGTGATGAGACCCATTGTTTTGCCGAGGGTGGTTTAAGCAGTATTCGGACGCTTTTCCCGAGGATCTTGTTAGTTTGCCACCTCACGGAGATTGAGTTCTCTATTGATTTAGTGCCCAAGACGGCCGATTTCTATGGCACCTTACCGCTTTTGCCCCACCGAAAGTTAGTTGAGTTGAAGGTTCAACTCCGTGAGTTGTTAGATAAGGGCTATATCCGCCCTAGTAGCCACCGGGAGCACCGCCCTATTTGTTAAGAAGAAAGGTGGTGCTTTGAGACTGTATAGATTAGAAATTGAATCGTTACTAAGAATAAGTACCCTATGCCTCAGATAGATGATCTGCTCGATCGCTTGAAGGGTTCCGTTGTTTCTCTAAAATAGACTTGAGATCGTTATCATCGGTTGAGAGTCGTGAGGAGGATATTCAAGACGGCATTCCGTGACGCGGTATGGCCACTATGAGTTCTCGGTGATGCCGCTTTGGGCTCACCAATGCACGCAAGATTTATGGATTTGATGAACCGGATCTTCCGGGAATTTTTGGATCGTTTTGTAGTCGTCTTTGTGGACGACATATTGATTTATTCACCTTCAGAGGAGGAGCACGAGACACACTTGAGAGTGGTGCTAGAGTTACTTAGAGCCCATAAGCTTTATGCTAAGATTCGGGAAGTGTGAGTTCTGGCTAAAAGAGGTGAAGTTCTTAGGCCATGTAGTTTCTGAGGAAGGGGTGTCAGTTGATACATCCAAGACTGAGGCAGTGCAAGATTGGGCACAACCTAAGAGTGTGTTTGAGATCCGCAGTTTTCTGGGATTAGCTGGGTATTACCGTCGGTTTGTGAAAGATTTCTCCAGGTTAGCTTCACCGTTGACGAGATTGACTCGGAAGGGAGTTAAATTTGTTTGGAGTGAGACTTGTGAAAAATCGTTTCAGGAGTTGAAAATTAGATTGACCACCGCTCCGGTCTTGATTATTCCGGAGAGAGGGTTGGGTTATGCAGTTTATTGTGACGCCACGAGAGGTCCAGGTTGTGTGTTAATGCAAGAAGGGAAAGTGGTTGCCTATGGCTCTCGCCGATTGAAAATTCATGAGAAGAATTACCCTACGACGACTTAGAGTTAGCAAATGTAATATTTGCCTTGAAGATTTGGAGGCATTATCTGTATGGTGAGAAATTTGAGGTATTCTCCGATCATAAGAGTTCAAATATCTGTTTACACAGAAAGACCTGAATTTGAGGCAGAGGAGGTGGATGGAGTTCATTGAGGATTATGACTTCGAGTTGCAGTATCATCCGCGAAAGGCCAATGTTGTGGCCGATGCCCTTAGTAGGAAATCCGTTGGTGACTTAGCTAGTATAGCCATCCCGAGTGGGAAATGTTAGGTGCGATTGGGGAGTTTGATTTGCATCCGGCGAATCCAGAGAGGTCATGACCTTGTTTTCTGTTGTTGCACACCTACACTTGTGACTCGAGTGTTAGAGGCTCGAGGGGTGATCTTGAGGTAGAATCTCCGAGAAAAGATTTCCATTGGGAAGGTTGAGAAGGGTTTGACGGTGTATCCCGACCTGAGTGTGAGATACCGAGACCGTCTGTTTGTGCCGGAGTCTTGCCGAGAGGAGGTACTCCGAGAGTTTCATCATTCGCGCCTTGCGGTACATCCGGGAGGTACTAAGATGTATCAGGATTTGGGTCGCCAGTTTTGGTGGCGGGGTATGAAGAGAGATGTGGCGACCAGATTCAGGTGCCTTACTTGTCAGCAAGTGAAGGCCGAACATCAGAGGCCAGCGGGTTTGTTGCAACCCTTGCCTATTGCCGAGTGGAAGTGGGAGCATGTCATTATGGACTTTGTTGTGGGTCTTTCGAGGACTCAGCGGGGTAGTGATGCTATTTGGGTGGTTGTAGACCGGTTGACGAAGTCAGCGCACTTCATTCCTATGCGTGTTAGAGATTCGGTAGACCATCTTGCCGACTTATATATCCGGGACATAGTGAGGTTGCACAGGGTCCCAGTGACGATCGTCTCAGATAGAGATCCTCGTTTTACTGCTAGGTTGTGGCAGAGTTTACAGAGTGCTTTAGGCACTAAGTT
Source organism: Camellia lanceoleosa (assembly GCA_025200525.1). Taxonomy (NCBI): domain Eukaryota; kingdom Viridiplantae; phylum Streptophyta; class Magnoliopsida; order Ericales; family Theaceae; genus Camellia; species Camellia lanceoleosa. Next base: position 101,184,532 of record CM045770.1, on the reverse strand, counting down.
GACCTTTAGCACGACTTATCATCCTCGACCGACGGCGTCCGGCGCATTATTCAGATCCTTGAGGATATGCTTGGGTTGTGTTCTCGACTTTAGTGGGTCGTGGAGAGGCACTTACCATTAGTGGAGTTTGCCTACAACAATAGCTTTCACCTAGTATTGGTATGGCACCGCTTGAGGCCTTGTATGGCCGAATCGTAGATCTCCTGTTTGCTGGGCCGAGGTGGGTGATGCACCTCTGTTGGGTCCCGAGTTGGTGAGGGAAACGACGGAGAAAGTTGAGCTTATCCGTAAGAGGCTTGTTACTGACAGAGTCGCCGTAAATCTTATCTTGACCGTGAGGAGGAGACCTTTGGTATTTGAGGTGGGTGATCATGTCTTTCTGAAGATATCACCCAAACGAGGTTTGATGAGGTTTGGGAAGAGTGGGAAGTTGTCCCTTCGGTTCATTGGGCCTTTCGAGATCCTTGAGAGGATGGGCGAGGCTGCCTATCGTTTAGCTTTGCCTCCACAGTTGTCCGGAGTTCATGACCTGGTTCATGTGAGTATGCTTCGAAGTATGAGCCAGATCCGTCACATGTGTTTGGATTGGACTGATTTAGTGGTTGATGAGGATGTCTCGTATGAGGGAGAGACCGGTACGGGTTTGGATAGGCGGGATCAAGTTTTGCGAGGCAAAACCATCCCTTTAGTGAAAGTTTTGTGGAAGCATCACGGAGTGGAGGAAGCCACTTGGGAACGTGAATTGGAAGTCCGTGAGAAATATCCGGACATGTTTAGTGATTAGAAATCTTATATATAGATTTTTGCAATATTGTTGAACTTGAGAACTTTTATATATATATCATAAGTTGAAAAACATTGAGAATGTTTTGGATTTAATGTTAGCATTTTGAACTTGCCTTTTTATGGAAGTGGAATATAACATTTATATATTGAATGTGTTGTTTATATCATGAGATTGAATATGATATAGAATTTGTTAACATTGAAAGGAATAATGCATAACATTGATGCAGGCTGAAATATATGTTGGGTTATACATATTATGAGATGCCTTTTGATAAGAGATGAAGTGACCGGTATTGGGTCAAGTGTTGTTTATTGTTTTATAATATCATTGGGAATTGAGAAAAACCTATTTTTACAACTTATGTTTAATTTCGGGGACGAAATTCTTTTAAGGGGGGGAGGTTATAGCGACCCCGGTCTTTTCCCAGTCGATGTTTGTATCCGGACTTAGGTTCCGTAGATTCTATCTTTGTGTAATGGTTGTTGTCGTCCTATGTTTTCTTATTTGGAGTTATAGGATGTGTTGGGCGGATTTGGAACAGGTCGGTTGAGCTTAGGAACCAAAACTAGTTGCCCAGATTTTTGGCTAGCTTGTCCGCTCGAGCGGGGAGTTTGACGCTCGAGCGGGGACTTGATGTTGCTTGTCCGCTCGAGCGGGGGTTTTGGCGCTCGAGCGGGAAAAACACCCATCCAGTATTTCTTGTGCAGGGTTGGACGCTCGAGCGGGAGTTGGTCCGCTCGGGCGGGTCTCGGAGTGTCCGCCGGCGTGGGTTTGTCCGCCGAAGGGGCTACCGGGTATAAAATCGTGTTTTTGACGTTTTAAAGCAGTTTTTCATCCTATTTTCAGATTCCAAACCCTAGGTTACGAGTTATCTCTCTCCCAACTCATCTTGTCTCCTAGGTTTCATCTATTTAGAGTGAGTATCTAACCTAGTTCCTTCATTAAAAAGGTAGAGTGGGTCGAGGGCTTCCATTTAATCTGAACGGTTGTTGATTTGGAGCACTTTAGAGTTTGGGCTATCATCTTCATCTTATTCTTTTGAGTTATTTCTTCGAGGTAGGGATTTCCTACTCCATTTATACGTTTTAATCCTAAGTGGTGGTATTTTGGTATGTGGGGGTGGTTTGGTAATTTTGGGAGAAACCTTAGGGTTTGTCATAGATTAATTTATATAATTAATTTAAGGGAAGATTGTAATATTGGGTTTAATTTATGAAATTGGGGGATTATGAGATAAATTGACGTAGTTGAATATTTAATCACTCATCTGTGAAATTGAGATTATTTGTGTTGTTATATTTATTTCTTGTTTAGAAATAATTGTTTTGGGCTATCGGTGGAGGATAGCCATTGATTGTTGTAGACCTTGCATGCGGCTTAGGTATAACTGAAATTGAGTCATTTATTTGACTGTTGAGTTAATACAGAACATTCGTGTATTGATTATGTGTTGTATATGGCAAGTATTGATTATGTTGCATATGCATTTGGTTTTGGAGGAGATAGGGGATGAACTCCACGGTTTAGGGGAAGATAGGGGATGGACCTCTAAACCGGATTTGTTGGGAGGAGATAGGGGATGGACTCCAGTAGTATCACATATGTGTGTACTTATTGATAATAGAAATATTTCTATTTGTTGTTGATATGATATATCACCACCATGTGTATCAGTTGGGAAGTATGGAAGTGAAATTGATTGAGATTGATATAACACCAGCATGTGTGTTTATTATGTTATAAGAAAGGTTTAACCTGATTTGTTATCCTTGTTGAGTTGCTTGGCCAGGTTCTGAGCCATGTCTGTGTAAATGGAAAGTAAAAGGTGTCATAGACCATGTTTCATAGACAACGTAGGCATTTGTGTCATAATATTGTAAATTGAATATTTTGTATTAACCATGTATTGGGTACTACTGCTTTAGTTAATTCTTATGCTTGGTTTAGTATTTCTCTACTGGGCTGTGGCTCACCCTATATGGGAACTTCATTTTCAGGTTCAGGTGGTTCACTACCTCCAAGGACTTAGCTTGTGAGGATTTGGACTCTCGAGGACTTGCTTTATTTTATTTGCTTTATTTGAGTTATATGTAATTCAAGCCTAGAGCTTTATTTGTTTTGAGTTAGAACTCATGTTTTGTGTCCAAGCATTGACTTGGCAAGATGTAAGCCTTTAAGGCAAATATTATGATGTTTTTATTTCTTAAGACTCTGATGATTGAAATAGTATAATGTTTTCTTTTAATAATGCATGTCTTGTTTTATATTTAATGAGTTTAATTTTGAGGGCGTTATAAATTTTTTATGTTTTTTGTCATTTTATTTTATAAAAAATGTGAAAATTTATTGAGAATTCAAGATTTTTGTATAACTAGGTAAATTTAAAACTTTTAAATATCACTGTCTTATTTATTTTTATTCTATTTCTATCACATTAGACTATTACTACTATTTGTTTGTTTGTTAATTATAGTTCAATTAATTGAAAATAAAAGCTTAATATAATTTTTTCATTTATATTATAGTTAGTTTGTTACAACTATAGTTGTATATAATAGCATAATATATAGGGATAATATTTAAATATAATTTCTATTTTTTTATGTGATTAAGATAGTCTATTGGTTTGGCATATACTAAAAAAGTGCACTTTTTGACTTATTGGTGGGTTTGGGTTGGGTTTGATGTGATGTGTTAGAGAGGTGATGTGATTTAAATAGGATGATGTGACTTAAATAAGATAGTGACTTTTTGACTTTTTGACTTATTTAGATGATGCCAAACCAAGCAATATATAGAAGAATTAGATGGTTTCTTTTATCTCTAAAAAACCCAATCTATTTTTTTTTTTTTTTTACTTTTTAATTTTTTGAATTGAAACATCAATTGTTTATGTTCATCAAACAAAACTGAAAAATAAATATAAAAATGCTACACTTTTTTTTTTTTGATTTTTTAATATGTAGGATATATACAAATGGAAAATGTTTGACACCCTAATTTTTTTTTTCCATAATCCAACTTATAATGATGTAGTCATAAGTGTCAATTTTTATACAAATATGAGAAGAGAATTAATTAAATTATATATTTCAACCAACCACATACTCAAACTTCGACTATTTTAAGATGTTATTTCACTATAATTCTAATTAAGAGAATTTTCAATCCTTAATATATTTTTTTATCAAATTATAATTTGATAAAAATTTAAAAAGATGAAATGTTGAAAATTATTGTTTTTTCCGTCAAAATTGGTGAAAAGAAAAAAAAATTGGGATAATGAAAATTCTTTTAAAAATTGATAAAAATTTAATGAAAAGTCAAAATAATTCATATCAAATCAAAATTTTTATTCAAATTTAAAATCAAATTAGATAAAAAAAATTAAAAGAAAATGATGAAAGTTTTAAAATATTTCGATTGAAAATATTTTGAAACCTTCTTATTCATAAAGATTAGAAATTCGTGTGTGTATTATATTCGTATTGTATTTTTAGTTATGAAATTGAAATAAAAAGAAATGTAACTTAAATTATGAGATCAATAATAGAAATATCATATTAATTATTTTTAAATATCACTTCACTTCATATTTAATAATAAAATTATATATTTGTTTTAATTATAACTTTTAAATTTGTATATTTTCATAACAAGAAGGGGTATGTCATAACTTAGTTAATCTCATTTAATCAGATTTAAATTTTTTTTAATATAAATTATCAAAATTGCCCTAAATATATTTTTATATATATATATATATATTTTAATTTTTTAAACTAATAATTTAAAAAGTTATAAACATAAAAGTTAACTTATAAATTTCATATATACCGCAAGATAAAATATTAAATTACTTCAAGATAATTATGATGATTTTTATTTTTTTAATTTATAAAGTTCCGTGCATAGCACAAGTTACCACTAATAATTTATATATTTATATATTTAATTTTGTTTTGGTTGCTCAGGTTATTTGGTCAAGTCCACTCAAATTTAATTAGAATTTTTGAATTTTTGCATAAGTCCTCACTTAATTAAAAACTATATTGTTCAATCTTTAAAAAAATTTAAACTCGACTCAAGTTGCTTGGGTTGAGCTCACCTAAGTTTGCAATTCTAACAAGGGAGATTAAAGGTTATATGATTAAATTTGTGACAAATTAAAAAATAATAAATAAATTGTGATAAAATTGTGGAATTTAAATTGTAAATTTCAATATTTTTTGTTTTCATGATTTACATACAAAAATTTAACTACTTATATTATTTTGTATAAAAATATATTATTACTTTTTTTTATATGCCGTGCGTAGCACGGGCTACCACTAATATGAGATTATGTGAAAAAGTGAGTAAAATGGTAGGCACCTCTAACATTACTTTTAAAACAATTGACCATTAAATTAATAAAAATTGTGTTTTAATCAATAAAAATTGAGATTATCTATCAAGTAAATAAAATTGGACTTTTAAGATATAGCGTTACAAATGTAATAATGGAAGAATTGTAAATGAATGAAAAAAAAAAAAAAAATTGCGAAAACAAGCAAGACCAAAATGAAGAGTACATATATACCCACTTGTGTTGAAGTATGTGTGAATGTGAAGGAATAAACTTAGAATTGTTATAGTATGCATCTTTAAAAAGGAATATATTGTATGTATTCTATTACAATACACATTATACATCATAAACATTCAGGACTTTTATCATAAAAATTCTTAATTTCTTACTTAAGATAGTGAGTGTCACGACCCAAATCCAGCCCTATGGGTTTAGCACCGTAACCGGCCAGTAATTCGAGATTACCGAAGGCCTGCTTAACAGTAGTACAGTAAAACAGAGTTCAGGGCCTGGAGGGAGCCAATGCAGTAAATAAATAATGTCCATTGAGCTGTGACAGTCTGTATGCCAAAAAGATTTTTCATGCATTCACACATTCAAAACAGTACATTTTATACAAATATTTACAGTCAGTCGGTACAGGGACCTAATCCCTTGACAACAGTACAGTAAAGTAGATGACAGTCTATACAGTGATCCCAAAACAGTACGGAGACCGACGGGGGAAAAATGAAACACTCCAAAGCCATAGCATGGCAACTCGGAACCTCGCAGTGAGGCACAAAGGCTGGCTTGACAAAACTGGAGTCTAACCCACGCTCCTAGCTCCGATCTGGTGGCTGAGCACCTACATATATATATATATATATATAAACAGTGAGCTAAATCCCAGTGAATAACATAATGCGTAAAGAGGTTAGGAATGAAATGTCCTTACAGTAATGAAAGCAGTTCATTAAACAAGATTAATCTTTCAATCGTAACAATTATTCACCATATGTGGTACATCCATTAGCATAGCAAGAAACAAGAGGTCTTAAAGACCTAACAGAATGATGGCCATTAATCAAGAATAGTGGTTCCACAAGGAACCGACAGAGATCTCTGTGATAAGAATACCAAGAATGAGGTGCTAAGGATGCCACAAAGACAGCCTGTAAATAAAGGACATACATTCATTCAATAAATAATTACATTTCAGTAAACAGTTCAGTTTAGTGTTCAGAAATTCATCATTTGAACATATCTTTACACAGTTGTTACTCACAGAGTTCGGGCTATAATATGCTAGAGAGTGTCTCCCCAGTCGCCAACCCTACACAGTTCACAAGTTGAACACACACTAAGCTACACAGTTGGGAGATATCATAATTTAATCCCTAATTTGCCTCGGTGTGTTCTACATCAATATCCTTATTAAGATGCCTTAAACTAGGCCTAAGAATGCCTAGAATGAGATGAGGATGCAAAAATACACTTAGAAAACATTTTGCAAAGTTTGCTAAAAATAGGACCCTCGCTCGAGTGAGCCTTCCTTCGCTCGAGCGAGCTTCCAAAATCAAAGGCTTCGCTCGAGCGAGAAATCCTTCGCTCGAGCGGTCTGATGAAACAATAAAAGTACTGGATGCTCGAATTTTACGCTCGAGCCACCAATCCTTCGCTCGAGTGTGGATCAGAGTAAACGTTGGTCGCTCGAGCAAGGAATCCTTTGCTCGAGCGAAGAAGCCAAATCTGGAATTTCCAGATTTGCCTTCCAAGCTCAAACCAAGCATTCTACCACTTTTTACTTGACCTCTTGGGCCCAAATTCTGGAAAACACCTTTAGATTCAATATACAACAAGTTTCCAAGCTCAATTTGTGAATTCAAAGCCCAAGAGTGAGTCAATTGAAACCATTTTTCAAACCCACTTTCAAGAATAAACTTCAAACATGCCATGCATGAATTTAGAACCAAATTCTAGCTTCAAAGCTTGCTCTAATGAGCTCAATATTTTGAAAACAAGATGAAAGTATGGACTATAACAACAATATGGGCATGCATGTACTAATTCCATAAAATTAAACCTCCAAACTTGACTATATGAGCATGCATGCATGAGATGAGCTCTAATTCAAATTCAACATGTATGAACTAATTCAAGTCTTAACTCTACAATTAAGCATGGAGCATGCAAGAATAAGCCTTAAGGACAACAATGAGAGGTCCAATTACCTTACTAAGTCTTGAATGCAAGATGAACAAGCTCAACTATGCAATCTATGCTACAAATCCTTCAATTTCCAAGCAATGCCAAGCAAAATGAGAAGAATTACTCTATCTCTCTTACTCTCTCTCTCTAAGGTCGGCAGAAACAAGGGAGTGTGGCTGATGAATTGTTTTGACTCAATGTATACAAGCCTCAACAAGTGTAAAGTAGGGGCCACTAAGGGTGGCATTCTAGTAATTAAGTCTAACTTTGCAATTCATCAATATTTAATCTAATTTAATCATACCTAATCAATTTTCAGATAAATACACCATAAAATCACATTATTTCTACTGATCATGGAACATCAATCAATTTTGGATTCGGCCGTCGATAGGGCCTTCAATTAACAGTTTAAACATAAAACATGGACAGATAAACACATAAGTCAAACAGATAGAAATGCAATGCAATAGATATACTTAGTCAATTCAGTTTCATTTTCAATCAGTCCGTTCAGTACTTTAGTTAGTTCAATTATCAGTCGTAATCAGTCTTAATTTAGCAGTAATTAGTAATTAATTGGTAATCTGTACGAGGGTTGTTACAGTGAGCTTTTAAATGACTCCCCAACAATTTGCGATATTTTTTCAATAATTCATGCTTTAATTTTGAGCAAAGCTACATTTTTCAATTTTTCTCCCTCTAAACTCTACCTCAATAATGTGACAAATAATACCAAATTGTTTATCATATCGTTAGAAAGTTTGAGGAGAAAAAAATTGAGGAGATGAAACATTTTTCTTTAATTTTAGGGAGAGAGAAAAATAATTCTTGTCGGTGATGTATCTGGTAGACCATAAAAGTTTCATAGTGGAAGATTTAACGGAATCTAAAACTCTGAAAAAGACTCACAAAAAAAGAAAAAGAAAAAAAAAGAAGCATTTTCAATTTTATATTTGGATATATAAGCATATAAAGCGACAAGCAAAAAACAATGGAGCCCAACTGAGAGAGAGAGAGAGAATGCACTTTCCATTCTCAAACAGTTGGGGCCACTTACTGAGATTTCGAAGACCCAGTTATTAGAAGTCGTCAAATCATAAGGGGAGCTTCTATTTGCATGCTTTAATTCCGTACATATTATTTTTCAGTTTACACTTTTGCATTATTTTTATTATTTTAAATTATTTCCTCAATTCACACCACTTTATCTCTAAAATACCTTACTCTTAACCTTACCCACCCTCCTAACCCAAGCACCACCAATTCCAGTGGCACCCTTCCTCACCATTGCCAGCACTGGTGACCCACTCCCACTCTCACCCACCGCTCCACAGCCCATTCCTACTGCCGCTGTCTCTCTCCCAGATGCCTTCAGTCCTTTCCTGCCTCAACCCTATCCCACTTGGCCACCTCACAACCCTTTTCTGCCATCACCGAAACCCCAACGATAACTATTACCAACCCTCAACATTGCCACCCAACCCTCACGATTGAGATTGATCAATAGATCGAGAGAGAGAAAGAGAAAGCAAGCGAAGAAAAAGAGAAGCGAGGGACGTCACCGGTGGTGGCATTGGAGAGTTGTTGTGTTGGGGATTTTTCAAAATGGGTTTTCAAAATTATTTTTTAATTTTTGGGTGTTTCAAAACCTTTCATGTTTTTCTTTAGAAAGCCTGAAATAAGCTTGGAGACTTTGTCCCACATCGGAAAGAGAGAAAAACATAGAACAATTAATAAAGTGCTAAATAGAATATTCCTCTGAATATGAAATTGTAGGATGGATGCTAGTGTACATGCACTCACACCGCAAGCACCATCCGCATATGCACGTAGCGTGGGCTGTGTAGCGTTTGATGGCGCACTTTATACTTTGCATGGACGCATCGGCATGAGTGCGCTTTCCTATTTGCATTAGGCAGGTTGGAGCGATGACGTGGATCCAACGTGGCATGGCTGACGTGGAATATAGTTAGCTCCACGTGGCAGTGATTGGTGATGAGTCAACCAACTAATCGAACGGTTGCGTGTTTGATCTGGAGCCGTTTGATCATAGTCGTTGATTGGAGATGCGCTCGATCATACAGATGAGATTGTACTCGATTTGATCATAGCCATTGATTGGAGATGCTCGTGATTGTACGGATGAGATGGCACCTGATCGTGATTAGGTATAATCAGTCAAGGCATCTATTTAGTGTGAGAATGATCTGCACCATAGATCATCGATCTAACGGTCAGATCTGATCGGATACGATCAAGGGACATGACCATTTGATCAGATGCATCAATGCCTATACATAGGCTGCGAGATCAGCCATTTCAATCCATCCAAAATTCAGAAAGCAAATTCTCTATCTCTCTCTCTCTCTCTCTTGATTTAGAGTTTTCGATCAAAAGTTTCTTAAGTAAAATTATGCTTTTCTTACTGGTAATCAAATTCTGCAAACTTGATTATCAGTGTCTTGGTTTTCTTAATTATATCAAGAGTATTCTGATCTACTATCGTCAGTACAGACGCCGGTAGACTTGATCTTTAGATCAGGTTTCATTGTATCTTGGAGGTGAATTTGCTGTAACCTCCTACACACCTTTTGGTGGGTGCAAATGTTGTCTTTAGGAAGGCGACTAAGTAACGCAACTTGAAGCACCAAATTTCTGTTCTATATAGACACGATCATTACCAAATTTTGACCCGAAGACCACTAATTGAAGAATTCAAGATGAATTGTTCCAACTATCTAAAGACAATATTTGGATATGGCGATGTGTATTCAGAAATGACTCAAGATTTCATGAAGCTTGACCATTTTGATGGAGAAAATTTTTGATGCTGGCAAAAGAAGATGCACTTTTTGCTTACCACTCTCAAAGTGGTCTATGCGCTAACTACCCCCTATCCGGCGAAGCAAGAAGATGAAACTATGGAGCAAACCCGTACTAGAACCAAATGGGAGAATGACAACTACATTTGCCGAGGACACATTCTGAATGCGTTGTCAGACTCTTTGTTCGATGTGTATCAACATGAAAATGGCAAAGCAACTTTGGGATATATTACAGTCAAAGTATCTCACCCAGGATGCCACCAGTAAGAAATTTTTTGTTAGTAATTTTATACGTTTTACTATGATTGATATAAAGCCCATTATGGAACAATTCCATGAGATCCAACATATTCTGGGTTAGTTTCAACAAAAGAATATGAACATGGATGAATCTATTATAGTTTCGTCTATAATAGAGAAACTGCCATTTTCTTGGAAAGATTTTAAGAAAACTCTAAAACACAAAAATGAAGATCTAACTTTAGAGGAATTGGCACAACACCTCCACGTTGAGGAAGAGTTAAGACTTTTTGAAAGTAAAGATAACTAATTAGCTCAGACTTCTAAGATTCACAAGGTGGATGATGGCAAGAGCTTTAACAAAAAAAAAAAAAAAAGCGTAAGCGCGACCCCCAACCTGAGAAAGATGCTAAGCAGTCGAAAGGCGCTTGCTGGCACTGTGGCAAGCTAGGGCACTTTAGAAATGAATGCCGGTCATACAAGAAGAAGCCAGAAGCATCAAATGCCAACTTGTATCCGAGGTAAATATGCTCGAAGATGCTAGTGACTTATGGATTGATTCAGAAACAACAAGGCACGTCTACAACAACAAGAGCCATTTCACTACTTATGAACAAGTGAGTGATGGAACAGTTCTCTACATGGGTAACTCTTCAACTGCTGCTATCAAAGGCAAAGGGACGGTGAATCTAGAGTTCACATCTGGAAAAGTCTTAAGTCTTACTGATGTTTATCATGTACTTGATGTCAGGAAAAACCTTGTATCTAGAAGCCTGTTTAATAAGCATGGTTTCAAGTTAGTATTTGAGTTGGACAAATTTGTCCTGTTTAAGGGTGAGATTTTTGTTAAAAAGGGCTACATGTATCAAGGAATGTTCAAACTTAACGTTATTAATAATACATCTATTTCTGCTTATATTGTTGATTCTCTTTCTTTATGGCATGCTCGTTTAGGTCATGTTAATACTAGGAAAATGCATGATATGGTTAATTTAGATTTAATTCCTAAGTATGATTTTGATATGTTTGAAAAATGCAAATTTTGGGTGCAATCTAAAATTACTTACATTCTATTTCCTAAAGTAGAAAAAATCACATCTCTGCTTGAACTTGTGTATAGTGATGTATGTGACATGCATAGTATCCCTACTAGAGGTGGTAAGAAATATTTTGTAACATTCATTGATGATTTTTTTAAGTACATCATATCTATCTTTTGCATTCAAAAAATGAAGTGCTTGATAAATTCAAAATTTTTAAGACAGAAGTAAAAAAAATTAGTATAATATCAAAATAAAGAGACTTAGGTTTGACAGAGGCGGTAAATACCATTTTCCAGAATATTGTGAAAATGTTGGTATTATTCATGAAAAATCTGCACCTTATACACCACAACAAAATGGAGTAGCTAAAAGAAAGAATAGGACATTAATAAAAATGATTAATGCTATGTTTTCTTACTCCAGTTTAAGTTCTGGTTTTTGGGGTGAAGCCTTATTCACCGCCTGTCACATACTTAATAGAATTCCTCTCAAGGGAAGAAATGTTACTTCTTATGAACTTTGAAAAAACAAGAAACCTAATCTAGGTTACTTAAAAATGTGGGGCTGTAGAGCAATAGTCAGATTGCCTGAACTTAAAAGGAAGAACTTAGGTGAAAAATGAATTGAATGCATATTCCTTGTCTATGTTATACATAGCAAAGCATATAGGTTTCTGATAGTAAAGCCCAATGGTTTAATGGAAACATATACCTTCATTGAATCATGTGATGCGGTATTTTATGAGAATCGTTTCACAACCATTCCAAGGTTAGATTCTAATCAAGGAAATGAATCAGCTCTTTCGATGTCTACAGAGGAATGAACGACATGAACCCATTGAGCCTAATGAACCTAATAAGCCTATTGAGCTAAGCAGGAGTAAAAGGGCTAGGACTGAGGAGTCATTTGGCCCTGATTTCATTGTTTACCTTGTAGAAGGAACTAGGAAAGCTTATTGTAAGCAAATAATGATTTCTTTGAATATGTATTCTGATCCATTAACCTTTAAGGAAGGTATAAAGTCTCAAGATGTTGCTTTCTGAAAAAAAGCAATAAACGATGAGATGGATTCTATTATGGGTAACAATACTTGGATACTTGCTGATTTACCACCTGGATCCAAACCAATTGGTTGTAAATGGATTTTCAAAAGAAAAATGAAAATTGATGACACAATTGACAAGTTCAAAGCAAGATTTGTTGCTAAGGGTTTTACTCAAAAGGAGGGTATCGATTAATTTGATACATATGCTCCGGTGGCCAGAATTGCCACCATTTGAGTGTTGATTGCCTTAGCCTCAATCTATAAGCTTGAAATCCATCAAATGGATGTTAAGACTGCTTTCCTAAATAGAGAGTTAGATGAGGAAATCTATATGCAACAATCGGAAGGATTTGTTGTACAGGGTCAAGAACACAAAGTATGTAAACTTGTGAAGTCACTGTATGGATTGAAACAAGCTCCAAAACAGTGGCATGAGAAATTTGACAATGTAATAATATCAAATGGTTTTAGGATACATGAATCTGATAAGTGTGTGTACAGTAAGTTTACTAGAAATAGAGGTGCAATCATATGTCTATATGTAGATGACATGCTTATTTTTGGTATTGACAATGATGTCATTGAAAGTACTAAAAGTTTCTTGTCGTTTAGCTTTAGTATGAAAGACTTAGGCTTGGCTGATATAATTCTAGATATTAAGATCAAACAAGAGGACAATAATTTGATTCTTACCCAGTCGCACTATATTGAGAAAATTCTTAAGAAATTTAATCAATATAATTGTACACCCATGTCTACACCTTTTGATTCAAATGTGAAATTGTATCCTAATATTGGAAGAGCTATTGATCAACTAGAATACTTAAAAGTGATAGGTAGCCTAATGTATGCCATGACTTGCACTAGACTTGATATTGCATTTGTAGTGGAAAAACTTAGTAGATACACTAGTAATCCCAGTAGTGTGCATTGATATGCTGTTAACCGAATACTTAAGCACTTGAGAAAAACAATACACTATGGAATAGTCTATAATGGCTATCTAACAGTGATGGAAGGATTCACGGATGCTAGTTGGACAACTAACCGTGAAGATCACTCATCCACAAGTGGTTGGATTTTACTCATGGAGGAAGAGCTATCTCTTGGGGTTCTAAGAAGCAAACATGTATAACAGACTCAACCATGGCGATAGAGTTTGTAGCATTGGCTTCCTGTAGCAAAGAGGCAGAGTGGCTAAGGAATCTCTTATTAGAGATTAAGATATGGCCAAAACCTATACCACAAATATCTTTGCATTGTGATAGTGAAGCAACTTTATCACGGGCCTATAGCCATGTCTATAATGGAAAGTTTAGGCATATAGGACTGAGACATAGCTGTGTCAGGCAGTTAATCACAGAAGGTGTGATTACCATTAGTTATGTAAAGTTAAGTGAAAACTTGGCTAACCTCTTAACAAAGGGACTTGCAAGGGATTTGGTATGGAAAACATCAAAGGGGATAGGTCTTAAGCCCACTTAACATAATCACTCCTGGTGGAAACTCGACTCAACGCTTGAAGAAACATCAAGTCTTGAGTTCAATGAGCCTAAGTACACCATATGTCGCGATTGCAAGCATTTAATTTTATTTCATTTTCATCCCAAGATTGAAGTGCTTGGTACCTGTAATGTGAAAAGAAGATGATGAGTTAGCAAACTCTTAATAAGCTTACAACTGGGTTGTTAGGGGGTATTATAAATTATAGGGGTACTCTAAGTAAGCTTACCTATGTGAGTGTAGGAGGTGGTACCACTTCCTATGAGTCCAAGGGCTTGACTCTAGAGTGCTCATGAAACAGGATATAAAATCTACGTGTCGGTTTGTTTGAATACTTGAGATAACCTATACTGCGCCTGAGACATGTCCGAATAGTCGTGTAAGATCGCTAGTTCAAAGACAAGTCTACTATGCCATGTTGACTAACTTTGAGGTGTCTTCACTAAGTAAATGATTCAAATCGTAAGATATCTTCACCTATGCATAAGGCTGCCACGTGAACTAAGAGTCATTATCTGGTATTTTGAAAATGATGGGGGAATATCGGGGAATTTTCAAAATGGGTTTTCAAAATTTATTGTTTAATTTTTGAGTGTTTTCAAAACCTTCCATGTTTTTCTTTGGAAAGCTTGAAATAAGCTTGGGGACTTTGCTCACATCGGAAAGAGAAGAAAATATGGAGTATTTAATAAAGTGCTACATGGAATATTCCTTTGACTATGGAATTGTCGGATGGATGCTAGTGTATATGCACTCACACCGTAAAGATGGTGTTTCGCACCATCTGCGCATGCACACACACACACACACACACGTACACGCACACGCACATGCATGTGCACGTGGCGTGGGCAGTGGGCTGTGTAGTGTTTGATGGCGCACTTTGCACTTAGCACAGATGCATCGAAGCAAGATGCCATGAGAGCGCTTTCCTATTTGCATCGAATAGGTTGGAGCGATGACGTGGATCTAACGTGGCATGGGTGACGTGGAATACAGTCAGCTCCATGTGGCAGTGATGTGGCATTCGTTGGCAATGAGTCAACTAACTGATCGAACAGTTGCGTGTTCGATCTGGAGCGGTTTGATCATAACCGTTGATTGAAGATATGCGTAATCGTACGGATGAGATGGCACCCGATCGTGATCAGGTATGATCAGCCAAGGCGTCTATTTGGTGTGAGAATGATCTGCAACATAGATTGTCAATCCAACGGTCAGATCTAATCAGATACGATCAAGGGACATGACCATTCGATTAGATGCATCAAGGCTTACAAATAGGCTGCAATACCAGCCATTTCAATCCATCCAAAATTCATAAAGCATTCCTGTAATTCTCTCTCTCTTTCATTTTTGATTTATAGTTTTCGATCAAGAGTTTTTTAAGTAAATTTCTGCTTTTCTTACTGGTAATCAAATTCTATACACTTGATTATCAGCGTCTTGGTTTTCTTGATTATATCAAGAGTATTCTGATTTACTGTCATTAGTGCAGATGCCAGTAGACTTGATCTTTCGATCAAGCTTCATTGGATTCTGGAGGCGAATTTGCTGTAACCCTCTGCACACCCTTTTGGTGGGTGCAAATATTGTCTTTAAGAAAGCGACTAAGTAACACGACTTGAAACACCAAATTTCTGTTCTACATAGACAAGATCATTGCCAAGTTTTGAAGACCTGAAGACCACCAACTGAAGAATTCAAGACGAATTGTTCTAACATATTGCAAAGAGAACATGATGCTAGAGGTGGGAGGCAGCGAGAGAGGCGACAAAAATAAGTTTTTAGAGGTGAAGGTGGTGATAAAGGGTAGGGTAGGTTGGAAATGAGGTTTTCAGAGGTGAAGAGTGACAACTGGCGGTGGTGGGGTTGAGAGGAGTGGTAGTCGGCGGTGATGAGTTGAGAGGGAGAGAGGAAAAGAGGGAGGGGTATGTAAGTAATTTGATCGAAGGATATAATGGTAATGAAAAAAATTAAGATAATGGTATAAATTGAAAGAATAAGTAGTGTGTAAATAGAAACTCCCCAATATAAGTTATAGGTGGTTACTTCTTTAAAGGGTAATGCTGTAGGATTTTTTTTAAGAATTCCTAAAAAAACATATATTAACAAAATTCTATAAATATAACATTTTGATGTTGAACTATTATTAACTAGGGGTGATCATGGATCCGTTCAACTAACCGAACCCGATTGAATTAACCTAACCTGATTGAATTTGGATGGATGCGTGTCTTGCAGATGAAATATTTTAAAATTCGCAAATATGGTTTGGATAATGAATCAACCATCTCACACCCGCATGAATCCGATCTACCTGTAGATGTACTTCAAAAAAAAAAAAAGAAAAGAAAAAGAAACTGCTAACAACTAATAACTAACAACTCACAACATAAAGTAGAAATAATAAAATATGTATTTGTATGAAAATGAAAAATAGTACCTCAAAAGTATGCATGTGTGGTGCCATGGCTTATTATAGACAAATAATACATATTTTTTCAAATTACTAATTATTGGAGATTGTAAAAGTTATGAATTATAATTCAAAGAAATCCCCAAAATTTGTAAAGTCTAGACCGCCACACTGATCACATCCACTAACCTGCACGGCCCGCTCAATCCGCATCTGCCAAATCGGTAGATGGATGTGGATTAATTTTTTTTAATCCGCCTAATTTTAGACAAATAGTGGATGAGATGCCACCAAACCTAACCCGATCTGCGATCACTCGTAGTATTAACTATTTTTGTGTTGAATTACAATACATTTTGATGGCAGGACCAATAAATTGTCAAATCAAATTCAATTATCACTTATTTTGTTGGTTAGGTATATTTCAAGAAACTAGATTGTAGCTAACTGGACTATCTAATTAAGTTCATTGTGATCCATTTTGGCCCCATGTGGATGATCCAAAATATTTATTTTATAGAGTTTGTCGAGCATATTATTCATACCATAAATTAGCTTGATCGGACATTCTTACCCACTTAATCGGGTCATGTTTGTTTGAATTTTTAAATTTTTTTTTAATGGAATCATATTGTTTGTTAATTTTTTTTTAGACAAATGTGATTTGGTTTAGATTGTCAAGATAAGCCTAAAATAACCAGACAGGCCATGTTGGACACAATCCAGTACCTATTTTAAAGTGGTATTCATTAATGGATTGGGTTTCTCTAATGTTTTTATGCTGAGATCTCAACATGAGAGAACTTGAGGGACTTATAGGCCCCATCATGGGTCATGTTTTAATCCAATGTATATTATTCATGAAAAAAATTAGTTTGATCCAATAATCGTAACTTTTCATTTTATCATATTTGTCTCCTAAAAAATGGACGACAAATATATTTTTGAAATAGGCCATCCATTTTTTTAGAGACAAATGCAAAAAATGAAAAGAATACGATTATTGGATTAACCTAAATTTTTTCATAGATGATAGACATTGAGAACTCTACAAAATGAATGGTCAATATCATTGAAACGAGAATTGTAATAGGCTCTATGAGCCTCTCTAGTTCTCTTATGTTGAGATTTCAATACGAGAGAAACCTAATATTTTATTATAATAGTTTTAGCTATGACAAAAGTAGTCTTCAAGTATATTAGTGGTTTTTATGTGTTGTGTTTGATTAATATCGTTTGTTAATCGTTTTTATTTATTTTTTATTTTTTAAAAATAGAAAGCATGTTTACAAAACACATGTTCAACATAAATTTTTTTTTCTAATAAATACGCTTTCAGCTTAATTTTTTTGTTTTAACATTTCAGCATTTATTTTATTACCATTGCTCACAATTTTATTTAAAAAAATAGATTTTTTATTTTTATTTTTTATATATTGAAAGTGTATTACAAAACACACTTTAGCATAATTTTTTTAAAAACACTTTTAGCATTTTGTTACCGTTGCTTTCAACTTAGTTTTTTTTTTTTTAAAACAAAAAAAATCTAAAATAGAAAACATGTTAAAACACGCTTTTAACATTAGTTTTTTTAAGGGGAAAGCACCAATAAATCCCAAATTTGGAAATGTTAAACCATTTAGTCCTGAATGTTTTTTGTTGGACTAATAGGTCCTATTTCTCTAAAAGCTTACTATAGGCCTTTTTATGTCTAACATTATTCATCGAACATCAAACATTAGCAACGTCAAAATTATTTATCAAACATCAAACATCAAACATTACCAACGTCAGGATTATTCGTATAATTTCGGTGAGAACATTATCAACGTTAGAATTATTCATCCAACATCTAACATTATCAAACGTCAGTATTATTCATCAAACATCAACCATTAAACATTAGGATTATTCATCATACATCAAACATTATTCATCAAACATCAAACACAACCATTAAACATTAGAATTATTCATCAAACATCAAACATCATAATCAAAATAACGTCAAACATCACAACATCATCATCAAAACAACATCAAACATTTTGAGTATTTCAAACATCAAAAATTAATGTAGATCAAGCAACATCATCAAATCGGCAACATCATCGTGGGTGTTTCAAACATCAAACACCACCAACATTAATTATCAACATGTGAACATCATCTTTCAGGGTTTATTATTACTTCATTGTCTTCAACAGATTCAAGAACAGAACACTTGCTTTCCAAATCCATTAAAGAATGTGATTTTGAGGCCTCCCCGAATTCAGATCAAGATCGAGAACGATCAACCATCATGGAGGAGAAAAGAATCTAATAAAAATCAATTACACCAAATCAATTGAAATTGAATTCATCAACAAAACATCATCAAAAAACATCAACAACATCAAAATGGAGGAAGTCGAGCGATTTCTGTTATTGATTTTGAGTTGGTGAAGAAGGTATGAAAACGGAGAATTAGGGTTTTTATTTGGGCGTGAAATAGTTGAACTTCAAGCCCCGATCGAGTAGGGGTTCTGATCTGTCACGGAATCGACGACGGTCTTCCTCCTTCGAGCAATGAGGTGATATTTCCGGCGACTTTGCAGGATGGAGCATTTTCCGGCGAATTTCTCCTTGAAGAACTCGAATTTCCTCCACTGGTACATCCCTCCAACGAAGACTGTGATTGAATTTATGTATCTATATATATATATATATAGAGAGAGAGAGAGAGAGAGAGAGAGAGATGTCTCTATTTTATGGCGGTTTGCTGGACAACTGGAGAGCTTGTGCGTTCATGTCGTGTATGGTTGTGAAAATGTTGCGAAACGATCATCATAAACAACTTCTAAAACCATCCTGAAGGACTCCATAAAAGGAAGAAGATAGGTCGGTGGTTCAAATCGCATTTTTTCAGAGATTCCACTCATGATTTAAATGATAATGATTTTTGGTGTTTATGTTTAAATGAATCTGATATGTTATTTTGTCCTGAATGTTTGTTACGATGTTGTTTTTGATGATGTTGTGATGTTTTAGGATGTTGTTCTGATGATGCTTTACGATGTAGTTGATGATATTAATATTTTTATGATGTTGATTTTTTATGATGTTTTGTAGTGATGTTGGTGATGTTTTTTATGACTAAATGGTTT
This sequence comes from Camellia lanceoleosa, assembly GCA_025200525.1. NCBI lineage: Eukaryota > Viridiplantae > Streptophyta > Magnoliopsida > Ericales > Theaceae > Camellia > Camellia lanceoleosa. The sequence goes on along the minus strand of CM045770.1, from coordinate 101,164,977 downwards.
AATAAAAAACATTCAGGACCAATTAGTGTAACATTTATTAAAATAGGATTTATGAGTAATTTTTCATTTTTTTAAATATATTGAAAGCATGTTTTGTATACACACTATCAACATTTTATTACCGTTGCTTTCAACACAATTTTAATTTTTTAAAATAGAAACAAGTTTTCAACATAATTTTTTTTAACATGCTTTCAACATAATTTTTTTTAATTATATTTAAAAAGACACTTTCAACATAATTTTTTAAAGTGTGTTTTTGAAAAAAATAAATAAATAGAAAGCGTGTTAACACTTTGAGGACAAGTTTTTTTTTTTTCTTTTTCAATGGAAAGCGTTTTTTTTTTTGTTAAAAAAAAAAATCATTGTAAAGAAGCACAAACCCAAAAATTGTGTATAAGGTAATAACATGCAAAGCATAAAAAAAATAAAAAATAAAAAAATAAGTGCGTTTTCAGGCTTTCAATATATAAAATAAATTAAAAAAATTATGTTGAAAGCATATTTTGTAAACATGATTTCTATTTAAAAATAAAAATTAATAATTTGTATTGAAAGTGTTAATTAATTTTTTTAAAAATTCCAACAGAAAGTATATTTATAAAATATGCTTTCATGAAAACATATTTTGTAAATACATTTTGACCCATTCTAAAAAATAATTTTCAAAACAACCTAGTTATTTAATTTGATAATAAATAAAACCCAAAAGGTTATAATGTCATCATTTTGTGTTGCACATAATTTTAGAACAGAAAGTATTTATTGAATACTTTTGTGTTTCCTTTTAGGGAATCAACTGTCACTCTTGAAGGTATGATTGTTTTAGGGGGTTACTCTATTTTGGGTGACTTTGTTTTCACTCTTGTCAAATCCAAAGAATTGGAGGAAATGAGAAATAGATTGCTTGAAGCTCGATTAAAACTTGGAAGAACTTCATACAAAAAGACATTACAACCTGGTTGGACCAAAAACTTCATGCAAACAGGTAGTGAAATTGAAGACGAAGCTTTTTTCACCGTGTGGTTGTCGAAGTTTGTCTAACCAGTACATCCATTTGATACTATTGGCAAACATGTATCTTCCATTGTTGTTCTTCTAACTTTAGGTACTAAAATCGCTCTTGCCTTGGCTGTACTTGTTAGACTTTACAAAGACTTGAACTTGTTAAAACAAAGGATTGTAACTATTTCAAACAATTTGAAGACAAATGAACAATCTACATTGGCACTTTGGGCTCCTTTTCAATTGATTCATATTTGGGTTTGGCAAAGATTTTCAATTTTGAGGCCAAACTCGAATTCAATTGGAGATGGTTCACCCAGATTTGCTCGATGGGACTGTTTTGCCCAAGGGCCACAAACAAACACCAAACAAACAATCATATAAGAAAATAACAAGGTTTACGTGGTTCGACGATGTGCCTACGTCCACGGCAACGACTTTCACTATATTGAGAAGACAATTACTACTTGTGTCTCTTTCTCAACCTCTTACATTTCTCACACTCTATTCTATCACTCCTTGCACACTCACTTGCACTTATCTTGCACACTACTTGCACCTCTATTTATACAACAATTCTAAGGATAAATTTGTACTTTGAAGTGGCAAGTTTTCAACTTGCCAACTTGTTATTACAGTGCAACAGTGCAACTTGCCAATTTACTTAACTTCTAGAATTTGAGCCAAAACAACAACTTGTCCACTTGCTTGGGTTCTAGTATCTGAGCCAAAAAAAGGCAATAGGGACAAGGTGAAGAAACTGAATCTCGATTATGTAGATAAGGCTATATATAACAACCCCGATCCATGATTAGCGCTAATTCATGTTTAAGTATGTCTGACACGTAATTAAGAAGAAATCCTGAGTTCATTACATGTGCATTGCATTATTTTGCGTTTATATCTGTTTAACGTAAGAAGACCTGTTCATGCTTTTATTTCGGTCTGTGAATTGAAGGCCTTATCGATATCTGATTCAGAAATTGACTTGATTTAGGTGTTAATTGGAATTTTTAGAACCTTATGGTAGGTTTAATTCAAATTTGATTTGGAATGATTTAATTAGATTAACTTAATGTCCACTTATTTGGCCTTAATTAATTATACTTTTACCCAAGCCTACATAAGGCTTATGCACCCCACTTAAGCCTCTTTTTGATATCATCTTTAAGCCACCAAGAGTTACAACGTGAGAGAGAGGAAGAAAGAGACCAAGAGTGAGATTTGATATCAACACTTGAGATTGAGAGGATCTTGCTAGAGATTGAAGGCATTGGGCTTGGGAACTCAAGAATTCAACTCCTAACACACATTTTGGGAGGTCTAGGCAACCATTCAACCCCTAGAGTATACAATTATGATGTATAGGACTTGAACTCTAATGAATTAGGTTGGTTGATGCAAGAATAGAGTTAGAATTGAAGAGAATTGAGTCATTCCATACATGCATGCATATTTTCTCACATTTTGAGTTGAATTTCCAAGAATTTCCTCATGCATGTCTTAAATTCACCTTAACTTTGGGAAGTTGTCAAGTCTCAAGTTGTTTTGTAACATTTGATCATGTTTTGAGAAGCTTGAGGTCAAAGAAATTCATGCATGTTATGTTCATGGATCATTCATGAATTTTAAGTTGAGTTTTGCATAATTGGCAAGCTATTTGGCCCTGATTTCTTGAAAAGATCCTTAATTCATGATGTATTATGAACTTCTAAGTGTTCCTCAAGTTTTAGGGGTTGTCTTTTTACCAAAAGATGTGCAGAAAAGTAGAGAGGTGATGTAACGGAAAAAAAAAGATAAAAAGATGGATTATTTTTGGGTTGCCAAACTTGGCCTTAGCCCAGAAAAATCAAGTTTGGATGCTTAAAGTTTCAGTTTTGAGCTTTGGGAACAAATCTGGAATTCCTAGAATTTGCTTCTACACTTGAGTGTAGGAATCTACGCTCGAGCGACCACTCTGAGTGTGTGCACTTCCGCTCGAGCGACCTGAAGTACGCTCGAGCGTGATATGCAAGCCTTCAGAAGTTCTTGTGTTTTGCAGCATGCTCGAGCGATGAAAGTCACGCTCGTGTGAGGGTCTGAGTCTCACGCTTGAGCGGGGATCGAGCGTGAAAAACAAGCAACCAGTATTTCTTTTTTCAAAGTTTACAGACCACTCGAGCAGAGGAAGCTACGCTCGAGCGAACCCTCACATTTTGCATGTCCGCTAGAGCGAGGAAAGCCACGCGCGAGCGTAGACCCTGTTTTCAGCAAGTTTTGGAAAATGTTTTCAAGTGCAATTTTGCATCCTCATTTCATCCTAGGCATTCCTAGGCCAAGATTAAGACACCATAATGAGGATAAAGGATAGAAACACACTAAGAACAAATGAAATAAGTTATGTATAATCTGAACGTGTATTTCAATGTATATATCTGTCATGCTGTGTAGGTCACACGCCATAAGGAAGTTGAATTGCCTACTCAGTTTGTTTATTTGGAGCATCTATTATCTGTGAGTAATAACTTAGTAAAGCTATGTTCAAGTGAATTATTTTTTGTACATGGAATGAGATCTATTCTTTGAAATGCTATGTTTTATACTATGAATGATTGTCCAACTTTAATAAGCATTTATGACATTATGCTATGATTCAAGTATGTTACAAGTTCCTTGTACTAGAGGTTCCTTATGGAACTGACAAGCTATCTATACCCGGCTGGAGGTTCCTAGGTGGAACTGACAAGTTATCCATTCCCAGTCCGGAGGTTCCTTTGTGGAACTGACAAGTTATCTTTACCCGGCCGGAGGTTCTTCTATAAAACTGACAAGTATGATAAAGATACTCTGTATGTGATCTGTCAGCGCTAATAGATGTCAGCGCTAACAGGTTAAGCATGAACTCTAATTTTTTTTTTTTTTTTTGTATACATGCTCAGAATGAGAGTACGAATGTGAACTTTGGTTTCAGAAATAGTTATAGGACATCATTCATTTACCCCATTACTTTGTTATTACTCATTGGGCCTTCGCTCACTAGTTATTTATTATGTATGTAGGTGAGTATGCTCGTGATCAGGCTTAAGATGATGCCTGAAGCATTTTTGTGTTTATTAGCCACCTTTTGCGCGTCATGAGGAGGTTCTAGATCAAGTCATGTTTTGTGGCTGTGTTAATATGGATGTATAAGACTGTTCCTTTTGCTCCGTGGACAAGTTTTTCTTTTATATGTTCATGAAGTGACGTGTAAATACTGTATCTTTTGACGTCACTCGTATGTTTATAAAAGTTTAAAATTACCAGTTCCATGTATGTCTGCACAGCTCGATGGACTATGTATATTTCTTTTTATGTATTTACTTCTGTAGTCCCTAATTATAAGTCTAATTGATTAAGAGGCCTTCGGTAATCCAAGGATTACTAGCCGGTTATGACGCTAAACCTATAAGGGCGGGTTTGGGTCGTGACAGCTATAGAATGGGATATAAAGTATTTCCAATGGCACCCGTATGCAATGGATATGAAGAATAAGTTATTTTTCAAGTTTTATGGTGAGAAAGATAGTGGGTATTGATTGGTTTTGGTTTGGATGAAGATTTTGAGTCATTTGCTAGGTGTTAGAGGGTTTGAGCTGGTTAGATTCAATTGTGTAGTGCAATGTTTTCCACATCGCGTAGTGATGCAATTTGGAATGTGTAGACACCCCATTTTTGACCGTTCTCAAGACTTAGACGTCACCGTTTGAACACTTGGTGATCATCCATGTTTGTGTTCGTCTTGCCCGGAGGTCTCGGCCACGCGTCTTGCCTCAGGATCTCTCGACTGTTTTGTATTTGGTTTTGCACCAAACCCTTGTGTTTTTGCTTTGGAGGGCAGGGAATGGCTTGTTGGCCATCCCCACACCTCACCGGCCATGGCTTGAGGCCACCGGCCACTGTTTTATTGCCATTGGCCAAATGTTTGGCCGGTCGGCACTATTGATGGTCGGCCGACCATTGTTTTGGCCAATTTGGCATATTTGGCTGGCCGACCACTGTGCATCTGCTTTTGGCAGATATTTTGTGCCAACTGTGATAGCTGGCACCCACTTTGCCCCCCCTTCATACACGTGTATGGAGGGATTTCACTATTGCTTAGCTTGTTTTGTAAGCTTTGCAAAGTGATCCTCTATAAAGGGAGGCCTTCTCCTCTCTCCTCAAGGGTTAGAAGGTTGAGTTCCAGAGGTCTGGATTAGGGTTAGGGTTTGTGTATCACCTATCTCTATATCTCTCTCTCTCTTTTTGCCTTTGTGTGTGTATAAGTGTGTTTGTGTCTTACTTTTGTGCATAAACACCTAGTGCTACGCCTTACCTTGGTTTCTGAGGTGCCAAAGGTTTGTTTCCAAAGTTTTTGAGCTGGTTTTGAGCTAAGGAAGGCTGCTGGAGCTCCATCCTTGAAGGGGTCTACAAGGGTAAGATTCTTGCTCTTTATTCCCTATTTTTGCATAGTCTTTTAACCTACCTTGCATCTGTTTTTAGGCTTTGCTTATAACATATAAAAGTTTTGATTTTAAGTTCTTAAAATAGTTGTTTAAGGTTGCTTTGAGCTTTGGGGTTATTTGACCCCTCTTAGGCCTTGTTTGGCCCCCATTTTGTGCATTTTTGGTGAGCTCCGGGACCACCTTGTTTGGGCCTCCTCACCACTGAAATCCAGAGGGATTTCAGTGGTGGGGATGGTTCTTTAAGGTCCTAAGAAGGAGCGGGCCATCCCCTCTCCTTGTTGCCTTCAATGTTGGCCATTTTAGCCTCATGTGTGAGCATCTTGTTTAAGTGCATGTTGGCCATGTCTTAAGTGTTATTTGTGCTTATTTTTAATTGGTTTAGACACACCATGCTTGCTTTGCATACTTGTCTTGTAATGCCATGAATTGCCTTAGCATGTGCCTAGCATTTAGACCACTATGCTTACTTGTTTTGGCCTAGCTTTGTGAAGCTTTTATACATGTTTTAGTATGCCTAAGGTCTCTTTTTGGTTGCTCAGGTCATCCATGCTTTGCTTTGTATAGCTACCATGTAATCCCCCTTTTGAGCCTTGAGTGTTGACCCCTCTAGCATGCTTTACTTGCTTTGTTTCAGTGGTTTGGAACCACTTACCATGTCATTTCGGTCCTCATGGTATGCTTGCATTTGATGCCTCTTTAATGCTTTAAAAGGCTTGTGTCTTATGCTCCATGTTTGGACCTTTGTGTATGCTTCCATGTTTAGACCATTTAAACGCCATCTAGATGCGTCTTTGGTCTTGTTTAGACCTACATTGGACCTGTTTTAGGTCCTCATGGCCCTTTGGGGCTTGCTTCATATAGCTTTGGTTTAAGTCCCTTGGCTTGTCTTGAGTTTTAGGCATTGTTGCATGCTTGGCTTGTCTTGTTTACTTGGTTTGGCACCTCTTATAACATGATTTCAGAGATTATTATGCATGCCATTTGTCCATGATTATCCCCTGTTAAGTATGCTTACAAGTTGCTTCTATATGCCTACGTGTCAGACCATGTGTGCATGCATGTTTGTATGTGTTTTGGACCTCATTTCCTTGGCATTTGACACTGTTTTGGGCCTAGTAGAGAGCTACCCAAATTAGTTTAAGACCATTATTTGCATGTTGTTGCATGCTCGCCTTGTGTGTCGGCGCATACTTGGCCTATTGCATGTTGTTGCATGCTTGAATCACTTTGCATTTGGCATGCATTCTCTTTGGTTAAGTTGCTTACATGTTGTCATATGTCTTGCATACTTGCATGTTTAAATTGCATCTTGCATGCTTTTTAGCTTGCATAATTGCTACATGCCTCACAAACTTGTTTGCTTAGGTTGTGTGCCTAGTACATATTGCATGATTGCATACTTGCCTCCATGCTCATGTTGCATACTTAGCTAACATGTTTAGGTTGCATTTGCCATGCATGCCTTGCCTCCTGAAATCGCCATGATAGAGGTTGGGCCTTATGTGTTTGATTGGTTTGCATTACACTTAACATTGAAATGGCACACTTGATTTCTTGGGCCATCACGCATTGAAATGCGCGATTGGCGGTCTGAGAATCAAGGACCATCCTCCTTTGAGTCATAAACATGATAATGAGGTTAGTGGTGCACACATTTGCTTAAAATGCATTACCATGCCATGTTTGCCCTCTGCTGCTGTCAAAACAGGATTCTGCAGACAAAGATGGCCGGTCGACTACATCAGGTGCCGATCGACCAATAATGGATGGCCGAGAGATCCATAGATGGTCGATGACCATCCCACCATGGCCGGTGATGTTTTCCCTTGGTCGGTGGTGTTCCACAGTGTTCAGAGACTGTTCTTTGGGAATTGTGCCATTTTCAGAGGAGCAGAGCAGGGTAAACAGAGGCAGCTTGTGCATGGTGGTGGACTTCCGAGCGGAGTCGAACGCGTATGCATTGGACCCTCTCCCCGAGGCTGTTTATCTCTTTATTAGCTTAGTTAATTTGCTTAACTAGTTAATTGATTTGTAATTATTTAATTAGCTTGATTAGTTAATTAAATTGTATTATTCTTTCGGTCCCTCCGAGCGGGGGCGAATTTGTAATAAGTGTGGGTGCGTATGTGCATGTCTTCCAACCCCCACTTCTTTCTCCCTTTTACTTACCTGCTTTTGATGGTTAGTATTAGGGCATGTTTAATTTAGCATACCTTATGCTATGCATGCGTACGTCCATTCATTTGTATTGCATACACCGGGCTCGGCACATCATACTAACCGCATCGTATTTCAAATCTAACTTGAATACGTGTTACTTGTTGCATTCCACATGCCATCCTAGGATTAGCTGAGCCTACTCTAGTTACATTTTGTATGCGATGCATTAGCCACTTAACATGAACTAGGGTCATGCATGATTGCTAACTGGTTTCTTGTTTTGGCTGGGAGTACACTGTAAGTGTTTTCTTTTGCTTTAGCATCTTGCAATATATGTGAGTGTTAACATGATAGCATGCTTGCCATGAGGCTAACTGCTTAGTTGATTTACTGCCTGAATGCCTGTGGGTGAAGGTTGGACTGTTTGAGTTGGAACAACTCGTTGAAATCCGTGTTTTAGCCTACTTGCGAGTAGTAAATTTCAAACCACTTTCCAAACAAACGGATATGCGATGCTTTGTTCCAAATTAGGCGATCTAGTCTATACTTTTGTGTTGTACGCATCACATAGTAAGATTAGGCTAATAACTGGAATAAGAACACATAACGTTTTCAAAACTAGATATCATGGTTAGTAGAGACCGATCTTCGGATTGGGCGAGAGGGGGTGCTCATAGCTGACCTTCCCCAATCGTACCCAAGTTCCCGAGCCGAGGCAACTTTGGTGATGACGGACACGTGGCCTTAGGCAACGAGTTAGGGTTTCCTAAATTCCCCCAAAATAAAATATTTAGGTGGCGACTCTGTATCTGGCAAAGCAGTCCATGTTTGACACTTCTTTCAAAAATCTGTTTTCTAAAACAATTTGTTGGATTTGGACTCTTTGGTGATTTATCAATCTCACATTGCACATTGTGAGATCAGATTAAGAACCGACACAAATCGAGTCCGAACTGTAGCATGAGGCCCCCAAGGGCGCGTCTACAGAATGGATCAAGATCTTCCGGGTCTTGTTGCTCACAAGATGTAACTCCTAAAGTTGTTTGGAACAATTACATCAGGACTATTATGGGTGAAAAGTTGTATGTTCCATCATTATTTTTTGAATCCACTGTAACCACTCAATTCTTGTATTGGTTGGTAGGAAAAATCAAAAGTTAATCATGTTGTCAAAAAGAAAGTAGAGAAAGCGAAAAGTATAATGGTTTGAAAAAGAGACAATGAAGCTGTCACGACCCAAACCCGCCCCTATAGGTTTAACATCGTAAACCAAAGGCCTTCCTATACAAATCAAAATAATCGGGGCTAGCAGAAGCATATAACATAAAGACAACAAATAGTCCATTGAGCTATGTATCGATATGTACAATTCAGATGTATATAAACATTAATTTACCCACTGCACAATACATACATAATATTGTACACAAAAACATCATTCATGTACATATATACATATATCAAGAATTCAACATAGACATGATCAAAACTAGACAACGGTCCTCTGGACCTAGCCTTAACTCAGAGGCACCAAAATCTCAAAAGCTTCAAGTGGTGGCTCGACTAAAGGAACCCTTTTAGGCTTGATCTCCAGGACGCTCACATATACATATATATATATACAAATAGTGAGCTAAAATCCAGTGAATAACATTAAAGTAAAAGGGTTAGTGAACGAATTCCAAATACATCATATCCGTAAAATAAATCATATCACAATTATTCTCATATTGAAACATAATAGTGGTAAATCTAACATAACATATCATATTGTCTTCCGATTAGAGTAATCGGTTCCGGATATCGATTAAACATCACCATTTTGTCAAGTGGCTAACGAGATCTCATAATTACTTATTTGTCATGGACCCTCATTAACATACTGTCCTATATGACTTGGGACCATTCCTTGGATGCCACAGTAGATTCAAATACCGATTAAACGTATCACCATTTTGTCAAATGGCTAACGAGATCTCGTAATCACTTATTTGTCATGGACTCGCATTAACTTACTGTCCTATATGACTTGGGACCATTCATTGGATGCCACAGTAGATTCAAAACAAGATATTCGTTCACATTCACAAAGTACCATTTTAGAAAAACATAACTTATCAAATAGCATTTCAAATATATTTCATATAAACATATCTTTACAGTAATGTTACTCACAGTGGGCTTCTAGAATCGATTGCTCAGTCCTTGAGTCTTGGCCTACAAACACAAACATTCATAGCACAACAATTCAACACATTCAATTCATTCCGTTAGTTCTTACTCCTATTCGGTTTTGTTCATTGTTACTTGTTCGTTCGTTTAGTTCAATTCATTTTCTCACTTATTACATGTTTATGATAGGCGAATACTTGTGAAAAACATGTGAAAACCATGCAAATAGAGGCCCGGGTGTCCGAAAAATGGAAAGAAAATAATTTCGAGCCTACCCTAAAAACCGCATGTGTAGGGGCACTGGCTGTACGTGCAGAAACCCCACCACACGTGCACCTGCACGTGCAATTTTTGTAGAATGCTTAGTCTTCCATGCTTTATTTTTTGCGCGTGCGAGACTCCCTTCTGCACGTGCTGTTATGGGCTAGAACCTGTTCGAAAATCTACTACAGTGCTTGAGCTGAGTTTTGCAACCAAAAACTTCAATTTTATGTAAATCAAAGCCCAACTCTCATCGAAAATATGTTGAACTAGACATTTTGAACTTCAAACAAAATCATCACTTCAAAACAAAACTCAAATTTTCATGCAAAAGATCAAACTCTTGAGTTTAAAGTGTAAAGTTAGAAACCATGCAAATGTTAAGTTCCAATCTTATAATCCACGGGGTTTTCCCCTCAAATTTGACGAACCATGCAAGGAATTACATGTTTGAACAAGAATTCCATGAGAATATGTCATGCATGCCACGATCTAGAGCTAATTTCTACAATTCCTCCCTTATCTTGGTCATTCATATATACTACATCATAACACCACTAAGCAAGCTTGATTTCTACCTTAGTCAACCCAAATTCTAGAGGATCATGAGTATGACATCTCAATTTCATAAATCAGAGGAGAAATCTTACCTTGAGCTTATGATTTGTGAATATTAAGCTTCGCTCCAAAGCTTTCCCTAAGATCTTCTTTTTTCTCTTCTTTTTGTTCTAGAAGTCTTTCTTTCTCTCTCTCTCTCTCTCTCTCTCTCTCTCTCTCTCTCTGATTTTACTTGTTGAGTCTAAGGCTCAACTAAGGTTCTTATACATACCTATATATATATATATACTATGGAATTTAATTCAATTAATTCATTCTGAATCAGATTTTTACAAAACTTCATATTAGGCTCTAAAAATCATGATGATCACAAATATTTAATCATTTTTGGTTTCTGGTACCTCTAAGACCTTCAATTTTCAGGTTAAAGTTATAATTTCAATAGGTTTTTCTACAATCAACAAATATAATGTCAAATCCTTCTAATTCACATACAATTTCTCATCAAACACATAATCAATTAGCACATAACAATACAATTAGATGACTAATTAATCAAATACATGTCTGGGTCATTATAGAAGCCCTTATAAAAAAATGAAGGATTATGATCCTCCTGGCTTTCCTTCTAAATTAACTGAGAAATTGTCAAATATTCCTCCCAAATGTACTAGGAAAACGTCAGATATTCTTGCTGGGTTTTCTTCCTCTCTATTCCACCTAGAAAATGTCAAATATTTCTCCCAAATGCATCGAGAAAATGTCAGATATTCCTTCTAGCTTTCCTCCAAAATGCTTCGGGAAAATGTCAAATATACCTCATGTCTTTCTTCTCAAATACACTAAGAAAATGCCAGATATTCCTACGGCCTTTCCTTTTAAATGCACTGAGGAAACATCAGGTATTCCTCTTACATTAGTAAAACTACCTATGAAGCATGGACACCTTTTTAGAGGTAACGTACAGGTGTCTGATACGTGTCAGACACAGACACGCACTAGACACGTGTCGGACACGCTGGATAGAGTCAGACACGCAGGGACACTTAGAACACCTTGTGAACACGCTGATGACACATTGGGGACACAGTTAGGACATGTTGATGACCATTTTTTCAAAAAAAATTAAAATTAAAATTAAAAGTTTGTTTACTATAATAGCATATCAAAGGTTGATAAATTTGATAAAATTAAATATTAACATAAAATAAATTTGAAATATTTAAAAATATAACACAATAAATACATAAAATTATATGTTTTGAAAATTTGCATGCCCACATGTCCGTGTCGTGCCATGTGTTCATATTTCTTAGAAAACTACTAATAAGGATCCTCGTGCATGAGCAGGCTTTTCTTTTAATTGCATTGTGACTAAAGCAAGCAATATAGACCATGAAGATAGGCTTACACTAACTTAACTTGTCAAGAACGACATTTGAAGCAAAATTCATCATCTTCAACTTCTAATAATGGACATATTCAGTCAATGGAGCGGCTGATGAACCCAGGGAAAAAGGTTGTGAGCAGTGAACTAGTAGTGGAACGATCAGACACAGTTGTTGGGGGTACAAATGTGAGTAGAGCTGCAAATGTGACGTTTTAGGTGTCGGACCCAAATTGAGCTTTCCTTTCGGATTTATTTGTTTTACTTTTGAAGCTTCAGTTGTCTTGTGGCATGTCAGAGTTGGGAATTAACTTTGCGTATAAGTTCTTTAATGTTTCTGAGTTTTAAATTTTTGAGTTAGGGGCGTAAGGATGAAAAATAGAGACACGAAATCATCTTGGGAAGATCGAGCTGGAGCAGTTGGACGGGTTTGCACGTGCAGAGGCTAGGACCACACATGCGAAGAGTGGGGTTGCACGTGCAATGGGGGGAGAATAATGTGAATTGGACCTGCAGTAAACTAAACATGCGGTGAGAGTTCCCACACGTATGGGAAAGGGGCTCCGCATGTGCAAAACAAATGCGGCTAGAAACTCTGTACTGCAATCAGACGTGTTTTTGTCTGGAATTTTACGCATAACACACTCAAAATCTGATATCTCTCTTTATATCTCTTTTTCTCTCAATTTTCTCTAAAACATAACCCAACACCCACATTTTCTTCGATCTAAGGAAATCAAAGAAGATTTTGGTACTAGTTCCTTATACCAAAACGGCGAGCCTGTCGAGTGCTACATTTTGGTCGATGGAGATCGAATTTTGGCAAAGTCGATTTTTTGAATTTTCTTTTCTTCTAGTTTTGAGATAGGGATTTCCTTACTTCTTTTCAATGTCTCGTTATAGATAGATAAGTGATAGTTTTTATTGCATGAAAAACTTGATTTTGAGATGAGATTTTTGAAATATATATAGTTGTGAGTTAGGCCTTTGATATAAATGAGTTATTCACCTGTTTTATTGTCGAATATGAAAATTTTGAAGTAATAGAATACAATATATGATGTTTAAAAGGAAAAACCCTAATTTTAGTTGTTTATTTATTAATTTCAAGAATGAGATAAATTGATGAAATTTATATTTATTGAGCCATATCGATTATTGTAAATCAAAATTGTGAAATTGGAATGGAAAGAAAATGAATGGATTGTCATGAAATGATGCCAGATCAAACTTGTTGGGAATTTGAGATAATAAAACCAAAATTATTGAAATTGTGAAATATAAAGAGTCGAAGGAAGGATTAATGATTTTATAATTACTTCTTGTGAATTAGTAACAAGAAATTGGAAACGAAAAAGGAATGCGTAGTAGTCTTAAATTTTTTTTTTATGTAGAAAATATTGATGATTGGAAATAGTGAAATCAAGTATGGAATTGTTGTGAAAACTATATTATTTCAATATGAGAGTTGACGTCATTTATTGTTTAGAAGTTTTGTCCTTCACCATCAGTGGAGGATGGTATGGCTTGTTGTAGAATTGATATAACATAGGTTGAAATGAAATCTTATATGTTGTTGATTAACTGCTTAATTACGTAATTAGATGAGAATGAATGGAAGTAAATTGAGATAAAAATTGTGTTGTGGAATGTGATTGTGCTATATAGAGGTAACGCGATCCTTCCGATTAACAACTGGTAAAGTGGGCCGATGTGCTATATAGAAATAATACGTTCCTTCCGGTTAGCACCCAATAAAGCATGTTGATGTTATATAGAGATAATGCGTTCCTTCCGGTTAGCACTCGATAAAAGTAGGCTGATGGTTGTTATGTGGGGCTTGGTGAGACCACAAGAATATTTATGTATTTGAGATTTTATCTTTGTGTGTGTATGTTCATAGAGATATTTGTTAATGAATATATGTATTGAGAATATAATTGAGGTGGTGTTATGAGATGGATATCAAGTTTGGTAATGATGTGATTACTATTTGATGTAGATGAGTGAATGAAAGTATAAAGGATTAATTGTGGATTGGTTTTGGAAATAAACAAAATGATGAAATTATTTGGATTATAAAGGATGAGTCATGGGGATGTTGAAATGGTTAATGTATGTACGGTTTTGAGATGTGATTTAGATTTTGGAAATATTTTTAAATTGAAAATGTGAATTGCAAAGATAAGAAAATGAGTTTTCTTGAAATGATGAAGAAGGATTTTCTTGAAAAAATATATACTTGTGTATATAAATTTTGGATATAAAAAGTCACATTATATATATATATATAATTATGACTTATAACATTCATGATCATAACTATCCATGTGCCGCTATTGTTTAGAATCATTGAGATAGTGTTCATCTCATGTTATTGATTATTTTTCAGCTATGAAATTCAAAAGATTTGTGCAAGACTTAAAGTCTCCTTGATTGTTGGCCACGAAGCCTATTACCTTAAGTGGAATGCCAATTCATTGTAAAGAGGGTTAAACCCTTTTAATTTCATTTGTTTCATTTTAAATTGTTAAATGTAGCCTAAGGGCACCTGTAATTATTTGTGTTGGACACTTCTTCATTGTAGATTTATGAGAGAGAGAACCTTGATTGTTTCATTTATTTTATCTCGCTTTATATCTTAGAAATGGACTTAATCAAAGGGTTTAGTAATGGATTCAGGTAATAAAATTTAGGGTGTTACAGCAAACACCAGGATTATATTTGTAATGCTGGGACAGGAACTTAAAGCTAGGCTTACAAAGCTTGAGAAAATGCTCACTAAGCTGAAGGAAGAAAGATTGGGCAACAGGTTTTGAGTCGAAATTTACATAGTATTCTTAATTCCTGCAACATTGCAATAAACTGGATTGCTATTTTATCTTTTATTGTCCAATAAATAGTTCTTGGGTTGGTATTTCATCTTTTTTCGTCTAATAAATAGTTCTTGGGTTGGTATTTTATCTTTTTTGTCCAATAAATAGTTGTGTTAAAACTTTTTGAGCAGGAAAGATGTTTGCGATTGAACTTTGATCTTCAATTTGTTACTCAACGTTCGGTAATTTTTAAGTTATGCATCATTATAATGTCATGCATTCTATGATTGCTTTTCATTTTTTACTCAGTTATGTATCAGGGGAAAGGGGAACATGATAGTGAATATGATAGTGTACGTTTTTTTTGGAGTATAGAATCGATTTAAAAAAAATATATAATACCATTTTTCATAAGGTTTTAAACACATGTTTGTTGTTACTTAGTAAAAATTTTAAAAAGACAAAACAGTAACAAACATGATATACACATTATTTTCAATCAAATAATTCAAGTATTATGTATCCCAAAATAAACGGTCTAATAAATTATAATCTCTCTTTATTCAGTCCGTCTAAACAAACATGTAGTGATTTTTCTCTTGGGTTCACATCCAAACTTAAATTATTTTGTTTTTCCTGGATGTCAAACTTTCAAAACTAACATTATTTAGTCTTGGAGGTTTCTTTAGAAGATGGGATGATAATTGATATTCCCCAACTCCCATGAAGGAATTTTCAACTTCAGCTGATTAGACAAACCTTTATTTAAATGGACCTAGTCTAGGGAGGTTGAGATGTCATGCCTGCCTTGTATTATTCAAGTATTTTATTGAGTTCGGTTTTATTCATACAATAAAATATAAAATTTTAACGTCTATAATTTGGCTGGAAGGAAAGGAAAGAAGAGGAGTTCAATCCACATTTTAGAAAGGGCACTTAGTTAAAAGGTTTATTTTTGAATTTTTTTGATTAATAGGCTCAAGTTTAAATTTTATTGTGTCAAAAGAACATTATTTGTCTAAAAGGATAGCTATCTCTTCACAGCTTAATTATTTGTCTATATGTTAAATGTCAAAATGTCACCTATTTATACACGTCACATCTATCTGTTCAAATGTCTACTTATCTGTACACCTCACCACCACCAGCTGCCGCCACTGGCCACAAGCGACTTTCTAGGCAATTTTTTGTGACTTTTCAATGTCATCGCATGTTCTTATCACTAAAAAAGATTAAATCTTGGACTAAATAATATATGATCTTATAGAAATGAAATTTTCACCAATTAACCCTCTAGACATGGAGCTTACTGTTTTAGATCACAATTTGTGTTTTATTAATACGTGAACAAATTTATTTTCATATATATTAGGGCGTTGGTTTTTTGGATAGGTAAAATGCTTGATGTTGTTCTTATCATCTAAGAAAACTCTTTCGACAAATTTCACATCATTGAGTTTTTTTTTTTTTTTTGTGTCAAAATTCTCTTAATTGCTTCCTGAAGTTAGAGATACAAAATAATTTAGTGTAGGTGTTTGATAGAATTTTTAATAAATTATTTGACATCTCTAACATTTTTGTTGAGAAGTATAGCTTTGAAGTTCTCTCACAACAAAGGCAGCATAGGCTCAGGCGGGGCAGTTGTAAATTTCTGTTCAACCTGTTTTGTGAAATAGTTTTTCAATTTAAGTCCTCTGAAATTTTATATATGGTAGATTAATTTTTACAATTTGCTAATTTTGTTTTATTTTATAAAAAAATAGATATGGTCAATTTTAATTTCAATCTATCCAACCCACTTAACTCGTGAATTCAAAATCACAGAATTTACTCAACATTTAATATAAAAAATCCCATCTTAAGAGTTCGCTTAAAGCCTAAAAAAATTCTGTGTTAGAACATTTTCATAATATATTTATATATGTATATATATATATATTTAAATATACAATTTAGTTATATGAATTGATAGAGAGGTATGATTTTTGGGTTTAAATCAAAGAGTGTGATGATTGGGTTTAAATAAAAATATGTGACCTTTGAATTTAAAGGACACAACCTTACCGTAACGAACACAACCCATATGTATATAAAAGCATAAAGGGTTGACATTTGGAAGTAGAACTTCTATGAATTTCCTCTCTAGAATTCATATTGTTATTTTTTCTCTTCTACTTGGGGGATTTAAAAATTCAAAAGTATTCGAGATCTAATTTTATCCATGCATAATATAGTCAAGCATCAGTTATCAGGCTTGACTTCAGTTATCGGGCTTGACTTTATTGTATCTTGAAGGCAAATTTGAGAGTAACTTTGTGCACACCTTATTCGAAAAAATAAGTAGGTGCAAATATTGTCTAAAGAAAAAAGACGTTGTGACGCGCCTCAAAACAATTCTAATTATTTTTTATTTTTATCTTTTTCCCCCACATTTACTGATTTTGCACCAACATTCTGTACACCTATGCGTCATTGCATATATAGGTCCCTATCCTCCCCCACTCACAAGAGGAGGAAAGAAACTTGTACTACTTGGTCTATATATGGACAATGATATTCTTAATTTCTTACATACACGTACCCTACAGAGTTGGTAAAGTCTCTTTTCGGTGTGCAATAAGAAGCTTGAATTTTCGCACTAGCCGTCCTAGACAAGACCAATATGTTGGTACGGGCTTCATTCATTGGTGCCGTTATATTCACAAATTTCACAAAGCTTTGCCAAACCATGTTTTCCAAGTAAATACTATTCACATTTGTAAAATATATTAATCACATGTATGATTCACACTCCTAAAATGTTCTCTGTTTATGTTTAATTTTTTTTTTTTTTGAAATCAAAAACTTATTTGGTATATTATTTTTGTTTTGTTTTAAAAGAGAATTGATTTCAAAATTTTAAGTTTTTTTTTGAAAATGAGAAAAAAGAAAGAAAGTATATTCACTTGGGCTGATGAAACTGAATTTAGGCTTGCTGTAACAAAAAATACCGCTTCTTCAATAAAGCTAACATTTTAAAGCTGGCTTGGCATCTATATGTTGAACCCACAAGTCCTTGGACATTAATCTTCAGATCCAAATATTTTCCAAATCAATCTTTTCTTTCTTAGACACATCTTCCCCTACATCAGCTTCTTGGGTTTGGAAAAATATGATTAATAATTCATTCACACAATTTTCTTTGCCGATGAGACTCTAACCGATAAGAGCGTTCGAAACAGGAGACTCTTATCGGTCCGAGTATCATTAAAGCAGATTCGGGCGAGGAAAATTGTGTAGATGTAGCAGCGTTGGAAAAATATTTTAGAAAAAAATGTGCAATTAGATTTTTCAAATCTCAAATGGAAAAATCTTTACAAATATTCTCTCAGCTCTTCATTAAACTCAACGTAGATGGCATGGCTCCTCATAAGCAGGGACAAAATCAGGATTTCATTATCGGAGAGGCCAAAAGAAAATAATTTTTTTTACCACATACACAAAATATACATGTATGTATAATATGATATATATAAATTATATATACATAAAAAAAAATTTAAGTACCATAGAAGCAATTTCTAATAAGATGAAGAAGTTTTTTTGGTGTAAAATAGAAAAGGAATTTAAGATAGAAGAAAAATGACATATATATTTTTTTATACTGGGGGCCATTTTATGTATAACATGATATATATATTTTCAAAATTCAATGGCAAACAATAAATCTTAGAGAAACAGGGAGACCATAGCCCTCCATAGTTTTCTTCTAGTTCCGTCCCTGCTCATAAGGAAACCAGGCAAAGCATTCCAAGATCATTTTTAATATGGTTTTGTTTCGCTTATGGGCATCACTACAAACAAACACTGCCAAAAAAATTTGAACCCTTTGAACAGGACGAGTACATATACCTTTCGTAGTCGTTTCACTTGATGATATTCGCAAGCCCCAAACATTGCAATAGGAAAAGAAGTTTCTTCTTCTCTTCAGGACTACATCATCCAATAATTGACTGAATTCTATAATATTTAGGGATGTAAGAAAAACAGATAAAATCGAGCCGACCGATAAAAACGACCGAAATTTTAGTTTTTAGTCTGTTTTTCATAATATACGGTATGTTTCGATTTTGAAATTTTTTATATTGATGTAAACTGAACCGACCGAATATTATATTTAAATATTTTTATATTATAATTTCTTGAATATTATATGAGAAGTAACTAATATAATACACTTTCGTGATAAAAATTAGGGAGAAAAATATTTATGGAGCAAATTTCATATATTTTCTTCATTTATTTTCAATGTAAAATTCTATAATCTACTATAAAACCTTTTAAAATTTCATATAAATTTTTCTTCTACATCAAACCGACAAAACCAATAAAAACGAACCGTAGCGTATGGTCTATATTGGTTTCTCAATCATAAAACCAAAAAGATCGGTTCGATATTTAATATACTCTTAACAGCGACCGAACTGAACCGTTTACACCCCTAATTAGCTTACAAGAAAGGCAACCAAGCTGCAGATTCTCTTGTTAAATTTTATTCTTCTTCCTTGTATATTGATTGTTTCCTTTGAGACCCCTTTTCTTTTGTTATGATATATTTTGGTTAGGGGATATGAAGGGGTTCCTTTCATGCCTAGTTTTGTATGACTTTCTATTCTTAATCTTTATATTTGCTTCTGACGGTAGGTTGAGCTATACTAACATGGAATATGGTGTTGGGCCATGCGAGAGGAACATGGAATGTAGTGTTGGGCCGAGCTGTGACAGCACGAAGTTGGTGTTGTGGCGGGCTATCTCGGTCAGGCTACCTTAGCACGGGCCCTAATCTTGGACCAGGCCATCTTTTAGCACCGTAGTTGCAGAGGTCAGGGCAACGTGACAAGATCGGCCTGGTTAGGCATGGCGCAGTGTCGCGCTATTCAGCTGAGATAACTAACCGCGTGCTCATGGCTGACCGGCCTGAGAGAAGGCCGCCAAAGTATTGACTGAGCGTGGCTATAACTCAAAGGCCAGCCTAGCTTAGTTCGTCATTGGTGTCTTTAAAGGCAATGTCTTTGGTGCAACCCAAGTAATAACGTAATTTGGTATTCTACGTGGACCAATACGGAGGAAACCGCTCTGGGTGTGCGTCAATATCGTTTGGTAGTTTAGCCAACATTGTTTGGCAGTACATACATATACACGTGTAAAGAATGGAGAGGATAGTACAGCCACACGTCCAGCAAAGGACAACAGAGGCAGTGCGCACACAATCTAGGGTTGCATGGCCAGCCTACAAAAGGTGGTGCGAGCAGACTTAGAGGGTAAGAAACTTTTAGCAACTCTCTCTCTCTCTCTCTCTCTCTCTCTCTCTCTCGCTCTCTCTACAGTGCTCTGTATTCTCTCTTCTCTTCCAACAAAGCTAACTTGATCGTCGGAGGGGTTTTTCGGCAACCCACCCACTGGATAGCTCACCTTTGTTTGTTTGCAATGAGATAGAGTTCTATTAGAGCGATTCCAGCTTGGTAGCAAGAAGTATGGAAGGAGACGAATATTTTCTACCCGTACAATTGGCGCTGCCTGTGGAAACCTTTGACAGACAAATTCTTGTCCTCTAAGCTTTTCTGATCATTTTCCATGGCAAACAACGACGAAACCCTGTTGTCTGTCATCGACGACATCACTCTAGATTCAGTCTGGAGAAGAGATGGCCCTCCAGCCATCCCAACCATGGCAGGCCTAGAGACTTCCTCTAAAGGGCCACCCAGAGATGCGCAAGACAAAAACGCGAGGAGCACTGACCACTCACAGAGTCCTGAAGGGCACCGGCAATGGAGAGAATCGTATGCTTGACGCTTGGAGCACAAACAGATAGATTAGGACGCTATCATTCGAAAGATGACAGCTGAGATGGAGGCACTGAAGTAGTAAATCAAAGAGAAGGGTGTTGTTGGAGTAGGAAACCATAGTGAGCACACCTAACCTCATCACTCAAGCAGTTAGAACTAGCGAGGGACACCCTTCCTTTCCATTACCAGGAGCTATGGGGTAGAAGACTCCGACCCGTTGGCGGAGAAGTCATGTACACAAGATAGCAGCTACTGTCTCTCGCGTCCGTCGATGACACCGAAATACTCTTACTTTGCTCGATTGGAGTACTTGAGGGCCGTCCTGGAGGAGTGTGCACGCCATAGAGAGGCCTAGAGAGTGCCGACGCTGCAGAGGCTAAATCCCATAATCCATTGCAGTGAAGAAGTGGCCATGCCGCCACCCAAAGTGGTGGCCTTTGCGCCAGTGGACAGAGACTTAGCGAGGCTTAATGCCACTCCACTCTCCCCTAAGATTGAGAGCACACCACTCCTCGCCAGATTTCATCAACCTAAGTTCATGCTATATGATCGCAAGACGGACCCGTACATGTACATTAGTTATTATTGGCAAGTGATGGCGGGGCATAGACGTAATGATGCCCTAATGTGCCTCATCTTTTGGGCTAGCTTGGGGGAGTTGGGCCTGAAATGGTTAGCCGGAAGGAAGTATCGAGGGCTGGCAACAACTTGCTGAAGCACTCGTCATAAGATTCAAGACCAATACTCGAACACCGAAGAAGGTCGACCACCTCTTAGGTATCAAGATGGAACCGAGCAGTTCATTGAAGGCATACAATGCCAGGTATTGGGAGACCTATAATGAGATCCTCGAAGGCCCCATTAACATGGCAATCGCCTAATACAAGTGAGACTTACCAGTCTGACATAGACTGTGAGACTCGCTTACGATGCACCAGCCTACAACCATGGAATCATTGATGTAGCGGATTAACGAGCACATCCGAGTTAAGGATGATGCCACCATAACCATCAAGAAGGTGAATCCGATGGTAGCGGACAAACGCACAGCTGGGAAGGTTAACTCGCTAGGGTTGGAGGATAACCGCCCCAATAACCGAGCCAAAGAACAACACCACGGCGTTGGCCGCAATGACAGAAACAAGGGCCGTGGCAATGACCGGGCTAACGCACTTCGCAATGAGGAGGAAGATGCTAAGAGAAAGTTGAAGGCACGGACCGGCATTACCACTGTCTTCAAAATTCCAATTTATTGCATTCTTAGTGAAATCCGATGCGAGCCATACGTTCGGTGGCCAACAAAATTGGGACATGCTCAGAGGGGATTTAACACTAGATATTGCTGCACTTACCATGAAGAAAGGGAGCACCGCACGGAGGACTGCGTTAAAATATCACTTGGAAGAGCTGGTTGCAGCAAGGCACCTGGACCAATACATTGACGGTGGCATGAGGGCACCTCATCAAGGGCAAGCCGAGCCAAATAAGCTAGTCGTCCTGGATGCAATGCCCCAGAGAGTTGTTGATTCACGAAATCATTGAGCTGGTGTGAGTATGTGAGCTCAGAGGAATGATTAAGAAGGCTGAGCATATGAGAGAGGCGCTATCCGTCCAGTCCGCCGCGAAGAAGGGGAAGATCGAGGTACAAAACATCATGACTTTTTCAAGCAAAGACTTGGAAAGAATTCAAACCCCTCATAACGACGCCTTAGTTGTAACGCCCTCAAAATAAACCCATAATATACATAACAATGACATGCATTGATAAAAGAAAACAAAACATTATTCCATTCATCAGAGTATTCTTATTAAAAGACATTACATGTAACATCGAAAGTAAATGCCCTACAGGCTTACATCTTTCCAAGCCAACACTTGGACACAAAATATGAGTACTAACTCAACTACAAATTAAGCCCTCGGCTTGAGTTTACATGTAATATCAAATAACACATAACTAAAAATAAGTCTTCAAATCCAAATTCTTCCAAGCTAAGTCCTTGGAGGTAGCATGTCACCTAGACCTGAAAATGATGTTCCCGTATAGGGTGAGCCACAGCCTAGCAGAAATATACTAAACCAAATATAAGAATTGACTAAAGCAATAGCATTCAACAGATGGTTACACAACAATCTCAATTTTATTGCCATACAATTTCATGACCATTATGTCCATGATACGTTTCACTTTCCATTATTTACTCAACTTTCCATTTATACACACATGGCTCAGAACCTGGCCAACTAATAAAATGAGACTACATCCCACATTTATATTACTTCCAATATCAACAATTTAAATGAGACTAAGGCTCATACTAAAACTCTTCCATAAATCAATAAGTACACATATTTATTGTACTAATGGAGTCCATCCCCTTTCTCCTCCTAAACAGGTTTGAGAGTCCATCCCCTATCTTTCCTCAAACCATGGAGTACATCCCCTATCTCCTCCCAAACAATATGCATATACAATGTATTAAACACTTGTCATACACAATATTCAATCAATAAACGTATTTGCTGTATTAATTCAACCGTCATATTCAATGACTTATTCAATGTGATTAGTTTCAGTTTTCCCTAATCAACATGCAATGCCTACAACAATCACGACTATCCTCCACCGATAGCCCAAAACAGTTATTTCTAAACAGGAAATAAATATATCAACAAATATAAACTCAACATTTTCATAGGTGAGTGATTAAACTATCCAACTACACCATTTAAGCTCATAATTTCCCAATTTCATGAATTAAACTTAATTCCACATTTTTCCCAAAATTAATTATACAAATTAATTTAGTATAACAAATAAGGCTTTTTAAATTATAAATCAAACCCTAGCTTTTCCCAAAATTACCAAACGACACCAACATATCAAAATGACCAAAACTTAGGACAAAGCCTATAATATGGAGTAGGGTATCCCTACCTCGAAGTGAAGAACTCGAATGGAGAAGATAACGAAAATCCAAAGTGCTCCGAATCCACAAATGTTCAGATTAGAACAAAGCCCTCAACCCACTCTATCCTTTTAATAAAGAACCTACGGTAGAAACACCCAAAAAATAGATGAAACCTAAGACAGAAGGTGAGTGGAGGGAGAGAGAACATGGACCTAGGGTTTTGAAATAAAAAAGAGGATGAAAAAGTGTATTTAAAACCGCTGCTGCGTATTTATATAAAACAGGCTCGCTCGAGCGAAGGATTGGTTGCTCGAGCAACCAGACACAAGAAAGACTCGCTCGAGCGAAGAAAGTCTCGCTTGAGCCAAAAACTTGAAGCTTCAGGTCTGTAACCCAAAATGCTCGCTCGAGTGAAGAACTCGAAAACATACACCTCGCTTGCTCGAGCGAAGGAAATCTCGCTCGAGCCAACAAACACAGCTCTTAGGTCTTATGCCCAGACGCAGTCGCTCGCTCGAGCGAAGAAACCCTAGCTCGAGCGAAGGACCAAAACAAAGAGCTCGCTCGAGCGAAGGACCAAAATTCTGGGCAACAACCCTTTGCTCCCAAACATTACTAACCTGTAACAAACCTGCCCAATACATCCCATAACTCAAAAATAAGAAATTAAAGGACGACAACAACAATTATATAACAACAGGATCCATGGAACCTAAGTCCGGATACAACAACCAAATGGGAAAAGACCGGGGTCGTTATAACCTCCCCCCTTTAAAGAATTTCGTCCCTGAAATTAAGCATAAGTTTTGGAAAATAATATGACATTGCATTAATCAATAACCTGACCAATTACCGGTCATTCCATCTCTTACCAAGAGGCATTTCAAAATATGTAAAACAATATATATTTCAACTTGCATTTTCATTATGCAATTTCCTTTCAATCTCAACAGTTTTCAATATATGTGATTCTCATTTCCATATCATATTCAATTCCATGATATAACTCCAATTCTACAACACATTCAACATATGCAATGTGACACTAAACTTCCATTATGAGGCAAGTTTCAAAATACTTCCAAAAACTTAAAACATAAACCATGTTTCACAACCTAAGTTATATTCAATACACTTAAGGTTCAATATTACAACAAAATAAACAACATATGCTCATGCATCTACAAACAGATCCGGATATTTTTCTCGGACCTCCAACTCACGTTCCCAAGTGGCTTCCTCCACTCCGTGATGCTTCCACAAAACTTTTACCAAGGGAATGGTCTTGCCTCGCAAGACTTGATCCCGCCTATCCAAGACCCGATCCCGCCTATCCAAGACCCGAACCGGTCTCTCCTCATACGAGGCATCCTCATCTACCTCTAAGTCGGTCCAATCCAATACATGCAATGGATCTGGCTCATACTTCCGAAGCATACTTACATGAAACACGTCATGAACTCCGGACAACTGCGGTGGCAAGGCTAAACAATAGGCAACCTCGCCAATCCTCTTAAGGATCTCAAAATGGCCAATAAACCGAGGGGACAACTTCCCGCTCTTCCCAAACCTCATCAATCCTCGCCTAGGTGATATCTTTAGAAAGACATGATCACCCACCTCAAATATCAAAGGTCTCCTCCTACAGTCGGCATAAGATTTTTGACGACTCTGGGCTGGAACAAGCCTCCTACAGATAAGCTCAACTTTCTCCGTCGTTTCCCTCACCAACTCCAGACCCAACAAAGGTGCATCACCCACCTCGGCCCAACAAACTGGAGACCTACACGGTCAGCCATACAAGGCCTCAAACGGTGCCATATCGATACTAGACTGGAAACTGTTGTTGTAGGCAAACTCCACTAAGGGCAAGTGCCTCTCCCACGACCCACTAAAGTCAAGAACACAACCCCGAAGCATATTCTCAAGGATCTGAATAGTACACTCGGACTGCCCGTCAGTCTGAGGATGATAAGCCATGCTAAAGGTCAACTTAGTGCCTAAGGCACTTTGCAAACTCTGCCACAATCTAGTAGTAAAACGAGGATCTCTATCCGAGACAATCGTCACTGGGACCCCGTGCAACCTCATTATGTCCCGAATATACAAGTCGACAAGATGATCTACCGAATCTTTCACGCGCATAGGAATGAAGTGCGCCGACTTAGTCAACCGGTCTACAATCACCCAAATAGCATCACTACCCCGCTGAGTCCTCGAAAAACCTACAACGAAGTCCATAGTGACATGCTCCCACTTCCACTCGGCAATAAGCAAGGGCTGTAACAAACCTGCTGGCCTCTGATGTTCGGCCTTCACTTGCTGACAAGTAAGGCACTTAGACACGAAAGCTGCCACATCTCTCTTCATACCCCGCCACCAAAACTGGCGACCCAAATCCCGATATATCTTAGTGCCTCCCGGATGCACCGCAAGGTGTGAATGATGAAACTCTCGGAGTACCTCCTCTCGGCAAGACTCCGGCATAAACAGACGGTCTCGGTATCTCACACTCTGGTCGGGATACACCGTCAAACCCCTCTCAACCTTCCCACTAGAGATCTTCTCTCGGAGGGAATCTACCTCAAGGTCACCCCTCTGTGCCTCTAACACTCGAGTCACAAATGTAGGCTGCGCAACAACAGAAAACAAGGTCGCAGCCTCAACGGATTCGCCCAGAAGCAAATCAAACTCCCCAAGTGCACCCAACATCTCCTATTCTCGGATGACTATACTAGCTACGTCACCAACAGATTTCCTGTTAAGGGCATCGGCCATCACATTGGCCTTCCCTGGATGATAATGTAACTTGAAGTCATAATCCTCAATGAACTCCATCCACCTGCGCTGCCTCAAGTTCAAGTCTTTCTGAGTAAATAGATATTTCAGACTCTTATGATCCGACAATACCTCGAACCTCTCACCATAAAGGTAATGCCTCAAGATCTTCAAGGTAAAGATCATAGCTGCTAACTCTAGGTCATGTGTAGGGTAATTCTTCTCGTGTATTTTCAACTGACGTGAGCCATAGGCAACCACTTTCCCTTCTTGCATCAACACACAACCCAAACCCTCTCGTGAGGCATCACAATAGACTGCATAACCCAACCCTCTCTCCGGAATAATCAAAATCGGAGTGGTGGTCAATCTAACTTTCAGCTCTTGGAACGACTTTTCACAAGTCTCACTCCATACGAATTTGACCCCTTTCCGCGTCAACCTAGTCAACGGCGAAGCTAGCCAGGAGAAATCCTTCACAAACTGACGGTAATACCCAGCTAAACCCAGAAAACTACGGATCTCAAACACACTCTTAGGCTGTGCCCAATCTTGCACTGCCTCAGTCTTGGATGTATCAACAGACACCCCTTCTTCGGAAACCACATGGCCTAAGAACTTCACCTCTTTTAACCAGAACTCACACTTTCCAAACTTAGCATAAAGTTTATGGGCTCTAAGTAACTCAAGCACCACTCTCAAGTGTTCCTCGTGATCCTCCTCTGAAGGTGAATAGATCAGAATGTCATCCACGAAAACGACTACAAAACAATCTAAGAATTCCCGGAAGATCCGGTTCATCAAATCCATAAACACTGCTGGTGCATTGGTGAGCTCAAATGGCATCACCAGAAACTCATAGTGGCTATACCGCGTACGGAATGCCGTCTTCGGAATATCCTCCTCCCTGACTCTCAACTGGTGGTAACTAGATCTCAAGTCTATCTTAGAGAAACAACGAGAACCCTTCAACTGGTCTAACAGATCATCTATACGAGGCATAGGGTACTTATTCTTGACCGTAGCCCGATTCAATTTCCAATAATCGATACAGAGTCTCAAAGCACCACCTTTCTTTTTAGCAAAAAGGGCCGGTGCTCCCCACGGCGAAACACTAGGACGGATATAGCCCTTATCTAGCAACTCCTGGAGTTGAATCTTCAACTTAACTAACTCAGCTGGGGCAAAATGATATGGTGCCATAGAAATCGGCGTCGTGCCGGGCACTAGATCAATAGAGAACTCAATCTCTCGATGGGGTGGCAAACTAACAAGATCCTCGGGAAAGACGTCTGAGTACTCACAAACTACTCTTGGCAACATAGTCTGGGACTTATCACACTCACTACTCAAAAGGCTAGCAAGAAGACCACTTAACTCACTCCGCCCTCACGAATCATACACCGGTGGCAAAACACTACCAACCCGATCCCCCAAGAAAGGGAAACAATCCTCGCTTAAGGTACACACTGTGACCCTCTGGCGGTAACAATCAATAACTGCCTGGTATGACGATAACCAGTCCATACCCAAAATAACATCAAATCCCGACATGGGCATAACTACAAAAGGAAAGGGAAAAATCGTCACGACCTCTATATCACAACCTCTACATCCGTGTTTCAAAATCAACTCACCCCCAACCGGTGATACTACACATATAGGAGATGCTAACTGTGCCAACTCCAATCCCAAAACAGATGCAAATGCAGCAGATATAAAAGAATGAGATGCTCCCGTATCAATCAACACATTAGCAAGCGAGTTACAAAACAAAAAGGTACCTCTCACAACAGATGGAGTCGGTACAAGATCCTGCGCGGTAACAACATACATGTGCCCAGACGGTCTCTGATCTACCTGCTCACCCCTAGGAGCATAAGACTGCTGCACAGATTGGGACGATGAAGCCCCTTGATTGGCCCTCGAGGCCTGAACTGACTGAGCTGGCTAATGACTCTGAGTTTGTCTCAAACCAGATACACCAGATGTGCCACTCAACTGCGGGCAAAACCTTTTCAGGTGCCCTACCTGACCACACTGATAACAAGAGAGCGGCTGGCTTCTACCCTGACTCTAGCTCTGAGGTCGAGCCGAAGATGATACTGCTCTCTGTCCTCCTCCCTTTTGCGGGCAAACTAGAGACTTGTGGCCCAGCTGGCCACACTTGAAACAGGTAATGTCTCCCTGGCTGCCTTTCCCAGAACCTGCACTCGGCATTGGAAAAGTCGATCTAGTAAAGCTACCCTGAGACTGTTGAGGATTAAAACCTCTTTGTCTCCTGCCATCATTCTGGCCATCCTGACTCCTCTTGGAGCCTTTCTGCCCCTCCTCCTCCTCCTACATCATAATCTCCATATGGCCTGCAGCATCAACCAGACGCCTATAATCCCGAATCATAGTCCTTCCAACTCTCAGCTTGAGGCTGCGCCTCAACTTCTTCTCGAACTCTATACAACGGCGTTCCTCGGACGCCACAAGTTCAGGCGCAAAACCTGGATAAGCTAGTAAATGCGGCCTCAAACTCAGCCACTAAAGAACTCAGCTGCTTAAGCTGGAAGAACTGATCCCTTAACTTCTCCTTAACAGCTGGAGACAGGAACTTCTCCTGGAAAGCACCTACAAAAGCCTCCCAAGTCCCTCATATACGGCTCTTCGTGAACTTCCACCACTAACCCTCATCCCCCTTCAGCTGGAAAGATGCCAAGGCCACTTTCAACACCCCGTCCTCGATGCCAAGCATCTCAAACGTCTTCATTGTCTGTTCGAGCCATTCATCTGCCTTAAGTGGCTCTTTCGGATCACCCACAAATTCATCCAGGTTGGACCGGGAGAACTCCCTCTTCAGAAAAGAAGGTCCTGTATCTGTAACATGAACCTGGGCTTGATTCTCAGCCCTGAGAATGCCCACAGACTCCCTGAATGCCCCTGCTATCTCTTAGGCCAAAGCGTCCATAGCCTGCTGACCTACTGGCTCGGCCACATTGGCCTGGCCAACTCCCTCCTGCTGCTCCGGAATCTCATCCGGTATAGGCATCTCCTGCCTACCACGCCTACCACGCCTACTACGTCCTCGTCCTGACATCCTAATAAAGGAAACAAAGACGTTAGCACTCTAATAAATGTGCCAAAACTATAACACTCGCGTCCTAATGCAGTGGACAACAATAATTCATTCCACGTAAGCACATAATCACATAAGTACCTACGAATTTCATTCCTGGATAATGATAGTCCCGAGGCGTTACTAGAGTTCTGGTTGGAAGCATCATTAAGTGCCTTTCCAACAAGACTACTAGGAACTCAAGGGTCCAATCAACATCTTAGAAACTACACTCCATACCCACATAATCACATAAACATGTTATCATATAAGCATATAACAGTATAGCTAAGTCTCTATCAAGCGAGACGAACCCATTGTGATACTAATCACTTCCCACGTACCCAAAGTATTCAAACCCGGTACGCTCTGATACCAAGTTGTAATGCCCTCAAAATAAACCCATAATATACATAACAATGACATGCATTGATAAAAGAAAACAAAACATTATTCCATTCATGAAAGTATTCTTATTAAAAGACATTACATGTAACATCGAAAGTAAATGCCCTACGGGCTTACATATTTCTAAGGCAACACTTGGACACAAAATGTGAGTACTAACTCAACTACAAATTAAGCCCTCGGCTTGAGTTTACATGTAATATCAAATAACAAATAACTAAAAACAAGTCTTCAAATCCAAATCCTTCCAAGCTAAGTCCTTAGAGGTAGCATGTCACCTTGACCTGAAAATGATGTTCCCGTATAGGGTGAGCCACAGCCCAGCAAAAATATACTAAACCAAATATAAGAATTGACTAAAGCAATAGCATTCAACAGATGGTTACACAACAATCTCAATTTTATTGCCATACAGTTTCATGACCATTATGTCCATGATACGTTTCACTTTCCATTATTTACTCAACTTTCCATTTATACAGACATGACTCAGAACCTGGCCAACTAATAAAATGAGACTACATCCCACATTCATATTACTTCCAATATCAACAATTTAAATGAGAATAAGGCTCATACTAAAACTCTTCCATAAATCAATAAGTACACATATTTATTGTACTAATGGAGTCCATTCCCTTTCTTCTCCTAAACAGGTTTGAGAGTCCATCCCCTATCTTCCCTCAAACCATGGAGTACATCCCCTATTTCCTCCCAAACAATATGCATATACAATGTATTAAACACTTGTCATACACAATATTCAATCAATACACGTATTTGCTGTATTAATTCAACCGTCATATTCAATGACTTATTCAATGTGACTAGTTTCAGTTTTCCCTAATCAACATGCAATGCCTATAACAATCACGACTATCCTCCACCGATAGCCCAAAACAGTTATTTTTAAACAGGAAATAAATATATCAACAAATATAAACTCAACATTTTCATAGGTGAGTGATTAAACTATCCAACTACACCATTTAAGCTCATAATTTCCCAATTTCATGAATTAAACTTAATTCTACATTTTTCCCAAAATTAATTATACAAATTAATTCAGTATAACAAATAAGGCTTTTTAAATTATAAATCAAACCCTACCTTTTTCCAAAATTACCAAACGACACCAACATATCAAAATGACCAAAACTTAGGACAAAGCCTATAATATGGAGTAGGGTATCCCTACCTCGAGTGAAGAACTCGAATGGAGAAGATGACAAAAATCCAAAGTGCTCCGAATCCACAAATGTTCAGATTAGAACAAAGCCCTCAACCCACTCTATCTTTTTAATAAAGAACCTATGGTAGAAACACCCTAAAAATAGCTGAAACCTAAGAGAGAAGGTGTGTGGAGGGAGAGAGAACACAGACCTAGGGTTTTGAAATAAAAAAGAGGATGAAAAAGTGTATTTAAAACCGCTGCTGCGTATTTATATAAAACAGGCTCGCTCGAGCGAAGGATTGGTTGCTCGAGCGACCAGACACAAGAAAGACTCGCTCGAGCGAAGAAAGTCTCGCTTCAGCCAAAAACTCGAAGCTTCAGGTCTACAACCCAGAAGTACGCTCGAGCGACAAAATGCTCGCTCGAGCGAAGATTTCGAAAACATACACCTCACTCACTCGAGAGAAGGGAATCTCGCTCGAGCCAATAAACACAGCTCTCAGGTCTTATGCCCAGATGCAGTCGCTCACTCGAGCGAAGAAACCCTGGCTCGAGCGAAGGACCAAAACAAAGAGCTCGCTCGAGCGACAAACTTCTCGCTCGAGCGAAGGACCAAAATTCTGGGCAGCAACCCTTTGCTCCCAAACATTACTAACCTGTAACAAACCTGCCCAATACATCCCATAACTCAGAAATAAGAAATTAAAGGACGACAACAACAATTATGTAACAACAGAATCCACGGAACCTATGTCCGGATACAACAACCAAATAGGAAAAGACCGGGGTCGCTATATTAGTTGTGACCCTCCATGTTAAGGATTTTGATGTCAATAGAATTTTGATCGACCAGGGGAGTTCGGTCGAGATCATGTATTATGACGCATTTAAGCAAATGAAGCTGGAGGACAAAGACTTAGCTCCAGTAACGTCCCCTTTGGTTGGCTTCAACTTACAGCCTAAATGGCCGATCGGGAAGATCATACTGCCGGTCAAAGTAGGATCCATCACGAAGTAGGTGAAGTCCTGGGTGTTGAAGGTCTCCTTAACTTAGGGATGTAAAAATGGCCTGAGGCCTGTGGGCAGCTCGAAGCTCGCCCGAGGCCCAAGGTGGGCCCAGCCTATTTCGACCTGATTTGGCCCAGGCCCAAGCCCGAGCCCAGCCTAGTACCTTGGGTCTGGGCTTTCCATTTGAAGCCCAGCCCGACCTATTAGCGCGACCCAAAAAAAAATTCGGGCCCTGTGAATGGCCTACTAGGCTCGGCCCAACTCACAGGGCCCTCTCTTTGCCAAAGGTCAAATTTCAAAAAAATAAAAATAAAAAGCAACTTATAATAGTTAAATAATTAAAAAATAAGAAAAATAAGAAGAAAAAAACAACAACAAAACAATGAAAAAAAATAAAGTTGCAACTACTTGCAATGAAAAAGAAAATATATATATATATATAAACAAACAAATTGTCAAAAGGTGACCTGTTGCCCAATGTCCCCGCCCTACCCCCTGCCAATGCCTGCCCTTCCTTTACATCATGTGTCACATCACTCTATATGCCACATGAAGTTAAGTTGCAAATTGCAATTTAAAAAAATATATATATCTGCACCTTTGCAGACTTTAAAAAAATTTAACGGTCATATTACTGTTTCATACAACGGTAATATATTTTTTTATTTATACATTTATTTCAACCTTTCAACCTATTATAAATATCCCCACTTTTCCAAAATAAATCTCACAAATAATTTTCTCTTAAACTCTATCAAGCTCTCTTAAACTCTCAATCTCTTTCAACTCTCAATTAATTTTGAAGTGTCATCCCTAAGTGGCAGTTGCAATTGTGCAACAAGAAACTTTTATCAGAAGAAGCTAATTTCTGTATTGCATTCACCAGTCAGTAACAGTAATTAGTTTAATTAAATTTATTAGCTATTCATTTTTTTCATTAATTATTTGTGAACATATATTAATTATTATTTTTTACTTATTATATTGACACATTATTTAAATTAATTGTTAGTTTTTATATATTGTTTTACTTACATTACTATAGATCATAATATTCCTACTGTTTATGTCAATATTAACACATATACTACACAACATGAATCGTTGATTCTCCTTCTAATATCTCTTTTCCAACAGTTGGATCATCATCTAGGGGTAGAAGTAGTAGTGTTTAGGAACATTTTGAAAAAATATCTATAAATAATCTTGATAGTAAAATTACATTTAAAGCAAAATGTAAATATTGTGCATATTTACTTAATGTTGCATTTGCAGGAGGTACTAGTCATCTAAAAACGTATGCTAACAAATATTTACAAAGTCAACAACCTGATATTCGAGGTCAAATGCAATTAGGGGTTTCATCAATTGGTAATTTGCAAACATTTTCATATGAACCTATACGTGCACAAAATTCTGTAGTTGATTATATTATTAAAAAAAAACAACCTTTTACTACTAGCGAATGTCCCAATTTTACCGAAATGATCCATGAAAGTTTTGCACCGTAATATCAAAGTTTTTCAAGAAATACTACTAGAAACAGAATTTTAAAGAAATTTGAGGATGTTAAAATTATTTGACATCTTTAAAAATTTGAATGGAAGAATTTGTTTAACATCTGATCTATGGTCAAATAATGATTTTGAATATCAATGTATCACTGCACATTTTATTGATAATAATTGGAAATTAAATAAAAGAATTATTTCATTTAAATTAGTTGAACTTCCATACACCGGTCATTCGTTTGGTGTAGAAATAAGAAATGTATTATATAAGTGGGCTTTACAAAATAAAATATTTACGATTAGTTTAGATAATGTAGCATATTATAATCAAACTGTAAGCCATTTAAAATCAACTTTACAATTACTTATTGATAGTGGTTTATTTCATGTTCATTGTTGTGCCCATATTTTAAATTTGATTGTTAAAGAAGCTATGCATGTATACGAGACTTATGTACTTGTAATAAAAGATGCAATTGTTACTTTTATGTCTTCTGTTAATCGAATTTTGGAATATAGAAAAATTTGTCAACAAGAAAATATGCCATTTAAAAAATTAATTTTAAATGTAGATAGTAGATGGAATTCAAAATATAATATGTTAAAAATGGCTTGTAAACAAAGGAAAGCAATAGATTTATTTTTTGCAACAACATCAATTGGAGGAGTACTGAGTCCTACAGAACTTAATTGGCCCCAAGTAGCTTTGTTTGAAGATGCTTTAAAAAGTTTTTGATACTTTTACAAAATTATTTTCTTATATGTATATATATTCATACTTCACCATTTGTTTTACATATGCTAGCAGAAATAATCAAAGTTTTCGTAAAATATATGGATAATGAATATTATGTAACCATTATTACTTTAATGAAAGCAAAATTTGATAAATATTTTGATCCTTTGCCTCATCTATTAGGTTTAGCCATAATAATTGATCCTAGGTGTAAAGAAATTGGTTTACAAAAAATTTTAGAATGTCTTTTCATTGATCAAACACAGTTTGCCCCTATTATCAAACATGCAACAGATTATTTCAAGAATACAGGGCAACTGTATCTGTAAATACACCTACACACACTACATTAGCAGTCTCATCTCTAGGCGAGAGATTAAGTGTTTTTTCTGCAATAAAAAGTAGAAGAATATCTCAACATATGAGTGTAAGTAGTTTTGAACTACAATGTTATTTGGAAAGCCCATCAGTGGATGATTCCGGTGATTTTGACATTTTGAAATGGTAGAAACAAAATGAAACTATGTGGCCTGTGGTTTCACAGATGGCCCATGATATACTAATAGTTCCTATTTCTACAGTTGCTTCGGAAACAATTTTTAGTGCAGGTGGACGGGTGCTGAGCGATTACCAAAGCAGGCTTTCACCCCAAATGGTTGAGGCATTGATGATATTCAGAGATCATATGCATGCGCTTACAAGAAGACAAAATTATAATGAAAATGAACGAATTTAAAATGATTTGGATGACATATCCTCGGGTAACGCGACTAAAATGTCTATCTCCTTCGATGATTGATCAATAATTTATTTTTTACTATTTTATTTCATTTTTTTTTTGGTATTAGATTATTGAGGTGGAGTATAATGCAAATGATTGGTAGGCTAATATGTGCCAGCCTAGTTGGGATGTACTTGACCTATAGTGATGCAATTGCTCTACCATCATCAATAATCTACACATATTTTATTTAATAATATCAATTTTTGTAATATTTTATTTCATTTTGAAATAAAAATTATTCATTCAATAAATGTTATATAAATAATTTAATATTATAATATTGAAAGTTTCATTTTCATATATATAAAATTATTCATTTTGAAAGAAAAAAAACTACATAATTGTATAATTTTTTTGTTATAAGTTCATAATTAAAAAAAAATAAGTCATACATAATTAAATTCAACTATCACCATGAAACATAACCAAACAAAACATCTCATTTTCTTAACTAAAATACTCTAGTATAATTTTTCTTTTATTTTTTTTTATTCCTAATAAATAAATAAATAAATAAAGGCCCGACTAAGATCGGCCCGCGACTGTGGCCCTGCGGCCCAGGCCCTATTATGAATGGGCTTGGGCCTGGGCCCCACTTTTTGGCACATTGGCTGGCTCGGCCTAGCCCGCTAAAAATATGAGAGCCCGTGAGGCTTGCTTGGGCCAACCCAAGCCCGAGCCTAGATGGGCCGGGCCGGGCCATTATTACATCCCTACCTCGACTTATAACTTGATCTTGGAGAGGGGCTGGTTACACGCCATGCAAGCGGTGGCTTCAACCTACCACCAAGTCATGTGCTTCCTTACCCCAGCCGAACAGATTGAAGAGGTTTGGGGGGACTAAGTGATGTCCAAATAGTGCTTTGTCGTAGTAAATGGAGGCCGGGCTGCCAAAGGCTTTGTCCAAATGATAGAGGGGCTAGAAGGAAAAGAGGTTTTGGAAGATATGGGGAGAAAGACATAGGAGAAATCTGTAGAAGATTTAGTGGAGGTTTGGATTGATAAGAATGATCCAAGCAAATTCTATCTTTTGGGTTCATCATTGTCCAGGACCGAGCGGATGGACAATGTAAACTTTTTGGTCTCCAACATTGAAGTCTTTGGATGGATGCCTTATGATATGCCTGGCATTGATCCATATTTCATCTGCCGTTAACTCAACATTTTCCCAAACGCTCGATTGGTCATATAGAGAACTCAGCGCTCAGCGTTGCACCATGCCGAGGTAGTGGCAGAGGAGGTCATAAACATTCTGGAGGCTAGGGAAATTGAAGAGGTGCAATACCCCAAATGGATCTCTAACACAGTGGTAGTGCCGAAAAAGAATAGGAAATGGCAAGTATGCGTCAACTACAAAATGGTCAACTGAGCTTGCTCCAAGGACAATTTTTCACTCCCAAGAATTGACCAGTTGGTGGATCTTACCGTTGGTCACCAAAGGTTCAGCTTCCTTGATGTATACTATGGCTACCACCAAATAACCATGTACAAACCAGGCCGAGAGATCACATCATTCACTATGCCAAGAAGATTGTACTGCTATAAGGTCATGCTTTTTAGCCTCAAGAATGCTAGAGCGACCTTCCAAAGAATGGTGACCAAAATGTTTGCCCCTTTGCTAGGCCATACTATGGAGGCTTATATTAATGATATGGTGGTGAAGAACAAGAACAAGTCCCAGCACCTCGTCGACCTAGCTGAAATGTTTGCCATACTCAAACGCCACAAATTGCGCTCGAATGCTTCCAAGTGTGCTTTTGGTGTAGGGACAGGGAAATTTTTGGACTTCTTGGTTACGAGCCAGGGTATAGAGGGTGATCCCTCGCAGATGAAAGCAATACAAGAGCTTGAATGACCAAACTCAATGAAAGACGTGCAACATCATGCCAAAATGGTAGTCACGCTGAATAGGTTTATCAGCCGGTCATCAGATTATTCCAGGCCATTCTTCCAAACCTTAAAATCCAAGTTCTTTTGGGATGAAAAATGCGACCACACCTTGGCCAACTTGAAAGTGAACCTCTTCTCTGCTCCAATCTTGGTCACCCCTAAACTTGGAGAGGAGCTCTATCTCTACTTGGCTGTTTCTTAGCACGCGGCGAGCTTAATGCTTGTCTGAGATGAGGGAATTCAACACGTCCCTATCTTCTATGTCAGCAAGATGTTGCTTCCCGCCGAATCATGATATTTTCCACTAGAGAAACTAGCTCTAGCATCGATGATGGCTTCTAGGAAGTTAGCCCACTATTTTCATGCTCATACAATTGTGTTGCTAACTGAATTCCCAATAAAAGTGTTATTTGAGAAGGCATACTTTTCTGGAAGAATCCTGAAGTGGGCTATGACATCAAGTTCCAACTGCAAACAACGATCAAGGCGTAGGCCCTAGCTGATTTTGTGACGGAATTTTCCCCAAGCACCCACCTAGTTTGCCCGATTGATTTCGCTAGTGCAAATTTAGCACAGCCAACGACGTCAATGCCACCAGAAGGAGGTGAGATGTAAGCAATAGAAAGGCAAGACAATAATGAGTAGACGGAGGAAGAAACAACCGACCTACCGAACACCAAGATAGACGCACAAGCAGGAAAGCTACGTATGAAGGAGACCAAAACCTTAGACTTGCAAAATTCTCAGAATCCATCTGACTACTGGAAATTGTTCATTGGTAAGATGTGGAAACTCTTCGTTGATAGAGCCTCAAATAGACATCGCGCCAGGCCAGGGGTTGGATTAACTTCGCCAGACGGACTAACCATTGAGCATGCTATCACGCTTGGATTCCCAGCATCCAATAATGAAGCGGAATATGAAACCCTCCTAGCCAGCCTGAAAAGTGCTCTGCAGATGAGGGCAACTGAGCTCATAGTATTTAGCAACTCTAAACTTGTTATCAACCAAGTCTCTGGAGAATACGAGACTAAGGATGAGAGAATGGCCAAGTATCAAGCGCTGGTACACGCTGAGATAAAAAGTTTTCCGCAATAAGAATGAAGAAAATTGGCCGTGAATAAAATAGGCAAGTGAATGAATTGGCTTGCTTAGCATCCATGCAAAACACCTTTCCCAACCCTTTGACGATTGAGTTCTTGCCTAGACCTAGCATTGAAGAACCTGAGGCACCCGAAGTACTCTGCACCGACTTAGGGCCATCCTAGATGGACCCCATCATAACCTTCCTCAAAAATTGAGTCCTGCCCACCGAGAAGAAGGAAGCCAACAAGATAAGGGCCAAGTTAGAGCGATTTTGGCTCTTTCCATCTGGTGCCTTGTACAAAAAAATCTTTTGTAGGGCCATATTTGAAATGCATCCATCCTAGCAAGGTTGAAGCTTTCCTTTTCAAAATTCAAGAAGACATGTGTGGAAGCCACATTAGAGGAAGATCGCTAGCATACCGAGCAATTTTTCAAGGTTAGCGGTGGCCGTGCATGCAAGCTGACGCACAGAATTATGTGCGAAAATGCGAAAAATGTCAAAAATTTGCACACCAGATTCATTAGCCGACCAGAGAGTTACTTCCCTTGACGAGTCCGTGGTCGTTTGCCCTTTGGGGACTGGACATCATGGTACCACTCCCAATAGCTCCGGGTAATCTCAAGTTTTTCATCGTCTCTACTGACTACTTCACTAAATAGGTGGAAGTTGAGCCGTTGCCGACCATCAAGGAAAAACATGTAATGAAGTTCATGAGGCAGAATATTATTACTCGGTTTGGAGTCCCAAAGGCCCTCATCTCGGATAACAGTACACAGTTTGATGGGAAACTATTTTGTGGATTTTGCGAAGAGTTGAAGATCAAATTCTACAATTCTACATCGGCCGCCTACTCTTAATCAAATGGACAAGCTAAAGCTGCAAACAAGACTATCGTGGACAAGATGAAGAAACGGCTTGAGAAAGGTAAAGGGAGGTGGATTGAGGAACTCCTAATGTGCTATGGGCATACCAAACTACCCCAAGATGCTCTACTGACGAAACTCCATTAGCCCTGGCTTATGGCATGGAGGTGGTCATACCCTTGGAGATTGGCATGCCAACCATCCGGTCTGAAAACTTTGAGCCAGACTTGAATTGTGAAGCTATGGCCCTGGAATTGGACCTTGTTGAAGAAAGAAGAGAAAGGACACTAATTCACACTATAACTTATCAACAAGAGCTCTCTAAGAAATACAATAAGACCGTGCATCCGCGCCTATTCAAAGTCGGGGACTGGGTTTTGAGGAAAGTAATGGGCAATACTCTGGTCCCTGGGGAAGGCAAACTGGGCACAAATTGGGAAGGCCCATACAAGATCATTGGCATTGCTAGCAAAGGGGCATATCCCTTGGAAGATTTGGACGGCAAAGCTATTCCAAGACCATGGAATGTGGCCAACCTCAAGTTATTTTACTTTTGAAATGTAACTCTTTTTCCTTTACTAAGCATACCTCTTTTTTCAAACGTAGCCTTTTGGTACTATATGTAATGTTAGATGAGCAATGAAAGGGATCCTTGTATTTTTCTTTATATTGTGGCATTTCGTGTAAATTTAAAGTATTGCAGTGTGCAACTGAGCATTAGGGGAAACTCCCTCTCAGTTGACATAGCGCGCTGGCCAAAAAGTTGGTGTTTTCCCCAGTTTGTGATTTAAGGCCGAGCTGAATTCGCCCATGTTTTCGAGCTAATTTTGCTCGTATATCCCGAGTTGAATTCATTCACTAGAAAGAGAGTTGGTGTTTTGCCCCAATCCAAATTAAAAATTGAGCTGATTTGGCTCACCTCCTCACGTTGACTTTGCTCGTCAGGAAGAAAGTTGGTGTTTTCTCCAGTTTGTCATTTAAGACCGAGCTGATTTCGCTCATGTCTCTGAGCTGATTTCGCTTGCCTCCTCGAGCTGACTTTGCTTGCCGAGAAGAAATTTTGTGGTTTCCCCAACTTTTGTAATTTAAATCAAGCTAATTTTTTGCTTGTTTCTAACATCAGACCAAACTGATTTTGCTCATCCTCCCCAAGCTGATTTTGCTCGTCGGGGAGAAAGATGGTGTTCCCCAACATTTTGCAATTTGAACTAAGTTGAATTTGTGCTTCTTTAACTGAGTTGATTTTGCTCACTGGAAGGAGAGTTGAGATTCCTCTCGATGTTAATGATCTTAACCGAGATGATTTTTACTTGGGTTCCTGAAGGTAAATTCTCTAACCATGAGGAAAGTTTGGTTCATCAAGTAGGAAATTATTTAGCATATTTATATTGTTCCAT
This sequence comes from Camellia lanceoleosa, assembly GCA_025200525.1. Taxonomy (NCBI): domain Eukaryota; kingdom Viridiplantae; phylum Streptophyta; class Magnoliopsida; order Ericales; family Theaceae; genus Camellia; species Camellia lanceoleosa. The sequence goes on along the minus strand of CM045770.1, from coordinate 101,124,683 downwards.
CAGAACAAAAATCAACTCGGCTAAAAAAGGGCTCGCATTTCACATTTGAATCCAAGCATGTAGTTTTTATCGCCGCCAAAATCAAATCTAGTATTCTACTCAATAAAGAAAAACAGCAAAATTGATAAGACAAAGGAATGAAGCAAGCAAAAAGTTATAGATTTTTCATTCATCATATACTTCGGTTACAAAGTGGGGTTCATAGCCTGGTTACATCGAAAAAAAAAAAAAAAATAGAGAGTGGGATTGGCCTCCACCTCATCCAGATCGGCTGCGCCTTTCCCGGTTACACTACCTACTATCTCTGGGTCAGCTGCAAGGGTCAGATTGGCCTCCAGCTTGGCCCCGCCACTACTCGGCAGGACTTCCCCAGAAGTGGTTGACGAGGGAGACTGACCAGCTTGCTCGGCGGCAGGTACTTCCGTAGCACTGGTAACCTTTGCGGCCTCTATCATCTTTTATTGAACGGCCACGGCGTAGGTTTTCATATGAAGGCTAGTGGAGGGTTCTTGAAGAACTCTGAATCAGGTACGTGGCCAAGTTTCTCCGCGGCTGCCTTCCCACCACATTGAAAGAATATGTCTTTTGTGGCCTCTACCTGCCATTCATACGCCCACTCGCTCTCCGCAAAGCCATGATCCTCTGTGTCTTCAATCTTCTCTTTTAGCTCGGCTTTGTGAGCATCGTGGTATTTTTTTAGCTTGGCAATATACCTCGCCTTTTTGCTTGCATGGCCTTTTCTTTTTCTTCCTCCGTCCTAGCCATTCGTTCGGCCAACTGGTCTTACTCGGCCGAGATGACAGCAAGAGTAGCTTTCACTTTCGACAGCTTGGCCGTCTTTTTGTTATTATCTGCGATGGCCTGATGCAGACTTCGTCGCACAACGATCATGCGTTCGTACACGACATAGTTCTTTTGCGCAGCCTACTAAAGGTGACACATTAGTACAAGAAAATCGAGCAATTACTTGCACAAGTTAAAAGCAAGTGACCTTACCAGAACTATAGATTTGGATACTGACCTAAGGACCTTTAGGTCAGACAACTCCTTATGTTACTTCATGTTCACCAGAAGAAGTAGACCTTTAGTCAGGTTAAAACCAAGCGAGTTGTCCTTGTCAGCATAGACGGAATCAATAGTGGTCACTACTCGGCCTTTGTATTTCAGCTTGAGCAATCACACTGGGGGGGTTGTGGAGCGGGTGGATTGCTCGGCCACGACTTCTGTGGACCTCTCCCCTTGATCGGTAGCTGGTAGTTCGGTCAAGTCCTCATCGACCAGAAATGGCTCGACAACTGTTTGCCTCGACCTCTTCTTGGACTGAGAAGAACCCCACTCGCTAGCCAGGGCTAGCACCGGTCCAACTTCCTACGCAGCCGGCTACGAAGATTGGCCCTCAGCTATTTTGGTTAGTCGAGAATCGCTCGGCCTTGCAATGATCATAGATTTAATGGCTCGAATTTTGGCCATTTCCTACTCGGCAGTTAGCGGCACTAGATTAATCTCGGGAAGGGTTAGATCAGGCTCTGGAGAGGTGGGCGCATAAAAAATCAGTAACCTTACTTTTGCGCAGCACACTGTACCGGTAGCTCTGCTCGTACTCCTGCAATTTATGGCACTCATGATCCAGATGTCGCAACGTAGTTCAGATGGATTGTTGATCGACGTGCGAGAAACTATCTGCCATGTGTTTATAATCTACACAAAAAATGAAGCCAAGTGTTAGATTGGTGAGGATATTCATTCAAAAGAAAATCAGGACCGTGCTATTATGCTCACCAGTGCTCCAGAAATCCTTACGTATCTGCTAGCCCAGTATGGGCGCCTCGGTATCTTCATAATTCCTAGACACCCATAGAAATTCATCGTCCTCTACAAGTTTTGCTCAGTCTTTTTTGACCTTGAGGTACCAACAGAAACCTTCTTCATTTTTGCTCAGTGTATACTAGTGGAATATCTCGGCCAGACTGAGGTTCAGACCGAGAATATGGTTTAGCGTGGCGACGCCTTTTATTATTTTATAAGTGTTGTTTGAAATTTGGGTTGGACACAACCTAGTCTGCCTCAAAAACTCGCAAACTAGGGGCTGGACCGGGAAGCGGGGGCCGCCTTCTACTATGGACACGACGGTGAACGAGCAGGCATCCAATCTACCCCAAGGAGTATCACCTTTTTTTGGCCAGCTCAAAGTGAACATCATTTGAAATGTTGAACTCTCTATGAAACTCGACAACAGCTCCAGGTGAACTGACCATAAATTGGTGCTTTCCCATTTACCCTGATTTTATTGTGTCCACTAAGTTTAATTTATTGCTCGGCTGTGTAACAAGCCCGAACGCCCCGGGAGGGTTAAGTCCCGTTCCGTTCATATTGGGGTTACTATAGTTCGGACTCGATTGTCACGGTTCTTAATCTTGAACCAAAGAGTCCAAATCCGGCAAATCGTTTGAGAAAACAGATTTTTGAAAAGTAGTGCCAAACATGGACTGCTTTGCCAGATTACAGAGTCGCCACCTAAATATTTTAAAATGGGGAATTTAGGAAACCCTGACTCGGTGCCGAAGGCCACGTGTCCGTCATCACCAAAGTGGTCTTGGCTCGGGAGCTTGGGTACGATCGGGGAAGGTCAACTATGAGCACCCCCTTTCGCCCGGTCCGAAGACCGGCCTCTACTAACCGTGATATCCGATTTTGAAAACATTATGTGTTCTTGTTCTAATTATTAGCCTAGAATTACTATGTTATGCGCACAGCAAACAAGTATATACTAGATCACCTAATTTGGAAACAAACATTGCATATCCGTTCGTTTTGAAAATGCTTTAGAATTTGCTCCTCGCAAGTAGGCTAAAATACGGATTTCAACGAATTTTTCCAACTCAAGTAATCCAACCTCCACCCACAGGCATTCAGGCAGTTTATCTCATATAAGCATTTAGCCACATGGTAAGCCTACTGTCATGTCAACATTCACACGCATGCGAGATGCTAAAGCATAAATACTTACATTGTACTCCATGCCAAAACAATAAACTAGTTAGCAAACATGCATGTCCTAGTTCATGTTAAAAAATGGCTAATGCAACACATGCAAAATGTGATTAGGATAGGCTCGGCTAACCCTAAAATGGCATGTGAAATGCAATCATTCGGTGCACGTATTCAAGTTAGATTTGAAAATACAATGCGGTTTGTATGATGTACCGAGCCCGGTGCATGTCAACAAATGCATGGATGCACGCATGCATTGCATAAGGTATGCTAAAATAAACGTGCCCTAATCTACCATCATAAACAGGTAAGTAAAAGGGAGAAAGAAGTGGGGGTTGGAAGACATACACACACTCACCCACACTTATTACAGATATGCCCTCGCTCGGAGGGACCGAAAGAATAATACAAATAATTAACTACGCAAGCTAATTAAAAATTACAAATAGCCTAATTAGTTGACAAACTAACTAAACTAAGAAAAACAGTAAACCACCTCGGGAGGAGAGCCAAATGCGCACGCGTGCTCGCCTTGCTCGAATTGCACCGCCATGCCTAGATTGCCTCTGTTTCGCTTTGCACCTCGAAGACCGCCAAAGTCTCGAATACTTCTTGGATCTTTGGGATCACCACCGCTAAATGAATATCCACAATTTGCTATATGTGGCCACCGCACAAAATGAACTCATCGGCTATCAATAGATCGCCGGCACTAAATACCAAGACCATCATCTGAATGCGAGAACGCAACTCACAAAGAAGAGAGGGCAAAACTTGCATGGCAATGTAATTCCAACAATGTATGCACCAATCATGCCCCTTATCATATTTGTGACTCAAAGAGGCATGTGCCTCAATTCTCGGGCCACCAATCACGCATTCCCATGCATGATGGCCCGAAGAACCAAGTTGTGCACTTTCATGTCAAATGCATTTAAACCAAACAAACAAAACAAGGCCCAATTCCTATCACCAAGTCAAGGAACAAGGCGCGTATGCAAGGTGCAATGCAACCTAAGCATGTTAGCTAATATGCAACATGATCATGGCAAGATACTTATGTAAGCATGCAAGCAAACATGAGGCAATGCAAGCCAAGCAAATGATGGTCTTAAACATGATCTAGGCAACCCCAAATAGGCCTAAAATCAGTGGCCAAAATGCCCCAAAGATGGAAGCCACCACACGCACACACATGCATATGTTAAGGTACCAACTTAAGCATAAACAAGCAATTCTCGAGCGCATTCAAAAGAGGCTAAGTGTGGACAACTAACATGCATTGTAAAGCTCTGAAATCATGCTAAACATGGTGCCCAAACCAAGCAACAAAGCAAGCTAAACATGCAATTAAGGTCCAAGCACTTAAGGCAAGCCAAAGGGCTTAAACCAAGGTCAAACCCACCAAGCCTCACAAGGCGAAGGGGACTCAAAATAGGTCAAAGACAGACCTAAACAACACCAAAGGAACACCTAGATGGCATCTAAATGGTCCAAGCATAAAGGCACATACAAAGGCCAAAACATGAGGCATACAACATGCGCTTTTAAAGCAATAAAGAGGCGACTTAGGCAAGCATATGAGCATGCCAAAGGGACTGAAATTACATGTTGGGTGGTTCCAAACCACCAAAATAATGCAAGCAACACATGCTACACACTCACATACTTGAGGCATACAAGCTCGGCAAGCCACAAATGCAAAGGAGCTATACTAAACATGCCAAAATCAATCCAAACGACCATGGACACACCTAAAGCATGGCAAAATAAGCACAAAACATTCATAAGTCTAAGCCTAAATCATGCTCAAATAAAGGCTAACAACCTAAGACATGTTAAAGGCATTACAAGGCATTACATGGCAACTATGCTAAGCATGCATAAGGGACCAAAACCAACTTAAAATCATGTTATATCATGGTAATATGAGCATGAAAAACAGTCATGGCATGCTCAACACACACTTGAACATAGGCTTCCTCAAGAGGCCAAAACTTGTCCTTTTCAAGGACAACAAGGGGAGGGGGTGGCCCTCTCCTTCTTGGAACTTCAAGGCATCATCTTTACCACTGAAATCCCTCAAGATTTCAGTGGTGAAGAGACCCCAATACCAAAATCCCGGAGCTCAACAAAATAACACAAAAATGAGGCCTTTCAAGGCCTAAGAGGGGCCAAAATTCCCCAAAGCACAAAGCACCCTTAATAAACTATCAAGAGGACTAAAAAATAGAACTTTTTTATATTAAACACCAAGCACAAAAACAGTTCAAAGATAGGTCAAAATGGAGTGCAAGAATGGGGTATATAAAGCAAGTTTCTCACCCTTGTTGACCTTCTTCACAAATGTTGACTTTGTTGCTTCCTTGAGCTCCAAACCAGTCAAGAACAGCAAGAACAACCTCTTGGGACTTCAGTAGCCAAGGGAAGGTGAAATACTATGTGCTTGTGTGCAATAATGAGACACAAACACACACAAGGGCAAGAGAAGAACAGGTATAGATATAGGTTAGATACACCAAAGCAAACCCTAAAAACCAGAGCTCTTCCTTCTCCTCTCCAATTTTTTCTAACCCTAAAGCAAGGGAGACAAGGCCTCCTCTTATAGAGGAGGCAATCTTGTAAGCTTAGTCACTAAGCCAAACAAGAGAGGCATCCCTCCATACACGTGTATGGAGGAGAAACCAATGCCATACAACTGCCTCTAAATATCTGAAAAAGCAACTGCACAGTAACCGGCCGGCAAAAAATGTCATTTTGACAAAATTTAGTGCCGGCCGACAACAAATAGTGCCGACCGGCAATATATATTGCCGATGGCAAGAAAAACCAGCCGGTGGCCTCTAGCTAGTGCCGGTGGTGTGTGGGGATGCCTCAAAAGGCATTCCCTGCCCTTCCAAGGTAAAACATAAGTGTTTGGTGAAAAATCAGACACAAAATGGTCAAGTTCAGAGGTCCTGAGGCAAGGCGCGTAGCCGAGAACTCCGGGAACTCCAAACGAACACGAACATGGATAATCACCGAGTGTTCAAGCGGTGACGTCCAAGTCTTGAGGACGGTCAAAAATGGGGTGTCTACAGGCTGGTTTGAGCAACTCTTATGAATGGGCTGCTCGGTCAGCGAGCTTCATCGATTTGCTAAGTTAAGGTGTGCCTGGTCGATCCTAATTAGGCTACATTAATATCACATAATGGTTCTTATTATTCTTTAATTTTTAAAATTTCTTTCTTTTTGTTTCTTTTTACATTATAAACATGAAATCAAATTGGTTACATTACAGTTCATGCCTGTATATTCACAAACAAATTGTCCACTCTCAATGATCTCACCGGCACGCAATCCCTAACCTTTCCTCTCATCTTTCACAATCTTCAGTCAAACACAGACCCTTCTCTGAGTTAACCGATTCCCACACTCCACTCCACTCCGCAACGGCAACTCGGCCCGCACTCACGAGTCAACTCGGACGAGTTCAAGTCCGAGCATGGGCATCCCGAGTCCCCATCATCACACCTCTCGCACTTGCACCCACAAGCATCAGAGACCCAACAGGAAAACGGGCCGGGTCTGATAATCGGGTCAGAGCCCCAAGGTTGCGGAAGAGAACGAGATAGGTCGATAAGGTCAGGGCATGGGGTCTGAGTGGGAGTGTAGATGAAGTAGGAGTAGGGATGGTGGCCGATGGGATTGAAGAAAGGGATGGGAAGGTTCTCGAAGCCTCTGGAAGCGTCGGAGGATCTTGAGGTGGTGATGGAGTTGGAGATGTGGTTTAGGGTTTTGTAAGATGATGTGATGGAAGCTAGTTCTGTAGGGTGTAGATATGGGAGGAGGATGTGAGCACCCTCGAACAGACCTCCCTCTCGTCTTTCTTCTAATTCTTCAACTTGGAGTCCTTGGTCTTTCTTTCTGGGATGTTTTTCCATTTGATTGATTGCTTTGTAATTTGGGTTTGCCATTTTTGGAAATTTTTGGACATGTGTAGCGTTTGTACCGTGTTACGATATTTGTGTTGTTGGGGTATTTTTTTTCCTAATTGTGCCAATTTGACAATTTTATTTTTGTTTTAGGGTGGATTTTTATTTTTATTCTCATTGTAGGGTAAACTGGCTTTACCAATGTCATTTTCGAAAAATGGCTTTACTAAAGCCACGTTTCATGATTAAAAAAAAATAATAACATTTCAATGCACAAAATTGGCTTTTCAAAAATCGTTTTTAGTTAACTTCTAATTAATTTTGAGTTAATTAAAAATGGTTTTGGTAAAACCGTTTTCTCCACTTTTTTTTTTTTAAAAAAAAAATTTTGATTTTGAAAATAAATATGTTTGCAAAAAATATTTTTAATACATAAAACAGTTTTTAAAAAGCTGGTTTATATAAAATGGCTTTACGAAAACCGTTTTCACCATTTTTATTATTTTTTTTATATTTGTTTTGTTTTGAGTTTTAAGTGATCTCTACCCATGTTTTTGTTCTGCTTCGATAGTCCAACACACACACACACTGCACTTCATCAAACAATGAAGAAGAGAGAGATGGGAAGAGCATTGCGGAGGAGGTGAAGAAGACAAAGGCCACTGCGAAAGCTGTAGCAAGAATGAAGAAGACGAAGACCAGCAAACATCCTCGCACCTCTCCCTTCCATCATCCACATTGAGGTTTGTTTTGCATAAATTAAGATTTTCATTTTTGATTAGGAATTTTCAATTTCGAAATTAGGTTTGTTTGAGACTCCAGACATTAACAGTAGATTCTTTTTGCTGTCCTGTCTGAGATTGTAGTTCATTTGTACCTTGGGCCCTTATCCCTTGAACCCCAAGCAACGAATGTTTTAAACTAAGATAGGTGTTCTGTTTCTTGTGGTCTACTAGAGAGTTTATCCTGTGTTTGTGCTGTATTGGCTCCCCATTTCTTCCAAGAACTGCAGGTCTCAGCGAACCACCCACTTGCCTTTGAGATTGTTTATTCAGCCCCCAAATTTTGTTTTTTGTGAACCCCCATTCCTTGACTTCCCATCAATGTGGTCCTCATTCTGACTAAAAGAAAAAGAAATATTTCTAAAGCTATTTTATGTTTTAAATATATTTTTCGCAATAAATATTTCCCGAAAACAAAAGAAAAAAGAAAAAGAAAATATTTCTCAAAAACGATTTTCGTAAAGCCGTTTTAGAGATGAAAACGGTTTTTCTAAAGCCATTTTATGTTTTAAATATATTTTTCGTAATAAATATTTATGTTCAAAATCTAAATTTTTAAAAAAAATATGGAGAAAACAATTTTATCAAAATCGTTTTTAATTAACTCAGGATTCATTAGAAGTTAACTAAAAATGACTTTGAAAAGTAAATTTTGTGCATTGAAGTTTTTTATATTTTTTTAATCATGAAACACGGCTTTGGTAAAGCCGTTTTCCAAAAACAACTTTGGTAAAGCAAGTTTACAATGGGAATAAAGAAAAAAAAAAAAAACTTATCCTCGAGTGAGAATAAAGTTGTCAGATTGGCATAAAGTTGTTAGATTGGCATAGTCAGGAAAAAACGCCGTGTTATTGGTGTTGGTTATAACTATGTTTGTCACAATTTTGATTTGTATTTCAGTTGGGTCAAGCGAGTTGCATCGTTTTACTTCGCAAACTATCTTGATTATATATATATATATTTTGTTATTATTTATTTTTTATATGTATGTATATATGTATATAAAAAAATTTAACTATAAATTTTTTTTAGCCATCTTTTTTAATTTATGTTAACATAAAAAATGTATTATATTTAATTTATCATTTTCTTTAATTTTTTTAAAATTAAGTAATATATATATATTATCATTATCAATAATTTTTTATTTTATTTTATATTGAAAATAAAATCTTACGATTCTCGGTCCGATTCTACAATCCGATCTACAAATCTCTTCCAACAATCTTACATAGGATTTCGATTTTAACAATCTTAATTATAACATATTGTTATAGTTATGACACTTTATGGTATTGGTTATGAATTTATGATACTATTTTGGTTATCATGATTATAACATTTAGTTATAACTCAATTTTTTTTTAATTTTTTTTTAATTTTTTTTTAATTTTTAAAGCAAATGCTAATAAGTATCCTTATGCATTTTTAATGTTGGAATTAATGTAAAAAGTGTTTTAGAAATGACGAAAAAATTAAAATGTGTTATAAAACTCATGAAAAGTGCATTGGATTCTAAATTTGTTTTATATTTTTCTTGTACCCTACATGTTAACATAATCCTTTTTTTTTTTAGTTGTAAATCTCATTATATTATTTGTGATGACTAAACTCACAAATAATATAACTTATATATGGTACACACCACCCTAGTATTTTGGGTTAGACGGGTCAAATTGTGAAATAAAATGTGATATTTGCGTATTTATTATTATTACTAGAAGATGCGGTGCATGAGATCATTTTATTTATAAAAAAAAAAGATTATAAATTGTATAATTGTTTTTAAACTGAAATTAGAGGTTGAGTGATTAGAATAAATAAATAAATAAATATATTGCTATAAGGGTATTTTGAAAAAATTAAAAAAATGAGACATAAACATTAAATTGAGTCCTTTTTTTATATATAAAAGTATTAAAAGTGACAACACACGACGTGTGCACATATAATCATTTTATTTATGAAAAATAAGATTATAAATTAAATAATTGAATTCAAAATTTAAAAATAAAAATAAATTTAGAAAGATAAATTGAAAGATTTGAAGATGAAACAACTATTCAAAAAATAAAGCGTGAACATCAACTCTAACCTTTTACATAAATAATAGTATAATAAATAGATTATTTTTTTCGTTTTTGGTGTGTAGTAGTTCTAAAATTTTAAAAATTTTAAAATAAGTTTCCATATTTTTCTTAATTTTTAAATTTTTATAATTTTAAAAATACAGTTTTTACTTATTTTAAAAATAAATATTAATTCTATGTTCAATTTTTTAATTTAAAAATAAAAATTATACTATATGTTTTCACTTTCTTTCAAAGTTGATTTCCTTCACACCCAATGGATGACAGAGAGAACATGCCCACCAAAAATGAAAAGTTAAAATGCTGAGAAAAATACTAATGATCGCCCATTAAGTGATTATCAACCTTCATATAACTGGTTCTCACAAAAAATAAATAAATAAATAAATAAATAAATAATTAAAAAGGAAAATTTTGATATTTTTGTTTAACAGCAATGATTCATCCCCCCTTTTTCCCCCACCCCTTTGACCCCCTCTCTCTCTTATTGGTTACATTTTCTTTTTCTTTTTCTTTTTTTTCCTGCTTCTCCAATCACCACCCGCCACGTGGCAAATGGGGGTGAAGGGGGTGACCCCCAATGGGGGTCTCAACCTTTATTCTTTGTTTAAATATCGATCATGTCAACAACTTCCATCCACGAAACTAACGGTACTGCATGCAACTACGTGTGACACAATCTATTAATTTTTTTAGGAAGGCCGGTGTTATTTTTTCAAACTAGTTAGAATAATTGTAGTTTTGATAACATCCCTGGAATATCAAGGTAATTTGCTCAATGTATAATTATTTTGACATTAGCTCCACTCTAATGAGTGCCTATAGCATTGATATTAGTATGATCCAACACAAAATAAAGTAATTCTACTTACACAACAAAAATTCTTCATTACACTCAATTTTATATTACACAACCCACAAAAATTCAATTTTCTCTTCACAATCACCATAATACCCATCATACGCTTATCTTTACATTCAAACCTAACAAACCCCAACTCTTCTCCACCCCTCATCATTACCTCCGACAGCCACAACCACCACCTCAAACTCCAACATTCAGACTCAGCCCCATCGGCGACCTCTCTCATAGTCGTCACAGCAACCCTCTTCGACTAACATCCAAACCCACTTCCACCAACTATATCATTTACAGTCATCACCTCATCTTCAGGCCACCGATCCTCCTTTTCACCATCGTTCCTCCTCCCTTCATTGGCTCTCATCATCGCCCCCATCGCAACCTACCATCCTATTGAGCTTTGAAACCCTAGACCTATCGCGAACCAAACTCACATCTTCCACCGTTGAGAGAGAGAGAGAGAGAGAGAGAGAGAGAAACCCTAAAAATGAACTGGGTCCTTTTGTTACTGCCCAAACCAGTCGTCGTCGTTGTCTCCCATCTTCTCATTCTTCTACCTTAGATCTCTCTCTCTCTCTCTTTCTCTCTCTCTCTCTCTCTCTCTCTCTCTCTCTCTCTCTCTTGCATTCACGGTGTTGGATTTTGGAGATAAGCTGGGTTGTAGTAATGGAGGTTTGGTGTGATGGTGTCGAACTGGTTCACGACGGCACTAGTTGTGGTTGTGGCGAAGACTGAGAAAGCACAACGGAGGGAAGTGAGGAGTATGGCTAGGTCGCAATGATTTTGGGGTGACGGTGATAAGAGGCAGGAGATGAGAAAAGAGAAAGGAAAGGCGGCGAGAGGTGACGGTAGGAGTCAACAGTTGCAATGAAGGTGGCTGGTAAAGATGGTGGGAAAACATGGGTATGCTAAGAAATTAGGGTTAGGGTTTTGAAGGTTTTTTTTGATAATTTTAGAAAGGGGTAAAAGTGTAATCATTTTATTTTGAAAAATTAGGGTGTAATAAATTGTTTTTTGTTGTGTAAGTGGAATTACTCCACAAAATAACGAGGTAGTATAAAATTATAAATTCTAGTGCCTTTGAAACTCAATTAATTTGTAAGTCAACCCTTTTTTTTTTGGGGGGGGTACCTTTTTGAGATGAGAAAGATTATGGTACGTATCATATGCACCTTATAAGTACAGAAGAAAATAACATAATTTCATATTTTTTGAATCATAACCCAAAAAAAAAAAAAAAAAAAAAAATTATAACTAAAATCTCAAAATAATGTCATAACTAAAAAAGAAATTTTGTCATAACTAAAGAAGAAAATAGTATAACTAAAGGTGTATATAGTATGAAAATGTATAATAGAATTCTCCTTTTGAGATACATAATGCAACCTATTTGGGAATTAACACCTCGTTTGGTAAAAAAAGCACAAAAAGACAATACACTATATAAGTCAATAAGACAAAATGTCATATCTAAACTATAATCATTACACTTTTTCTCTCACAAAAGTCAAAAAAGTCCAAAAACAAAAATCAAACAAGGCTAAAAAAGTCTCAACACAAAAAAGTTGACTACCATAGCCAATGCCAAACAAAGCTTAACTATTTTAGTTGATTTTTTAACTTTTTACGAAAAAATGTACAGAAAAATAAAGAGTTTAATATAACAACTTGTAATGACTATTTAGTTTTTAAACTAAAAACTAATGTCCCCAAACGGGGTAGGCTAAGGGTTTTTCTTTTTGGCCATAGCTTCTATTCAGTCCATAATCGGACTAGATGATGCTATTAAGTCGTGGTAGGCCTAATTTCGGGCCCATCTTGACGATCCAAATCATCCAATGTATAGAGCTCGTTGAGTTCATCATCCTTACAAAAAATCACATTGATAAGATAGCGATAGCTATTTTATTAGGTTGTATTTGTTTCAACGATAACAATAATTTCAAAAATAAATTGCAAACACAAATGCAAGCTGATTGAGTGGCTATCAATGTTCGATTAACATGAATTTTTACAGAGATGATGTAATTGATGAACTCTACACATTGAACGGTTTAGATTATCAAGATGGACCCGAAGTTGGACCCATCGCAACATAATAGCACTGCCCAGTTTGTTTCGGATTGAAGAGAAGCTGGACCCTCTATTTTCCCCCCCTCCCCCTCCCCCTCCCAATTATTATTGGTATTGGTATGTTGATAGCTTTGAAGGGAGGACAAGACTCAAAGAGGTGTGTAACATTTCTGACTAATTAGACTAGTCACAGTCGGTTAAGACTAGCATTGCATTTGGTTAGAACCTGAAACATACTTCAATCAATCTCTCAATCAAAAGCCCAAAAGAACATTCCTTCTCCCCCATCCATATATCAAGTTTCTAAAAATTGGAAAATAGAAACACATAGCAAAATTTTAGAGCAATTAAAGAACATATCGCTAAATGTAAAAATACTAATACATGTACATCTTACAAACATATAAAGAACGCAAAAATATTAATTCATGTACATCTTACAAACATATAAACAGAAAATGGGTGAGTAGGGAGAGGTTATCTAGTAGGTCCGTCCTACTATGTCACTATGTGCTCACCTAATAATAGGAATAATTTTATTGGGTGGGGATACAATGAATATGACTCGTTTAAGCCATCAATTCCTTTATTTCTAATTTAGCTTTAAAAAGTCAAAATTGGATTGTTGTGTATTTACATCAAAGTGCAGTTGCAAGACCTATACCCAGCTCCTCTGTAGGCTCATCCCACACAGGAAGGAGCGTCAACACAACCAAGAAAATAGCCACTATAAGAACTGTTCTCCTTTATGTTCCAACCTCTGTCACATTATTCAAGCATGGTTTCTCCGGTGCCCTCTGTACATGTAGTATTTGTATAAAATTAGGCATATGAACCATTATTTTGTGTTGTTTTTCATAAAATAAATAACCAAACCAAACCAAACCAAGCATTAAATCCTGTCAAATGGGGTCGGCTATATGAATCCTTCTTCTCCACGCGACCCTATCAAAGGCCATTTCGTTAGTCAAATTAAGTAGATCCATATCTTTATTTACAACATTAGCCAACGTTAATCTAGGCCTACCCCGTCCCCTAACACTCTTCTCTATCGTTACAGCATTGCATCTCTTCACTATTGCCTTTGTTGGTCTCCGTTGAATGTGACCAAACCATCTCAATCGATTCTCTCTCAACTTATCTTCTATCAGTGTTACTCCTACCCATTCTCGAATACACTCATTCATAATTCTGTCTTGTCTAATCTTGCCACACATCCACCTTAACATCCTCATCTCAGCCACACTCATCTTATCTACATGCTGTTTCTTAATTGCCCAACACTTCGTCCCATATAACATCTCTGGTCTTAGCCATTATATAGAACTTACCTTTTAGTCTAGTGGGTATTCGTTTATTGCATAGTACCCCAGACGCACTTCTCCACTTACACCATCCCGCCTTAATCCTATGGGCCACATCTGCATCAATCTCCCCGGCTGTTGTGATAATCAGCCCTAAATGATGAAAATGTTCACTCTTAGGTAGTTTTTGGTTCTTAATCTTCACTTCTCCTCTGCTTTCATTGTTACTGTTACTAAATTTGCACTCTATGTACTCTGTCTTAGTTCTGCTTATTCGGAATCCTTTAGATTCAACAGCTTTTCTCCAAATCTTCAACTTTGTGTTAACTCCTTCTCTATTCTCATCCACTAGCACGATATTGTTTGCAAAAAGCATACACCATGGCACGTCATCCTGAATATTTCTCGTCAACTCATCCATAACTAAAGCAAAAAGATAAGGGCTTAAGGTAGATCCTTAGTGTAACCCAACAGTGATAGGAAATTCATTTGTCTCTCCAGCAGGCGATCTAATAGTGGTCACCACCCCTTCATACATGTCCCTAATCACATCAATGTAACCTTTTGTCACCCCTTTCTTCTCTAACACCTATCATATTATATCTCGGGGCACTTTATCATATGTTTTCTTAAGGTCGATAAACACAATATGAATATCTCTTTTCTTTTCTCTATACTTTTCTATTACTCTCCTTAAAAGATAAATCGTTTCCATTGTTGACCTGTTGGGCATAAACCCAAATTGATTCTCTGACACCTCTGTTATATCTCGCAATCAGCGTTCCATCACCCTCTCCCACACTTTCATTATATGACACATTAGCTTGATTCCTCTATAGTTGTTGCAATTCTGGACATCTCCTTTATTCTTATATATTGGCACTAAAATACTCTTCCTCCACTCATCTGGCATGTTCCTAGTCAACAAAATTTTGCTAAACAACCTAGTCAACCAAGCAACCCCTTTTTTACCCAAGCACTTCCAAGCTTCAATAGGGATATCATTGGGTTCTAAATCCTTATTTGATTTCATCTTCTTAAGTGCAATCTCTACTTCAAAGTTTTTAATCTTGCGATAAAATCTATAGTCTTGGTTTATTGTATTACTGGCCATTTCTTCCCCTATTGTCGTACCTCCATGTTCCTCATTTAATAGTTTCTCAAAATAGTTCTTCCATCTTTTTTTAATCTCTTCATCCTTCACCAATACCTTAGAATCCTCACTCTTGATGCACTTAACTTAATTAAAATCTCTTGTTTTCCTCTCCGTATCTTAGCAAGTTTGTATACCCTTTTCTCTCCCTCTTTACTATCTAGTCTAGTGTATAGGTCATCATAAGCTTTCAACTTTGCCTCTCTCACTACTTTTTTGACCTCCTTATTAGCCAATCTATAGCTCTTAAGGTTTTCTTCAGTTCTATCCTCCTGTCACTTTTTCAAGCACTCTTTTTTTGCCTTAACTACTGCTTGAACCTCTTCCCTCCACCACCAAGTTTCCCTAGAGCTGAGTCCTGTCCCTTTTGACTCTCCAAGCACGTCCCTTGAAATTCTCCTCATACAATTGGCCATCGAGTTCCACATAGTGCTAACATCATCTTCCAAGTCCAAGTACCTTCCTTATCCATTCTATCCTTAAATATTTCTAGTTTATCCCCTTTTAGGTCCTACCATCTCATCCTATGACGCCCACCATCCTTCCTAGCTTGGTATTGCCCTCTAAAACATAAATCTAGTACCAAAATCCTATGTTGAGAGGTCAGGCTCTCTCCAGGAATCACCTTACAATCATTGCATTTTAGGTTGTCCACTTTTCTCACTAAGAAGTAATCTATTTAGCTCTTAACTGACCCACTCTTAAAAGGTTATCAAATGCTCCTCCCTCTTCTTATACATAGTATTGGCCACCACCAAGTCAGAAGCCAACGCAAAATCTAAAATATGCTCTCCAGCCTCATTTCATAAAATAAATAAATAACAAAATAGTGATTCAAATTCAATCTAGCTATTTTATTCATATATAACCTACTGATTGCATACCTGACATATCAACACATACAGACCCCAAGGAAGTGACAAAGGTCCACCGAGCTGGAAGAAGAAAACAACAAATCACTAAAATAAACTTTCATTCAAACAAAATATTATCAGAGGATGCCACTTTAATGGCGGTTTATGATTTGGAAACATCATCATCTACCAGTGGTTAAATACACAAACCATAAAATTAAGGGGGTGTCAGAATACAATACTTGTTTAACAAAGTCTTGTTGGGCTAATGACTATGGAGGTTTGTTCTTTCTGAAAAACTCTCATTAAAAGTGCCTTGTGAAATACATGCTTCATGTCTCTTTTTCCGATCCCTAGGCTATATCAGTGACAAGGAGGAGGAGTGAGATGCTACAAAGGTACTCTCAGTAAGGAGGCACAGGAAAAGAATTGAAGTCTCATCTTGTCTATTGAGAAGAGGTGTGTTTGCCAGTAAAGGTGGTGATTTGGCATTAGAAAGTTGGACTTGTTCAACAAAGGGACTGTTTGTTATCGCTTTTGGGGATGATTATAACTTATTTTGATTTGGGAGTCTGTGACAGACTATTTGGTGTAGCTTCAGCTTATAGTTTATTAGGTAGAAATAGCTTAAATAAGCTGAAAAAGTTAATTATTTGAAAGTTGGAGTAGGGGTGTTTTTAGTTTCTGCTTTATGATTATCAGCTTTTAACTGAAAAAAACTCCACCAAATAGAGCCAAAGTTTTATTGGTAAAGTTGTAGTGGATATTTGTTTTCAGAAGGGAGAGATTGTGGTGAAGGGTAGGGATTAAATTGGTGCACCAGTATGGTTAGACGAGTTCATGGGTTTGAAGTTTGGAAAGAAATCACGTGAGTTAGGAAGAATTTATCAATTTCACAATTTTCAAGGTGGGGAATGTTCATGAAGTTTGGTTTTGGCATGATACTTATCGGGCATCAACTTTTGAGGGAGGCTTTCCAGACCTATTTAGAATTTTGGTAGATGGGTTCTGAAGGGGTGGTGTGGACCTGACAATGGAGGAGGATGCTGGAGGATTCAAAGGTGGAGTCAGTGGAGGCCATCTTTGGGATAATATATAGGCTTTAGTCTAGAGGCGGCTCAAGATACTTCAGCAGTGAAGCTTCCAAGAATGCTTTATTATTTTATAAGAGGCTATGTCAAGAGAAGGATTCTTCCTTCCCTTGCAAAGATATTTGGAAAACCAAGACCGATCTAAAGTAGCCTTTTTTGGGTAGACAGCGGCTCAAGAGGCAATACTAACCAAAGACAATTTGAGGAAGAGAGGCAAACAAAGTCATGATGGAATGAAGCTATATGAGTAACAGTGCTGTCAATAATTGGATCGGAATCAACTTATTTTACAGTGTCCGGTGGATCGAGATTATGGAGTTTGACTTTTGTGATTTTTGGCATTGAGTGGGTGATGCCTTGTACAGTTAGAGACCTGTTTGCTTGTTGAAGTAGGTATGTCCAAAGAGATAGCGAGGAAAGCTTGAGATGTGGTGCCTTTGTGCACAATGAGGTGCCTATTGTGGACGTCCCTGAACGTCCCAGGAGGAAATCCGGTTTTGTTCATTGGGCTTACTACAGTTCAGGACTCAATGTCACGGTCCTGTATCTAATCTCGCAGAGTTCAATATAAGACCGATGAATCATCAAAGAGTCCAAATCTGGCAAATCGTTTTGAAAAATTGATTTTTAGAAAAAAGTGCCAAACATGGACTGTTTTGCCAGATACAGAGTCGCCACCTAAATATTTTGTTTTGAAAAATTTAGGAAACCCTGACTCGTGCCTAAGGCCACGTGTCCGTCATCACTAAAGTTGCCTCGGCTCGAGAACTTGGGTATGATTGGGGAAGGTCATTTCATGACCACCCCCATTCGCCCGATCAAAGATTAGCCACTATTAAGCATGATATCAAGTTTTGAAAACATGTGTGTTCTTATTCCGGTTTATTAGCCTAGAGTTACTATGTGATGCGCACAGCATACAAGTATAGACTGAATCGCCTGATTTGGAATAAAACATTGCATACTCGTTTTGAAAACGGTTTGCTACTTGCAAGTAAGCTAAAATGCGGATTTTGCCACCCTCGGGTGGGCTTAGAAAACATGGTGATTTGCCACTCTCGAGTGGGCTTAAAACTTGCAATCAATGCATTATTCCAATTCAGATAACCCAACCTTCACCCACAGTCATTCAGGCAGTTATATCACATAAGCAGTTAGCCTCATGGTAAGCATGTTATTCATGGCAGTCACTCACATACATGCAAGGATGCTAAAGCACAAACACTTACCGAGTACTCCGAGCCAAAGAAAGAAACTAATTAGAAATCATGCATGAATCCTAACTATGCTGAAATGCCTAATGCAACACATGCAATAATGCAACTAAGACAGGCTCGGCTATTCTAAGATGGCATATGAGATGCGACAGATAACATGTATTCAACTTGGAATTGAAATACAATGCAGTTAGTATGATGCGCCGAGCTCGGTGCATGCAAGACAGATGAATGGATGCGAACATGCGAGCATCAGGATGCTAATTGAAATGTGCCCTAAAACTAACCATCGAAAGCAAGGAAATAAAAGGGAGAAAGACGTGGGGTTGGAAGACATGCATCACACACACGCACACTTATTACAACATTGCCCTCCTCGGAGGGTCCGAATGAATAATACACAACCAAACTAGCTAATCTAAGCTAATTAACCTAGTTATTACACAACCGAAATGAATAACGAATTACAGCTAATTATTACACAACATTAATTAATTAACAAATTAACTAAGAAAGCGAGTAAACTAGCATGCAATGCTACATGAAATGGACTGCCTTGCTCTGCCTTTAATGATAAAGGATGCATGCATGCTCGAGTCGCCTTGTTGGGAATTCCATCGCGATGCCTCGGCTCGCCTTTGTTTGCAATTGAATTCAGAAACTTACACGATGATGCAGAGAAATGAAACTCCACCCTAGGAAGCTGTGGAAGGACTGCCGACCAGCAATAGGCATTGGAGACCACCTACCGACCACCCTTGGTGGTGAAGACCAGAAAAGGTGGTTGACCTGCCAGAAAACCTGGTTAGCCGACCAGTTTCTTCTCCCGGTTTCTACTTTTTCTGCAACAAAGGCAAGAGAGAGAGAGAAAGCAAGGTATTTTCAACATATGTGTGCTCGACCACTCTCCCTATCATTGCATAGGCTCTAGGGAGTGTAGTCCTCGATCCTCGGGCCACCAATCATGCATCTTGATGCATGATGGCCGAGGAGTCGGATTGCACGACTCAATGTGAAATGAATGCACATATAAACACAACAAGGACTAAACTCCATCATGGGTGGTCAAGAGTGTCGGCGACTGAGAATCGAGGCACGTTTCGTCACTTGGAGTACAAAACATCCCTCGTTTCCCGTGTTTGGACTAAACCCTACTCCAAACACAATGCAATACACATGGCATGTATAATGCGATCTAGCATGCAATCCTAAATGCAATGCAACTAGATGATGCAAACATGCAAGGAATGACATGCAAACGTGCTACTATCATACACAATGCTACGAAACAATCAATGGCATACTCAATGCACATGAAAACTATATGGCATACGCAATGCACATATGAAGATGGACATACACAAAGACATGAGCAAGGCATACGCAATGCGACGATCAATCATGCGACAATATGGATATGGCATACACAATGCAAGATGGACTTAAACTAAAATGAATGGGCCTCAACCACACTCAAATCAGTGGCCAATAGGATGAAAATGAGACCACAAAATACATGCAAACATGCACAAATGCAGGGGACCAAACCTAAGGCACAAAATGCAACTCTACCAAAGCATGGCAAGGATGAAATATGGCATACAACAATGTATGCTCCAGCTCTGAAATGACATGCAAAATGGTCTCGAATCATGCAAACGACTCATGCTATGCATGTTAGGAGGCTCAAATACCGAAACTACTGAAGTGCATTACACTATAGGCATGAAAAACAATACTCAAATGGCCAAACCAGCCCCAAATAGTCCCTATGCAGGCCAAATCAGTAGCAAATATGGACTAAAATGGTGGCTTGAAATGCACAACAATGAAGCTCATGCAATGGTCCACAAATAAGGTATTTAAGCACAACTCTTAAACACATCTAAAGAGTGGAAAAAATGGGAACATGGCAACCTTATATGCTTTGAAATGTCATACAAAATGATGCTAAGACATGGAAACACCTCAACTTAAGCATGCAAGGGTGTTCAAAACTCAAGGCTAGGCAAGGGTATCGCACTACAACCATGCATAGCAAGCATCATTCGACCATGAGGCACAAAAATAGAGCTAAGATAGTCCAAAACATGCACAAAATTAGTTTAGGGCATGGCCAAAAAGTGCTAGAATCAAAGGTCAAAACAACAAGCAATGTGAGCTAGTGAAGAGGATTTACACTACAAGCATGTGAAGCATTCAAGAGGCCACTAAACCAACAAAAGTCAGAGGTATAACATGCCAAATAAAGCCCAAAAACTCACTGAAACATGGTCAATGCATGCAAGAATGACATGCTCCTTTGATAGGCTATGAAGAAGATTATTCTACACATGCAAGAGGGACACCCAATATGACAAAACCAGCTCGAGACAGAGCTTATGCAGGTCCTAAAAACTACCAAAAAATGCCTGAAACAAGGCTTGGAAGCATGCAAGTATAGGCTCCTTTGTTAGGCCAAATATGCTAGTAAACAAGACAAGGGGAGAGAGGGTCACCCCTCTCTGATTTTGGCCCTCAAAAACACATATTAACCACTAAAAATACACTGGATTTCAGTGGTTAAAAGGCCAAGCAAAGGCCAACACAAGCGCTCTAAGGCATGGCTCAAAGCAAGGTAAAATGAAGCATGCAAGGGGGTAGATGACCCCCAACACCAAAATGACCTGAAACAAACATGAAAAAGACCTCAAAATAAGACTTTTTTTAGTTGACAACCAAGCTCAAATATGCATGAAAATAAGGCTAAGAGATGGAGCAAAATAAAGCTTAAAAGAGGGAATAGTGTGTTACCCTTGGAACTCAAGAAGACAGCACACCTTTGAACCAAAAACCCAACCCTCCAGCTCTAAAAATGGCCTCCAAGAAGCTTAGGTTGGCGTTGGAAGTGTGTGACTATGAAGTGGTGTGCAAAGGGGCCAAGAACACTACATTTTTTTAGGCTCAAATGGAGAGATACAAAGAGAGATATATAGTTTTGCTTCCAACAAAATCTGAACCCTTGCCAAGGAAGGGAAGGCCTCCCTTTATAGACCAAAGGGACCAAAGCTTCTCCTAGAAGCCAAAAACCAAGGGCAAAGATCCTCCATACACGTGTATGAAGGATCCAGTCTGTGCCCTCCAGCTGGCATAGCTGGTAACAACTCATAGAGACAGAACTGAGGGAGGCAGGCTGACTAGTTCAGGTGGTCGGCCGACTAGTTCAAAAGGGTCAAGTCAGTGAAAGGTGGTCGGCAACCTCCTTTGATGGTCTCCCAACTGAATGCAAGATAGTGGTATGGTGGGAGACTAGTAAATGTGGCTCAAAGACCAAGGAGACTAGCTTTCTAACAAGAAAACCGGCCGGCGGGGAGAAAGGTGGTCTCCAAGGAGAAAAGGTGGTCTCCCACCCTTGTACCACCTCCCAAACAATGAAAACAAGGTCCATGCCAAAAATGAACCAACATTGATGCAAAACGAGGGTTCGGGGGGCAAAACGCGCGGTCGAGTGCCCCGAAAACAGGCTGTTAAGCACCGAAAGTGGCGTGTGACCACAAAGGTGGTCTCCCAGGTCGCAGTGTACCTCTAGACAGAGGAAACGAGGTGTGTTCCAAAAACTATGCCAAACAGAGAATGTTAAGCGGTCCCAAACTGAGGCGTACGGCCGACGGCACCGAAAACCAAAAACTGGTCTCCAAACAGGAACAGTGGCCTACGACCACAAAAAGTAGCCTACGGCCACTGAGAGATGGTCTACGAGACCTCTCCCTCCTTCTGGGAAGAGAAAACAAGACCTGGTTCACAAACCGAGGCAAAGCACAAAAGGGGCCTGAGGTCCGAGAGTAAGGCTCTCAGCCAAGACGCCGAAACCCCAGAACGAGCATGACATGCACTGTCACCGAGCGCTCAATCGATGACATCTGAGTCTTAAGGTCGGTCAAAAATGGGGTGTCTACAGTTGCCCCTCTTTGGCAGAACTTGAAAGTCATAAGGGACAGGAGTGAATGTCAAAGCCCAGAGACGACCCATTTTTGACGAGGCCGAAGACTTAGACAAACAGGCGAGATAAACAAGAGATGTGCCCACAGGCAGGGGCAAAATGCAAAGGATATGTACAAAGCCGAACATAACTCATGATCATGCAAAACGAGCTGTAATAAAGCAAATATACACAATAAATGCAACAGTTTTAAGGAAGAATGTCATGCAAATCAAACTACATTTCATGTAGTAAGGGTGTAAGAGAATTACAATTCTCGTTATGTCTCACATGGAGAATACAAAACCGTTCGGTTCGTCTGGTCCCACCATCTTCAAATGAATCGTACATACAATATCGTGCCTGAAAAGGAAAGAAACTTAACAGGTACAATATTGTTAGCAATATGCATAACAATGCAAGTGAAAAGCGTGAATTGAAGGATGCAAGACAATGCAATCCTAAGGGCCACGCACAACAATGCGGTAAAAGATGCAAAATGATATGCAATATTACAAAACAATGTAATAATATATAATGTATTGAAACAATGCAAATGATATGCAATGCATTTGAGATGATCAAACCACAAGCAGTACAAAACCTCACAAATATCTTAAGGAGGATGGAGATACAACATCAAACTCCATCTACCATAGAAAAGGTGCCGACACCCTCTAACCACAATCCGATTAGTGGAATAGGCGCGTACACATGCAGAACTATGTGTTTGTAGACGGAACACAAAATACAAGTAATGGGTGGCATGTTATAAGTGAAGAATGATCTGCTCATGAAAGATCATAATCCTAAATGCTGGATACAGCAAATTACACTACAATGCAATGAATACAATGGATATGGCGTGCGACCAAACCATACCTTGCTCAGGAAAGACATGGACACAAACAAATCACGTTTAACACAGAAATGGTGCCATCACCCTCAAACCACAATCCCATTCGTGGAATAGTTGTGTACACAAAATCTCATAACCATGCTTTAACGCGAAAAGTATGAGCACATGCCAGACCAAGCTCAACATGGAAAGGCGCAAGCGACAGATGGACAATGTAGCTGAATGCAGTGGACTACAATGCAATGAATGGAGTGAATTAGGCACGCGGCCAAACCAAATCTTGCCTAGAAAAGGCATGGACACAAACAAACCATGTCTAACACATAAATAGTGCCGTCACCCTCAAACCACAATCCCATTAGTGGAATAGGTGCGTACACAAAATCTCATAACCATGCTTTGATGTGAAAAGTATGGGCACATGCCAGACCAAGCTTAACATGGAAAGGCGCAAGCGATACAATAGAGGCGTAGTGAATGCATGCAAAACTACAATGCAATGTATTACAATGAATGTATGCAATATATTCTATGTATAATGCAATGTACATACTAGAATGCGATGGATGGAGTGGATAAGGCGCACGGCCAAACCATACCTTGCCTAGGAAAGGCATGGACACAAACAAACCACGTCTAACACGGAAATGGTGCCGTCACCCTCAAACCACAATTCTCTCAGTGGAATAGGTGCGTACACATAATCTCATAACCATGCTTTGACGTGAAAAGTATAGGCACACGCCAGACCAAGCTTAACATGGAAAGGCGCAAGCGACAAATGGACGATGCAACGGATATGCAATAAATGCATGCAATATATGCTATGTACAATGCAATGTAATAGCTAAAATGCGACGTAATAACTAGGAAGTGAAGGTACCTTACAGGGGCAATTGGCAATGACTTACCGCATGCTGCTGGGGATCTTTCGCTTCTTCTTGGTTGAACCACAGGTACTACTTTTCTCCCTGACTATGGTCGCAGCTTTCCCTATTCTCCAACAGGGTGACAAACTAGGTTGGTTCAATATCCAGAATTGAGGCGCATACATATGCTATCTCAATCTATGGGGCTGCCATACAGATTTCAAGCTAAGGATATACCCCTGGGTATTTAAACCAGACTTTAGTCTCAGAAATCCCGAACCTTTGCGTTCTAGGCATGAGCCATTCGAACTCTAGTTTCCACCGTCTCAGTTGGTCTCCTAGGAACTCACCGCAAACACAGGCAGGTGGCTATACCAGACCACCGGAAGTCGTTTGGGCACGACAAACACCAAAGGAATTGCACCTTTAGAGGATTTAAGGTCTCTTAGACCAGAGAGTACACAAGATAGTGTGAATAGAGATGCAGGATTTAAGGTTTCCTAGACCAGAGGATTTAAGGTCTCCCAGACTAGGGAGTGCACAAGATAGTGCGATGCTATGCACTAACAAGTGCAAGTGAGGTGCGCAAGAAAGCGCGAGCAATGCACTAACAAATGCAGATGAGGTGCGCAAGATAGCGCGAATGATACCATGCAATGCACAAAATAGTGCGATGCGCTAAACAGCGCAAATGAAATGCAGTGCACAAAACAGTGTGATGCACGAAAGAGTGTGAATGTAAACCGCGCAAAACAGTGCGATGCGCAAAATAACGCGAAAGTAAATTGTAAAAAATAGTGCGATGCGTAAAACAGCACGAATGTAAATTGCACAAAACAGTGCGATGCGCAAAACAGTGCGAAAGTAAATTGCACAAAACAGTGCGATGCGCAAAACAGCGCGAATGTAAATTGCACAAAACAGTACGATGCGCAAAACAGTGCAAATGATAACTTGCACAAAACAGTGCGATGCACAAAACAACGTGAATGATAACATGCACAAAACAGTGCGATGCTCAAAACAGCGCGAATGTAAATTGCACAAAACAGTGCGATGCGTAAAATAGCGCGAATGATAACCTGTATAAAACAGTGCGATGTGCAAAATAGCGTGAATGATAACCTGCACAAAATAGTGCGATGCGCAAAACAGCGCGAATGTAAATTGCACAAAACAATGCGATGCGCAAAACAGTGTGAATGATAACCTGCACAAAACAGCGCGATGGGCAAAACAGCGCGAATGATAACCTGCACAAAATAGTGCGATGCACAAAACAGCGCGAATGTAAATTGCACAAAACAGTGCGATGCGCAAAACAGCGCGAAAGTAAATTACACAAAATAGTACGATGTGCAAAACAGCACGAATGTAAATTGCACAAAATAGTGCGATGTGCAAAATAGCGCGAAAGTAAATTGCACAAAACAGTGCAATGAAATGCATGTTCTATGCAAGTATGGGGGCATTTTCTATGCGATATTCAAAGCATATTCTATGCATGAGACAGGCATATTCTATGCAACATTGAAAGCATATTCTATGCATGATTGGAAGCAAAGCATATTCTATGTGGAATCGAAAGCAAGCATATTCTATGCATGAATCAAAACGATGCGCGGCACGCATGAAATAGAAGCGTATATGAAAGTGCACATTCTATACAATAGAGGAGCATCAAACATGTACTCTGCTGCCTCCGATTTACCTCTCGGAGGACTTGGCAACACGCTCAGCTCAAAAGGAGACACCCTGTCTACATTGGCGAGAGATAACATCTGCATGTGAAAACCACAGGTGCTGCTTGGACTGCCATTCTGACTTGCTTGCACTTGAGGTAGAGGCGGACTCATACTTCAGAGAAACGGCGAAGCCTGAGAAGGTGCACCTGGAATGCAGTCTAAGAATTTTCTGAAGGTGAAACACACTCAGATGCTCAAAATTTTCTCTATTTTCTTTTGCTTTCCAATCTGGAACCTATATAGCTTCAGATAGGTCTTGGTTTTATTGTTTTCACATGGCCTGGGTTGAACCCTGCGGCTTTATGAAAGAACAAAAATGTGGAGAATGGCACGGCACTCTGAGCACAAAACGATTTATTTTTGAAATTGAAATGAGAAAAGGGTTCTCAACCGGGTATTGAGCCTACAATTGACCATAACCAAAATGACTCAACAACGGAAAACAAAGGTAGAACAACCTAAACACAACTCAACAAAGGAAAAACAAGGTAAAACAACCTAAACACATCTATTGACACTCAAACGACTCAAAACACGAATCGAGACAAACAAAAACACACAAACACTACACTTAGCTGTGTTACAAAGGCAAGGGACCTCTCAGTGCACGAGAAGCCAGTTTCTCCGGATATTGTTTCCCACCCTTTCTCATTTGTGATTCTCATATCACTCGGCCCTCAGGCTTTTTTTATTTTATTTTATTTTTTTCTGAAAAAGCCCTTTTCTCACTTTTTCTCTCATCGCACATCTCTCTATTCTTCAATCTCTCATTTTTTATCCCTCCCCTGGGTGGTTAATGGATAAACATGAGGTTATGGGCTCGTGTCCCTAGCATTCCACTAGATTCTTCTTCTTCTGCACACAGCTAGTGAATTTCCCTACAGAGGGGTTGTGCTACAACTGGGTGTGTAGCCAATCTGCAGCTGACATCAGTTGGCAATGTTCTGTTGGGGAGTTTGGACGTGATCAGATTTGTCTAGATGAGAGAGTAGAATACCCTGCTCTATTTTCAACTCATGCTTCGCACTTGGCTTGATACCTCGCTGCTTGGAGGATGGGAGATCTTTCTGCCCTTTGCTGGTAGCTTCAGTTGTGCTTTCTCTGGCAAATAGAGTGCCTCTTTCCGACAAGTATGGTGCCCTTTCTGGCAAATGCAATGACAACTGGGAAAAGACAAGAAGCCTGACTCAACTGTGCCCCTAGTTCATCATTTTGACCATTTTTTGTTTTGGCTTTCTACTAAAACAATTTTTCTGACCAAAGTGAGAGTTAGATTAGCATACTTGTTCAATTTTTGATTTGAAATCATGCAAGTCAGGCTATGAGCATTGAAAATTTTCCTTTTTTGGGTCCAAGAAATGGTCCAGTTTTGAAAAAGATGGAATAATTTTCGAGAAAATTAGTCAACCTCAGTAAAAATTCTCAAAACCAATTTTTACAAACGGCCACTGCGGGACGAGCACGGAACTTACTCTTGAGATGCACAACCTTAGATCCAAAACAATGGAAAACTATCTCTTGTCTGAAGGATACTGCATGGCACTAGAAAGTTGCCCCTTGTCTGAATAGCACCACGACACACTGTATGGCAACGGAAAGTTGCCTCTTGTCTGAATGGCACCGCATCGCTTTGTAATCAGTTCCTCAAAGTGACGATCACAAGCGAATTCTCGAATACAGCAAAGACAAAGATGACCAGAACCATCACATGGACACAATCAAATTTGAAGTGTTTATGGCTGGACTTCAGAGTGAAGTTGCCTACGTATCCCACAGATGGGAATCAAGCCTTACGTAGTTCCGGGTTAAGGTACGCTCGGGTATTAACCTCTCCTTTTGTGCTCTAACTTTTGCCAAGGCCGCCCTTTCTGGGTTTTCAACCTTGCGAGCTATGTTTTTCTTTTCTTTTCATTTCTTTTGTTTTTCTTCTTTTCTTTTCTTCTTTTCATTTTTCTTCATTTTTTTCTCCATTTCTTTTTTTTATTCTTTTTGTTCTTTTTCTTGCTCTAACTTTTGCCTTGGTCGCCCTTCCGGATTTTCGGCCTAGCGAGCCTCTCAAGGGTAAAAGTGTAGCTTTGTCCATGTCAAATGGTTTTGAGATCTCGAAGTCATCTGAATCTAGGAGAATGGTTGTTGTTCGCTGATGATATAGATGTCCATCCAATGGGGAGGGTGAATTTACCCCTAGTGTTGTGGATAAGTTGTCCTTCAGCAATACTTTCTTCTTTCCTCCCTTCTGGGACTTGGCATTCTTGCCGAATAGAAATTGTGGACGTCCCCGAACGTCCCGGGAGGAAATCCCGTTTTGTTCATTAGGCTTACTACAGTTCAGGACTCAATGTCACGGTCCTGTATCTAATCTCGCAGAGTGCAATGCAAGACCGATGAATCATCAAAGAGTCTAAATCTGGCAAATCGTTTTGAAAAATTGATTTTTAGAAAAAAGTGCCAAACATGGACTGCGTTGCCAGATACAGAGTCGTCACCTAAATATTTTGTTTTGGAAAATTTAGGAAACCCTGACTTGTGCCTAAGGCCATGTGTCCGTCATCACCAAAGTTGGCTCAGCTCGGGAACTTGGGTACGATTGGGGAAGGTCATTTCATGAGCACCCCCGTTCGCCCGATCAAAGATCAGCCACTATTAAGCATGATATCGAGTTTTGAAAACATGTGTGTTATTATTCTGGTTTATTAGCCTAGAGTTACTATGTGATGCGCACAACATACAAGTATAGACTTGATCACCTGATTTGGAACAAAGCATTGCATACTCGTTTTGAAAACGGTTTGCTATTTGCAAGTAGGCTAAAATGCGGATTTTGCCACCCTTCGGTGGGCTTAGAAAACATGGTGATTTGCCACTCTCGAGTGGGCTTAAAACTCACAATCAATGCATTATTCCAATTAAGATAGCCCAACCTTCACCCACATGCATTCAGGCAGTTATATCACATAAGCAGTTAGCCTCATGGTAAGCATGTTATTCATGGTAGTCACTCACATACATGAAAGGATACTAAAGCACAAACACTTACCGAGTACTCCGAGCCAAAGAAAGAAACTAATTAGAAATCATGCATGAATCCTAACTATGCTGAAATGCCTAATGCAACACATGTAGTAATGTAACTAAGACAGGCTCGACTATTCTAAGATGGCATATGAGATGCGACAGATAACATGTATTCAACTTGAAATTCAAATACGATGTAGTTAGTATGATGCGCCGAGCCCGGTGCATGCAAGACAGATGAATGGATGCGAACATGCGACCATAAGGATGCTAATTGAAACGTGCCCTAAAACTAACCATCGAAAGCAAGCAAGTAAAAGGGAGAAAGACGTGGGGTTGGAAGACATGCATCACACACACGCACACTTATTACAACATTGCTCTCCTCGGAGGGTCCTAATGAATAAAACACAACCAAACTAGCTAATCTAAGCTAATTAACCTAGTTATTACACAACCGAAATGAATAACGAATTACAGTTAATTATTACACAACATTAATTAATTAACAAATTAACTAAGAAAGCGAGTAAACTAGTATGCAATGCTACATGAAATGGACTGCCTTAGCTGTGCCTTGAATGATAAAGGATGCATGCATGCTCGAGTCGACTTGTCGGGAAATCCATCGCGATGCCTCGGCTCGCCTTTGTTTGCAATTGAATTCAGAAACTTGCACAACACTCCAGAGAGATGAAACTCCACCCTAGGAAGCTGTGGTAGGACGGTCGACCAGCAATAGGCATTGGAGACCACCTACCGACCACCCTTGGTGGTGAAGACACGAAAAGGTGGTTGGCCTGCTAAAAAACCTGGTCAGCCGACCAGTTTCTTCTCCCAGTTTCTACTTTTTCTGCAACAAAGGCAAGAGAGAGAGAAAACAAGGTATTTTCAACATATGTGTGCTCGACCACTCTCCCTATCATTGCATAGGCTCTAGGAAGTGTAGTCCTCGATCCTCGGGCAACCAATCACGCATCATGATGCATGATGGCCGAGGAGTCGGATTGCACGACTCAATGTGAAATGAATACACATATAAACACAACAAGGCCTAAACTCCATCATGGGTGGTCAAGAGCGTCGGTGACCGAGAATCAAGGCACGTTTCGTCACTTGGAGTACGAAACGTCCCTTGTTTCCTATGTTTGGACTAAACCCTACTCCAAACACAATGCAATACACATGGCATGCATAATGCGATCTAGCATGAAATCCTAAATGCAATGCAACTAGATAATGCAAACATGCAAGGAATGACATGCAAACGTGCTACTAGCATACACAATGCTACGAAATAATCAATGGCATACTCAATGCACATGAAAACTATATGGCATACGCAATGCACATATGAAGATGGACATACACAAAGACATGAGCAAGGCATATGCAATGCGATGATCAATCATGCGACAATATGGATATGGCATACACAATGCAAGATGGACTTAAACTAAAATGAATGGGCCTCAGCTACACTCAAATTAGTGGCCAATAGGATGGAAATGAGACCACAAAATACATGCAAACATGCCCAAATGCAAGGGACCAAACCTAAGGCACAAAATACAACTCTACCAAAGTATGGCAAGGATGAAATATGGCATAACACAATACATGCTCCAGCTCTGAAATGACATGCAAAATGGTCTCGAATCATGCAAACGACTCATGCTATGCATGTTAGGAGGCTCAAATACCGAAACTACTGAAGTGCATTACACTATAGGCATGCAAAGAAATACTCAAATGGCCAAACCAGCCCCAAACAGTCCCTATGCAGGCCAAATTAGTAGCAAATATGGACTACAATGGTGGCTTGAAATGCACAACAATAAATCTCATGGAATGGTCCATAAATGAGATATTTAAGCATAACTATCAAACACATCTAAAGAGTGGAAAACATGGGAACATGGCAATCTTATATGCTCTGAAATGTCATACAAAATGATGCTAAGACATGGAAACCCCTCAACTTAAGCATGCAAGGGGGTTCAAAACTCAAGGCTAGGCAAGGGTATCGCACTACAACCATGCATAGCAATCATTCGACCATGAGACAAAAAATAGAGCTAAGGTAGTCCAAAACATGCACAAAATCAGTTTAGGGCATGGCCAAAAAGTCCTAGAATCAAAGGTCAAAACAACATGCAATGTGAGCCAGTGAAGAGGATTTACACTACAAGCATGTGAAGCATTCAAGAGGCCACTAAACCAACAAAGCTTAGAGGTATGACATGCAAATAAAGCCCAAAAACTCACTGAAACATGGTCAATGCATGCAAGAATGACATGCTCCTTTGATAGGCTATGAAGAAGATTATTCTACACATGCAAGAGGGACACCCAATATGAAAAAACCAGCTCTGGATAGAGCTTATGCAGTCCTAAAAACCACCAAAAAATGCCTAAAACAAGGCTTGGAAGCATGCAAGTATAGGCTCCTTTGTTAGGCCAAATATGCTAGTAAACAAGACAAGGGGAGACAAGGTCACCCCTCTCTGATTTTGGCCCTCAAAAACACATATTAACCATTGAAAATACACTAAATTTTAGTGGTTAAAAGGCCAAGCAAAGGCCAACACAAGCGCTCTAAGGCATGGCTCAAAGCAAGGTAAAATGAAGCATGCAAGGGGGTAGATGACCCCCAACACCAAAATGACCTTAAACAAAGATGAAAAGGACCTCAAAATAAGACTTTTTTCAGTTGACAACCAAGCTCAAATATGCATGCAAATAAGGCTAAGAGATGGAGCAAAATAAAGCTTAAAAGAGGGAATAGTGTGTTACCCTTGGAGCTCAAGAAGACAACACACCTCTGGACCAAAAACTCAACCCTCAAGCTCTGAAAATGGCCGCCAAGAAGATTAGGTTGGTGTTGGAAGTGTGTGACTATGAAGTGGTGTGCAAAGGGGCGAAGAACACTACACTTTTTTAGGCTCAAATGGAGAGATACAAAGAGAGATATATAGTTTTGCTTCAAACAAAATCTGAACCCTTGCAAAGGAAGGGGAGGCCTCCCTTTATAGACCAAAGGGACCAAAGCTTCTCCTAGAAGCCAAAACCAAGGCCAAAGATCCTTCATACACGTGTATGGAGGATCCAGTTTGTGCCCTCCAACTGGCACAACTGGCAACAACTCACAGAGACAAAATTGAGGGAGGTAGGTCGACCAGTTCAGGTGGTCAGCTGAGCACTTTCCCTAGTCGGCCGACTAGTTCAAAAGGGTCAAGTCAGTGAAAGGTGGTCCGTAGCCTCCTTTGATGGTCTCCCAACTGAATGCAAGATAGTGGTATGGTGGGAGACTAGTAAATGTGGCTCAAAGACCAAGGAGACCTGCTTTCTGACAAGAAAATCGACCGGCGGGGAGAAAGGTGATCTCCAAGGAGAAAATGTGGTCTCCCACCCTTGTACCACCTCCCAAACAATGAAACCAAGGTCTATGCCAAAAGTGAACCAACACCGATGCAAAACGAGGGTTCGGGGGGCAAAACGCGCGGTCGGGTGCCCCGAAAATAGGCTGTTAAGCACCGAAAGTGGTGTGCGACCACAAAGATGGTCTCCCAGGTCATAGTGTCCCTCTAGACAGAGGAAACGAGGTGTGTTCCAAAAACCGTACCAAATAGAGAATGTTAAGCGGTCCCGAACTGAGGCGCACGGCCGACGGCGCCGAAAACCAGAAATTGGTCTCCAAAAGGGAATAGTGGCCTATGACCACAAAAAGTAGCCTACGGCCACTGAGAGATGGTCTACGAGACCTCTCCCTCCTTCCGAGAAGAGAATACAAGACTTGGTTCGCAAACCAAGGCGAAGCACAAAAGGGGCCTGAGGTCTGGGGGTAAGGCTCTCAGCCAAGACTCCGAAACCCCAGAACGAGCACGACATGCACCCTCACCGAGCGCTCAATCGATGACATCTGAGTCTTAAGGTCGGTCAAAAATGGGGTGTCTACACCTATGGATAAAGAGAAATACGAGATATTTTTAAATTGATGATTATACACATACTTGGCCTGAGGAATGTTTTATTGCTTCCTTGTTTTTTTGGCTCAAAGAGTCCTGTTTTGGAGGCAGATTTACACTTTTGAGTTTTGAGGGGATTTGTATATTTGTTAGGTATATAGAGATTTTAGGTATACACTTACTAATGTAGTTTTAAAGGTTTGTAATGTAGACCTCTTTTTTGTTATCCTTGTTTTTGTTGAAGAAAGAATATTATTTGTTCCATTTTTTATTTTATTTTTGGCCCCATGTGAGAGTGAAGGCTAGGGGGGACCATTGGTTCAATGGTAAAACCTTGGCTTAAGATTATGGGTTCAAGTCTTGAGGCAACCACTTTGTGTAGTATGCCAAATGTTAGGCATGTACCCAAGTGAAGGATGCGGGATAATACAAAAGTGCTGCACAAGTTAAATTTTAAAATTAAAAAAAAAAAATAAAAATTTCAAGACACATCAACAACTGACATAATTATAACTAGGCAACTAATGAATCTATGACTAGTGTGCTGTAAAACAATCTTTTATTTCAATTTGCTTTAGTAGATGTGGGGAGGTGGTTTTGGAAATACTCTTCCGATCCTGGGAGATGCTAATGATCCTCAGCTAGTTGCCTGAAAAGACAAACACTCTGGTCGGGAGTGCCAGAATTAGCACTCTGACGGGCAAGTCAGTTCTCGCACTCAAGATAGCTTGTTGTCTAAGTTAAGCGAAATACTTTACACATACCTTTTTGAGTATGTAGTTCCAGTATTTATACTCGTGTGCTGGGGCTCGGGGCCACTGCCAATTTCTTGGTCATTACCCTTTTGCTTATTCGGCTCTACGGATCAACAGATACTCTGCCTACCTATTGTATTCGGCCTCCTAATCGTGCAGGATGGAGCCGAATAACATCTATCTTCTAGACTACGCACTTTCTGACTCTGTCATTTATTCAGCTCCCACAATTGCCCCCCAAGCACTTTTCCAATGACAGTTTGGCTGGAGTGTTTGGTCTTGAACTTTTGAAAAGTCAGAGCCGAAATTCGGCAGTTTCGGGGTGCACGCCTTTCGGCTGTCGTTTCGACTTCCTACCCCTTCGTACACTCTATTTATTGCGATTTAAAATCTTCACGTCCTTTCAACTACATATTGTTGATGCTCATCGCTGGACTGCTCTTCGAGTTATCTCTGTAACCTTTCTTTTCTTCATTATCACCCTTGTTCCTTGTAAGTTCTCTCATTTTCTTTGAAATTTTTTTTGCTTTATTTTTGTCCTGGCATATTCCCATAAACTGCAGGGAATGGCGAAACATCTAAAAGATCTACTCTCATCGGATCGAATTTCTGGCTTTCGACGCCATTTCTCTATTCCTGATGATGTTCGTCTATCATTCGTGGTAGACGGCACCCTTGATATGGAGAGGGATGACGAGAGCACAATTGTCTTCTCTCTCTTATCGATCATAGAGGGTGGGGTTCGTTTCCCCCTTCACCCACTCTTGAGGGCTGTGCTTTGCCACTGGTGTTTAATTCCTTCCCAACCCAATGTCAACTTTTTTAGAATCATAATGGAAATTATAGAACTAATCTGTCGCCTTAGGATTGACCTTGGCATTCCAGTTATCCAGCATTGTTATGCCTTGGCTAAGTCTTCTGGTCGTCACGGGCATTACTTTCTTAGGGCCAGCGACACTAACCATCAATTAGTCACTATGCTTTCTAGTTTTGGGAAGCGAGTTGACGATGTTATGGTCGTCATCCAAGGTAACTGGGAGTTCGGCGAAGGGGAGGATCGCGTCGATCCTATCCCTAGACGGAGGGGCGAGCTAGGTGGCTGAAAATCTTCTTTTTATTATTTGCTCATCATTCTACTTGCACCTGTAAAGCCTCTTTTTTGAAGTCTTGCGGTTTGGCCTGTGTAGGGAACGATTTGAAGAAAATCCAAACTTTAATCGACGATGCCGTTCTTTCGGATATCAAAGTTGTGCTCAAATATTTTGGCCGTCCGAGTCTCCAAAAATAGGGGAGGGTGTCCCACATTTTACTTAGCTACGAGTCGACATATACGACCTTCTCGGCGGCGAAAAATATCCCAATTCCGAAAGGTGAAGACTCTCTCATCGCTCTTATTTTGTCCGACTTTAAAAACTTGAGGCAGATTGGCTTCAAAGGATCTGACTCGGAGCAGGCTGAAGTAGCTGAGGTTGCTGAATCAGATCAATCCGAGGCGGAAGTTGAAGAGGTATTGAAGTCGGCCTTTGAGGAAACCATACCTGATTCAACCGATCGTTCCACTTTGGGCCGAGGGGATCTTCCATTTGACGAAGTTTTTAACGGCTTAGAAGACCTTCCCAGCGCAAACCCTGCAAACATGGTTGGGACAAGCCTCACAAAACTTGCCAGAAAGGCGAACGCAGAAAGGATGGCCGCACGGTGAAGAGCAGAGGCCCTTTGGATGGAGGTACCCCCCACCACCAAATCTCAACCCTTCCTGCCCGTTATCGAATCAGAGACCTTGCCCATTGTTGAAGAGAAAATGGCAAAAAATCAAAATGCCGAGTCCGCTGTGGTGCAGGCCAATCAAGAGTTTGAAGAAAGGGCAGAGAAATGTCCTGGCGAGTTTGAAGAACGAGGTGGCAAACGAAGTCGATTAGAGGCATTAGATGTGCCCGTTCCATTTGTCGTTCAGCCGAGAATAAAAAATACGCCGATCTCCTCTGACGCTTCGGCGCTTAAGGATCCAGCGGTCGCACTCAGCATGGCTATGTCCGTTTCATTGCCGTCTGACAAGGCAGCTTATAGGGCGGAGCCTGACCTAGCTGCGATAGCATTGGCCGCCCAATCGGCACTTTTGGTATGTACTCAGACTTTTCTTCACTTTATATATCCTATTTTCATTTTAACTTCCTGTTTTGAAGACTGTCGGAAGGGTAGCCGATATGGGTCGTCGTCATCGCAACGCCGTCGAGCAAATTGGCCGTTTACAAACGAAAGTTAAGGGATAGAGACGTAGGGCCAAGGTTGAAGTTTTGAGGGCGAACAAGGAAGCCGCGCGGGCCAAAGCTGAGGTGTAGAGGGCTCGTAACGCTGATCAGCTGAGGTTGGACACCGAGAAGAGGGCGGATGCAAGCGAAGATGCGCTTAGATTGGCCCAGGAGGTGGTCTCCAAACTGCAGGCTGAGCTGGAAGAAATCAAGAAGGTGAAGGCAAAAGCCGAATCGGAAGCATCCAAGGTATTCGAGACCGGGAGAAGCGCTGGTCTCGCCGAATATCTGGACAAAGTCCCCAAATTCAAAAATCGGGGTTTCGAGCATGGCTGGTTCAAAGCCTTTGCTACTGCTAATGTGTCATTGACTATGCCAATACCATACGAGCAAGTGGATGCTGAGCCACTGGAGTCTGATCCTGAATACCCATGATTCCGAGTGTCAGTTTTAGGATATCGACTGTATTTTTACAGCTTTTCTTTCGGTAAATTTCGTGTATTGCTACAGTTAGTTTACAGCTTTTGTGTAGTAATTTTCATATGTAAAAATGACTAAAAGTTGTGTGCAATTCACTAATGAAAATTTTGTTGATGGATGGTATTGCCTTCAATAATAATTCGATCGGCTTAGTTTAGGTATTTGGCCAATCAGCGTAATGAATCTGACAATAAGAGCTTCAGAAGCCGAACACGGCTAGCCGTGGAGTGGCTGAGGCATAAATCGATCGGCTCTTGTGCTTGAATACTTGGCCAATTAGATTAATAACTGTCTGCCCTCCCGATTACCGCGAGCCAGAGCGAATCACGGCTAGCCGTGGAGTGGCTGAGGCATAAATCGATCGGCTCTTGCACATGAATACTTGGCCAATTAGATTAATAAATCTGCCCTTGCCCCAGCCAGTGCACGAGCTTCGAGAGCCGAATACGACTAGCCGTGGAGTGGCTGAGGCATAAATCGATCGGCGCTTGTGCTTGAATACTTGGCTGATTAGATTAATAAATCTGCCCTTGCCCCAGCCAGTGCACGAGCTTCAGGAGCCGAATACGGCTAGCCGTGGAGTGGCTGAGGCATGAATCGATCGGCTCTTGTGCTTGAATACTTGGCTGATTAGATTAATAAATCTGCCCTTGCTCCAGCCAGTGCACGAGTTTCGGGAGCCGAATACGGCTAGCTGTGGAGTGGCTGAGGCATGAATCGATCGGCTTTTGTGCTTGAATACTTGGCCGATTAGATTAATAAATCTGCCCTTGCCCCAGCCAGTGCACGAGCTTCGGGAGCCGAATACGGCTAGCCATGGAGTGGCTGAGGCATGAATCGATCGGCTCTTGCGCTTGAAGACTTGGCCAATTAGATTAATAAATCTGCCATGGCATGAATTGATCGGCTCTTGCGCTTGAATACTTGGCCAATTAGATTAATAAATCTGCCCTTGCCCCAGCCAGTACACGAGCTTTGGGAGCCGAATATGGCTAGTCGTCTTCCGACGTTTGGCGTTTACAATTACTGACGTCGCCTCGGGGGAGCTGCATTTTGTTAAGGATAAATGGAGTGAGTTCACTCTAGAGATTCCACTTTTTTCCATGCAGATTTGATTTAAACTGGCCCAGGGTAAGTGTGCATATCGATCAGACTGTTCGCTAACAGTAAAGGAGAGAGACGAAGATTGGCTGATTTAGATGCGGGAATGAATTACGGTGACAAACCTATGCGCATGGGAAGAAGGACATCGCAGGATCGGGATAGGCGTCAGTCCTCCAGTCGTCGAAGCAGATCGTCCCGAAAGGAGAGACAACAATGGGGAGGTTCCCCGCGTCTGCGACCGAGAGTCGAGCTTGAAGCTACGCCACGACCGTTGAGTTTTGCGATTGTCGTGAGGAATAGACCGATGACGGAGTCGGATTCCATCATCAAAGACCCGGGCGTGGCAGTTGAGTTCGCTCGAAAGATCTTTCCACCGGAAGTCCAGCAATCAATGGTCGGATGTTGAGATTTTGAAGTATTCCAAGAAGGAATTCATGGGGCGGTGAAAGGACTATATACCGCTTATGAAGTCGGCATGCGCCTGCACGACGTGCGACGAGAGTTTGAGAAGAAAGACAAACAGAATCGCAATTTGAAGGTTCGCGCAGAAAAGGCTGAGTGTGAGCTTAGGGAGCTTCGAAATGCTCAAACCACCGAGCCTCTGGTGGCCGGTGAGTCTGATTTGGTCGGGGAGGAGAGAGTGCCCCAACTGGCCTCGGGTTATGAAAAGGGATTTCAAGATGGCATGAAGGTTGGGATAGAGATGACCAAACAAGACCTCGCCGAGGAGGTCTGCCGATGTGAAAATCGTGGATTCAAGCATGGTTGGATCAAGGCCCTTCAAACCGAGGAAGCTCTTGGAGCAACGGGAATTGATTCAGCATTACCACTATATCAACGTCATCACTTACCCTACTCTGACTTTGAAATCGAGCAAAGTGATGAGGAAAAATAGACTTTACAATGCGAAAACGCAGATTGCATGTTAGATTGTGCTTTTATTGACCAATTTGAATAAAAATGTTTTATTTTAGATGTCTGTATTTCGTTTTGAATCATTGTGCTTAAGCGTCTCGTTGAAGAATATAGGCATGTTTTTGATCGGCATAATTTGTGTCGTATAATCGGTCTAACATTAGAGAGATTTGGCCGGCTCGACATAGGAGCAATTTTAGTTAAATATTGATTCAGCTTCATAAGAGAGCCGTTGAGGCTCCGTTCTGGAGTCTTTTAATTGGCCGATCTACTAATCGTCCACGAGGGGCGCTCCGAATCCGAAGGCTTTAATCGGCCAATCGTGATATCCACGAAGGGCGTTTCAAATAAGGAGTCTTAATCGGCCCAAAGGTGTCACGCACCAAAGGGGCTCCGAATTCGGAGTCTATTTGGCCAATCGTGATATCCACGATGGACGCCCCCAATTCGGAGGCTTTAATCGGCCAATCGTGATATCCACAAAGGGCACTCCAAATCCGGAGTCTTAGTCAGCCTTAAGGTGTCATGCACCAAAGGGGCTCCGAATCAGGAGACTTTAATCGGCCCTAAGGTGTGATGCACCAAAGGGGCTTCGAATACGGAGTTTTAATCGGCCCTAAGGTGTGATGCACCAAAGGGGCTTCGAATCTGGAGTCTATTTGGCCAATCGTGATATCCATGATGGGCGCTTCGAATCCGGAGGCTTTAATCGGCCAATTGTGATATCCACGAAGGGCGCTCCGAATCCGAAGTCTTAGTCGGCCCTAAGGTGTCATGCACCAAAGAGGCTCCGAATCAGGAGACTTTAATCGGCCCTAAGGTGTGATGCACCAAAAGGGCTCCGAATCCGGAGTCTATTTGGCCAATTGTGATATCCACGATAGGCGCTCCGAATACGGAGGCTTTAATCGGCCAATCATGATATCCACGAAGGGCGCTCCGAATCCGGAGACTTTAATCGACCAATCGCGATATCCACGAAGGGCGCTCCAAATCCGGAGACTTTAATCTGCCAATCGTGATATCTACGAAGGGCGCTCCGAATCCGGAGTCTATTTGGCCAATCGTGATATCCACGATGGGCGCTCTGAATCCGGAGACTTTAATCGGCAAATCGTGATATCCACAAAGGGCGCTCAGAATTCGGAGACTTTAATCTGCCAATCGTGATATCTACGAAGGGCGCTTCGAATCTGGAGACTTTAATCTGTCAATCGTCATATCTACAAAGGGCGCTCCGAATCTGAAGACTTTAATCGGCCAATCGTGATATCCACGATGGGTGATCTGAATCTGGAGGCTTTAATCGACCAATCGTGATATCCACGAAAGGCGCTCTGAATCCGGAGACTTTAATCGGCCAATTGTGATGTCCACGAAGGGCGCTCTGAATCCGGAGACTTTAATCTGCCAATCGTGATATCTACAAAGGGTGCTCCGAATCCGGAGACTTTAATCGGCCAATCGTGATATCCACGAAGGGCGCTCCGAATCCGGAGGCTTTAATTGGCCAATCGTGATATCCACGAAGGGCGCTTTGAATCTGAAGGCTTTAATCGGCCAATCGTGATATCCACGAAGGGCGCTCCGAATCCAGAGGCTTTAATCGGCCAATCGTGATATCCACGAAGGGTGCTTCGAATCCGGAGACTTTAATCTGCTAATCGTGATATCCACAAAGGGCACTCCGAATCCGGAGACTTTTATGGGCCAAAAAGGGCTTCAACTGAATTGCATGATGAAGTAAGAAACTTTGCATTGACATATATACAAGTATCAAGCCTACAGGTCGGGTCAATGATAGAATTTACGTAAGTGCGTTGAATTCCAAGGCCGTGGAAGGCTCCTTCTTGACATGTCTAAGAGCTAATATGCCCTTATCCTGCGATGGAATCAATCTGATAGGGGCCATTCCAGTTTAGACCTAATTTCCTATCGACTGGTCTCCTATCGGCTGGAAGTACCTTCTTTAGGACCAACTCTCCTGGTGTGTAGCGGCGTTCAACTAGCGGCGTAGCTGAACGCGTTGATTATAAGACTTAGCGAGCTGCTGCTGATACCGTGCCATGGACGCAAGGGCACGGTCCCTTCGTTCTTCGATTAAAATCAAGTCCAAAGCACGCATCATGTCGTTTCGGTCCATATCAAAAACTTGCGATTTCAGGATTGGATGGCCAATTTCCAGGGGTAAGATTGCTTGGGTTCCGAAGCATAACGCAAACGGCGTTTCTCCCGTGGATCTCCTCGGTGTAGTACGATGAGCCCACAATACACTTGGCAATTCTTCGACCCATTTGCCTTTGGCTTTCTCCAACCTCTTTTTGATGCCGTCCAAAATGGATTTGTTAGAGGCTTCGGCTTGACCATTGCTCTAGGGATAAGCCGGCGTAGAAAAGTACGGCCAAATATCGTATTTGCTGCATAGCTCTCGGTATACACCACAATCGAACTGGGTGCCATTGTCCGAGATAAGAGCTCTTGGAATGCCGAATCGTGTTATGATGTTCCTCCACACAAAGCGTTTGATATCGGTATCACATATATGTGTTAATGCCTCCGCTTCGACCCATTTTGTGAAGTAATCCGTCGCGACGATTAAAAATCGCTTGTTCCCTGGGGCCCTTGGTAATGGTCCTACGATATTAAGCCCCCACTACGCAAATGACCAGGGACTGGTGATAGAATTCAGCTCTTCAGCAGGCAGATGGGTTAACGGGGAGAACTTTTGGCATTGTTCACATTTTTTTGCATAACACTCCGCGTTAGCTCTCATTGTCAGCCAATAATACCCATGTGTTATAGCTCGATGGGCCAAGGAGCGCCCGCCAGAATGGGCACCACAACTGCCCTCATGTATCTTAGTCAGGAGCTCCTCGACTTTGCCAGGGTGCATGCATTCCAAATATGGACCAGAGAGGGACTTTTTATAAAGCCCTCATCGCGGATCCAGATAGTACCGCAGGGCTTTGTTTCGCAGCTTGTGTGCTTCTTTTTTGTCCTTCGGGAGTTGTTCAGAAGAAAGGAATGCAGCGATGGGGTCCATCCAGCTCAGTGCAGATTCTATAATGTTGACCTGGATTTCCTTCGAAGGGCCAATATTCGGCTCTGGGATGAAATCTACTTCGATGGTCTGTTTGATCTCTGAGTTGATGGCAGAGGCTAGGCAAGCCAGGGCATCTGCGTGTGTGTTCTGGTTATGTGTTATTTGGTTCAGTTCGTGATGGTCAAATTTTTCCAGCAAGGAGTTGGCCGTTTTTATGTAGGCCGCCATATGGTCATTTCTTGCCACGTACTCCCCCTTTAGCTGATTGATTACCAATTTTGAATCACAAAACACAAGCAAACACCGAGCACGGAGAAGATGGGCATTCCGCAAACCGGCTAGAAGGGCTTCGTATTCGGCTTCATTGTTTGATGCTTTGAAGCCAAGCTTACTGGCCTGCTCGATTACTGCGCCATCTGGAGACATGATTACAACTCCGGTGCCACTGCCTTGCTGGTTAGACGGTCTATCATAATACAACTGCCAAATGTCCCCAACATAAATTCTCCAGTTCGGCTTTGGTCGAACTTCATCAGGCCTCGGTTGAAATGTATTAGGTTTAAAGTCAGCAAGACCGTCGGTGAATTCAGCGACGAAGTCGGCAAGCACCTGCCCCTTGATTGCGGTTTTAGGTAGAAGCTGAATGTCGTACTGGCCGAGTTCAAGAGCCCACTTTGAAACACGCCCTGATGCTTTTGCACTCCGTAGTACTGATTGGAGGGGATAATCTGTTAGCACCCCAATGCTATGTCCCTGGAAGTAATGTATCAGTTTTCTTGCCGCCGTGACTAGGGTAAGATGAGTTTTTCCAGCGGAAGGTAGCGCATTTCGGTATCAACCATTGCCTTGCTTACATAATACACTGGCCG
Source organism: Camellia lanceoleosa (assembly GCA_025200525.1). Taxonomy (NCBI): domain Eukaryota; kingdom Viridiplantae; phylum Streptophyta; class Magnoliopsida; order Ericales; family Theaceae; genus Camellia; species Camellia lanceoleosa. Next base: position 101,082,523 of record CM045770.1, on the reverse strand, counting down.
CTGCTCCCCCAGCTCCTCCTTTATCAGTATGGTGCTAACAGCCCTATCAGAAATTGCCAGATACAGAATGAGCGAGTCACCAGCAGCGGGTGTCGTCAAAAGTGGTACTGAGCGGAAGTAGGTCTTGAGTCCGTTGAAAGCGGTTTCACATTCAGCGGATCATTTAAAAGCCTTGCCCTGCCGGAGTGTATGAAAGAATTGTCGACAGCGATCTGTAGACTGGCTGATGAACCTATTGAGTGTGGCGGCCATCCCCATCAACTTTTGGACCTCTTTTACTGAACGAGGGGAGCCGAGTTCCAAGATTGCTGTGATTTGCCTCGGGTTGGCTTCGATTCCTCGGTGGTTGATGATGTAGCCCAAGAACTTGCCAGAGCCGATTCCGAACGCACATTTGGAAGCATTCAGTTTCATTCTGTATTTGTGTAGGATGCTGAATGTCTTTTCAAGATCGGCTATATGATTATGTTCTTCCTTGGACTTGACCACCATGTCATCAATGTACACTTACATAGTGTGGCCGAGTTGCTCCTTGAACATGGTAGTGACCAGTCTTTGGTAGGTTGCCCCTACATTCTTCAGCCCAAAAGGCATAACTTTCTAGCAGTAGGTTTCTCTTAGGGTAAGGAATGCAGTTTTCTCCTAGTCATCTAGATGCATGGTGATTTGATAGTAGCCTCTGTAAGCATCGAGGAAGCTCATGCATTAATGGCGTGCTGTCGCATCTACAAGTTGGTCTGTTCTGGGTAGAGGGAAACAATCTTTGGGGCAAGCTCTGTTCAGATCTGGGAAATCAACGCACACTCGCCAAGTCCTATTTTTCTTCTTCACTACCACTGTATTAGAGAGCCACGTAGGGTAGGTGACCTCTCTAATTGCCTCGGCGTCAAGCAGTTTGTCAACCTCCTCGATGACGGTGGCAGTGTGCTCTGCGGCTGACCGCCGGCCTTTCTGAATGATCGGCTTGCATTTGGGATCGACATTCAAATGGTGCTGCGAAACGGATGGGTCTATACTTGGCATCTCATACAGAGTCCACGCAAAGACATCGAGGTTGCTGAGCAGGAAAGAAATCAGTTGTTGTCTGTCGGCCTAATTTAGAGAGGTGCCAACCATGAAGAACTTTTCTAGGCTTCCATCGATTTCAACTCGGTCTAAACCTTCTGTGGCCTTTTCATTTGGGAGCCGCCCAACATCATCGAGGATCTCTCGATCCGGTACCTCAATGGAGTTCACCTGTAGTTCCTTTGCCATTTTGGTGGCAAGGAGATAACATGCCGATTTCTGGGAGCCGCAGATTTGCTCAATACCGTGTTCTGTCAGAAAACGTAGCAATTGATGATAGGTGCTTGGCACGGCCTGCATGGTATGCAACCAGGATCACCCCATGATGAGATTATACGGCGACGACAGCTTGACGACCAAGAATTCTACATCCACTATTCTGGAGCCTGTTCGAACGGGCAGGCTGATCTTTCCCAACGGGTACTCTGGATTGGCATTGAAGCCGAATAGTGGATAAGGAGTCGGGGTCAGGTCTGACTCGTGGAACCCGAGTTTGATGAAGGTTTTATAATACATAACCTCTGAAGTACTGCCCTGGTCTATGAGAACGCATTCAACGGTAAATCGATTTACGCACAGTTCAACGACCAAAAGATCAACGTTGGGGAGTGTTACGTCGATCAAATCAGAATCGTTGAAGGTGATACTCGGTACTACTCAGGGTCGCTTTGCTGGTGTGAGTTACTGTCGAGGGCCTGGATGTGATTGAATTACGTGCACGGCTAGAGCTGTTGGCAGGCTGTATATCATGTGGACGGTGTCAAGTGGAGATGAGTTCTTTCGAAAAGCAATGGTTTTGATCGCGTTCCTCCGATCGTGTCGCTGGGGATGACCATCCTGTGCCAACTCCTCAAGGTAATCTCTCGAAGTATGGCAGCGATCATTATCGTGCTATCAGGTTCGAGATTGTCGGACAACTGCCCTCGGAGGTCGCTCAGGGTCTTGGCACGCCACTTGCTTGGGCCTCATTGTTATTAAGGCTAGATTTGGACAAGGACGTTCATTTGTAGTGATCATGTTTTCCAACCCCTGCTTATTTTGCCTCGCCTGTGCCATGGTCACTTGCATTGTTTCTTGCGTCAAAGTTGAAGGTGAACAGAAATTTAAGGCGCGTTTTGCGGCGATGGTTTCAAGTCCAAGCATGTTCATTGGAGTGGAAATGGTTCTCTATGCGGTCTTGTCGATGACTATCGGAGGGTCTTCAGTTACGCCCGCCATGGATGTATTCGAGTATTCCCACAGACGGCGCCAGTTGTGGGGAGGTGGTTTTGGAAATACTCTTCCGATCCTGGGAGATACTAATGATCCACAGCTAGTCACCTGAAAAGACAAACACTCCAGTCGAGGGTGCTGGAATTAGCACTCTGACGGGCAAGTCAGTTCTCGCACTCAAGATAGCTTGTTGTCTAAGTTAAGCGAAATGATTTACACATACCTTTTTGAGTCCGTAGTTCCAGTATTTATACTCGTGCACTGGGCCTCGGGGCCACCGCCAATTTCTTGGTCATTACCCTTTTGCTTATTCAGCTCTACGGATCAACAGCTAGTCGGCCTACCTATTGTATTCGGCCTCCTGATCATGCAGGATGGAGCCGAATAACATCTATCTTCTAGACTACGCACCTTCCGACTCTACCGTTTATTCGGCTTCCACAGCAGAATAAGAACATATTTGAAGTGATGCAACATTTGTAAGCAATAAAACTCTATATTACACGGACTCTTCAAAATAAATCAAATACCCGTGTCGGACACCCGACACTCGGACAAATATGGGATATGTGTTGGATACTTTTCAATGGACACTTCTTATGCAATTATATATAATACTATTAGTGCATTTTTCCCAAAGGCATCGTATAAAACAAGAAATTCAAATTCTATAGAAGTTATAGAACATAATCATAAGTAATTCCATGGTATCAAAGGAAAGGGACTCTTCGATTCTCTTCTTTTCATAGCAATCGAAGAATCTAAGACTCTGTTGATTACAAAAGAAAAAATCAATGATGCTGATAGAAAGGTATTTACCCCATATGGAATTAAAATATTTTAACATTTAATTTTGTAGTGGGGGTCTGTGTTACATGAACTCTTCAAAGTAAATCAAATATCTGTGTCGGACACCCGACACTAAGACAAGTATGGGATATGTGTCAGATACTTTTCAACGGACACTTCTTATATAATTGTAGATAATACTATTATTATATGTACATATTGTTTTTTCAAATACTATAAATATCTTTTTGATACTGTAAGTTACATATAACATCATTTATCTGACATGCTTGATTAAAAATATAAAAATATTACATTTTTTGTCGAGTCCACATATCCTTAAATTTATGGTTTGATGAGTCTGACCTCTAGGTACATACCAGCACCCAACACCCGTACCCGAGTCCATGTAACGTAGATGGGGGTTAGAGATGAACCTTCCAGGTTCTTGAAGTTAAATCAAAATGAGCAAATACAAATAAAGTAGTTCCTTGATTCAAAGTATTGACTAACAATTTAGGTTTTGTCGTTTGGCTTATTTACCTTCTTATCTAAAAATGCCTTTGATAGTGCTCCAATCCCTTGTAATATGAAATCTCTATGGAGAGATGCCACAAGAGAACACCTGTTGGAAATTAAACCATCTGCTTCCCGAGGTAAGACTAACTAAAGAATATGTTGGGATTTATACCACATCTCACCAACGCAAACAGAAGCACACCCACACACACACCAAAGAGGAAAAACAATCACACAGATTTATGTAGTTCGGACCAAAATGTCCACATCCACGGGAGAGAAAGTTTTCACTATGATAAAAATAAAGAATACATGTGACATGGTCAAAATACTCAAAACCCACACTAATATCCAAACCCCATGCTCTAGGGTAATTGAGCCCTTGCTCACTCTGACGCTTTCATGATATTTTTTCTCTCACCTTTTACATCTCTATTTTTCCTCCTCTATGACGACCTGCCTTCTTTTTCTCTTTATTCTTTCTTTACTTCGCTTCGTTCTCTTTTTATTCTTGTTGAATTGAAGTGTCCGAAAATGGTTTCCAAATTCTTTTTCTTCTGGTGTTGAATTTTTGTTTGTCGCGGAAGGTGCACGGGTGAGTTCGGGGTGCCAGGGAGGAAGTTGAAACTTTGAGCTGTTGGGCCAGGGTTGCACGTGCGGGGCCCTGGGCCGCACGTGTGGAATTGTGCCGCTCGAGCAGTGGGAGGGGCCGCACGAGCGGCCCAGTTTGACACCCAGAAATTTTGCTACTGTCTAGAGCGCACGAGCGGAGAAAGTGGGCCGCACGAGCGGCCAACTGGGCAGTCCAAAACTCTGTTTTTTGTATCATTTTGATCCAAATATATCTCTCATTATACTCATCTCCCTCTCACTCTAAAACCTATATTTCTCCTCTTTCTCTCTAGAAAACACCTCAAACATCTACACCTCTTTGATTTTGCTCATCTTGGGTCAAGAACATCATCATCTCTTTCAAGATCTTGAAGATCTGAAGTTGGGGCTTCACTTGAGTTGAAGAAATCAAAGCTCTCTCTCTCTCCTTTTCAAGGGCTAGGGTTTCATTTCATCTTCTCCATTGAGCTTGAGATAGGGTTTTCCTTTGAGTTATATGTGTGTTTATGCAAGTTTGGTTGGTTTTTGGTGAGCTTCTCCATGTATTTCGAAAATGAGGGTTTGGGCTCAAAAGATTGGTGATTTTGTTGAAGAAGAACTCACCTTACTTCTTTTAAAAAGGATTTGTGAAATGTTAGGTCATAAGTGTTGTGATTGAAGCGTGTTGTGGGATTTCTTTTTAAAGAAATGGAAGATGTAAGATTTTGTGAAAAACCTAGAAGATTTGGGTTTTGTTTTTTGAAAACATGGAAAATCCATAGAATAGATTTCTTTCTTATGATTAATGGATGTGTGAGTGTAGAGTTCACATTTTGGTGAGAAAAGTGATAATTTCCTTGACATATGAAAATGAGGGATTTACTTTTAAGTTGTTGCTAGTAGCATGAAAAACAAAATATGTTATTGTAAGATGATAGTTGTTAAACACCATTGACCTTGAGAATTGAAAACTTAGAAGTTGATATTGAAAGTCTCACCTAATCTTGGAATGACTAGAATGTTGTGCAATACGTATAATGATGAGCTAATGCTATGTGTTAATTAGCACTGGTAGAGCATGTGATTAATTGTGTGATGGTATTGGAGGAAGGTAAATGAAGAAATGCTATGAAATGTCATTGTTGCATCATATCTTCATGTAAATTTTGTCATTTCTATACATCATGGCATGAGTTTTGGAAAACATTTACATTGAGAAAGGTTATATTGTAATGAGAACTATGAGAATGTTAAAGGGGTAAATACGTGGTAAGTCTGGATAGGGGGTGTAGTTGTATTTGATAGGATGGCCTGAGTGTCCTTGGTGAAAGACCAGAAAACCACGTGGATAGGTGTCAAGCCTTTCGATTAATACCGGTAAAAATGACAGTTTGGTAGTACTCATAGAGTCTACTTGCAGATACCAGCCTAGGGATTACCAGTAATATTTACCGCCCCCTTATGATTTAAAATTGGAAGTGTGGGAATTAATGAGGTTGTATAAATGTTGATTGAAGTAAGGTGATTTTTAGGAAAAGCATAATATGAGATTTCCTTCAAATGGCATGGCATAACATATGCATTTACATAAAATGTTGTGAATCTTGCATAAATGTACATACTTTGTTAAGGATTCTCTACTGGGCTATATACTCACCCCTATGGGTTTTGGTGTAGGTAAAGATGTGGTGATCCCGCTGAATTTAGGGCATGGAAGTATTTTGAGAAGAGTAGTGCACACTTATTTTGTTGTGATTAATTGTAAAGCCGAGGGCTATTTTTGGTTTGGGTCCACGAGACCACTTTTGTGTAATCAGACTTAAGCCTTGGAAGTTGTAGCCCGTAAGGACATCTTATTTATCTTGTTTGCAGCTAGATGTTTCACATGCTATAGATTCAGGTGCTCTCTTATATCATTGAATGTATACAACATGTGAGACTTTTGTATTAAACTCTTTTAATTAAACATGGAAAGATGGAAGGATTATTGTTATTATGTAGTGAATGATTATTAATGTGGGTAGTTCTTGTTGAAATATTTTCGGGGCATTACATCCTCTCAATCTCTTTCAAGAAAATCCTGTAATCCACATGAATATTTATAATAGTCTGCCTATAAGAATCTTAGTTCCATACAATTCTACACATATTAGGTTCCCCAGTAGATTTCAAACTTTACTATCCTAACCTAAATACATGTATAAACCAAACTAATAATTGTATGGGACCCACCTTTATCACATGCGTGGACTGATCCTAACAATCACTCCTTTTATGTGCACCCTCCAACCTAAGTGACCTAATTTGCGTGATACACTCCACCTTCACCTAAAAAATGTCACACCCTCTTGAACCAAGTGCCTACGTTATTTGCACCTCACACCATAGTGCTTCAAACGTGTCCTTTGCGGCTTCCTTTGTCTTCATGCTTGAGCCCGTGGGATCTATCACACCTCCGTAGGTGTCTTCATTGCCACGAACCAAAACCTTCATAGAAAGAGCCCAACTTTCGACCCAACTTCCTTTGATGTACACCCTTTTGCTGCAAAACTGTCTCAAGTTCTATGCCTAAAGCTTCCTTCTGTGAACATCTAGTAACCTGTTGTATTCCTCTTGGTGGCCACCAAATATCCTTGCAACTGTTGCTCACCACTATTCACCCATGACTCATACTACTCATTTGATGCTTTATAGTAGATCCCCTCTTGTCACAACATATTCCACAAGCCTGTACAAGTTGCCACTCATGATGTCCAATCAGAAAAACACAATCTAATTGACCCCACAATGATTGAACTTCCTTGTTGATTGAATCAGATTACTCCCAGATCATTCCTGATCACCCGCGGTCAAACCTGATCACCGCCGAATCTATCCAATTCCTTTAAACCATTTACAATCTGAAAATCTAAACATACTGATAAAATCGCAGCACCTGAAAACCTTAGAAACCACTCTCATGTCGAATTTTTCTATTATATATACACACCAATACAATAGAAATATTTTAAACCGTTAATTTTATGCTTTTTGTCACATAGGATCATAATCCTTTGACAAGCCAGAGTCACAAAACCTAATCCTCAATTGTGCACCACACTATGCACTATGTTCCAAGATGCTTCCACCATGCTACTTTCATCGGATTTTGATTTTTTTTTTTTTCTGTACCACCAAGATTTCTTGTGCGAGTCTGCCATTTGTAGTAATCACACCTTTTGCCAACCGCACCTAGGATCGATAACCTTTACCTTTGATACCACTTGTTGGGATTTATACCACATCCCACTAACGCAAACGAAAGCATACCCACATACACACACCAAAGAGAAAAAACAATCACACAAACCCAAATTACTTACATCCATGGGAAAGAGAGTTTCCACTAGGATAAAAATAGAGAATACATGTAACATGGCAAAAATACTCAAAACCCACACCACCGAACCCCATGCTCAAGGGTAATTGAGCCCTTGCTCACCCCGGTGCTCTCACGGTATTTTTTCTCTCACCCCTTAGATTTCTATTTTTCCACAATCTCTCAATCTCTCTCAAGAAAATCCTATAGTCCACATGACAATTTATAATAATCCACCCATGAGAATCCAAATTCTGTATAATCAGGTAACCAAATCCTACACATATTAGGTTCTCCAGTAAATTCTAGACTCTACTATCCTAACACAAAAACATGTATAAACCAACCTAATAATCCTATGGGGCCCACCTTTATTACATGGATGGAATAATCCTAACAGCATATGCTTAATTGCTTATAATATAATCTTTCCATTTGTATTCCATCCTAGTTCTCAAGCTAAGGGCCTATGACACTGAAACTTAAAACTACAAATGACAGTTAAAGCATGAACTCAATAAACATGTGTGGCATATAACTGCTCTATCCCTAAAATCCTAAAGCCAGCATCATGACTGAGACTTGTGGTTCTCCCTCTATGTCTTGTGTATTATGACCAAAGTCCAACCCTTAAAAAGCTCCACAAAAAAAAAAAAAAATTGATCTTTTTGTTAATTTTAAGACAAGTTTTAGCAATTAGCATGGCAAAAGCTTAGCTTGTAATTATTGTCCAAGCTCCTTCATGCTTCCTAATTTACCATAAACCTCAATACTTCATCAAACAATAAAAGCAAAAGGATACCTGTATACCTCTTCCACCATCAAGACATACCACAGGAAGCATATTAAAAGCTGACGTAGTTAACCCACACCTACAACAAGGACTTGAATGGTTAGCAATCTATACATCGTAATAAAGAAACAATGTGCAAGAATGGTGCCTCACCAGCCTGCAATTACAAGAGGATGGACCCAAATTGTGGCTGTATGCATTCTCTACAAGGACACATTAGCGAAATCTCAATCAGTATTGTCAAGACAACAATCATTTCAGTTTTAAACAAAAAATTATATATCAAACTGACACTTAATTAAGTTAAAGAAGATAATTGAGATAACATTCAGTGCTTCAGCTTTACAATAGTTGTACTTTATTTATTTATCTTCCAAAATTACAACAATTAAAGAACCAATAAGTTGATGAATCGTACAATGAGATTATGGGAGAGAATAAGTGATCAATGCTTAAGGTGATAGAGAATCAGTTTGAATTTATGCATGGCAGATCAACTAAGGCAACAATACATTTATTAAGATAGTTAATAGAAAAGTATTGAAAAATAAATAAATAAGGGATATACATATAGTTTTAATAGTTTTTGAAAAAGCTCAAATTAGGGTGCTTAGAAATATAATATAGAGGGTGTTGGAAAAAAAAAATAGCATGGGATATATTGATGTGATAAAAGACATGATGAGGTTGTGACTACAACTAGATCACCAAACTAATGATTTTTAATCAATGTTAAGGGTCAACTTTGAGTCATTATCTAGTTACCTTAGTCAAGGATAAATTAACTGTGGGTGAGTGAGGTTAGAGGCGATCATTCGTTGACCTTTGAAAAGATTGCGGGCACTTCAATGGCCTGAGATCACTAGAGGTGGAAGAGGAGAAGACCAAGGCAGGCTTAGAGAGGAAAGGGGTGGCAGTGAGAGACCTTGAACAATTTGTATATCTTATATGATTCTTGTTGTGATTGTTGTGATTGTGGCTGCACTTATGATGCCGTTATATAGACTGCAGAAGTATTGGAGCCCAAGCAACCTCAAGACAAGTGGTAAGTTCTCCTCGACTCGACAGAATGGTGATATCAACCCTACTAGCGGTGTCCTATGATTCAGGTCATTGGGAAGGTTGCATCATAGGAGTTGCAGGTGTAGGTGTGATATCTTGAGAGGCGTATCATAGGTGTAACTGATGTAAGTGTAAGGTCAACGTCCCTTTCTCTAAGCCAAGTCAAGGGAGAGCTGTTATTGTAGGGAGAAAGCTACATGACATTGACAATCTCGAGGTCTTAGCCTCTAATTCACAATCCTCTAATGATCCCAAGCGGGAGTACCTAGGTCTTGTTCCCAACCTAGGTAGCCAAGGAAGTGAGTGCATGAGTGAGCCAAGGGCTCATCCTGAGCAACTAAGTGAACATAGGTGAGCCAAGGGTCCAATTATGTTGCTATGGAACTGGGGTGAGTGGGTAGAGAATATATTTCTTATAAGTCATGAATGAAGAACTATGGAGAGCTCTAGGTGGGCTAGCTCTATCAAGGTGAGTTGTCGTCCTGTTTTCATAGTTGGTGGTGTGCATGCCCCCGCTTAGGCTAGGCATACGACCCCAACTCATCATGGTGCCTCAGGGGCCTGCCACGTAGATATGTGATAGTGATGATGTAACACCCGTAGGGCTCGTCACGTGCCAAGCACAATATAGATACCCACGTTAACTAAACACATTCAAGATAATATCCCATGATAAATGTAACACCCGCATCCTTTAATCCTTTGGAGAATGTGTTTAATATCCTTATTTTTATCTTGGGAGTCTTTGGAGTTGTTGTCTATTGGTTTTGAAGGAGTACAATCTGATTTAAACTCGTTGGGTTTGTTGTTCGTGTTTCTTCTTGTCAAAAGTTCCTTGGAAACTTAGAAATTTTTCCTTGGGGTTGACACCAGCCTTTCTAAGGGTCGACCCTTACCTGTTGGTGAAGTTTTTGGAGGTGTTGCTGGAAAATAGGGTAGACACTAGTCTGGGAGGGTCGACCCTCTTATGTTGTAGAAATTCTGTGTTAGTTGCTGGAAAATAGGGTCAACCCCCTCCTGTCTAAGGGTCGACCCCCTTGCTTGTACCAGATTTCCTTTTCTTTATAAAGGGTCGACCCCTTGCCCAAAGGGTTGACCCCTGCGTGTTTTTGTTTAGATTTTTGGGTTGGTTTGGGCTCTACTTTTTGGGAGTTTTGACTTGTTCCTTTCATTTGACTTTGAGGCTATTACTTTGTTATTACCTTGCTACTATAAATAGGCTCCAAACATATTTTATTTCACTTTTTCTTCTCTTTCCTCTCTCTCGAACCGTGAGTTCTCCTCTCTCTCTCTAAACTCAAGCTTTTGGCACTAAGATCCCTAGATCTACTCACCTAGAGTGATCTTCTCACCATGGTCCTTTGAGAAAAAGTGTAGATCTCATCAAGGGCATCCTTTTGGTCTGAAGAGTTCGTGGTTTTGTCGCCATTGATGTTTGGGTCGTCATCTCTTGGCTTCAAGAGGTAGGGGTTTCTAATTCTCTTTCAATACCCTCGTTTATGGATAGATTTGTGGTATTTTCTTTATACAAATACAAAAGTTTATATTTTTATGCATATTGTGATGAATCACGAGGTTGGGGGTCAGGGTTTGAAGGGAGTTGGGTTTATTTGTTGGGTTATGATCTTGGGTCATGAGTTTGGGTGTAAAAGTAATAGAAGGGTTAGAACAAAATGTGTTTTGTGAAAAGCTCTAATTTCTCTTAAAAATCCTAGTTTGGCTCAAGAAGATGGTTAATGGTTTTGTTTCAATTGATAGTAGAATTATAAAATTGAGGTGTTAAATTACACATGTACAAGCTTAATTAAAATTTTAAAGAATTTGAGAAATTTATGTAAAAGTTGCGATTGAACTCATAATGTTGATGTCTTAAATTATGTTATAATGTGAACTAAACTTGGGGGAAAGGAAATTACTAATGGTATGGATGATATGAGTTCTGTGTTGAAATGGTTGTGTTGAATCTTGTTGTGTGTTATGTGAATTGTATTGGATTATGTTGTGTTGAGTTGGTTGAATTGTGTTGTGTGAAATTGAGTTGTGCTGGGTTGTGTTGTGGTTGGTACCCACCCAGGGAGTTGAAAAAATGGTTTTTCGGTGCCCACGACCATCCGTATAATAGCCGGTAAATGTGGGAGTGGTTTGAATTCAAGGTGCCCAATTGCCTTGTCTAGGCTTATCGCTGGACGAATGTGGGAAAAGTATTTTTGGGTGTCCACATAGTCCTGCCGTATTGTAACCGGCGAAAGTGGAAAAATGATTTTTGGGTATCCACGCAATCCTGCCTTATTGTAGCCGGCAAAAGTGGAAAACGGATGGTTTTCAAAAATGTTTTGGGTGCCCACCTCCTGCCATATAATAGCCCGCAAATGTGGGGGATGGTTTTTAAAAGGTTGAAAATGGTTTTCGAAAAAGACATGGTTTTTGAGAAAATAATTTTTGGGAGTTCACTTGCCGCCGTGTAATAACCGGCAAAAGGTGGAATGTGCTATGAATTGGGTGCCCGCTATCTCGTTGTATCAAGTTGGCAAAAGGTAGAATGTGTTGTGACGTGTGTTGAGGTTGGTGATGATATATGTGACTTGTGATGAACTTGTGAAATTACCATTTGATGTGTAAACTGGTATGGAATGGAAATGCTTATGGAAATTATTTCAAAAGAATGGATAATGAAATGGTAATTGGATGAGGGGTAAGTGATAAAGAACTCACCGGATTGTTTGCATCTATAAGGAAAAATTAAGAGCTTTGTTTTGTGATTAATTGAGAAATTGAATTAAAAAGGGTTATTGTCCATGTGATATGTTGAATTATGATTGATAACACACATGTGGATATGATGTAGTTGTGATATGTTGAATTATAGTTGATAATGCATGTGTGGATGTGATGTAGTTGTTAGATAAGTAGGAGTTGGGTGTAGGATAACAATTATTGGCTATAAAAGATATTTGGATTTTTACATTTAGGAGTTACAACAAATATGAATAGATTGATGAGAATAGCATGTATGTGGGATGCTTGGAGTGTTAAGGGAACTTGAACTTGAGGTTATGGCGTTATAATAAATGTAACTAGAAAAAGGGGAGAATGAGAATAAAAAGAGGAATGTTGAGATGGAAATTAAATGAGGAATATTATGGAATGGGTTAATAAAATTAAAATGATGTTGTTCTTTAAATATATTTGTTTTCAAAAAGGATTTTATGTTTTTCTGATAAAAAGGGATAGTTTTGACGGTTGAAGGTTTTCTTTACAATGTTTCAAATAAACTTTGAGAAAAAGGTACTCTACGTATGATATTTTAAAATTACAAAACATTATTTTACTATATGGTATCCCCTTACAAAAAGATTTTATGTTTTTCTAATAAAACATTACTTTACAAAACATTACTTTGAGAAAAAGTTTTCTTTACAATGTTTCAAATATACATGTATATGGTACTAGTTGGCAATATTATACATTCATCCCATTTCCAACCCTCATTTTGTTTCTCTCAGATGAACCTGATTGTAATCACATCCATGTGCCTTTGCATGTGACACATGCTAGCCCCATTGGCCACGGAATCATCTGATGACTGATTGTCTATATACTTTTAAGCTACAAGCATGAAGATACGTGTGAAGGCAGATTATCCAATTTTCCGTCAAATCACATACCTAATCATATATTACTTGGTAGATTATTCTAATGCACACAATCATATTCTAATATGCCCACTCATACACAAAAACTTTATACCTCTTCAATACCACACTCAACAACTTGTACTCATTCTCAATCTTTTCTATTTTGCTCGGATATGTTAAAGTTGCTTTTGTTTCTAATTTCCACTATCAAACCTACAGTAGCACTGACATGCAACACACCAACGACTATTTTCAAAAAAATATAGGACATAGTACGAGTGGGACATGTTAAAAATTTACATTTTTATAGATTTATAAAAGTCAAATATATGAACAGTTTTGTTTTTTCTTTAAGGAACATACGCTAATTAAAATTAAAAGTTATATTTTATTACTTAAACATCAAGGTATCATTCATATAACACAATTACATTTTTAAAAATGTAAAATAATTATAGAACATTGAAATAAACATGATGTACTAATCATATAAATGTTCCAAAACATATTTAAAGTGCATAAGTTGCATTTCAAATAATGCAAAAACATTGTCTCTATGATGAGATTCATTACGTAGCATGTGTTCAAACGGTTCAAGAAATGTCACTAAAGTGTCCGAAAAGTTATGTGAATTGTTCTATTACAAATTTAAATTTTTGAATCAAACATGTTGAAGAAAGTACCAGACCCGCGTTTAGATGTTTCCATAAAGTGTCGTGTACAATACGACACATCTTCTCCTTAGAAGAGTTTGTGCTTCAAATAAAAAGTTGATTTTAATAAAGTAATGAAATTTGTCTTCGATACACACAAACACACATTAATGTGTACTATTTAGGCATTGGTTTAATGAAATTTGTCTTGGATACACACACACAAATATATATAATTTGAATTATCTGTCAAATAAAGATATTTTAAATAATTTTTTAGTAACCATTTTCTTAAATGGTGCTTCAATGTTGGATTCTCCATCAAAATTGTCAATTTTTTCCACCTTGTTTGATTCAATTTTATGAATTCAATATTTTGAAAATTCAATTTTTTATTTTTCGTATTTTTTTTACTAAATTTTTTTAATGTTTTAAGTATTTTTTTTAGTTTTTAGATGTACTTAGGGATTGTTTGGGAAATGTCAGATTAGTATATTTTTTTACTTTTTACGAAAAAATGTGAAATGAAATGTGAGTTGGGGTTGAATTGAAGTGATGTGGTAAAAAAGTGATATGAGCCAAATAAGAAGTGATGTGACCCTCATAAGATGATTGTGATCTAAATGAGATAATATACTAAAATAGCATGTGCTATTTTAGCTATTTTAGTACATGTCAAACAACTTCTTAATATAAATACAATTAAAAAGTATAATATATGTGAAATTTTAAATTAAAAAAAAAAATCACTAAATACCAAAAATACAAAAATTCAATATATTTTTATTTTTTTGTGTATTTATTGACTTTTTAAAATATTTTTTATAAATATTTTAGTTTTTAATTACATCTATATTAAAGAGTAAAAAATTTACTTAAAATATTTTAAAAAATTTACTAAAAAAAAAACTTAATTTTCAAAATATTAGAACCAATTCATTTCCTGCATTTTCAGCTACCAAACAGATTTCATTCTCATCATCCTTTCCAAAAGAGTGGTACTATTAACATCCCATAAATTATTTTAGACCTCCCATTTTTTTGGACCCGCACTTATAAATTCTGAAACTCTCAAAATTTCTTTCTCCCCCTCCAATAATACCAAAATTATCCTTGTGAAAACATTTCATCCATTGAATTAGTGTTGTTAAAAGTGCACCTAAGCGCATCGAGGCGCAACCTGCGCGAGGCGCCTGAAGCAGAGGCGCTTTGAAGAAGTCGCACGCCTTAGGCGCGACTTGAAACATGCGAGAGAGGCGCAAGGCTCGCGCTTAGGCGCGACTGATGTTTACGCCCTAATTTTTGATCTAACGGCTGTGGTGTGTGTTCGGAATGGCTCTAACCATAGAGGATTACAACTTATATACACTACAACCCCAATACAACTGAAACGAAAGCCCTAATCTATGTCGTCTCTTCATCTCTCGACTTCAACTTCGACTTCCAGGCGCGCTACGACTTCCAGGTGTGTGTTCGAATCCTTAATCTGTGTCGTTTGTTTTTTTTTCTCTTTCGGCTTCTTCTTCTTCTTCTTCTTCTTCGACTCTCTCTCCATCTCTCTCCCCTTCTGGCTTCTTCGACTTCGATTGTCTCTTTCGCTCTCTCTCTCTCTCTCTCTCTCTCTCTCTCTCTCCCTCCCTCCTTCGACTTCGATCGTTTGATCTGATGGTCATTTTTTTTCTTCTTCTTCTTCTCTGCTTCTTTTTCTCTCTTCTTCGCTGATTCAGTCTGCTCTACTCTGCTCTGCTCTGCTATGTTTTTTTTTTCAATTATTTATGCCTTTGAGTCTCTGTTAAAAACAAATAAAATAAATAGAAATACAAAATAAGACTTATCTTATTGATTGATTAACTAAAAAAATACACTAAATTTTTTTTTACAAATAATTAATGAATACACTGCTATTGGTCTCTGTTTTTTTACATTACATTATTTTCTAAATTGACACATTACATTAATTATTTTTTAAATTAACACATTACATTACATTATTTTCCATTACATTACATTACACAGAGTGTAATTTTCCATTACATTGTATTAATTAATTTTCCATTATTTTCCATTAATTAATACACTATGCTAATGTGTAATTTTCCATTACACATTATTTTCCATTACATTACACAATTAATCACACTTACGTTACACTGAAATTATTTTCCATTTATTAAATTTGTTGTGTAGAAAATGACATCATCGGAAAGTAATAGAAAAGATTCGGCATGGAAACATGCCCATTTGGTAGAGGAGAATAATTTAAACGAGTTTGAGTATAATTTTTATGGTAAAGTATCAAATGAAGGTGTTTATCGGGTGAAACAACACCTCGCGGGAGGTTATAGGAATGTCACTGCTTGCTCGAAGTGTCCAGCTCATGTAAGAGAAGAGATTAGAGAGTTCATGTCAAAAAAGAAGACACAAAAAGAAGAAATGAACATGTTGCCTAATTTTGAGGACATGGACATGGACATGGAAGATGAAGATGAAGATGAAGATGAAGAAGAAGATGATGATGTTGTTGAGATCAATGTCAATCAACGTCGTAACTTGACAAGTAGCAGCTAAGGTTCATCCAAATCCAAAACCAATTTAAAAATGCCAAAGAGAAAAGGGCCTATGGATGTTTACTTCACACCCAATCCTGAATCAGTGGTGAAAAATCGAAGAGACCAAGCAAAAGGGAAGCAAACCAAAATTGATGCGAATGACCCTTACAAAAAAGAAATGAGAGCTCGGGCAGTGCAAAGATTTGCAAGGTGGATGAATGATGCTGGTATCCTTTTTAATGCAGTAAATTATGAGAGTTTTGGACCAATGATTGAAGCCATTGGGCAATATGGTCCCGGTATGAAGCCACCAACTTACCATGAAGTGTGGGTTACCCAACTCAAAAAAGAGGTGAAACATACTAAAGATTTGATGAAGAATCATAAAGAAGATTGTGCAAAATACGGGTGTTCCATAATGGCTGATGGCTGGACTGACAAGAGAGGAAGGACATTGATTAACTTTTTAGTTTATTGTCCAAGAAGAACCATGTTTGTTGAGTCGGTTGATGCTTCTAGCTATTCAAAGGATGGGCAGAAGCTATTTGAATTACTAGACAAGTTTGTGGAGAAAGTTGGAAAAGAGAATGTGGTGCAAGTTATCACTGATAGTGCTGCAGCTAATGTGTTGGCGGGTAAGAATATTTCCTCCTTCCTTACGTCAAAATTGTTTACTCGTAGTTTGTTTTGTATTTAAAATTTAAAAACTTAAAAATAATAATTTTTCGTAATTGTTACATTATAGGGAGGTTTTTGGAAGCCAAGTATGAACACTTGTATTGGACACCATGTGATGCTCATTGCTTGGACTTGATATTAGAAGACATTTTCAAGATCCCTAGACTAAAAAAGACATTTGAAAGGGGTATTGCAGTACATGGATACATTTACAACCGGCCTACATTGCTAAACATGATGAGGCGCTATACAAATCTGAAGAATTTGAACAAGCCTGCAAAAACTAGATTTGCAACCGCCTTTCTGACTTTGTCTAGGATGCATCAACAAAAAAACAATTTGAGAAAGATGGTCACCTCTGAAAACTGGACCTCAAGCAAATGGGTAAAGGAGCCACAAGGTAAAAGAATGGTACAAACTTTGTTGATGCCTTGATTTTGGAATACTGTTGTGTTTGCCCTTAAGGTCTTGGGTCCTCTCATCAAAGTGCTTAGATTGGTTGATACCGAGAAGAAACCTCCCATAGGATACATTTATGAGGCAATGGATAGGGCAAAAGAATGCATTACAAGTTCATTTGATCATAAAGAAGAGAAGTATAATGAAATCTTTGAAATCATCGACAAAAGGTGGGATGTCCAATTGCATCGGCCTTTACATGCAGCTATGCATTTTCTTAACCCAGAATTCTTTTACCCAAAAGCGTTAGAGGTGCAAAAAGATCATGAAGTGATGAATGGGTTTTATGAATGCATGCAAAGGTTGGTCCCGGATGTCACTGTTCAAGATTTGATCACTAATGAGATGAGTATTTATATGAAGGCTGAGAGTCTTTTTGGCAAGTCGTCGTGATTAGGCAAAGAAATACAAGGGCACCAGGTAATATATTATAGACTTATAGAGTTTATTTTTAGTAATACTTTTAGTAAAATTAAATACTTGGTAACAATTATTTCTAACTAGTGGATTATCGCAGCTGATTGGTGGGCATCATATGGTTCTAAAACTCCAAACTTGCAAACTTTTGCCATAAAAGTCCTTAGCCTAACATGTCGTTCATCGGGTTGTGAACAAAATTGGAGTGTATTTGAACATGTAAGTATTTAACATTCTAACTAATGTTTTGTTCAATTCAAATATTTTTTATTCTCATTATGGAGAATTTAATATCTTTTTAATACTTGCAGCTTCGTAGCAAGAAAAGAGATAGATTGGAACAACAACATCTTAATGATTTAAAGTTTGTCAAATATAATAGAACATTGAGATTTAGGTATGACATGCGCAACACTCTTGATCCCATATCTTTGCAAAATATTGATGAAAGCAATGAGCGGTTGCTTGGGAGGATGGATGGAGAATCAGATGAACATAATGAGCCTGTGTTTGATAATGATGATGGCTTGACGTGGGCCACTGTTGCTAGAGCTTCTGGAGTAGAAGAAAGTAGCCATACAAGTAGAGCAACAAGTTCATGCTCAAAGGCACAACCGAGGATACCTAAATCATCAAGATTAGCTCCACTTCAATTAATAGATGAAGAGGAAGCGGGCTCAGATGACACAAAGGAGGAAGATGTTGAGGGATACAAATCAACTGATGGAGGAGAAGATGATAGTTTGCTTGCCATTGATGTTGATGATGATGATTGGCTGACCGACCTAACCTACCCTTTCTTTTGATATTGATGCTTTTAAGTGTTAAGACATATATTAGTATTTGTTGGATATTTATGTTCCTGTTTGGTAACGTTTACGTTTTCAATTTATATTTACAAAAATTTTATAAACTAGTTTTTGTTTTTTTTTTTTATTTATTTTTAGAAAAACATAAACTACAAACGCGTTTGGTTTAGACAAAATGTTTTAAAAAATTTAAAAATATAAAAAAGAGTGAGAAATGGCAAGTGGTGGTGGGTGGAGACGAGTGGTGACGATAGAATACGGTGGTGGAAAATGATGGCGGGTGGTGATTGCGGAAGACGGTGGTGGAAAATAGAAGCAAGTGGGTGGTGGTGGGTGGTGGATGGTGGTGAGTGGATGGGGGTGGTGGTGACGGGTGGTGGTGGGTGGTGGCGGGTGGGTGGTGGTGGTGGTGGCGGGTGGTGGGTGGGTGACGGTGGCAGTGGTGGGTGGTAACGAGTGGGTGGTAGGGGTGGTGGTGGCGGATGGTGGATGGTGGTGGCGGTGGCGGGTGGTGGGTGGGTGGTGGTGGCGGGTGGTGGTGGTGGGTGGGTGGGTGGTGGCGGGTGGTAGCGAGTAAGTGGTGTGGTGATGGTGGTGGGTGGCGGGTGAGTGGTGGGTGGTGGCGGGTGGTGACGGTGGATGGATGGGTGGGTGGCGGGTGGTGGGTGGTAGTGGCGGGTAGTCGTGGTGGTAGCAGTGGTGGGTGGTGGTGGTGGTGGTGGTGGTGGTGGTGGTGGGTGGTGGTGGTGGTGGTTGGTGGTGGTAGGTGGGTGGTGAGTGGTGGTAGCGGCTAGGTGGCGGCGCGGTGGATGGTAGTGGTGTGGTGGTGGCGGGTGGGTGGTGGTGATGGTGGCGGCTGGTGGGTGGTGAGTGGTGGTGGCAGGTGGTGGTGGTGGTGGTGGCGGGTGGTGGTGGTGGTAGTAGGCGTGTGGCGGGTGGGTGGTGGTGTGGGTGGCTGTAACAGGTCCGCGAGGGAACTCTCGGGTTACAGTTCGGACTCTCCTCTTTGTTTTGTCGTGGTTCTAAATCTGAACCAAAGAGTCCAACTCTGGCAAATCGTTTGAGAAAACAGATTTTGGAAAAAGTAGTGCCAAACATGGACTGCTTTGCCAGATTACAGAGTCGCCACCTAAATATTTTAAAATGGAGAATTTAGGAAACCCTGACTCGGTGCCGAAGGCCACGTGTCCGTCATCAGCAAAGTGGTTTTGGCTCGGGAGCTTGGGTACGATCGGGGAATGTCAGCTATGAGCACCCCCTTTCGCCCAGTCCGAAGACCGGCCTCTACTAACCGTGATATCCGTTTTTGAAAACATTACATGTTCTTTTTCCAATTATTAGCCTAGAATTACTATGTTATGCGCACAACAAACAAGTATAGACTAGATTGCCTAATTTGGAAATAAACATTGCATATCCGTTCGTTTTGAAAATACTTTGGAATTTGCTACTCGCAAGTAGGCTAAACACGGATTTCAACGAGTTTTCCCAACTCAGGAAATCCAACCTCCACCCACAGGCATTCAAATAGTTTATCTCACATAAGCAGTTAGTCACATGGTGATCATACTGTCATGTTAACATTCACACGCATGCGATATGCTAAAGCGTAAAATACTTACATTGTACTCCGTGCCAAAACAACAATCTAGTTAGCAAACATGCATGTCCTAGTTCACGTTAAGTGACTAATGCATCGCATACAGAATGTGATTTAGGATAGGCTCGGCTAACCCTAAAAATGGCATGTGAAATGCACTTTATTCGATGCACGTATTCAAATTGGAATTGAAAATATAATGCGGTTTGTATGATGTACCGAGCCCAGTGCATGTAAACAAATGCATGAATGCACGCATGCATTGCATAAGGTATGCTAATATAAACGTGCCCTAATCTACCATCATAAGCAGGTAAATAAAAGGGAAGAAAGAAGTGGGGGTTGGAAGACATGCACACCACTCACACACACTTATTACAGATTCGCCCTCGCTCGGAGGGACCAAAATAATAATCTGATCCAAGAAAAATAAACGAATAAATTATTACAAGACCTCTAATCTAATTAAATTAAATGCAAAGAAGAGATGGCCACAGCCTCCGCCTCGGGATGCGCGAATGATGTATGCTTCAGTCCGACTTGCCCAGAAATCTGCACCATGCCACTGTTGCCTCTGTTTCACTATCCTGCTTCTCTGGAAAAATTCCAAAAGTCCTGGAACAGGCTCCCAGAATCCTAAGGATCATCACCGGCTGGATAGAATGTCCACCGGCCGTGTATAAAGTCCACCTGGAAATGAAGCTAACGCAATAAATACATTGCCGGTCGGCACTCTATCTTGCCGGTCGGCACAAAATTTCGCAGAAGGCAGTTTGACAGCAATGAACCCGGAAGGTGCAAGGCATAGAATTTCTAGGCAAATGTATGCATGGACACGCTCCCTATCATGTAATGGACTTAATGGAGCATGGCCCTCGACCCCCCGGGCCATCAATCACGCATTTCAATGCATGATGGCCCGAAAGCCGAGTTAGCAACTTTGATATCAAATGGAATGCAAGCACAAAACAAATCAAATGGGCTGACCCTATCATGATTGGTCAAGAGGCAAGGATGCATGCTCAATGAAATGCAACCTAGGCATGGCGGCTAAGTATGCAACATGAACATGCAAATGAGCAATGTATGCTAGGCTGTAACCTAAACATGTAAACAAACATGGCATGCAACAACATGCAACGATGGACTTAAACTAACATGGATAACTCGCAAGCATGCCAAAATCGTGACCATGAGATGAAAATGAGATGCCTCAAAATGCGTGCATCACAGACGCATAAACCGAGGAAATGACATACGGAATGCAATATGGACTTACACTAACATGAGAGAGCCTCAGTCACACCCACATAAGAGGGCGTTAGATGGAAATCAGATGCCTCAAAATGCGTGCACTGCAGACACGCAAATCGAGACAGCGCCTCTGACGTTAAATGGCACTCTAATGAGACATGGCATAACATGGAATATGGCATACAAAACATGAAAATTTCAGCAGCAAAATGAGGGGCGAAACAGCCCCGAAACATGGCGAAATGGAACCAAATGCATGGAATCGCTCCCGAAATGCAAAACTAGGTACATGAAATGGCTTATGACTATATCAAATATGCAAGATATGGACATGAAGTATGAAGACAGAAGCTAGAAAGCCCCAAAATAAGCATGTTCATAGTACAAAGCATGGCAAGACAGTAAGCACAAGTGGGACTAACATGGCATGCAAAAATGGCTCCTCAAGGGAGGCAATGAGGCAAGTGATAGATGCAATGCTCAAACAGAAAAATGTCCTTCTACAAAACTGAAGCGGGACCAAAAATATAAACATTTACAGTAGATGACAAGTCCCAAAACAGTATACACACATGCTCAAAATGCAATGCAAGACTAAGGCCCACAAAGGGGTATAACATGAAGTACCAAAAGGATGCACCAAACAGCCAAATACCCTTCATCAGACATGTAGAGGGGGTCAAACTAAGACCCTTTTCATGCCTGTTGAAGACCCAAAAAAAGAAGCATGGTAGGCTAAAAAGACATGCAAAAAAAAGGGGACCAAAGAGGGGTAATGAAGCAAGTCATGCATGGAGGTCCCAAACAGTGTTGAGCCCTTCTTCAATGTTGAATAAGGGCTCAAAATAAGCTTCTTTGTAGTTTACATCGAAGCTCAAAAATACATGCAACTATGGCTTAGATATGAACCAAGAAAATGCTAGTTTTGGGGAAAAGTGTGCTTACCCTTGTAGACCAATAAACCAGCACCTCTTGGACCAAGTTTTAGTGCTCCTAAGCTCTGCAAATGACCTCCCAAATTCTGGAAAGGGAAGTGGTGGTGTTGTGCTATGGGTTGGTGAAGGAATGGCCCAAGAACAAGGGTGTTTGGAGGTTGAATGAGAGAGATATAGTGAGAGATGGAGGGATATATGTATCTATATCAGATATGTATCTATATCTCTGGTTTTTTGCTTAAGAATCTCTAACCCTCAACAATGGAGGAGGAGGGTTGCTTATATAGGCCAAGACCAAGTCTAAGACTTAGTGGCTAAGCAAAGGAAAAGGGTCAAGGGGTGCAGAGAGTTTGTGGCTTCTAGAGGAAGCTAATACAGCTGGCCAAGCTTCTCCAAGAAGCTTGGCCAAGGGTTTAACCTCTTAGAGGGAAAAAAGGGGTCAAAAGGGTGGAAAGGTTGCAAAATAGCAATATATATGCACGTGGAGCTGGTTCTGTGCATCCTAGCTGGCACAGCTGGCATGCACCAGGCTTGGGAGGGTCAAAGGGGTCAGGCCGGCCAGAAAATTTGATCATCGGCCAAAATAAAGTGCCGGTCGGCACTATTTTCTGCCGGTCGGCTAAATAGAGTGCCGATAGGTGACTCCTAGGTCAAAAAAAGGCCGGTGGGTATGCAAATTGAAGCCCCGGAAGTTAGCTTTCCAATGGCGTAAACCTTGCATCAAAATTCCTCCTATGCAGAAAGTTATGCTCTTTTTGGTGAAGCCGCGCAGACTCGATCCAAACGGGATGATGCCCAGCTTCAACCAATCATATCTCCTCCACCCGGACTTGGCTTTGGGAGATTCTTGAGTGAAAAATGAAGCCCCGGAAGTCTTCTTTCCAATGGTTATGGTCTCATAGCTTAACTCCAAGTATGCAATTGAATAAGCCTGACTCAGCGAGGGCCGCTCGACTTTCTTCTACCCAGATTCATGGCGAACTTCTTCTCCAACCTATTTTCTCCCCTCCTCTCCTCTTTTCTTCAACTCCAAACCCCTAAACAAAAGTGTTTTGAAGGGTTTGAATCTTTGGCCTGCACATCTCTCAACACCGAGCAAACCATCAGTAATGCCCAAGTCTTGAGGGCGGTCAAAAATGGGGTGTCTACAGTTGCCCCTCTTTGACAGAACTCGAAAGTCATAACAATGACGGGAGTGAATGTCAAAGCCCCGTGACGACCCATTTTTGACAGGGCCGAAGACTTGGACAAACAAACAAAATATAGATTAGATAAATGGTTGTGCCCGCAGGCTGCCTACGTATCCCCTTGCAAGGAATCAAACCAGCGTAGTTTAGGGGCAAGATGTAAAGTGACGCACAATGCAAGTGCATAACTTATGATCATGCAAAGGATGCTGTGATGAAGCAATTATGCAAAATAGATGCAACATTTTAAGCGAATGCTAAGCAAGTAAACGTGAACCAACCTACATCTCATGCAGAAAGGATATAAGAGAATTATGCAATTCTCACAAACATGTGCGTTAGATACACAAAAGTGAACGAAGTGTGATGGATACACTAAGTGGACAAACATGTGTGATGGATATACCAAAAATGAAGAGAGTGTGATGGATACACTATATGAATAAAGTGTGATTGATACACAAGGTGAGTGCAGTGTGATGGATACACTGTATGAAGCAAAGTGTGATGGATACACAAGATGAGCATAGTGTGATAGATGCATAAAGAGAAAGTGTGTGATTGATACACAAAGCGAGCGTGTGATTGATACACAAAGCGAAAGTGTGTGATTGATACACAAAGCGAGCGTGTGATTGATACACAAAGTAAGCATAGTGTGAGAAATACACAAAGCGAAACGAGTGTGATGGATACACAAAGGGGGCATGTCTGATTGATACACAAAGCGAGCGTGCGTGATAGATACAAAGCGAGTGTGTGATAGATACACTATATGAACTAAGTGTGATTGATACACTAAATGAATGAAGTGAGCAAAGCGTGATGGATACACAAAAGGCAAACACAAAGTGTGATAGATGCACTTAGTGAACAAGTGTGATGGATACACAATAGGTGAACACGAAGTGTGATCGATGCACTTAGTGAACAAGGTATGATTGATATACTAAAAGTGAACACAAAGTGTGATAGATGCACTTAGTGAACAAGTATGATGGATATACTGAATGTGAACACAAAGTGTGATAGATGCACTTAGTGAACAGGAGTATGATTGATATACTAAAGGTGAACACGAAGTGTGATAGATGCACTTAGTGAACAAGTATGATGGATATACTGAAGGTGAACACGAAGTGTGATAGATGCACTTAGTGAACAGGTATGATGGATATACTGAAGGTGAACACGAAGTGTGATAGATGCACTTAGTGAACAGGTATGATTGATATACTAAATGTGAACACAAAGTGTGATAGATGCACTTAGTGAACAGGTATGATGGATATACTGAAGGTGAACACGAAGTGTGATTGATGCACTTAGTGAACAGGTATGATTAATATACTAAATGTGAACACAAAGTGTGATAGATGCACTTAGTGAACAGGTATGATTGATATACTAAAGGTGAACACGAAGTGTGATAGATGCACTTAGTGAACAGGTATGATTGATATACTAAAGGTGAACACGAAGTGTGATAGATGCGCTTAGTGAACAAGTATGATGGATATACTGAATGTGATGAAGTGTGATTGATACACTAAGGGAATAAAGTGGGTATGTGCGTGATAGATACACAAAAGGTAATGAAGTGTGATGGATACACTAAAGTAATTGAAGTGAACATGTGTGTGATAGATACATAAAATGAAAGAAGTGTGATTGATACACTAAGTGAAGAGAGTGTGATTGATACACGGAATGTAATGAAGTGTGTGGTTGGTACACTAAATGAAATGAAGTATGTGATTGATACACTAAAGTGAGAATGGGTGTGATAGATACATAAAATGAGAATGTGTGTGATTGATACACAAAATGAGAGAAGTGTGATTGATACACTAAGTAAACATGTGATAGATACATGAAGCAAATAGAGTGTGATTGATACACAAAGTGAACGAAGTGTGATTGATACACTAAATGAGAATATGTGCAATAGATATACAAAATGAATGAAGTGTGATTGATACACTAAATGAGAATATGTGCAATAGATACACGAAATGAATGAAGTGTGATTGATACACTGAATAAATGAAGTGAATGAAGTGTGATTGATAAACTAAGTGAATGATCTCAAACGGAACTTCTTTGAATGAACCGTACATACAATATCGTGCATGAATGAGAAAGAAACTTGATAGGTACAATGCATTACAATGCATGATGCTTAAGGAAAGCAATAAGAGGACAAAGCGGCGCTTTAGAAAGCACCTCATTGGCAAGACTTGAAGAGGTACATCCGGAATACAATCTCGGAATTTACTGAAGTTGAAACGAACTCAGATACCCGACGTTTTCCTCTTTTGCTTTTGCTTTGCAGTCCGGAACCATTATAGCTTCAGATAGGTCCCGGTTCTACTGTTCTCTCATGACCTGGGTTGAACCCTGCGGTTTTATGAAAGAACAAATTCTGTTTTGCACAAATGTGGAGAATGGCACAACACTCTGAGCACAAGATGATTTTTTGAAATTGAGAGATGAGTTCTTGACCGGGGTATTGAGCCTACGACTGAACACAGCGCGCTACGACTCAATGACGGAAAACAAAAGGTAAACAACCTAAACACATCGAGTAACACTCGAAACGACTCAAAACAAGAATCGAGATAAAACAAAAAGACACGACACTCAGACATGCACAGGGAGCCTGTTTCATCGGGTAGTGTTTCCCACCCTTTCTCATTTGTGGTTCTCACATCACTCGGCCCTCAAGCTCTGTTTTTCTGAAAAAGCCCTTTTCTCACTTTTTCTCTCAACGCACATCTCTCTATTCTTTAATCTCTCATTTTTTATCCTTTCCCAGAGTGGTTGGTAGATAGACAAGAAGTTGGGGGCTCTTGCCCCTAGCATTCTGCTAGATTCTTTTTCTTCCGCACACAGCAGTGAACTTTCCCACAGAGAGGTTGTGCCACAACTGCGTGTGTAGCAAATCTGTAGCTAACATCGGTTGATGATGCCCTGCTGGGGAGTTTGGACGTGGTTAGATCTGTGCAGATGAGGAAGTGGAACATCTCGCCCCATTCCAATTTATGCTTCGCGCATGGCTTGATACCTCGCTGCTTGGAGGACGAGAGAGCTTTCAGCCCTTTTTGCTAACTTCAGTTGTGCCCTCTTCTGGCAGGTAGAGTGCCTTTCTTGGCAAGTATGTTAAAAATAGAGGAAAGACAAGAAGCCTGACTCAACTGTGCCCCTAGTTCATCATTTCGACCATTTTTGGTTTTAAAACAATTTTGACCAACATGAAAGTTAGATTAACATGCTTATTCGATTTTTGATTTGAAATCATGCAAGTCAGGTTGTAAGCACTGAAAATTTTCCTTTTTTGGGTCCAAGAAAATGGTTCAGTTTTGAAAAAATGGAATGATTTTTGAGAGAATAGTCAACCTTAGTAAAAATTCTCAAAAACTGTTTTTGCAAACGGCCAATGCTCAACAAGCACGGAACCTACTCTTGAGATGCGCAACCTCGGATCCATAAGCAATGGAAAATTGCCCCTTGTCTGAAGGACACTGTATGGCAACGGAAAGTTGCCCCTTGTTTGAATGGCACCACAGTGCATTAAATGGCAACGGAAAGTTGCCCCTTGTCTAAATGGCACCGCAGCGTATTGAAATCAATCCTTCAGAGTGACGATCACAACCGAACTCTCGGATACAGAGAAGGCAAAGATGATCAAAACCATTTCATGGACATAACTGAATTTGAAGTGTTTTAGTTGGACTTGAATGAAGTTGCCTACGTATCCCAAAGATGGGAATCAAGCCTTACGTAGTTCGGGGTTAAGGTACACTCGGGTATTTAACCTCTCCTTTTTATGCTCTAATTTTTCCCAAGGCGCCTATTGCAGGTTTTCGACCTTGCGAGCTTTGTTCTTCTTTCTTTTCTTTTTTTTCTATTCTTTTCTTTCCTTTTTCTTCTTCTTCTTTTTTTTTTGCATTTTTCTTTTCTTTTCCTTTTGCATTTTTGTATCTTTGAATTTTTTTCTCTTTTTTATTTTTTTTCATTCTTTTCTTTGCTCTAACTTTTGCCTGGGTCGCCCTTCCGGGTTTTCGGCCCAGCGAGCCTCTCAAAGGGTAAAAGTGTAGCTTTGTCCATGCCAAATGTTTTTAGGGTTTTGATGCCATCCGTATCCAGGAGAGTGGCTGTTGATTCGCAAGAGGACTCATCTTCGGCTCTTCGAGCACATCTGACATTTTTGCCCCTAGTTCGAGGGGTGCTTCCGATTTAACTTCGCAAGCCTCTCTTGACAACATCTGATCTTCTTGATTTCACTTTCTTGCCTCTTGTTCGAGGGCTACTTTGAATCTGGTCTCATAGGCCTCACGTTGTAGTTAACCGTTGAACATTCTGAGTTTGAGTCCAAGGTTCAAAAATGAGGGGTCGAGTCTCGAGGCTGAGAGCGATCCTAGGCTACACAATCTCAAGAGCGATTCCACACATGTCTTCGCAGGACCGCGCAAAACATTTTTTGAAAGTTTTTAAGAAAGCGACAAATCGCTCGCGCTGAAGACAGTGTAGGACCAATCTGGATCAAAGCTAGGGTCCTTCTCAGTACTCACACCTACAAGCATGATTTCATTCATTAAGGGCTTAGCACACCTCTCTTTCTCTTAATTGATCAAATTTTTGCAAATCCCAAGGAATTCCTTCCTCTTCGTTTTCATCACAGTGTTCAAAAAGTTTTGAAAAACTTAGGTCATTACAATGACTTCAAGGCACAGAAAAGACACAGCTTTTAGTCAAATACTGCCGTCTCATTCAGAACTTCCAGCATAACTGGCATAAGGTAGAAGCAAACACGAGAGTGTGAAAATCACTGCTGTTTCATTCAAGATTCATAAGCTAACTCCCGGCGTAAATGACTCAAAACAAAATGAAAAGACAGACGCAAAACAAGCAAGTGATGTCCAAGGTAACTCCCCCGAAATCACCCGACTCTAACAAAATAGGACTGACTCGATACAACAAGACAGACCCTTAATCAAAAAGACTGACTCAAGACAAAGAGACAGACTCAAAGCAAAAACGACAGAACTGACTCAGTACCCAAGCCAGAGCATACAAAAACCAGCATTCGCAAATTCTCAAAACAGTGCGTGCCATACACCACATCTAAAGTAAACTGAGCGCTGCCCGCAGGTGGTTTGTCTCCCGATCACATACTTGTACTATCCCTCAAGTTTGCTGATCCAAAGGATTTATAGACTTTATCGAAGCGGTGCGCGATGACGTTGTTGTCAAACAAATCTTGTACATCATGGCGCAGACGAAAGCAGCTATCGGTCTCATGACCGGTTTGTTGATGGTAGGCACAGTACTTAGTCCGGTCATGCTTTGAAGGGAGAGGATCAGGTAAAGGCCGTTGTTCCAATGGTTTCAGATGTCCTTTCCGGATTAAGACCTCTAGAGCCTTTGACAAAGGCATATGAAGTGGGGTGAAAACCCTCTTGACTCGAGGTGGATATTTGGTTTTCAGGAGCTACTTCCCGACGCACCTGAATGGGGTAGCTTTTTGTGATGTGGTGTTGGTGACCATGCCCACTTCAGAAGGTCTTGCAGTTGCATCACCACTGGTGGTCACATTCGAACTGCGGGTAAACGCCCTCCTGGGCTGCTCCTTCTCCTGGTCAATGAGGCCCTGCTTTATAGCATCCTCGATTTATACCCCAATCTCATGGAGGTCTGCAAAGGTGGGTAGGGGAGGACAATCATCTTCGATCACCGGGGTTGAGATTGCGCACAATCATCCGTATCTGGTCCTTGTCGACCGGCCTGGTGGTCATCGAAGAAGCTTTGGCTCTCCAACGGGTTACAAAGTCAGAGAAGCCCTCTTTCGGCTCTTGCTTGGTCGTCTCAAGATCACGGGTTGTGATCTCGATCTGGGTATTGTATGAATATTGTGCGACGAAGGCCTCGAACATCTCCTCCCAGCTTCGTTTCACTAAGTCCTCTAATTTGGCGTACCAGATGGCCGCGATACCCGGCAGGGTCCTGCTAAAGAGGGAGAGCTTCTGTAATCTTGTCAAGCCCATCGGGTGCAGAACATCTGAAACACAAACTCAGGTGGACCATGGGATCTCCTGACCCGTCAAAACGGTCGATGTGAGGCATCTTGAACCTGTCTGGCAATGTCACAGCTATGTCCGTGTATCCATCTTCAATGTCAGGGATGGTCTTGACTCCCTGGGATTTCTTGAACAGCTTTTCAAGCTTGCTCAACTTCAGTGCTGTGGGATCCGTCTCGAACTCAAAGGGAGAGTCCGGTAGGTTGGTGGGTGTTTTTGATAACTGGGGTAAAATTGGGGGCGGAGCTGGCCCCGTTGGAAGGTCCGTATCCTCTTGGACATTTTGTACATTTGGCGTCTCCCCAGGTGCTGGAGCTCCTATTGGGGGAGGAACTTGTTGTGAAGCAGACGCACCACTTTCTTAGAAGTTCGGTGATGAGCTCACCGCCGAGCCATGATTGCAGCTTGCTGCTTGGAAAATTCCGCTTGGCGGACAGCGTCTTGTTGCATGAGTTTCATAGTTTCCTGCATTTGACGCATCATTGCCTCCATCCCTGATGTATTCTGCTGATCCATCTGACTGACCTGTTCACTGGAGGGATGGACAAGGGTTACTGATCTGGTAACTGCTGAACCGGTGACCCGTGCCTGACTGGCCCTTTTTACTCTGCCTTTGGCAAACTGAATCTCTGTCCCGACAAAGTCTATCAACACGAGTCCAATGTACCCGGGGGATATTGGAGCCTTCTGAAGCTATGGTTCCAAGACTACCTAGCAAAAGGGAAAACAGACAGCATCTCAGCTCAATTTCACTGGAACGGATACGAGCAAAGCTGAACAATCAGATTCTATTATCGATCATCGTTCCCAAATCATCGCCCCAAATCAATCGATGCCGTGGATATAACTGATTCTCAAAATACTGACACTGGTGCCCGCAGTCGATACCTGCACTTGCAACCGGTATATGCATTCCTCAGAGATACACTCTAAAAGCACATAGCAAGTAAATGAGAGCCAATACACCCCTATGTTGGGGTAGGGTTTTCCTGTCCTATTTTGTCAGGAGCTAGGGTTTCACTACGCACACAGCGGCTTCAAACAACCTATGATCGGGTGAGCAACCTGTCCTAGCTTGGAATGGTCACTACGGATTTCGATATGCACTAGGTCGAATGGTCGAAAAGGGTGCCCCGAAAAAACCGGGGTTTGTGTTCCCATGCTGTCAGAGCCCATAACCGGTCAGCCTTATGGTCATGCCTTGACAAGACAAGCCTCCGGCAAACCGTTCAGGAATGGCAGATGGCAAACACGGTGTCCTAGGCGCACCAATGCACATGCAATGCAAAGAAACACATAAGCGTAGTCAAAACAGGATATCACGCGTTCGAGTCAAACTCTCTAAAATCCCCAGCAGAGTCGCCAGAAACTGTAACAGGTCCGCGAGGGAACTCTCGGGTTACAGTTCGGACTCTCCTCTTTGTTTTGTCGCGGTTCTAAATCTGAACCAAAGAGTCCAACTCTGGCAAATCGTTTGAGAAAACAGATTTTTGAAAAAGTAGTGCCAAACATGGACTGCTTTGCCAGATTACAGAGTCGCCACCAAAATATTTTAAAATGGGGAATTTAGGAAACCCTGACTCGGTGCCGAAGGCCACATGTCCGTCATCACCAAAGTGGTCTTGGCTCGGGAGCTTGGGTACGATCGGGGAAGGTCACCATAATTCTTTGCCCGTCCAAGACCGTCCTCTACTAACCGTGATATCCGTTTTTGAAAACATTACATGTTCTTTTTCCAATTATTAGCCTAGAATTACTATGTTATGCGCACAGCAAACAAGTATAGACTAGATTGCCTAATTTGGAAATAAACATTGCATATCCGTTCGTTTTGAAAATACTTTGGAATTTGCTACTCGCAAGTAGGCTAAACACGGATTTCAACGAGTTTTCCCAACTCAGGCAATCCAACCTCCACCTACAGGCATTCAAACAGTTTATCTCACATAAGCAGTTAGTCACATGGTGATCATACTGTCATGTTAACATTCACACGCATGCGATATGCTAAAGCGTAAAATACTTACATTGTACTCCGTGCCAAAACAACAAACTAGTTAGCAAACATGCATGTCCTAGTTCATGTTAAGTGACTAATGCATTGCATACAGAATGTGATTTAGGATAGGCTCGGCTAACCCTAAAAATGGCATGTGAAATGCACTTTATTCGATGCACGTATTCAAATTGGAATTGAAAATATAATGCGGTTTGTATGATGTACCGAGCCCGGTGCATGTAAACAAATGCATGAATGCACGCATGCATTGCATAAGGTATGCTAATATAAACGTGCCCTAATCTACCATCATAAGCAGGTAAATAAAAGGGAAGAAAGAAGTGGGGGTTGGAAGACATGCACACCACTCACACACACTTATTACAGATTCGCCCTCGCTCGGAGGGACCAAAATAATAATACAGTCCAAGAAAAATAAACGAATAAATTATTACAAGACCTCTAATCTAATTAAATTAAATGCAAAGAAGAGATGGCCACAGCCTCCGCCTCGGGATGCGCGAATGATGTATGCTTCAGTCCGACTTGCCCAGAAATCCGCACCATGCCATCTGCCTCTTCGCTTCACCGTCCCCGCTCGAAAATTGCAAAGTCCCGAACAGGCTCCTGAATCCTAAGGATCATCACCGTTGGATAGAATGTCCACCGTGTATAAAGTCCACCGACCGAAATGAAGCTATCGGCAATAAATACATTGCTTGCCGGCACTCTATATCTTGCCGGTCGGCACAAAATTCTGCAGAAGACAGCTTTTGACAAAGAACAAAGATCAAAGAAAGGCAAGGCATAGAATTTCTAGGCAAATGTATGCATGGACACGCCCCTATCATGTAATGGACTCAAGGGAGCATGGCTCGACCCCGGCCATCAATCACGCATTTCAATGCATGATGGCCCGAAAGTCGAAGTTAGCAACTTTGATATCAAATGGAATGCAAGCACAAAACAAATCAAAGGGCCCCAACCCCTATCATGATTGGTCAAGAGGCAAGGATGCATGCTCAATGAAATGCAACCTAGGCATGGCGGCTAAGTATGCAACATGAACATGCAAATGAGCAATGTATGCTAGGCTCGCAACCTAAACATGTAAACGAACATGGCATGCAACAACATGCAACGATGGACTTAAACTAACATGGATAACTCGCAAGCATGCCAAAATCGTGACCATGAGATGAAAATGAGATGCCTCAAAATGCGTGCACACGCACGCAAACCGAGGAAATGACATACTTAAATGCAATATGGACTTACACTAACATGAGAGCCTCACCACACCCACATAAGAGGTCGTTAGATGAAAATGAGATGCCTCAAAACGTGCACACAGCACGCAAAAGCGAGGGACCGCGCCTACGGCACGAAATGGCACTCTAATGAGACATGGCATAACATGGAATATGGCATACAAAACATGAAAATTTCAGCAGCAAAATGAGGGGCGAAACAGCCCCGAAACATGGCGAAATGGAACCAAATGCATGGAATTGCTCCCGAAATGCAAAACTAGGTACATGAAATGGCTTATGACTATATCAAATATGCAAGATATGGACATGAAGTATGAAGACAGAAGCTAGAAAGCCCCAAAATAAGCATGTTCATAGTACAAAGCATGGCAAGACAGTAAGCACAAGTGGGACTAACATGGCATGCAAAAATGGCTCCTCAAGGGAGGCAATGAGGCAAGTGATAGATGCAATGCTCAAACAGAAAAATGTCCTTCTACAACACTGAAGAGGGACCAAAAATATGAACATTTACAGTAGATGACAAGTCCCAAAATAGTATATACACATGCTCAAAATGCAATGCAATGCAAGACTAAGGCCCACAAAGGGGTATAACATGAAGTACCAAAAGGATGCACCAAACAGCCAAATACCCTTCATCAGACATGTAGAGGGGGTCAAACTAAGACCCTTTTCATGCCTGTTGAAGACCCAAAAATAGAAGCATGGTAGGCTAAAAAGACATGCAAAAAAAAGGGGACCAAAGAGGGGTAATGAAGCAAGTCATGCATGGAGGTCCCAAACAGTGTTGAGCCCTTCTTCAATGTTGAATAAGGGCTCAAAATAAGCTTCTTTTTAGTTTACATCGAAGCTCAAAAATACATGCAACTATGGCTTAGATATGAACCAATAAAATGCTAGTTTTGGGGAAAAGTGTGCTTACCCTTGTAGACCAACAAACCAGCACCTCTTGGACCAAGTTTTGGTGCTTCTAAGCTCTGCAAATGACCTCCCAAATTCTGGAAAGGGAAGTGGTGGTGTTGTGCTATGGGTTGGTGAAGGAATGGCCCAAGAACAAGGGTGTTTGGAGGTTGAATGAGAGAGATATAGTGAGAGATGGAGGGATATATGTATCTATATCAGATATGTATCTATATCTCTGGTTTTTTGCTTAAGAATCTCTAACCCTCAACAATGGAGGAGGAGGGTTGCTTATATAGGCCAAGACCAAGTCTAAGACTTAGTGGCTAAACGAAAAGGGTCAAGGGGTGCAAAGAGTTTGTGGCTTCTAGAGGAAGCTAATACAGCTGGGTTTAACCTCTTAGAGGGAAAAAAGGGGTCAAAAGGGTGGAAAGGTTGCAAAATAGCAATATATATGCACGTGGAGCTGGTTCTGTGCATCCCAGCTGGCACAGCTGGCATGCACCAGGCTTGGGAGGGTCAAAGGGGTCAGGCCGGCCAGAAAATTTGATCATCGGCCAAAATAAAGTGCCGGTCGGCACTATTTTCTGCCGGTCGGCTAAATAGAGTGCCGATAGGTGACTCCTAGGTCAAAAAAAGGCCGGTGGGTATGCAAATTGAAGCACCGGAAGTTAGCTTTCCAATGGCGCAAACCTTGCATCAAAATTCCTCCTGTGCAGAAAGTTATGCTCTTTTTGGTGAAGCCGCGCAGACTCGATCCAAACGGGATGATGCCCAGCTTCAACCAATCATATCTCCTCCACCCGGACTTGGCTTTGGGAGATTCTTGAGTGCAAAATGAAGCCCCGGAAGTCTTCTTTCCAATGGTTATGGCCTCATAGCTTAACTCCAAGTATGCAATTGAATAAGCCTGACTCAGCGATGACCGCTCAACTTTCTTCTACCCGAATTCATGGCGAACTTCTTCTCCAACCTATTTTCTCCCCTCCTCTCCTCTTTTCTTCAACTCCAAACCCCTAAACAAAAGTGTTTTGAAGGGTTTGCCTCTCTCCTTGCTGAAGGAATTGAATCTTTGGCCTGCACATCTCTCAACACCGAGCAAACCATCAGTAATGCCCAAGTCTTGAGGGCGGTCAAAAATGGGGTGTCTACAGTGGCAGGTGGGTGGTGGTGGTGGTGGTGGTGGGTGGTACATGGTGGTAGTGGGTGGTGGTACGTGGTGGTGGCGGGTGAGTGGTAGGTGGCTGGTGGTGGCGGGTGGTGGATGGTGGTGGTAGGCGGGTAGTGAGTGGTGGTGGCGGGTGGTGGCAGGGGACGGTGGATGGTAGTGGCGGGTGGTGGGTGGTGGTGGTGGTGGTGGCGAGGGGTGGGTGGTGGTGGCGAATGGGTGGCAGGTGGGTGGTGGTGGCTGGTGGGTAGTGAGTAGTGGTGGTATGTGGTGGTGGTGGGGGGTGGGTGGCGGAAGACGGTGTTGGAAAATGGTGGCGAGTGGTGGCTAGTGTTGGGTGGTAAAAAAAAAAAAACTCAAAACTCAAAACATAAACTCATTTTTTGAGTTTACATTTTTTGGCCAAATTTTATAAACTGAGACCATTGATTTATAAATAAAAAATTTACCAAACAAGTTTTTATTTGAGTTTTATAAATTTTTATAAATATAAACTGAAAATTAAAAACGTAAGTGTTACCAAACGGCACCTTAGTGTTTATGTTTTTATTTTTATTTTTATTTTATTGAATGTGGATTATTTTATCTTTGCAAATTGAAATGTTATGTAATATGCACTTTCATGGCTTTGAGAATTATTCTATATTTTGTCTTGAATCTTGATTACTTTTTATTTTTTAAAAAAAATTGTCCTAGTACTATGAATGATTAGTCTATGTTAATTTTTCTATTTTTTACTAAAACTATGCGCCTTACTTCAATAAAGCCCGCGTCTCGCCTTGTGCCTTGCGCCTAGGCCCCGAGAGACCTTTAGCGCCTTAGTGTGCCTTGAGCTTTTAAAAACACTGCATTGAATGCACACCCCCACACCCCAAAAAAATCCCTCTTCCAAAAAACCCTAACAAAACCCATCAAGAAAAAAAAGAGCCAATGTGATTACTATCTGTGATACCTCATCCACCATTGTCACAGTTGGTATGCTCTCTCTCTCTATATATATATACGTAATTTCTTAATTTTCTCGTAATAATTTATTCTCTTGCAGGAAAAAAATTATAATAATTGGTTTTGTTGGTAGATATTATAAAATTATGCATTTAGCAGAGAACTACGCAACAATATTATCAAAACTACGCAATGAAAGAATAACTTTTGAACCTGATAATGGATTTAGGCTACTTTCAATAACTTCTGCAAGTGTTAAAAATTTTGACCATTCAATGTGTTAAAAAATTTCCATGTTTGGGCCTGTATTCCTAAATTTGAAAAAATGAAAATTTTTGCAAGTGTTAACAATTTTGACCGTTCAATGTGTTAAGAAATTTCCATGTTTAGACTTGCATTCCTGAACATTACTTATTTGTTCGGGAACTTCCCGAACAAATAAGTAATGTTCAGGCCTGTATTCCCGAACTTGAAAAATGTAAACTTCTGCAAGCGTTAACAATTTTGACTATTCAATGTGTTAAGAAATTTTCATGTTTGGACCTATATTCCCGAACAAATAAACAACGTTTGGGCCTGTGTTCCTGACGATCATATGTTCGGGAGTTCAGTCTCGAAAAAATGACAAACAGATTTTATTATTTTTGCCAATTTTTGTAAGAAACTTACCCTTACAAGGCCAATCTCCTCTGAGCTAAGAACAATATCAAAGCTATAAACCTCCTCTAAGCTTTTATTGTTGTACTTATTTCGTCTTATGGAGTTGTGGTTACCAGAAAAACTTTCACTCATTATCATTGCCGGAGAAGTGTAGCTAGTCAAATGGTTGCTACTATTACTGCCAGAATATTGCCGTCAAAGGGTTTTCAAGATTTTAATGGTGGATAGGTTTTGAAGGTGGAATTTGGAGAAGATGGATGGGTGGTGATGGAGATGGGTGCTCTCATAAACCCTAATTCATTCTGTTGTGAGTGTGTAAGTTTAATTGTGAGATGGGGTGTTCCAAAATTAATGATATTATTTTTAGTAATTTTATTTAAGGTTATTATTGTAATAAAAAAAAAGTTAAAAATCGAGGAGTCCAAAATAATTTATGGAGTTCCTAAATTAGGTATAACTTTCAATTCAAACACACTAATTAACCAAAAAAACACAAACTATGAAAGATAGATAGAAAAAATCTCACCCTTGATGAAATAGAAGCCTTGGACTTGTTCGAATCAAAATCATCGCTGCTCTGTGCTTTCTCTTCCGCCTCGTCTCTCGATGTCGTTGTCGCCAAATTTGAATCGTTTGATGCATTATTGCTACTATCTCTGTCATTATCACCATTGTTGTTTGCACAAAACACCAAGACCTAGCAAAATTTCTACTCAAAACTTGATGCCTCTTCGATACCTCCTTGCACAAAAAACAACTGCTCTTTCGCACGAACAGTTCAATTCTTTTCCTTGAAGTACTGCTAATGGGACTCCATTGGAGGCTTAGGTTAACGACACTGAAACAACAGCTTGTGAGAGTTCCCATTGATAAATGGTGTTTCAATGCGGTATATGTATACATATATATATATTGGGGATATTTTCTCCAACAAAATTCAATAAAGACAAAACCATAGTATATGTAATAAATTTTTTTTTTTTTTTTTGGAGTAAAATATCAACAAATTTCAAAATGTGATCTTATAAATTGTTTAGTCTTTTTTTCTTCTTATATACTTAAAGATCTCATTAAAGTAGAAATTATACAAAAAAGTAATCACTTATACGTTTGAATTTAATTTTTGAGTTGATTTCTCAAAATATAAAATTACATATTTGGGCAATCTACACTAAAGATTTTAGATTTTTCGTCATTCTTGGACAAATACTACATTTCGAACAAAAACGTAACATTTTAATGTACCACTCCAATGTAACGTAGTAAAAAATTTCTTAGTGTACTTTTCCCAAATGTAACAATATAACACTAAAAAAAACTCTTTAGTGTGTATTTTTTCTAAACGTAACATTTTAATGTAACACACAAAAAATACTAAAAAATTTATTAGTGTATTTTTCTCAAATGTAACAATATAACGCAAAAAAAAACACCTTATGTTGTGTTTGGTTGGGGGATTTGAAAAAATATTTGAAAAACAAAATGAAAAATATAGGTGAAATGTAAATAAAACATACCTATATTTCACACACATTTTTCTTTTCCCTTTCCAAATCCCTCCCTAAATCCCCTAACCAAATATAGCGTTAATATACTTTTTTCAAACGTAACACTCCAATGTAACATACAAAAAAACTTCTTACTGTACATTTCTCAAACATAACACTCCAATCATGTAATTCTAAACGTAAAACATTTCAATGTAACACATACAAAAACATTAAAAAAAAACTCCCTAATGTACTTTTCTTAAACGTAACACTCACAATTTGAAATTATATATTTCCCAAAAACTTATTAAGGAATTTTTGTATTACTTTTGGAATGGTTTGAAAAATCTCACATTATTTTGAAATGATTTGAAGAATCACACCTCCTTTTTTTGGGAGTGTTTCGTATAAAAAAAGTACACTAAATGGTTTTTTTGTGTGTTACATTAGAGTGTTATATTTATAAAAGTGCACTAAGAAGTATTTTTGTAGTGCTATATTGAATTATTACAATTTGAAATTATACATTTGCTCAAACTTAATAAGGACTTTTTGTACTCCTTTTGAAATGTTTGAAGAATCCCATATCCTTTTTGAATGTTTGAAAAGTCTCATATTTCCAATTATTTTTGTATTGCTTTTGAAATGTTTTCCAAGTAAAAAAGATGGGTGCATTACACTGACATGGGAGCTTCTATTTCCACACACTACTTCTTCTCTTTTCACGCACTTGGTGATTTTTTTAATTACATTTTTGTCCTAAAATTAAATTACCAAAATATCCCTTTCCCAAAACCCTAACTCTAACTCTCTCAAACCATCAGTTTCCACCATCACCATCCATGGTCACCGCCTCTCCCCTCTTCCCCTCTTCTCATCATCTCTTCCCCACCGCTGTAACCTTCTCTTGTCTGAGAAAAAGATCGGCACACCACTGGGATCTCCCTCTGGTTTCATTGCCTACCACTGCAATATTCCTTTGCCTTCATCTCTCCTTGCCGCCAAGCAAATCGCTGTCGCCTCCACTTTCTACCCCTATCGCGACTGTGAGGTCGTGATGGTGGCACCAGTAATAGCCCTACTTCGTGATTAAGAGAGAGAGAAAGAGAGAGAGAGAGAGAGAGAGAGAGAGAGCAAGAAAATTAGAGATCGATTTTGGTGATAGAGGTCACAGAAGTGGTGCCGACGGGTGGAAGGAGGAGTGGGGTAATGATTGGAATTGAAAGGGAGGGGAAGAGGTGCCACCGCTAGTGGTAATAGTGGTGGTGGCTTGTTAGGGTTAGGGTTTGGAGGATGAAGATGGTAACAGTATTTTTGGTATGGTAGGATGTGTATTGAGTGAAAGTTGATAATTTAAATTTATTTAGTGTGTGTATTGAGAAAATATGTGAAAAAAGATGAAGTAGGGTGTCGAAATAGAATTTTCCACTGACGGTCCCTATAATTTAGGCCTTGTGTCACTTTGATCCTTAACTTTTCAATTGTGACATATTTAACCCTGAATTTTGAATCTTGTTCTAAATAAGGACAATTGAAGATACTATTGCTCAATTTCAAGCGCAAAGTCGTCAATTTGATAAAATATAAACTAAATTTGATAAAAATAGATGTCAAAAAATATTTTGAATTTTTAAAAATTATTTCTACCCACCAAAGATAAAATTATGTAAAATTGATAAATCTTTGTGGAGGCTGAATAATTATATCTTGAGGAAGGCCAAGATATTTGAAGACATCTGGTCGAATTCAATTCGGCTATAATCTAAGGGTCTTGAAGCCGAATATACAGTCGGCCATATAGAGAGCCGAATGGGAACAACACACAATCGGAAGGTCGAGTAAGCAATCAAGTGCGAGATTAAGAGTGGGCCCAACCCTTGGGCCCAAAGGGTAATATAAAAAGAGGAACGTCAACCAAAGAAAGGTAGGTGAGAATAGATAAAATAACTTGAGATAGAAGTAAACATGAGAGCATACTAACTTGTCCGCCCGAATGCTAATTTCGGTGCCCCCGACCGAAGTGTTCACCCATTTTTCAAGTAGTAATTAGAGGATCAAGGACGTCTGACTGGATCCTGGAGTATTTCTAAACCACTTCTTCACAATTGGCGCCGTCTGTGGGAATACTCAAGCACATCCATGGCGGGCATAACAAATAATCCTCCGGTAGTCGCTGACGACATTACGCCAAAAGACGACATTACTCCAAGAAACATGCTTGGACCGAAGAATATCACTACACGACGGTCCTTGAACTTTGACTTAATAGCTTAGACCTTACCCTCAACTTCGGTGCACGAGACACTGCAGACAATCATGGATCAAGCAAAGCAAAATGAATAGCATCTGGAAAACATGATGGTTGAGAACGAGCGCCTGGGCCAAAAGTTGGCCCTGGAGCTAGCCAAATCCTAGCAGGCCGCATGCCATTACCGGGGTCGACCCCCAGGAAAGAAGGATGATTGGCGATGTCAACTTTGAAAACATGATAGTGACAGTGATTCTGACTCACCATCCCAGGAACCCAAAAACACAGGACTAGTTGATGTATCCAGCTCATCCGAAGGAAGTCCGTATGTACGGCACAAGCGAGGGAAAAGAAATGATGATTCGAATGAAGAAGACAAGCATGACCCTTTTGTCTGACGAATCGCAAGGGCTGTGCTACCCAAGAAGTTCAAAGCACCATTGTTCACCCTGTATGATGGAAACTCAGACCCCATTGACCATATTTGTCATTATAAACAAGCGATGACACTGCATGCTGACGATGAAGCTCTCATGTATCGAAGGTTTCTAACTAGTCTAGGACCATTGGCTGTCAAGTGGTACTATAAACTGGAGCTAGCATCGATAAAAAGCTTCCATCAACTCCAAAAATCCTTTAGAGCAAGATTCATCACCAATGAAATCTAGCTAAAGCAAGCCGATTCTCTCTGAGCAATGCAAATTAAACCAGAAGAAACCCTTCGTGAATATTCGGCACGGTGTTGGGAATGCTTTAACCTGGTAGATGATGCCTGCAATGATTCCATGGCTATCACTGCCTTTAAAATGGGATTACATCATGATAGTTCCCCCCGAAGTTCGTTGACCAGACGACCCCCCAAAACAGTTTAGGTGTTAATGAAGAAAGTTGAAGAATATTTTAAGGTGGAAGACGATGCTTTGTGGGTCAAGGCCGGACAGAAAGCCGTTAAGACGGCTCCGCCTGAAATCGTTCAGCCGATAAGCATCGTGCCGTCAAGGAGCCCTGAACCACAGAATCGGGTTAAACGTTATTTTCTCTCTTTGTCTTGCTCTTTATTGTTTTATGCTCAAGCGATGATATTACACTCAAAGGTACTTTTCACTTCACATCTCTGTCTCTACTCAAACCCTATCTATGTGCGTCTTTTTTTTTTATAATTGATTTGTAGAACTTTGAGATTTCAGGGTTATGTTGTGTAGTTTTTGTTTAATTGATTTGGTGTAGAGGTTTAATCAATCGCGATCTTCAAGCTATAGAATATAGGATATTCATATTTTATTTTTATTTTTTTGGTATGCTTTGCAATATCGGTTCTATATATAATTATTATTGATTTTTGAATAAAGATCCTTCTTGAATTCCTCTCAATAATTGTACTTTGTTTTTCTCATACACACTTACTCTGGAGATAAGCGTCTTCTAACTAATGTAAGACTATAATGCCTGACTTGATGAATGATATTGTTGTTGGTATTTTTCCATAATAATACAAGAAAATATATAAAAAAAATTAAATAGAAATGACAAAACCATTTTTTTTTATTAAAGAATGAAATACAGAATAAACTACATAACTAAAAATACAGAAATGAATTAGAGTATATTACCAATAGAACAAATTATTAACATGGATAACTTAAAATTAGAACCCATTTTTGTAAAGGAAATTTTGAAAAATTAACAAATGATAAGAAAAGAAACAAACCGAAGCCTGCACTAAATAGTTTCCTTAAAACAGATTCACTGCCTCTCGATGGATGCTGGAGGTACGCAGGTGACTGTCTCCCATAATATGATAGTTGAAACCAGCTAATGCAGAAGCACCTTCTAAATAGCTTCGACGAACTTGACAATGGATGTACTCTTTCTAAGAAGAACCAAAGAAGGGGCTAGCAAAAGAAGATAGGAAAAATTTCTTTGGTGTAAAATAAACATCTCCAACTTTTTATCTCAAAACACCATCTCCATTTTCCATAAAAAAATCTCTCTAAAATTCTTCTTCCAAGTTCGCGGAGAACGGCCTCTATTTATACAAGTACGGGAATCCCTAGCCATGAAGGCTATACATCAATAAGGCCATCAATTTTAGCCATTACGGCTAGAGTTACAAAGGTTGAAAACCTATGGCCACTAATATGGTCATCAACTCCATCATCGAAAGATGAGAGTTACAAAGGTTTAAACCTCCCATGTGCTTAATATATACAAATAAATATGTATATAATGATATTTGAATAAACCAACTAGATGGGTCATAAAATGGATACTAATGTTGGGTCACAACCCAATCCAAACCCATTTCTCAAACACATGCACAAGCTAAGCCCAACACAACATAGCTTAGCCCAATCTTAAGATTAAGTCCAAGTCTAAGTCCAAGACCAAACCCAACACATGCACAAGCACAAGCACAAGCACAAGCACAAGCACAAGCACAAGCACAAGTTTAGGCCCAGTCCAAACTAAGACTAAGTCTAAATCTAAGCCTAACTTTATTGATGCCCACTTTATGAGACAATTCTCATTCACAACTGAACGATTTTGGCTCATTATTTTTATATTGTAATCTTCTTACCTGAGAGAATACAAAACCACTCAGACCTACCTCAACTGGAGGTGGGGTCCTACTATAATTTCAAATTAAAATTGTAGAGAAACCATTATTTTCCAACAATTGTAGGCTATATAATTGCTAGGTTAGGGTCACACATTAGAGTCTTTAAGGAATTGGGCAAGTATCACAATTATCACCCATAACTAATTAGACAAATAATTGATTAAATAAGTAAGTAATATATATATAAATACAAGGGTTAAATTCATTTTATCCCCTTGTGGTTAGGGCTTGGAACACTTTATCTCCCATGGTTCAAATATAGTTAGAAAACCTCCATGTGATTTTGGCCTAAAGTGCTATTGGTACGCTGTGTTTGGTTGAGGGATTTGGGGAGGATTTTGGAAATGGAAAGGGAAAATGTGTGAAATTAGGAGAAATGTAGGTATATTTTGCTTACATTTCAATTATCTTTTCTCTTTCTCTTTCCAAATCTCTTCCCAAATCCCCCAAACCAAACACAACGTTAGTTTTTCAATCCAAACTAACGGAAGGTGTATTATACACACCAATTTTTAGAGTGGGTTTGATTTTCTGAAAAATTAAAGTGAAATTAATAAAACAAAAAGACAAATTTACCCCTATTTTCTCTAAATTTAAAATTATATTAATATGTTTATTAAAATTAAATAAATTAAAGTATTATTAAGAATAATGAAGAATTGATTTAAAATATAATTAAATAAAATATTAAATAATTAATTATTAAGAATTGAACTAAAATATAATTAAATTAAAATTAGATTGACATGCTAGGAATTATAATAAATAATTAAGAATTTAGGATTAATTGTTATCTAAAATATTAAATTAAAATTAGATTAAAAAGTTAGTAATTATAATAAATAATTAAATATTTACGATTAATTATGATATAGAATATAATTAAATTAAA
Organism: Camellia lanceoleosa; assembly: GCA_025200525.1. Classification (NCBI taxonomy): domain Eukaryota; kingdom Viridiplantae; phylum Streptophyta; class Magnoliopsida; order Ericales; family Theaceae; genus Camellia; species Camellia lanceoleosa. Next base: position 101,038,679 of record CM045770.1, on the reverse strand, counting down.
ATTAGAATAAAAAGTTAAGAATTACAATAAATAATCAAGAATTGATAATTAATTGTGATTTAATTAAATTAATGTTAGACATTATAAATTATGCGTATTAGAGTAGAGAGAAAAAGAAAATGACAAAAAAAAAGAATGAGGGTATTATAGTCATTTTACATTTATAGTTAACGATGTTAACAGTTGCATTTTAATTCAAAACCATATGGGGGCTTTCTAGCTATATTTTGAATGATAAGGGGGTAAAGTGCTATGGCTTCAAATCACAAGGAGGTAAAATGAATTTAACCCTAAATAAAATACATCTATAGGGGCCACATGACAAGGATAGGGAAAGAAAGAGGAGGATCAAGGATGAAAGGGAGTCTGTAGGATCTTTAAAGAGGAAGAGATAGTCATTCAGTAGAACAAGAAGAGTGAGGGGAAGAAACTCAAGAAGAAAAGGAAGGATAAGTAAAAGAGATTCATAAAAATGAAATGTCAGGAAACAATCCGTTTATTAGTAGATAAGTCAATGCTAGGATATATATTCTTAAGCCATCAACTTTTTCTCTCTGGTAAGTTGGGTACGCAGAAATCTCTAATCTTCTTCTTTCTAAGGTTCTTTGTATTTACCTCACGTGAATTTTAAAGGAATGGAATAGAGATATGCATGTTAAATGTACCCAATGTTAACCCCAAGGGTTTGGCCTAGTGGGTGCACCTTGGAGGTGTCCTCCTTTCCAGGTCTTAGGTTCCACTTCTACTAAGTCCTATAAACTCCTAGGGGCCACGCCCCACGGGTTCTGCTCGAGATTTGCCCGATCCACGTGGAAGGGACACTTTGCGTGGGTCTTGGGATTAGTTGAGGCGTGCGTAAGTTGGTCTGAACACTCGATCATCAAAAAATAAAAATGTATCCAATGTTCAATTATCTCAAACAACATTTTGAAAAATTGGTTAATAGATGGAATTTAGATAAAGATGTTATTTCCTTTATGTTTGAAACCTTGGTATAGGTCTAAGTCACAGTTCTATTTCATAGCATAAATATTGTTAAGAGCTCTATGGTATGAAAACAAACAAGTTTGTGATGTTGAACTGGACTTCTGATAGATATGATAAAATTGAAAAATACAATATACATGTGGCTATGTGGGCCACATGGTAGGGATAGAGAAAGAATGAGGACAAGGGATGAAAGGTAGTGTGTAGCTGTTCAGTAGAAGAAGGAGAAGAGTGAGGAGAAGAAACACAAGAAGAAAAATAAGGAAAAGGAAAGAGAATTCATCAAAAAGAAATGTCTATTGTAACGATCGACCTTCTTTTTCTCTTTATTATTTCTTTCCTCCGCTTCATTCTCTTTTTATTCTTGTTGAATTGAAGTGTCCAGAAATGGTTTCCAAATTCTTTTTCTTCCGGTGTTGAATTTTTGTTTATCCCGAAGGGTGTACGGGTGAGTTCGGGGTGCAGAGGACGAAGTTGAAACTTTGGGCTGCTAGGCCAGGACCGCACATGCGGGACCCTAGGCCGCACGTGCGGAATTGTACCGCACGAGCAGTGGGAGGGGCTGCACAAGTGGCTAAGCTTGACACCCAAAAATTGGCTACTGTCTAAGAGCGCACGAGCAGAGAAAATGGCCGCACGAGCGGCCAACTGGGCAGTCCAAAACTCTGTTTTTTGTATCATTTTGATCCAAATATATCTCTCATTATACTCATCTCCCTCTCACTCTAAAACATATATTTCTCCTCATTCTCTCTAGAAAACACCTCAAACATCTAAAACTCTTTGATTTTGCTTATCTTGGGTCAAGAACATCATCATTCCTCTCAAGATCTTGAAGATCTAAGGTTGGGGCTTCACTTGGGTGATGGAAATCCGAGATTCTCTCTCACTCTAGGAGCTAGGGTTTCACCTTTTCTTCATCAAACATTGAGGTAGGGATATTCTTGAGTTATATATACATGTTTTGCAAGTTAAATGTTGATTTTGTGTTTCTATTGAATTTGTTTTGAGAGTTTTGGTTTTGGTTTAAAGATGATGAGATTTCTCAAATGAGGGTTTAAATGTTTAAATGTTTCTAAGTTGATCCTTGTGATTTCTTATTTATTGTTTAAAAAGGATGATTTTGATGATGTTTTCATCATAAAGTGAAGAAATGTTGAGTTTTTGATAAAAACCCTAGAAATTTGGGGATTTTACAAAATAATGAAAATGACTTTGAAATTATTTACTTTCTTGTGTTAAGAGGATGTATGAGAGTAAGTTCCACCAAATGTTTATCATAATAACAACATACTTGACATATGGGATATAAGATGGTATTTCAGCATTGTTGCTAACACTTGAACTTGTACTGAGGTAAGATGATAATTGTTGAGCACCATGGGTAATGAAAATTGAAATCTTGAAGGATGATGTTTGAAAATTTCATATAATCTTGTAATGGTGTAAGACGGTAAGTTGTTGAGTGTCATTGATGATGTGAAAGGCTTAATTATAATGTAATAGGGAAATGAAATGAGAGATGATATGTTGGCCATGTTGAAAGGTTTGGTCATGATGGGTTGGTGTTGAGAACTTGTGGTGATGTGTTGAAGACACATGATTATTTGCGCAATGAGAAACGTATTTGTGCAAGTGGAAAGTTATTTGTTTATTATTGTTGTTGAGACATTTTGGAAATAGAGAAATGTTATGAGATATTAATTATTGCATCTCATTTCCATTTGAGTTTATATCATCAATGTGCATGAAGTGAAGTATTACCATTGTTGCATTCTGATCATGTTTACTTGAGAAAGATTATACTACCATGAGAACTAATGGAAATGTGTATGGGGTAAATACGTTGGTAAATCCAAATAGGAGATGTAGATGAATTTGATAAGTTAGCCTGAGTGTCCGGGGTAAAAGACTTGAAAGCCGCGCGGATAGGTGTCGAGCCTTCCGGTTAGCACCGGTAAAAATGACAGTTTGGTAGTGCTCGTAGAGACTACTTGCAGAAACTAGCCTAGGGATTACCAGTGTTGTATTTACCGCCCCCATTGAATTAATTTTGGAAGTTTGAAATTGATGAGACTACAAGCTAATATTGAGAACATGGTGATTTTGAGAAAGTGCATTGAAATGAATATTTTCCTCATTTATCAACTTTGGCATGGCATTGCATTTACGTTTATTTTATGTTGAGGATAATGCATAACTGTCTATACTTTGTGAGAATTCTCTTTTGGGCTTTATGCTCACCCCTATAGGATTTGGTGCAGGTAAAGATGTGGTGATCCCGCCGAGTTAATGGGGTGGACGTGATTGTGAAGAGTATTTTACTCTTGTATTTTGGTGTAAAATTTTATAAAGCCAAGGGGTAATGTGTATAGGTCCGAGAGACCATTTTGTGTAACCGGGCTATTGCCTTGGAACTTGTAAGCCCTTGAGGGCCTTATTCGTTATGATTTAATGATTTCTCTTCCATGTTATTAACTCATGTACTAGTGTATAAATAAATGTATAATGGCCTGTGAGAATACTTTGGTAAACATTTGAAACTATGTAAATGATTTTGGTTTATATCTCATTTTGGAAATGGGTTGACGTAATAGTTAAGTGGGATTATTTCGGGGCGTCACATCTATAAACAAACCATTTATTAGTAGACAAGTCAATGACAGGGTATATGCTAAGAAGTAAGAACGCGAACACGAGACACAGTGATTTCAAAAAAATAAAGATATGGACACGACGAGGACATGACAATAAAAATTAATTATATATATATATGTAGATTAATATTACATCCACAAACAATTAAAATTAACAAAAACTAACACTAACTCAAAATAATAAAAAAATTCACTCTTTTTTTGTGATAAATTGAGTTTATTGCTCATAGCATTAAGATGACGCAAAAAATACAAAAAGAGTCTCGAAAAGGGGAAAGACCGCATAACCAATCAAATCATTCAAGAAATCAAAAAAACAAACAAATCCAGATCCACCCTTCCTGTAACCCAACTATACAAAACTACAAAAACCTATTCTCTAACCACAAGATATACCGAGCCACCCCCTGAAAAATATGGCGATTTTGTTCCAACCAAACCAGCCAAATTAAGCACAATGGGGCCATGGTCCAAGCCCTCCAGAGGACCGCCATCACCCCCCTTTGCTAAACCCAAGCGATTCCAAAAGTAGAGAAGATGAGCACCCATAAACGATAAGCCACAAGACAATGGATAAGCAAGTGATTCACAGACTTTGCATTAGCATAACATATATAGCACCAGTTTACTAGAATATAATTATAGCGAACCAAATTATCAATAGTTAGAATCCGATCAAAAGCTGTCATCCACTTAAAAAACGCTACCTTAGATGAACACCTGTAACCTAAACACGATACCAAGGAAACTCCGTTTCCACACCACTAGACAAAGCTTGGTAGAATGACAAAATCGAGAAAACACCTTTTGTACCTGACCCCCCCTCCCATACCAAGACATCCTCCATCATTCCCCCAAATCTGCACCCTATATACAAGAAACTTAGTAAATCCACCAGCTGCCTAACCTCCCAATCATGAACCTACTGGCGCAATATAACATCCCAAACCATCGTACCTCCAACCCCATCTAGGTAAGATGCCACCACAGCCCTATGTTACCAAAAAACGCTAATACCTTAGCGAATTACGTATTGATATACACGTTCACTTCTGTTCCAAAACAGTAAATTTAGTGATCCGAAACGATCCCATAAATTTTACCAATATATTTCCTTAAATGTTACGTTAGGAGGAAAAAAATCAAACATAATGAACTACAATCTAAGGTGGCTTAAGTTTTTACAAGACAAAAACATAAAAAAAAAAAAAAAAAATGAGTCATAATGCTCATAGAAATGTTTTGCTACATGAAATAATAATAATAATAATAATAATAATAATAATAATAATAATAATAATAATAACAACTACGTTTATTGGATACCTAATAGTTAAAAGAAAATTACTCTAGAGTAACTTAAATTCTTAAGCGCGATATATACAAATCTATCCCTATTGTATCACATTTTAGAGCATGTTCCCGTTTCCATTCCATGTATCAGAACAATCCACATTCCAGGTAACATAGCCATACCCTCCTGATCAATGGCAATATAAAAAATCAATGGAAAATGAGACCGCAAAAAAACCTCACCATACCATCGACATCTATTAATTATTTAAATTTAAGTGAAAAGTAAAAATCATTCAACATCCAACATGCATAAAAAGAACTAAGAAAAGGAGATAAAAAAACTAGTTGGGGTGTTCCTTGAAAAAAAAAGTAATTAAATAAAGGGACACACGAGTCCCCTCTGTGTCCCCGTCTCCGACACCGCTACAACACATATTTTGGAGTATTGGTGCTTCATAGGGTATATGTTTTTAAGCCAATTAGATTCATGTATTTGATTATTTATTTATTGGAATAAATTTTATGTTCATGTTTTATTATTTGAATATTTTTATCTAAAAAGTAGAGACATAAGACACGGACACGACATAGATACGCCGACACGACAATTTTTCAAAATTTCAAGACACGACATGTTGGGAGATACATGAAAAAACAATATTTTCATATATCTATGTCGTATATATTAAAATATTCATGAATTTAGAAAATACTAAATCAATATTGTGCTTTATTTTTTTTAATTTTTTTTTTATTGAATATGATTTATTTACAATAAACTCTTTCTTTATTTCTTTTCTTGCAATTGGTTTGCAATATAGTTTTTTCCACATCATGCTTTGACATGATGGGCTTGATTTTTAAACCTGCTTGATGTAGGCCAAGCAGAAAGCCATGCACAATGAATTGGGTCTGTGGCAATTTAGAATGAAACACCCACAAAGCCCATAACAATGTACAACAGACCAACAAAAAGAGAGCCTACCCCATTAAGTGGGAAAAAAAATAAATTAAGTGTGACTTCTTCTCTCATCTCTTTCTCTGTGAATCACAGATCTAGAGTTCCTACAAGTAGCATAAACAAAATCTGTGATTTTTTTATTTTATTTTTAGCCATCATCGTGTTTGAGAAGTGTTCAGAGAGTGTTGGAGGTGTGTCCAGAAGTGAACAAAAGTGGGACACAAGAGAGGGCATGCCTGACGTGTTTGTCGCGTATTCGAACTTGTCCGTGTCCTAGACGTGTTGGACACTAATACGTTAGGCTAGATGGAGTGCATCTGCTTTATAGGTTTTTCATATATAATGGACGTGATTCATGAGATGAATGTTTTAACCTCATGGTTATATTAAATGTGCTTTATATAGGTAAAGGAGTTTCATTGAGATCTCCCAAGTTTTGTAACTTGGAAATTTCACAGTTGTTAATAGAATTAGGGTCTGTATTAGGTCAACAACAACATACTTAACTTTTATATGAGTGGTTGGGCTTGTCCAACTAGAATATGACATTTTGAGAATATGTTAATTCAAAGGCTGAATTTGTGGTTCATTCGAGTAATGTGGTGCGGGAAATACTAATTTAAAGGATGTGTTACATGATGTTTATCATGGAATTCCTAGAACACATCATTTCTTTTCTATCTCGGTTTTTGCTATTTACTTCCAATGTTCCTTTTTTTGTTGGTAATATATTTCTTTTTTATAATTAATTATCTCTAAATGTTAATAATCCAGCCATTGATTTGGAAAATCCAGTTATTGATGTCACTCCATCTCCCCTCACTGGTTATACATCATTTTCTCATGGTTCCAAAGTTGTATTGTGTGAACGCATTTGAGTTGTTGGTCAGTCAAGATTGGAACTGGGGAGTTATGCTAGTGTGTATCAGGTTAAATTGGTCCCATCTGCAGTAATTCTTGAGAAACTGCACAACAAAATTCAGATTTGTTTTCACCAGTAAGTGAAATGTCCTTGAATTTTGACTCTTTTACTCCCACGCTCTTTCTCTCCCTGACTCTACTTTACATGGACTCGGGTACAAGTGTGGGGTGCAGGTATGTATTTAGGGGTTGGACTCCGCAAACCTCTAAATGAGGGATATGGAGTACGTGGATACGACTAAACATGGATGTGTCAAAAAACTACTATGTATTTTTCTGATAAAGTTACAACAATTTATGGCTTAGAATGATTACATATTTTTATGATGATGCTACACATTTGTAGTTAAAAAATATTGAATAAAAATTATATGTAACGTTATTAAATTTTTATTTTTATTTTCCATGGATAGAAGTTAAATTCCAACTCCTTAATTAGTGTTAGTCCCGAAACATGAGAAGCTCATGTAAGACCATCTCCAATGTTGTATCTAATATTTCATCAAATTTAAATTTGACAAAAAATGACAACTGTTTAACCTCCAACCCTTTCATCAAACTTATATCAAATAAGGGATGAACCAAAACTTTCATCAAATGAAGGGAGGCTTTCATCTTTCATCAAATTTAAATTGTTACCATTCGGCTGGACATCCTTCTGGATGTCCACCCAAGAGCAACTTTGACAGCTTTTTTTGTTCATGTCCGGATGACTTTTAGTCCGGATGTCCTCCCAAACAATTGGTGATGGAAAAAATTTGATGAAAATTATAGGATGTGTTTGGTTTGTGTTTTGAGATAAATTTTCAGAATTTTTTTTGAGGAGAGTTTAGAAATTTTTTTGCTTTGTTTGGTTGTATATTTTGAAAATAGTTTGGAAGTTTAGGATGATTTGATATTTTGTTGTAGTTGAGTAGATGTGTGTAAGAGAAAAAGTGATTGATTGATGTGTAATAGAGAAAAGTAATTTTGAATTTTTTTGAGAAAATTTGTAACCAAACATGCTTTTGGAAATTTTCTTCCAAAAACATGTTTCAAAACACAAACCAAACACACAAATAGTTCTAGTATTAGAGTGAACGGTATTAAATAAAACTTTTCATCAAATTTTATTAAAATTTAATGAAATTTTTGATTTATCGATGCTCTAAAAGCCAGCCAACCCAATAACCTTAGAATTTTTAGGGTAAATTACACTGACATCCTCTGATATTTATATTTATTACAGTTTTCTTCACGTTTGGGAAATTACACCAACCTCCCTGTTAATTTAATTTTATGTATGATGATCATTACGGTAAAGGGGAACTGTTATGAAACTTTAAATCTCAGGGGACAATCTGTAATGAAATTTTAAATATCAGGGAAGAGATGTAATTTCTAAAAGGTGAGAAAAAATTATAATAAACATAAACCTCAAGGGTGTCAATGTAATTTACCCTAAATTTTATTATAAGCCCCATTTTATTAACAGACCAAAGTGTATCCTAAACCCAAATTCACCAAACCCCATCAGCCATCAAACGAAGTTGAGTACAGAATATGGAGATGACGAATGACGACGATGACGATGAGGTCGTGAGCCATGTTTCTCTCTCTCACTCTCTCTCTCTCTCTCTCATTCCTCCTGTGTCCTAGCCGTGTTCAGTACCCATTTTGTGTCGTGTTGACACAGGTACAAGATGGTTTAATTTATCTCCTGGTGCTTAGGTTTAATTTATCTCTGTCTGTCTCCGTCCATCTTTTGATGTTTGTCTTTGGCTTTTGTGGTTTGTGCAGAGTTTCAAAGATGGCGTCTCTTTTGTCTTGCTTTTGGTTTTGTTTTATTACCGTTGGCACTAGTGGTCAGCAGTTGGGTTCCCTTCTATTATAGCAGTTCAATGGCTATTGGAGTTTTTCTTGTCATTATTATCCTTCTTTTTCAGGTATTTGGATTTGATGTGCATTGTTTAGTAGTGTTTTTTTTTAAGAAAAAATAAATAAAATCTGTTGCCTTTTATTTTGCTTTGTATTCACACATGGTGCTACTTATTCTTCGTAAGGTTTCAATTTCAATCACATAACAAAAATCAAAGTTGTTGGCCTGTTTAGTTGTGCAGAAATCTTGAAATGTTTTCAACATGAAATCTTTGCAACCTTTGACAAAAATCTGGTTGTATAAAATATAGGCATTCACTGGTAATATTGGCGATATCATCCATAACAACCAAAAATCTCATAACCTGTGTGGATTTTATATTTTCATGGTCTCTCCAAAAGAGAAGAAATGATAAGAAATAAAAATAGGGCATAGAGTTTTGTCCTTCTCTAGCTTTAGAATAAAATGATGAAGAGGATGGAAAAGTCTTGTCTCTGTATTGCATAATTTAGAGTGGCACTTCTTGAAGATACAATTATTAATAGTTGTTTAACGTTGACCAATTAATGTTCCTGTAAAGAGTGATCTGATCTGGGTCCATGGTGTCAAAAAGAAGAGGAAGGTCAAGAAGAGTGGCAAAGGATGGGAATTATCAAAAAAAAAAAAAAAAAAGAAAAAAGAAAAAAAGAAGTGACATAGGATGGGGCGGTGATAAATTACATGATTGCTTCTGACTTAATCAAGGATATGGATTGGAATAGAGTGGATAGGAGAGAACAAATTCGTGTACCTGAAGCCAGTTAATTGGGGCTAAGTGATGTAGAACAACCGGAAAGGAAGAATAGTAATACTGAAGAAAGAGAATAAACCACACAGAAAACAAAACAAACCCTAAAATACTCAAATACAACTCTCAACTTTCAATACTTATTCAACGCTGAATAATCCTCCTACATAAAGGCCTAGTTACCCTTCTTATGAGAGGAAAACTTAGTATTACGACTTGTGTTATAGCGATCCCGGGTTTTACCCCTTGTTGTACAGTGATCCGGACTTGGTTCCGTGGATGTTAGTAGTTGTATAAATCTTATTTACATCCTTTCGTACTTCGTATTTGAGTTATAGGATGTAATGGGCAGGTTTGTTACAGGTTGGTTGTGTTTGGGAACAAAAGGTTGCTGCCCAGAATTTTGGTCCTTCGCTCGAGCGAGCAGTTTATCGCTCGAGTGAGCTTTTTGTTTTGGTCCTTCGCTCGAGCCAGGGTTCCTTCACTCGAGCGAGAGTTGAGTTTTTGTGTCTAGTGGATCGAGCCAGAGTGGCTTCACTCGAGCGAGCGATTGCGTCTGGTTCTGGACCTGAGAGTTACATTTCTTGGCTCGAGCGAACTGGTTTGTTCTTTGCTCGAGCGAGCAGTCCGTCGCTCGAGCGTGCGTCTGGTTGCAGACCTGAGGGTTTGAATTGTTGGCTCGAGCGAGAGGTCCTTCGCTCGAGCAAGCTGGTTTGTTCTTGGCTCGAGCGAGACTTTCCTGGCTCGAGCGAGAGTTTTATGTATCTGGTCGCTCGAGCGACCAAGTCTTCGCTTGAGCGAGCCTGTTATATATCAGTAGGCAGCAGCGGGTTAAAACATCACTTTTTCATTTCCCTTCTTTTTGAAACCCTAGATCCGAGACCCTCTCTCTCTAAACTTGCCTTCTCTCTAGATTTTCATCTCCTTTTAGTGTGAATCTACCCTAAGTTCTTTGTTAAAAAGGTAGAGGGTGTTGAGAGCTTTGTTTTAATCTGAAAATATTGGGATTTGGAGCACGTTCGATTTTGGCCTTCATCTCCATTTGAGCTCAAACTTCGAGGTAGGGATATCCTACTCCTCTTTATGAGCTTTGTCTTTAAATTTTAGCATTTTGATATGTTGGTGGTTGTTGGGTAATTTTGAGAAAAGTTTGGGCATTTGTGTAATTTTACAAAAGTTGGGGGTTTTGTTTATATAAACCTATATGCATGTTTGGCATAGAGAAATGAGATTAATATTGGATTATTAATGAAAGTGGAACCTTAGGGTTGTTATGTAAGTTATGGGAAAATGCCCTAATTACATTGATGAATTAATTGGTATAATTAATTGTGAGAAATGAGGAATTGAATTGAAAATGTTGAAATGGGAAATGTATGGGATTAAAGGGTGTAGTTGGATAATTTATCACTCACCTAAGTTGGAATGTTGATTATATATCCATTTGATGCATTTTTTTTTTCTGTTTAGAAATAACTACTTTGGGCTATCGGTGGAGGATAGTCTTGATTGTTGTAGACAATGCATGATGATTAGGCAAACTAAAACTAATCGATTGAGTATGCTATGGAACTTAGCGGTTGGAATAATACATTAACTTTATGTATTGGTTGACTGTGTATATGATCTATGTTTATATACATTGTGTTGTGTGGGAGGAGATAAAGGATGTACTCTACGGTTTAGGGGAAGATGGGGGATGGACCTCTAAACTGGATTTTGTGTGACATTGATACAACATTACAATGTGTATCAAGTGTTGATTATGGAAGTGTTTGAATTGATTTGATATAGCACTAAAATGTATATCGTTATCAATTGTGAAGTGTAGAAGTGTTTCTATGTTATATTGATACAGTACTAAAATGTGTGTCATTCGGGAAGTATGGAAGTGGTTTGTGTGGTATTGATACAGCATTAAAATGTGTATCTATCATGAATTTCGAAAGGGTTTTTAAAAGATGAGTTAAAACCTCATTAAGTTATTTGGCCAGGTTCTGAGCCGTGTTTTCAAACTCTAAGTTGAAAAAGAATTAGAAATGAAGTGTAACATGGACATGTTGTCATGGAACTGAAATGTGATATGAGACTAGATGTATTAAGTGTTGACCATCTATCAATTGCTAATCTTTTAGTCATTGTTTATAGTTGGTTTAGTGTATTTCTACTGGGCTGTGGCTCACCCTATACGGGACATCATTTTCAGGTACATGTAGCATGCCACCTCCAAGGACATAGCTTAGGAGGCTAGAGGCAGACAGCCTTTTGTTGTTTTGTTATCTTTTGATGTAATACATGTAAATTCAAGCCAAGGGCTTAATGTGTATTTGAGTTAGTACTCTCTTTTTGTAACCAAGTGTTAACTTGGAAAGCTGTAAGCCCGTAGGGCATTTGCTTTTGTTGTTAACATGTATTTTATTTTATTTTTTTTGTAATGAACTACTCTGATGAATAGAATGAGGTTTATCTTTTATATCAATGCATGTCTATATTCATGGGTTTAATGTTATTATTTTGAGGGCGTTACAACTTGGTATCTTTTATATTAATGCATGTCTATATTTATGGGTTTTGTGGACCATCTATCGAATGCTGTTATTTTAGTTATTTTTTATAGTTGGTTTAGTATATTTCTACTGGGCTGTGGCTCACCCTATATGGGACATCATTTTCCGGTACAGGTAGCATGCCACCTCCAAGGACATAGCTTGGGAGGCTAGAGGCAGACAGACTTTTTGATGTTTTGTTTTCCCGTGATATATTACATGTAAATTCAAGCCAAGGGCTTAATATGTATATGAGTTAGTACTCATTTCTTGTAACTAAGTGTTGGCTTGGAAAGTTGTAAGCCCATAGGGTATTTACTTTTGTTGTCGACATGTAATACTGTTGTAAGGACTACTCTGATAAATAGAAAGATGTTTACTTTTCTTATATTGTTGCATGTCAAGAATGATGAGTTTTATGTATTATTTTGAGGGCATTGTAGTCATAGAAAATTTGGAACTTAATTGGAAGCATCAAAAATTAGAATTTTTGTGCTATGTGTCTTTCAGTATTTAAAAACCTTATCCCACAAGCTTTGATTTTTCAGTAGCTTTCATAAAAGTTTTCATAGAAAGTATTCTCAAATATGAGTTTTAATTTTTACTTTCAGGGGAATTTGTTTTTTTGCTGGAGATGCTTTGGGCAAATTTCTTTTTTGCCTGCCTATTTGAGTTGTTTATAGTTTTTTGTATTCTAGTAGTATGTTTTAGGCTGTTTGGTTCAACTTTTGCTCATGTTTGGTACAATTTTTGCTTTTTTGTTAGGCAGAAATAACATAAATAAGTTGAAAAAAAAAAAGAAGTAGATTTCCAAAATTTGGGTGACTTCTATTTTGAGATTATCAATTTTTAATTTACAATAAATTGTACACTATTATTATTATTATTATTATTATTATTATTATTATTATTATTATTATTATTATTATTATTATTAGTAGTAGTAGTAGTAGTAGTAGTAGTAGTAGTAGTAGTAGTAGTATTTTGATTAGGCCAAATAAGAATCTTTAGTGACCCTAATTACAAGTCTTTTTATGTGGGAAAAAAATGGATTGTTGAAAAGTTTTAGATGGATTTTTGTAAGCGAAATTAAATTATGTGGAAAAAGAAATTTAGAGTCGTAGAAAATTTGGAACTTAATTGGAAGCATCAAAAATTAGAATTTTTGTGATGTGTGTCTTTCAGTATTTAAAAAACCTACCCCACATGCTTTGATTTTTCAGTAGCTTTCATAAAAGTTTACATAGAAAGTCTTCTCAAATATGAGTTTTAATTTTTATTTTTTGGGGAATTTGTTTTTTTTGCTGAAGATGCTTTGGGTAAATTTCTTTTTTGCCCGCCTATTTGAGTTGTTTATAGTTTTTTGTATTCTACTAGTATGTGTCAGACTCTTTGGTACAACTTTGGCTTATGTCTGGTACAATTTTTCCCTTTTTATTAGGTCAAAATAACTTAAATAAGTTGAAAAAAAAAAAAGTAGATTTCTAAATGTTGGGTGAGTTCTATTTTGAGATTATCAATTTTTGACTTTTATTTTGAGATTATCAATTTTTCATTTACAATAAATTGTACACTTTTACTATTATTAGTATTATTATTATTATTTTGATTAGGCCAAACAAGAATCTTTAGTGACCCTAATTACGAGTCTTTTTAGGTGGAAAAAAAATGGATTGTTGAAAAGTTTTAGATGGATTTTTGTAAGCGAAATTAAATTATGTGGAAAAAGAAATGCATGACTTTTTAGAGTCATAGAAAATTTGGAACTTAATTGAAAGCATAAAAAATTAGAATTTTTGTGATGTGTGTCTTTCAGTATTTAAAAAATCTACCCCACATGCTTTGATTTTTCCGTAGTTTTCACAAAAGTTTGCATCGAAAGTCTTCTCAAATATGAGTTTTAATTTGTACTTTTAGGGAAATTTGTTTTTTTGCTGAAGATGCTTTGGGTAAATTTCTTTTTTGCCCGCCTATTTGAGTTGTTTATAGTTTTTTTGTATTCTAGCAGTATGTGTCAGACTATTTGGTACAATTTTTGCTTATGTTTGTTACAATTTTTGCTTTTTTATTAGGTCGAAATAACTTAAATAAGTTGAAAAAAAAAAAAAAAAAGTAGATTTCTAAAAGTTGGGTGACTTCTATTTTGAGATTATCAATTTTTAATTTACAATAAATTGTTCACTATTATTATTATTATTATTATTATTATTATTATTATTATTATTAGGCCAAATAAGCATCTTTAGTGACCCTAATTACAAGTCTTTTTACGTGGAAAAAAATGGATTGTTGAAAAGTTTTAGATGGATTTTTATAAGTGAAATTAAATTATGTGGAAAAAGAAATGCATGACTTTTTAGAGTCATAGAAAATTTGGAACTTAATTGGAAGCATCAAAAATTAGAATTTTTATAATGTGTGTCTTTCAGTATTTAAAAAACCTGCCCCACATTCTTTGATTTTTCAGTAGCTTTCATAAAAGTTTGCATAGAGAAAGTCTTCTCAAATATGTGTTTTAATTTTTAATTTTAGGGGAATTTGTGTTTTTTTGCTGAAGATGCTTTGGGTAAATTTCTTTTTTTGCCTGCCTATTTGAGTTGTTTATAGTTTTTTGTATTCTGCTAGCATGTGTCAGACTGTTTGGTACTGCTTACGTTTGGTACAATTTTTGTTTTTTTATTAGGTAGAAATAACTTAAATAAGTTGAAAAAAAAAAGTAGACTTCTAAAAGTTGGGTGACTTCTATTTTGAGATTATCAATTTTTAATTTACAATAAATTGTACACTATTATTATTATTATTATTATTATTATTATTATTATTATTATTATTATTAGTTGTAGTAGTAGTTGTATTATTATTATTTTGATTAGCCCAAATAAGTATCTTTAGTGACCCTAATTACAAGTCTTTTTATGTGGAAAAAAAATGGATTGTTGAATAGTTTTAGATGGATTTTTGTAAGCAAAATTAAATTATGTGGAAAAAGAAATGCATGACTTTTTAGAGTCATAGAAAATTTAGAACTTAATTGGAAGCATCAAAAATCAGAATTTTTGTGATGTGTGTCTTTCAGTATTTAAAAAGCCTGCCCCACATGCTTTGATTTTTCAGTAGCTTTCATAAAAGTTTGCATATAAAGTCTTCTCAAATATGAGTTTTAATTTTTACTTTTAGGGGAATTTGTTTTTTTGCTGAAGATGCTTTGGGTAAATTTCTTTTTTGCCCACCTATTTGAGTTGTTTATAGTTTTTTGTATTCTAGCAGTATGTGTCAGACTGTTTGGTATAACTTTTGCTTATGTTTTGTAACGCCCAAAATAATCCAACATAAATTAAGTAGATCAATTGTGACGCCCCCAAAATAATACAATAAAGATAACTCATATGCGGAATAAATATGAGAAATAACATACATTCATACATCAGAGTTTACTGTTTAAAAAACAATTAAATGCCATATAGGCTTACATCTTCCAAGTCATTGCTTGGTTACACAAATTGAGTCTCGCTCATTACATCTTAAGCCCTTGGTTTTATAAATACCAACAAACACACACAATACATAATTAAGAAGCTTTTGCTTCCCGAAAGTCCATCCACGCTATTGCCTTGGAGGTAACATCTCATTTGTACTTGAAAAATGATATTCCTTTATAGGGTGAGCCAACAGCCCAGTAGAGATAATCTAACACAATTTATGAAGTTTAGCAAAGGTATAATTACTACGTATATAAACAATACCGATATGGAAGCATCCACAAGGCCTATATATCCATATGTCCCTACAGCCAATCTTATTCCATTTTCCCTCAATTCGTTTCCAGTTCATATATATATACCACTCAATTCGTGAGTTAAATTCATTATCCTTTAACAACCAAAATGAGACTACAACTCAATGGTTTTCCAATTATGCAAACATACACATAAATACTTTAAACTTTCCATTTTACGGATATTTCGTGCTAGGGAACCGGCACCCATTTATATAATAGATTTCGGGTCTTTCACGCAGGACACTCAGGCCAGCTTTTTTCAACTGGAGTCCATCCCCTTTCTCCTTCCCAAATAAATATACATATGCAATGCATTTATAAACATAATCATATATGGAGTACATCCCCTTTTTCCTCCCAATAAACATACATATACAAGGTATTTATAACATGGTCATATATGGAGTACATCCCCTTTCTCCTCACAATAAACCTACATATACAATGTATTTATAACATAGTCATATTCAATGACACCAACAATAGATTAGCATTAAATCGCCTAATCCTCATACAATTTCCGCAATACTCATAACTATCCTCCACCGATAGCCCAATACAATTATTTCCAAGATATATTCAATATCGGATTTCATAGTTTATTCAAAACTTCTATAGGTGAGATAATACGTATCCAATATCACCATTTATATCAAAGATCATCCAATTTAAGATATTCAATGTTAATTTCAATTATTTAAAATAATCATTTTATCAAGTTAGGGCAAGATCCCCCTTTTTCCAATATTGACCCAAATACCTAAAATCAACTATTTTGGTACACCAAGATCTTATATTCAAACCCCATACTCATTTATCTCTTATACATCAAAAACCCCTCTTTTCATTTCACACCCAAATCTTAGATTTGCCCAAACCACAACCAAATCTTATCATCTATACACAATAGCAAATAACTAAGCTAAAACCATATTAGAGTGTAGAAAATCCCCACCTCAAGTATTGAAGAAGAATAGAGATGAAACCCCAAAATTTACGATGTCGAAACTCGATCTCCACCGTACACAACGAAGCTCTCGAGAAGTTATACAATTTTGGTGAAGAACTTAGGTCTAAAACCTAATGGATTTGAAGAAATCAAAGAGAGCAGATGGTTTCTAGAGAGAGAGGGTCTAGATCTGGATCTTGGAGACTTTTAGAGAGAGAGAGGATTACAAAAAGTGATTTGAAATGTCACTTTCGCGAGCTGATAAAACGCAGTCTGCTCGAGCGTAAGACACAAACTCCCGCTCAAGCGTGAAACCCTGCGCTCGAGCATGAAATACACTCTCCCAGTATTTTTTTGCAAACACAGTCCCCGCTCGAGCGCCCGAATTCCCGCTTGAGTGTGGAACAAAATTTGTGAAGTCCGCTCGAGCGCATAAACGGCCGCTTGAGCGTACAAGCAATTTTGAATGCGTTTTTCCTTTTTGCTTCGAGGCGCTACTGGACCCAAGGGCGTTGCCTTGGACCTCATGACCGGCGACACCCTCTACCTCGATCCCCAAGGTGGCAAAATATGAAAGAAGAATCGAAACCGGGATCACTATAACCTCCCCACCTTAGGAAATTTCGTCCCCGAAATTACAAATCAGGCTCTAAATCATAATTGAACTATTCTCAACCATGTTATTCCCACAAGTTCAACACCATGACCCATTCTCTGGTCATCTATTCACACCGACTCGATCCACAAGTCCCAAATTAAAATGAAATTTTCAATCTTCCCAAAACATTTACAATGTTTAACCAAAGTCCAAATTTTCAAAAATCGTACATAGCATATACAATGCTTCCGAAAATGATACAACATCATCAATATTCCAAATTCTCAAAACATAAACAATGTTGATATTGAATCCATGTTCTTCCCAAACAACCATAACATATACAATGTTTTCATAAGTTAAAACATATACAATGCTTAGACTTTTCATTAATACAATAAATTCTCAATACATGCTCATGCATCAACAAACAAATCCGGATATTTCTCTCGGATTTCTAATTCATGTTCCAAAGTCGCTTTCTCGACTCCGTGATGTTTCCATAATACTTTTACCAAGGGAATTGTCTTTCCTCGCAAAACTTGATCCCGTCTATCCAAGACTTCCACTGGTCTCTCCTCATACGAGGCATCCTCATCTACCTCTAAGTCGGTCCAATCCAATAGGTGTGATGGATCCGGCTCATATTTCCGAAGCATACAAATATGAAACACGTCATGAACCCCAGAAATTTGTGGCGATAACGCCAAACGGTAAGCAACCTCTCCAATTCGCTCAAGGATCTCAAAAGGGCCAATAAATCGAGGGGACAACTTCCCACTCTTCCCAAATCTCATCAAACCCCGTCTAGGTGATATCTTTAAAAAGACATGATCTCTCACCTCAAAAGACAAAGGTCTCCTCTCACGGTCGACATAACTCTTCTGGCGACTCTTGGCCATAGCTAGCCTCTTACGAATAAGTGCAACTTTCTCCGTTGTTTCTCGAACCAACTCTAGACCTAACAAAGGTGCATTACCTACCTCGGCCCAACATATAGGGGATCTACACAGTCGACCATACAAGGCCTCAAACGGTGCCATGCCAATACCTGATTGGAAACTATATTATAGGCCAACTCCACTAATGGCAAATGTCTCTCCCATGAACCTTTAAAATCAAGGACACAACCTCCAAGCATATCCTCAAGGATTTGAATAGTACGTTCGGACTACCCATCAGTCTGAGGATGATACGCAGTACTAAAAGTCAATCTAGTGCCCAAGGCACTCTGCAAACTCTGCCACAACCGAGCAGTGAAACATGGATCTCTATCCGAAACAATCGTCATAGGGACCCCATGCAACCTCACTATGTCCCTAATATACAGGTTGGCAAGATAATCTACTGAGTCACTTACGCGCATGGGAATAAAATGCACTGACTTAGTCAATCGGTCAACGACCACCCAAATGGCATCACTACCCCGTTGAGTCCTCGGAAGACCCACAACAAAATCCATCGTGATATGCTCCCACTTCCACTCAACTATAGGCAAGGGTTGCAACAAACCCGTAGGCCTTTAATGCTTGGCCTTCACTTGTTGACAAGTAAGGCACTTTGATACAAATACAGCCACATCCTTTTTCATACCTCTCCACCAAAATTGCGGACTAAGGTCATGATACATCTTTATGCCTCCTAGATGCACCGCAAGGCGCGAATGATGAAACTCTTAGAGTACTTCCTCTCAGCAAGACTCCAGTACAAACAAACGGTCACGGTATCTCACACTTAGGTCGGAATACACAGTCAAACCTCTTTCTACTTTCCCATTGGAAATCTTCTCTCGGAACGATTCCACCTCAAGGTCACCCTTTTGCGCTTCCAACACCCGATTCACAAGTGTAGGTTGTGCAACTACTGAAAACAAAGTCGCAGACTCAACAGACTCGTCCAGATGCAAGTCAAACTCATTAAGAGTACCCAACATTTCCCATTCTCGAATGGCGATAGAAGCTACACTGTTAACTGGCTTTCTACTCAAGGCATCGGCCACAACATTGGCCTTCCTAGGATGATAATGCAACTCAAAATCCTAATCCTCTATGAATTCCATCCATCTCCTCTACCTCAAATTCAAGTCTTTCTGTGTAAACAGATATTTCAGACTCTTGGGATCAGAGAACACCTCAAATTTCTCACCATATAGGTAGTGCCTTCAAATCTTCAAGGCGAAAATCACTGCTGCTAACTCTAGGTCATGGGTAGGATAATTTCTCTCATGTATTTTCAACTGCCGTGAGCCATAGGCTACTACTTTACTCTATTGTATCAATACACAACCTAAACCTTCCCGTGAAGCATCACAATATACTGAATAACCCAAACCCCTCTCCAGTATAATTAATACTGGAGCAGTGGTGAGTCTAATCTTAAGCTCTTGGAACGACTTTTCACAAGTCTCACTCCACACAAACTTGATTTCCTTTCTAGTCAACTTAGTCAAAAGTGAAGCTAGTCTAGAGAAATCCTTCACAAACCGACGGTAATACCCGGCCAACCCTAAGAAACTACGAATCTCGAAAGCATTCTTAGGTTGTGTCCAATCTTGAACTGTCTCTATCTTGGATGAATTTACAGTCACCCTTTCCCTTGACACTGCATGCCCTAAGAATTTAACCTCTTCCAGCCAAAGGTCACATGTCCCAAACTTAGCATACATCTTATGGGCTCTAAGTAACTCAAGTACTACCCGTAAATGTTCCTCATGTTCCTCCTCAGAAGGTGAATAAATCAAAATTTCGTCCACAAAGACAACCACAAAATGATCTAAGAATTCACGGAAAATCTGACTCATTAAATCCATAAACACAGCTGGAGCATTACTTATCCCAAAAGGCATCACCAGAAACTCATAATGGCTATACCGCGTATGGAATGTCGTCTTCGGGATATCCTCCTCCCTTACCCTCAATTGATGATAACCCGATCTCAGGTTTGTCTTAGAGAAACAACGAGACCCCTTCAACTGATCAAACAGATCATCTATACGAGACATCGGGTACTTATTCTTAACCGTAACCCGGTTCAACTTTCTGTAATCAATACAAAGCCATAATGCTCCATCTTTCTTTTTAGCAAAGAGAGTCGGCGCTCCCCAAGGTGAATTACTATGGTGAATAAAACCCTTATCTAACAATTCCTGGAGTTGAATCTTCAACTCACTCAATTCAGCATGTGCAAATCTATATGGAGCCATAGAAACCGGTGCCGTGCCAGGCACTAAATCAATAAAGAACTCGATCTCCTGGTGAGACGGTAAACTAACAAGATCCTCAGGAAAAACATCTGAGTATTCACAAACTACTCTTGGCAATTCGACCCGAATTTCATCACACTCACTACTTAGAAAGCTAGCAAGGAGACAACTAAGTTCACTCCACCCACGCGGATCATACACCGGTGATAAAACTCTATCCACACCGTCCCCTAAGGAATAAAAGCAATCACCGCTCAAGGTACATACAGTAACCTTCTGACAGTAGCAATCTATAACAGCTCGGTATGACGATAACCAGTCCATACCCAATATGACATCAAAATTATGCATATCAATCAATAGAAATGCAAAAGGTAATCGACAACTCGCGACCTCGATGTCACAACCCCGACATCCCTGTTTCAAGATAATCTTACCACCAATAGGTGACTCTACACAAATAGGAGATGCTAACTGTGCCAACTCCAAACCCAAAATTGATGCAAACGCATACGAAATAAAAGAATGGGATGCACCCGTATCAATCAACACATTAGCAACTGAATTGCAAAACAAAAAGGTACCTCTCACCACAGAAGGATCAAGTACAAGATCTGGCCCTACAACTGTATACACACGTCCAGTAAGCCTCTGCTCAACCTGCTCACCCCTCGGAGCATAAGCCTGATGCACAGACTGAGCTGAAGAGACTCCTTGATTGGCCCTCGAGGCCTGTGCTGACTGTGCTGGCTGGTGACTCTGTGTCTGTCTCGAACCAGACGCACCAGATACACCACGTGACTGTGGGCAAAACCACTTCAGGTGCCCCGCCTGCCCGTATTGATAACAAGTGAGCAGCTGGCCTCTTCCCTGACTCTAGCTTTGAAAACGAGCCGAAGATGATGTTGCTCGCTGTCCTCCTCCTCTCTGAGGACAAGCTGGAGACTTGTGGCCCAACTAACCACACTTAAAGCAAGTAAAATCTCCCTACCCACCTTTTCCAGAGCCTGAACTCTGTATTGGAAAAGTGGACCTCGACTGAGTTCCCTGGGACTATTGAGAGTTAGAACCTCTCTGCCTCTTACTGTCCCCCTGACTATCATGACTCCTTTTGGAGCCTCTCACCCTTTCTTCTTCTGCCTGCATAATAGTTTCAAGATGGGCTACAGCCTGCACAAGGCGCCCATAATCTTTAGTCATGGAACTGGCAACTCTATACATTAGCCCGATCCTTAACTTTTTTCAAACTCCAAACAACGGTGCTCCTCAGTCGCCACCAACTCAGGTGCAAACCTCAACAAACTAGTAAAGGTTGCCTCAAACTCGGCCACTGGCGTATTCAACTGCAACAACTTAGAGAATTGATCTCTCAACTTCTCCCTAACCGTGGGATGTAGAAATTTATCCCAGAAAGCCTCAACAAAAGCCTCCCAAGTTCCTCCAATATGCCCACGTGCATACTTCCACCACTGACCCGCATCCCCCTTTAATTGGAAAGACGCCAAGGTCACTTTCAACTGATCATCCTCAATGCCAAGCATCTCGAATGTCTTCACTAACTGTTCTAGCCACTCATCTGCCTTCAATGGCTCCTTGGGATCACCCAAAAACTAATCCGGATTCGACCGGAAGAACTCCCTCTTCAGAAAAGATGGCCCTGCTTCAGCTACTTGGGCTTGGACTAGATTCTCAGCTCGGAGAATGTCCATAGATTCCCTCAATGCTCCGGCCATTTCACGGGCTAAGGCGCCCATAGCCTGATGACCAACTGGTTCAGCCACATTGGGTTGACCAATTCCTTCTTCCTGTGTCGGGATGTCATCTAGTAAAGGCACCTCATGCCTTCTAGGCCTACCATGCCTATTACCACCACGTCCACGTCCTGATATCCTAAGAAAAGTAACAACAAGTATTAGCACATTTTCAAACATGCCAAGGCTAACTCACTTGCATTCTAATACAATGGACAATAGTAAATCACTCCACATAGACATGTAATCACATAATCACATACGAATTTCCTTCCTAGATAATGACCGTCCCATGGCGTTGCTAGAGTTCCAATTAGAAATAGCAGTGATGAAGTGCTCTTCCAATAGGACTTCCAAAAAACCGTAGACTCAATCAACATCTTAAGAATTAAATCCCATACTCACATAATCACAAAAGCATGTTATCACATAAGCATACAATACACGCTAACATCTCAATCAAGCGAGACAAACCCATTGTGGTACTAACCACTTCCCATGTACACAAAGTATTCAAACCCGGTACGCTCTGATACCAAGTTGTGACGCCCCCAAAATAATACAATAAAGATAACTCATATGCGGAATAAATATGAGAAACAACATACTTTCATACATCGGAGTTTACTGTTTAACAAACAATTAAATGCCATATAGGCTTACATCTTTCCAAGTCATTGCTTGGTTACACAAATTGAGTCGCGCTCATTATATCTTAAGCCCTTGGCTTTATAAATACCAATAAACACACACAATACATAATTAAGAAGCTCTTGCTTCCCGAAAGTCCATCCACGCTATTGCCTTGGAGGTAACATCTCATCTGTACCCGAAAAATGATATTCCCTTATAGGGTAAGCCAACAGCCTAGTAGAGATAATCTAACACAATTTATGAAGTTTAGCAAAGGTATAATTACCACGTATATAAACAATACTGATATGGAAGCATCCACAAGCCCTATATATCCATATGTCCCTAAAGCCAATCTTATTCCATTTTTCTTCAATTTGTTTCCAGTTCATATATATATACCACTCAATTCGTGAGTTAAATTCATTATCCTTTAACAACCAAAATGAGACTACAACTCAATGGTTTTACAATTATGCAAACATACACATAAACACTTCAAACTTGCCATTTTATGGATATTTCGTCCGAGGGAACCGGCACCCATTTATATAATAGATTTCGGGTCTTTCACCCAGGACACTCAGGCCAGCTTCCTTCAACTGGAGTCCATCCCCTTTCTCCTCCCCAAATAAATATACATATGCAATGCATTTATAAACATAATCATATATGGAGTACATTCCCTTTCTCCTCCCAATAAAAATAAATATACAATGTATTTATAACATGGTCATATATGGAGTACATCCCTTTTCTCCTCCCAATAAACATACATATACAATGTGTTTATAACATATTCATATTCAATGACACCAATAATAGATTAGTATTAAATCGCCTAATCCTTATACAATTTCCGTAATACTCATAACTATCCTCTACCGATAGCCCAATACAATTATTTCCAAGATATATTTAATATCGGATTTAATAGTTTATTCAAAACTTCTATAGGTGAGATAATACATATCCAATATCACCATTTATATCAAAGATCATCTAATTTAACATATTCAATGTTAATTCCAATTATTTATACAAAATAATCATTTTATCAAGTTAGGGAAAAATCCCCCATTTCCAATATTGACCCAAACACCCAAAATCAACTATTTTGGTACACCAAGATCTTATATTCAAACCCCATACTCATTTATCTCTTATAGATCAAAAACCCCTCTTTTCATTTCACACCCAAATCTTAGATTTGCCCAAACCACAACCAAATCTCATAATCTATACACAATAGCAAATAACTAAGCTAAAAACCATATTAGAGTGTAGAAAATCCCCACCTCAAGTATTGAAGAAGAATAGAGATGAAATCCCAAAATTTACGGTGTTAAAACTCGATCTCCACCGTACACAATTAAGCCCTCGAGAAGTTATACAACCTTGGTGAAGAACTTAGGTCTAAAACCCAATAGATTTGAAGAAATCAAAGAGTGAAGATGGTTTATAGAGAGAGAGAGGTTCTAGATTTGGATCTTGGAGACTTTTAGAGAGAGAGAGGATGGCAAAAAGTGATATGAAATGTCACTTTCGCGAGCTGATAAAACACGGTTCTCTCGAGTGTGGAAAGCCCCGCTCGAACGTAAGACACAGACTCCCGCTCGAGCGTGAAACCCTACGCTCGAGGGTGAAATACACTCTCCCAGTATTTTTTTGTAGACACAGTCCCCGCTCGAGTGCCCGAATTCCCGCTCGAGCGTGGAACAAAATTTGTGAAGTCCGCTCGAGTGCATAAATGGCCGCTCCAGCGGATAAGCAATTTTGAAGTGGCAAAACGTAAAAGAAGGATCGATACCGAGATCGCTATATCAACCAACATCCATTAATCAATAAGGTTTGTACAAAAGTCCTACATGTGAATTATACATTCAATAATATAGAATACATGAATCTATAGCATGTAGAACATCAAATCCTAAAAGAAATAAACGAAATGCCCTTGAGGGCTTACATCTTCCATGGCTTAAGCCCGGTTACAAAAAAATGGTTTCACGAAACCATACATTTATAGCCCTTGGCAAGCAAATAAATCACAACAAAAATAGAGTCATTTGCTCTTCACTAAATATGTCCACGCCCTCAACTCGGTGGAATCACCAAATCTTTTCCTGCACCAAAATCCCATAAGGGTAAGCATAATGCCCAGTAAAGAATCCTTAACAAAGTATATACAGTTATGCAAGATTTTATGCAAATGCCATGCAATGCGAATTAAAAGAGGATTTCATTTATACGCCTTTTAAAAAAGTCACCATGTTCAACAACAGTTTGAAATCTCAACAAATTCTGAAATTTACAATTTTATTTGATGGGTGCGGTAAATACGACCCAGGTAATCCCTAAGTTGGTGTTTGCATGTAGGCATAACTAGCACTACCAAGAACCTCACTTTACCGGTTGCTAACTGGAAGGGAAGTGGTACCTCCTCCGTACGTGTTTTCGGTCTTTCACCCCAGACACTTAGGCCAACTTATCAATTCCATCTACACCTCCTATCCGGACTTACCAACATATTTACCCCATTGTAACGCCTTCAAAATAATACAATTAACCCAACTCATAAGAGAAATAAATCTAACAGTATATTTTCATATATTAGAATTCGTGTTACAAAGGGGATTACATACATTATAGATTCATAAATATTCATTCTGAATCTATAGCATGTAATACATGTTAATAACAACAAAATAAATGCCCTACGGGCCTACATCTTTCCAAGATAACACTTGGTTACAACAAAATGATAAGTCCGAAGCTTAATACATATAAAGCCCCTCGGCTTGAATCAACATTGAAACATAAATACAACAAAAATAGAGCCTTCAGCCACTAGTCCTCTTAAGCTACGTCCTTAGAGGAGACATGTCACCTGTACCTGAAAATGGTTTCCCGAGTAGGGTGAGCCAAAGCCCAGCAGAGATAAACCAACACAATATATGAGATTTAACTAAGATATAATGTCAAATAAAAGTCCAATACTCATGGCCAACTTATATTCTCCCCATTACCATTCATTCATTTCAAATCCATGCATAAGTGTAGTTCCTTATCATCTAAACAATCCCAAATGAGACTACAACTCATTCGGTCACAATTCAATAACAATCATTATTCAAACACTTTAATCATCTTGCCATTTTACGGATTCTCGTCCAAGGGAATTGACACCCAAATATACACATTTAAGGTTTCAGGACTTTCACCCTGGATACTCCGGCCAACTTAATTTAAAATGGAGTCCATCCCTTATCTCCTTCTAAACAATGGAGTACATCCCCTATCTCCTCCCAAACAATGATATATATACAATGTATTTAAAAGCGTTGTCATATGCAATGACTATCCAAATCACATATTCAATGATTTAATCAAACCTTCATATTCAATGACATAATTCAAACGATCAGTTTCAATTCACCTAGTCCTTATACAGTTTCTACAACAATCATAGCTATCATCCACTAATAGCCCAAAACAGATATTTCTAAACAGATGTACAATTTATTAAACATATAATTTATCAAATTTTTTATACGTGAGTGATCTATCAAATCCAACTACACCATTCATTCATACATCCTCCCAATTTCATATTTCCCATATCAATTTCATTATTTATACAAAAATAATTATTTAACACAAATTAGGGCAATTTTTCCTATTTTCTGAAAATCAATTCCAAGTCCAGATTTCATCATTTTAACCTATATAACCTCATATTCAATACCCCATATATATATATATATATATATATTCATGGAACCCAATATAAAATCCCTTTTTTAAATTTTGGACCCAAATCCTGACTTCACCCAAATCCTCCCAAATTCCACCACTTATACAAAATGACAAATACCTAGGTTAAAAACCATATCAAGTTGTAGAATGTCCCTACCTCAAGTGTAGAAGCTCAAAGGAGATGATGAAGAACTTCAAAAGTGCGCCAAATTCGGTTTGACTCGGATCAAAGGGAGGCCCTTAAGATGCTCTAACTCTTTAACAAAGAGACTAGGGTTGAGAGATGCTTAGATCTTGGGGTATTCGTAGAGAGAGAGAGAGAGTTGTAGAGAGAGAGTGCCAGATTAGTGTTTTTTTGCCAAAAAGGAAATCAAAAAATAATATAAAACTCTCTGCTGCGAACTGATATACGTGACTTTCGCTTGAGCGAAGGAGTTGTCGCTTGAGCGACTAGACACAACAAGTGACCTTGCTCGAGCGCAAGAAGCATCACTCGAGCGCATAAGGCAAAGCTTCAGAAGTTTTATAGACACACACGCTCGCTTGGGCGCAAGATGTCACGCCCCACTTTTTATTTCTTGGGTTCCATTACCAAAATCCTTTATTATAAATTCAATTCCAGAGATAGCATACAAAAGCTCGTTATATATACAAGGAATACATAAATAATAATTCTCTCATTCGAATATAAAATGAATGCAATACAAGTATATTCAAATAAATTGCCTAAAGGCTTACATCTTAAAAGGCAGAAAAAGGGCTTAACCCTTTTACATCAATGGCATTCCGCCCACAAGTATAAGGCCCCATGGCCAACAAATAAGGAAGATCCATGACCTTGGAACACTTCTCTGTGTTTACCAGAAAAGAGATTAGCAACGTGGGATGAACATATAGTCCAATAGGGATCTCAACATGATCCTCAACAATAACAACCTATAGATAGCTATGATCATGAATGATTAGTCTCATACAATATAATAATGTGACAGTTTATACAGAAATATACGCACATAAGTGCATTTCTCAAAATTATTCATTTTATTCCTTAATGTAAGCAATTCATCCCCTTTTCTTCATATTACCTTTTTACCAAGACTTATATGATAGTGACAAATTTCTGAAAGTGAGAATTTTACCAAAAATCTTTTACACTTTCCCACACCTTTTAGACTTACATCTTATTTGACTTTTCAAAGACATGTTCACAATTATCCGATATCTTTTACATTACTTACAATCCCAGCACATTACTCATGTCTACTTCCCATGCATTCATGCTCATGCAAGTATATCTTTAGTACAAAAGGAAGCACGTAAGCATCCAACAAGTGTCTACTTCTACAATTTAGGCAATTTGGCCTTTTCAAAAACCACAACCATCATAACACATAACATACTCAAATATACCGAAGCAACAATAATAAATAAATTCCGCTCTACCTGCCTCAAGCATGGTAAGCCAACGATACATCTTTCCACAATGAAATGCCAATTTACCAGACACTGACTGGAAGGGAATGGTACCTTTGCCAATTCTTCAGGCGCTAGCTGGAAGGTAATGGTACCTCTCATTCTCAACGCATTACACATTTTCTAACCATCACATTATACAACATTCATAGACAACACGAGTGTACTACAGACACATAACCATTTCAACATTCACAACGTCATCCTCCACCGATGACCAAGGACAAAACCTCTAAGCAATATGTGTTAAAGCACAAATTACAATCATCCAATTCTTATGAGGCATTAGGTCCAACAACAACAATGATGTTCCAAGGTTTTCAACTTATAACAAGGCTCTTTCTTAATTGCAAAAGAGTAAATTCCCAAACTAAATTTCCAAAATTTGCAATTCACCAAAACTCCAATTATACATATACATGCATCTAAAATAAATGAGACTCCTTTCTTCCATTTAATCCAAAACTCAACCCACGGACAACAAAGTCATAACTCGCTCAATTTCCACTCAATCAAAAATAAAATCCAACATTTTAATCTCATGATTAAATCCCCTTTTTTATCAATTAACAAATTATCAATTTGTTATACTCTAATATGGGCAACCCAACACAAGATAAATGCAAAAATCATAAGACCAATTTAATCTTAAATCAATCAACAATTCCTTGTTAAAATTTCCTTTAGCTCATAACATGATTAATTTCACTATTTCAAACCCTTTTTTTTACTATTTTGGGATATTATATAAAAGGAAATTTAGGTCTTCATCACTTTCTAAACATGAACAAGTTAAACCACTCCCCAAATTAACCCAATAACAATTAATTTCACAAATCTCAACCTTATCATCAAATCTTAAATCCCCTATCATGATTTTCAAAAAAAATCCATAACAGCATGGTTTTTATGCAATAAAAACATACTACATGCCTATCTATAAAAGACGTATTGAAAAAGATCAAAGAAATCCCTACCTCAAGAGAGAAGAGGAGAAAAGCCCCAAAAATCAACTTCACCGAAACTCCATCTCCACCGGTCAAGACATAGCCCTTGACATGCTCAAAATTTTGGTATAAGGGACTAACACCAAAATCTCTATGGATCATTGAGATCAAAAGAAAATACAAAGTTTTTGAAGGTTTGTATAGAGAGAGATGAGAGAAAAAGAGAGAAACATTGCAGAGAGAGAGAGACATATAATCTTAAATGAGAGGAAAAGGAGCAAAAGAGCAATACATAGCTGTAATGCACGAAAAATAAGACAAACGACATCGGCGCCCTTTCTCGCGTATGAGCGCCCCGCGACGCAGCTATCACCTCCGTACGTGTGGTCTCCCGTACTTCCAGACCAGATATATATTGCGTGTTACACACTGACCTTCCTCGCTTCCTCGTGGAGGCTTGACCTCCCGCACGTGCGGCCCAAGGCCCCGCATGTGTGGCCCTGGCCTTCCAGCCCGAAAAATCCTCGGCTTCTCTCCCAACACCCCGGAGCCGACCTCGCACCCTTCGAAATGAGTGAAAACTCAAAAATGAAACAATGCAATCGAAAATATTTAGAGAAAGAATTTTTTTTTTCTTCAACAACTACTTACCCAACATAACTCAAAAGAAATGCTACGACTTTCGAACCGGTCATCGCATAAGAAGCCTCGCTCGAGCAAAGAACTCCATCTTCCCAGAAATTCTGCGTCTAGGAAAAAACCTGAGAACTCTCAAATCTCGCTCGAGCGCAAGAAACCTCGCTTGAGCGAAGAAGCCAAAATCTGGGCAACAACAATCTTGACCAACTAACAACCAACCTGTTCCAAATGCGCCCAACATGTTCCAAAACTCAAATTCAAAGAGTTAAAGGAGAAAACCAAGACATGGATACAATATCAAACCATGAAACCCGAGTCAGGAATGTAACAAAGGTCGGGTCAAAACCGGGATCGCTATTCCCATAAACATTTCCATGATTTCATTTCACAATATTTTATTCTCAATGAAAGTTCCAATTCCCAATCCAATGTTCATGACATGCAAGGTTTTAGAAAAAGCCAATGCAACAGTTATCTATACTACATCATGTTTCTCCATTTTCAACATAACTCCAACAAATGTTCCATAAGGATCAAAATTTCCATTTTCTCTTTTCAATGCCATCCCAACAAATAGGCAAAAGTCTGCTACCATTTATCAATGTATAAGCATTTGTATAAAAACAAGAAATTCTCCATTTTCTTTACTTGTCATGGCACACAACAATGTATATATATATATATAATATCAACCATGAACCCTCATCTTCTTTCATTTAATGAAAATCCCCAAATTTCTAGGTTTCTTCTTCACAACAATACACACACCATAAACACTTGAAAGAAACCCTAAGAAGACACCATTTCCTTGCCCAAGATGATTTCAACCCTCAAGATATTATCTTAGAAAGATTTGAGATTTTAAAACCCACTTTTGAAAAATCCCTACATTCTTGAGCCAAAATCAAACCCTCATAATATCCCCAAGAAAAACCCAAAACCCACATCAAACTTGCAAAACATATATATATAACTCAAAGGAGTCCCTGCCTCAATCTTGTTGAAGAGATAAGATGAAACCCTAGGATTCAAAAGTGTAGAACTTCGATCTCCACCGCACAAAGTGGATTTCTAGCTTAGCTTTCCAATATTTGTGAAGAATGTTGGGTCAAGATCCTAATCGATTGCAAGAGATCAAATGTTTTAGGAGCTTTGGTCTAGGAAAAGTAGAGAGAATGGAGAGGAAATGATTTTCAGAGAGAGAGAGAGAGATGAGCTAAAAGTGATACACACACAGCCAAATAAAGAAAGAAAAAAAAATAGAGATTTCGGATTGCCCATCTCAAAGACATGCGATTCTGCCATGCGAAGCGTCTTCCACATCTGACCTTCATCCCTGCACCTCACTCCGCACCTGCCTTTTATGTAGTTTGCAAGCTAAAAAAGACCCACTGCAGACACCCCATTTTTGACCGTCCTCAAGACTTGGACGTCATCGTTTGAACACCCGATGATTGTGCTCGCTCGTGTTCGTTTTGAGTCCCTGAAGGTCTCGGCTGAGTGTTTTGCCTTGGAGCCTCTTATCTTGTCTGTTTTTTGCTTAGTTATGGGCTAAGAGCTTGTTGATTTGCTTCTGGAGGAGAGGGTGACCTGTCGGCCATCCCCTTAGCCTATCGGCCATGACTTGTGCCTGCCGACCACCAGTGGTGGCCGGTCGGCTATGTTGATGGCCGGTCAGCCACTAATGATGGTCGATGGCCATTTTTCTCATTTTTCAAATATTTGTTTGCCAGCTATGCCAACTGTTGATCATTGATGCTCATCTCCATACACGTGTATAGAAGGATGAAAGCAAGCCTTTGGCTTGTTTTTCTATATAATCGGGGGTCTCTCCCCCATTTGAGGGGTTACAAAAATTTGTGAGCAAATTTCCTCTCTCTCTCCTATTTTGTGTTTGAAAGTGAGAATTCTCTACACTCTTGCAAAGAGACCCTTGACCAAACATCTTCACCTTGGAGCTGAGGATCTTGGAGGCTTGGTTTTAGGTCTTAAGCTTGGTTTTGGATCAGAATTTTGGCTGTTTTAGTGTTGTGCTTCAAAGGTAAAGACTTACCTCTTTTAAGCTTTGTTTTAGTTGATTGCTTGGCCATCTTTTTATACTATTTTGACCTGGTTTTTCAACCATAAAAAAATCTATTTTTATGGTTTTAAAACGATGGTTTATGTCTTTTTGAGTTAGGGGGGTTGTCTTCTCTTTTGCTCTTTGGCTTGTGAAGCCTTTTGTGCTATCTTTCAAAGCCTTTTGAAATAACTTTTTGGGCTTTTTTGACCACTAAATTTTAGGGGAATTTCAGTGGTAAAAACTTGGTTTTGAGGTCCAAAATAGGAGGGGGTGGCCTCCCTTCCTTGTGTCTTGTTTGCAAGTGTAGATAGCCTAACATGTAAGCATGTTTTTCTACCTTTTTGTGACTTGATCTCAGCATATTTTAGGCACTGATTCGGCCTACTTTAGCTCTGTTTTAGGCTGCTTTGACCATATGACTCATGCTTTGTATAGCTATAGTGCATATGCCTTCACTAGCTTAGTGTTTTAGGCCTCTAACATGTTTTGCATGAGATGATTGGATGTTGTAGCATCATTTAACATGTGATTTCTGTGCATATATCTCTATCACACTCTCATTTATTTCACTCTTTCATTACTTTTGAGAGTTGTGTTTTGTGCCTTGTTTGCGAGCTAACATGTGAGCATGTTTTTCTCGCCTTTTATGCTTTAATCTCAGCATGTTTTGGCTACTGTTTTGGCATGTTTAAGCTCTTTCCAAAGTTGGTTTGGTCATTTAAGCTTTGCATTGCATGCCTGTAGCGTAATGCTCTTCACTAGTTTAATGCTTTTGGCTTTTGAACATGTTGTGCATGTGTTGCTTGCATGATTTAGCACTATTTTTTCATGCGATTTCAGCACTAAAAAGTCTGCAACCTCCCTCTATTCTTCATTTTTCAATTTGCTTTGAAAGTGGTCTTGAGCGCCTTTGTTGGCTTGAGTGTGAACTTGAGGCTCTCATGCCTAATGGTTTTAACCTTCTCTTGAGGGTTCCTCCTAACCAATAGCACGAGGTCTCTTTCATGCCCAAGGCACTTGTAGCTTAGGCCATCTTTCCAATTAGAGGACTTTCACTTTGGACTTAATCGGTTAAAGGACTAATCGGTAATCTAAAATGAGTAAATGAAATGAACCAAGTAAAACTTGAGCATGGTAAGCATATTTGTGTTGCATTACATATGTTTGGATCAGACGTTAATCCAAACATAAAAAATGTGGGACGTTTCATACTCAAAGTGATGAAACGTGTCACATTTCTCGGTCGCCATCACCCTTGATCATGCATGATAGGGTGGTGGTCCTTCGAGTCTTATTTGTGTATTCATTGACTTTGGACAAGCTTGACTCTTTGGCCACCATGTATTGAAAATGCTTGATTGGTGGCTTGAGAGCCAAGAATTACACTCCTTTGAGCTTGAGAAATGATAAGGAGAGTAATAGTACATATATTCTGTGAAAATACACTGCTTTGCCTCTGTTTGCTCTCTGTTGTAGCAAAAGGGAGAATTCCAGGAAAAGGGTGGCCGACAGCCACAAACAGTGGCCGAACGGCCAATTGTAGTGACCGATAGCCACCTATCATAGCCGACCGGCCATCAGTGGAAAAGCTGTTCAAAGTGCTCCTGAGGTGGAGCAGAGGTGTTATGGAAGTTGGTACAATTTTCAGAGGTTCAAAGATGTGCAAACAGAGGCATCCAAAGGCAAGGTGGTAGATTTTCCAGAGTGAACCAACCGAGCATGCATGCATCCCTCGCCCTCGAGGCCATTTAATTGTATCAATTAGTTAGCGTAGCTAATTATTTGATTCAAGTGTTGCAATATTTTAATTAGCTTAGCTTAGCATAGCTAGTTATTCAATTGGTTGTAATAATTAATTAGCTAGAATAGTTAATTAGTTTTTTTTTTTTTTTTTTTTGTAATAATTAGCTTAGCTTAGTGTAGCTTAGCTTATTTATTCAGACCCTCCTTCGCGAGGGCACAATGTTGTAATAAGTGTGCATGTGTGTGTGCATGTCTTCCAACCCCACGTCTTTCTCTCTTTTATTTACCCGCTTTCGATGGTTAGATTAGGGACATATTTTGATTAGCATACCTTATGCTTGCATGCGTGCTTCACTCATTTGTCTTGTATGCACCGAGGCTCAGTGCATCATTCAAACTGCATTGTATTTTAATACATACTTGAATACGTGTTTCAAATAATGTTATCAAATTGCTTCGTATGCCATGATTAATAGCCAAGCCTATTTAATTGCATTATTGCATGTGTTGCATTAGACATTTTACATAGTTAGGATCATGCATATTTCTAACTAGCTTTTGTTTTGGCTTGGAGTACTCGGTGAGTCTTTACGCTTTAGTGTACTTGCATGAGTGTGAGTGTTGCGATGTTTAGCATGCTTGCCATGAGGCTATTTGCTTAAATGATTAACTGTATGAATACCTGTGGATGAAGGCTTTATTGCTTGAATTGGAACAATTCGATAAATGTACGTTTTAAGTCCGCTTTGCGAAGTGGAAAATGATGTTTTAAGCCCACTTGAAGTGGCAAATCTGCGCTTTAGCCCACTTGAGGGTGGCAATTTCAAACCATTTTCAAAAACAAACATGGGTTGTTTTGTTCCAATTCTTGTGATTTAGTCTATACTTGCTTGTGTGCGTCACATAGTAAAGTTAGCTAATAACTGGAATAAGAACACATGTGTTTATACAACAACATATCATGTTTAGTAGAGGCCGATCTTTGATCGGGTGAGCAGGGTGCACATTTAAGGACCTTCCCCTCTCGTACCCAAGTTCCTAATCTAAGGCAACTTTGGTGATGACGGATACGTGGCTTTTGGCACGAGTCAGGGTTTCCTAAATTTCTCCAAAATAAAATATTTAGGTGGTGACTCTGTAATCTAGCAAAGCAATCCAATTTTGGCATTATTTGATTTCAAATCAATTTTCCAAAATGATTTGCCAGATTGGACTCTTTGGTGTTTATCAATTTCACATTACACTTTGTGAAATTAGATTTAGAACCGTGACGGGAGTCTGAACTGTAGGACCAATTCGAGCTCTCTGAAAGGGGGCACAAAGAAAGTTGAGTCCACAGTTTCTGGCGACTCTTGACTCAAACTCATGATATGTTGTTTTATCTACACTTATATGTTTCTTTGCATTACATTTGCATTGGTGCGCTTAAGTCACAGTGTTTGCCATATGCTATTCTTGACTGATTTGCTGGAGGCTTGCTTGGAAAAAGTGTGCCATAAGGCTAACCAGTTGCGGGCTCTGCCACGATGGGAATACAAACCTTGGATCTAGACTACCACTGTACTGTTTGATCCTCCTTTCACTTCTCGGTGTTAGGAGCGAGAGGTATATTAGATGGTCTTGCTGAGGCACCCTTTTTTTGACCAATTGACCTAGTTGCATATCAGAAGCCATAGAGACTATTCCAAACTAGGACAGGTTGCTCACCCGAATGCAGGATTGTTTGAAACCGCATGCGTGCGTAGTGAACCCCTAGTTCCTGATGAAATTAGGATAGGGTAACCCTACCCCATCATACGGGTGTTTTGGCTCTCACTTGTTTGGTATGTACTGTTTAGGTGTGTCTCTACAGGAATGTATGTATCAATTGCAAGTCTGGGTTTCAGTTTGTGGGAATTAGTTTTGAGGCAAAAATTTGGGAGGCAGGAATCAGTGTTTGAGTACAGATTGTCCAGCTTATGATTTCAACTGTGTGTTGTCCTTGTCTAAGCCGAGGTGTTGTGCGTTTGTTGATTATTGTTTCCTTTTTGCTTTATTTTTCTTTTTGCAAGGTAGTTTTTCTCAATTACTTCCGACGAGGCAGTTACCCCCCAAGCACTCTGGACCAGAGTAAGGCAGCTTTATTGATATGAGGATCTTGTGAGAGGACAACCAATGTTTGTTTTGCTATCCCCGGTTACAAGACGGAGGAGAGTTCGTCATAATTCACTGGTTCGTCAGTCACCTGTGCTCAGCGAAGTCCAGTTTTCTACTTCCAGTTCAGAAAGAGAGTACACACCGGATTTGACAGATCAGCACCCCTCAGACAGTATGGAGGATATGATACGTCAACTCCAACAAACTATCGAGGCCATGCAACGGAACGCTACTCGCCAAGCGGAAGTTACCGCTCACCAAACAGAGGTTGTAGCCCAATAGACAGAACTGATTTCTAGGCTTCAACAGCAACAGCAACAACAACCACAACAAGCAGCAGCTTCTGCTTCGCACCCACCCCCAGTCGGGATTCTGATACTTGGGGATACAACTAATGTCCCAGAGAATGCGGACATTCCAGCGGGGCTAGCCCTACCTTAGACTTCCAAAGCACCACCCTACCCAACGGAGTCACCGTTCGAGTTTGAGGTCGATCCTACTGCTTTGAAAGTAAGCAAGCTTGAGAAGCTGTTCAAACAAGCTCAGGGAGTCAATTCGATCCCAGATATAGAGGATGACTACACAGATTTGGCAGTGACATTTCCAGATAGATTTAAAATGCCTCACATAGACCACTTCGATGGCTTGGGCGATCCTATGATCCACCTAAGGCTATTTTCAGATATTCTGCGGCCGATAGGCTTGACTAGACTGCAGAACCTATCCCTCTTTGGTCGGATCCTGTGGGCTATTGCGGCTATCTGGTATGCTAAACTGGAGGATTCTGTGGAAAGGAGTTTGAAAGAGATGGTCGAGGCCTTCATCACCCAATATTCTTACAATACTCAAATCAAGGTCACAACTCATGATCTAGAGGCAACTCAGCAAGAGCCGAATGAGAGCTTCTCCGACTTCGTCACTTGGTGGAGGCCCAAGGCCTCCATGATGACAACCCGTCCAGCTGAAAAGGACCAAATAAGGATGGTCGTTCGTAATCTGCAACCGAAGCTGCTACAGAAGATGATTGTCTTGCCCCTACCTACATTTGCTGACCTTCATGAGATAGGGGTACAGATAGAAGATGCAATGAAATAGGGTCTGATTGACCATGAAAAGGAGCAGCCCAAGAGGGCCTTTACACGTAGTTCAAATGCGGCTACGAGTAGCAACGCAGCTGCAAGAACTTCTAACGTTGGTATGGTCACCACCACACCAAAAACAGCTACACCTTTTGCCGGCACATATAGAGCCACCTCACAACCTGCAAAGTACCCACCCCGTGGCCAGAGGGTTTTCACTCTGCTTTACATGCCTCTATCCAAAGCCTTGGTGGTCCTGATCAGAAAGGGACATCTAAAGCCCCTAGAACCGCGCCCATTGCCTAATCCCCTCCCTCCTACACACAACCCGGCCAAGTATTGCGCCTTCCATCAGTAGCATGGTCATGATACCGACCTATGCTTTAGACTCCGTCATGAGATTCAGGATCTCATTGACAACAAAGTGATAGCGCCTCCTGAGAAGCCAAACATCACTACAAACCCTCTTCCACCACATAACCAACCCCCTCCTCCACCTAGGCAAGTAAACCTTATCCAAACAATGGCCATCCCATACGACCCCAGCATATACATCACCCCATCCCACTTGCCTAAGTCGGCACTATTCATCCTAGAAAGCACAGACTTGTGCATGATAAGCACGTCTATATCCCAACCCAAACCCATGGTGGTGGTTGTGGTAGAAGAAGGCATGCCTGAGGGCTCCGTAAGCTTAATTGAGGAAGCATACAACCCCTGCCGCTATATCGCACCAACTGATTAGGCCAAGCCAATGGTAGAATTGCCGAAGGGAATGGAGGTCAATGCAATCCGAGAGGATGGGTCGAGCTAGGGGCTAGATGACTTAGCTGGGCTGGAGGAGGACATCAGTAATCTACAGTTATTTGATGAACAGGATCTGGGGGATGTACAGATCGGCCAGTTTGATATGAATGGATCAACGGATAATATAGGTTGGCTTAGTGATGAGCCGGATGTTGATGAGGGGTCTCTACCAAAGCAGGAACAGTTAGAAACAGAAACGTCTGCAATGGCCGGAACGGTCGACAACAAGGAAAGGATGCCAGAGAACACCGGTACTAAGAATTTCGCTCAAGAATTGAGCATTACAGTATCAGAGGCATATTGAAGCGGTTTGAACAGGAAAGAACTGAGGCTGATTAGATGGCTAGAAAAGCCAAAGGCCCTATGGGGACAGAATGTGTTGTGAACACGGGAACAATTGCAGCGGAACCGGATGTGTGTTCATCGGTTACCGACAGAACGTGGTGGGAAGATGAAGATTTGCATTTCGCCCATACAGATAAGGATTGGAGCAGAATTTACCAAATGATACTTGGTATACTAAAGAAGTGGATCACATGACTCGGAGTGGGCGGTACTTTAAGCCCCTACACTTGGACCAACCGAAAGCATCAAAAAAAGACAAGGAAGAAGAGAAATAGAAAGATAAACTGTTAGAGGAGGAAGCTGTACTGAAGCAGCTGAAAAAGATTCAAGCAGACGTCTCCATCTGGGATTGCTCATGGCCTCATGGGTGCATAGACAAGCCGTCCTATCAACAATGGATAAGGCTAAGCTTTCTATTGACACAACCCCCGAGCAATTGGTAGGACTGGTTTTCTCAGGTGGCACTTCGCCAACTTTGACCTTTACAGATAAAGAATTGCCGCTTGAGGGCTCTGAGCACAACAAGCCATTTTACATCTCTGTGGAGTGTAAAGAGAAGTGGATACTAGTTGTCTTGGTTGATACGGGATCTGCAATTAATGTGTGTTCGTCGCACACGGCCTATGCTATCGGTTTGAAGTCGGCAGATTTCGCACCAATAGCCCAGGTGATTCGGGCTTATGACAATACAAGTCGGGAAGTGATTGGGACAATTCGAGTTAGAACCCAGGTTGGTTCGGCGCAACAGGAAATTGAGTTTCATGTCCTGGATGTTCCAGCCACCTTTAACTTACTCCTTGGACAGCCGTGGCTGCACCAAGTAAAAACTATCTCTTCCACTCTACATCAGATGTTGAAATACCCCCATGGGAAGGGAGTAGCTATTATTTTTCGAAACTCTTCCATTCATCCACCGCCAGAGGTTACTACATTAGTCTTGGAAATTATACATGGCGAGGAGGATGTCTTTTTGTCTAGGTTTACCTTGGTCGAGGCCCGAGTGGTACAAGATATTCTAGTTGCTGATAAGGGACTGTATGTCAGTGCGTAATCCGTCTACCTCATGAATAAGCTTCAACATATACCCAGAATAGGACTAGGAAGGAGCGGCCGAAAGGGCGTCACTGTATTGGCCGAAGTGCCATACAACCCTTATACCTTTGGTATAGGTTAAACGTCTACCAAAGAGGATTGGGTAAGGAAGGGAAAGGAAATGGCCGGAAGAGCCAAGGCTAAGCAATCCGGGAAGCACTACAAGCTAGTGCATAGACCTATTCAAGGAACCATGAACGGCCGCTTTGTCCGGAAGGGGGAAGATTTCCCATTTTGTGGCTTTCTGAAGCCGTAGCTGAATTCTGAGAAGCGGTGTTTGCCTGGCTTCGAGATCTTTTTCGACCTACAGTTGTAAGGGGATGAAGTTACAGAAGAGCAGACTGACCTACTAGCTGAGGCTGAATAGTGCATAGAGGATGAGTCCGATGGTACAGAACTTGAGCTGGGAGTAGCGCTGGCTTGTCTTCTCTCATATCCTCAGATCACACCAAAGAGCTTGGGGGATGACTTCTCTGTTTCCATGATTGGAGATCAATCGGTTGCGGGCCCTTCTTCTGGCATTCTGGATGCATCTATCGCACCCTTCCTCGTTTGGCAGTACGAGGAAGGCTTTTTGTCCAGCAGTTCTGAGTCAGGTAGTGAACCAGAATCTGATTCCATAGAGTCTGTGGGGTCGAAATCAGATTCTAGTTCTTCTGAGTCAAAGTCTGGTATTCCTGGGGTTGATAACTCGGATGCCGTTGTTTTGTCCAGGTAGTCTTTTTCTTTTTCTTTCAAGTCGGTTGTAACCGAAAGATTAGATGAACTGGAAGTTGTGAATGAGAATGGTACCACTGCTATTTTCGAGTACTTTTCTATGCCACTCGTTTATTGCATTAATCAGGACTTTGAAAACTTTGATAAAAATGACGAGGAAGAAATTCCTTTGATTTTGAAACATTTGATTGATCGAGAGGATGAGAGGTTTGTAAAACCTTTGGTTGATGAAATCACTTCAATTAATGTTGATACTTAGAAGGATCCGCATCTGGTCCAAATCGGGTCCATGTTGTCTTTGGAGGAACGTGAGCGCTTAGTCGCTTTGTTAAAAGATTTCAAAGATGTTTTCATGTGGTCCTACAAAGACATGCCTGGAATCGATCCTGAGATTGTACAGCACCGGATCCGTCTTGACCCTGAGGCCGACCCGTCAAGCAGAAACTTCAGAGAATACGCCCGGACTGGGCTTTAAAAATCAAAGAAGAGGTCACCAAGCAGATTGATGCAGGGTTCTTGCTAGTATTTGAGTATCCTACTTGGTTAGCCAACATTGTTCTAGTGCCGAAGAAAGATGGCAGAATTTGGGTGTGTGTGGACTTCAAAGATGTGAACAAAGGTAGTCCGAAGGACAACTTTTCTCTACCGCACATTGACGAATTGGTGGACTTCATCGCAGGGCATGCGGGGCTTTCCTTTATGGATGGATTTTCTGGG
Organism: Camellia lanceoleosa; assembly: GCA_025200525.1. NCBI lineage: Eukaryota > Viridiplantae > Streptophyta > Magnoliopsida > Ericales > Theaceae > Camellia > Camellia lanceoleosa. Next base: position 100,998,242 of record CM045770.1, on the reverse strand, counting down.
TACAACCAGATCTTGATGGCACTTGAGGATAGGGAGAAGACTGCCTTCACCACGCCGTGGGCAACCTACTGCTACAGGGTGATGCCATTCAGTTTGAAAAATGCTGGGGCTACTTATCAACAGGCTACGACTATGATCTTGCACGATATGATCCACAAAGAGGTTGAGGTGTATATGGACGACATGATTATCAAATTCAAGGAAAGGGAAGGCCACCACATCGCCTTGAAGAAATTTTTCCAACAAATCAGAGAGTATCGGTTGCGACTGAATCCTCAGAAATGTACTTTTGGTGTCACAGCGGGGAAAATGTTGGGGTTCTTGATTACACAAAGGGGCATTGAAGTCGATCCTTCCAAGATTAAGGCTATCCTAGAAATGCCACCACCAAGGACTGAAAAGGAGGTACGCGACTTTCTGGGTAAAGTGCAATTCATAAGACGGTTTATTGAAAAATTAACCTTGACTTGTGAACCACTATTTGGTCTCTTGAAGAAAGGAAAGAAATTCCAGTGGGATAACCGATGCCAAGTTGCTTTCAAGCAGATCAAGCAGTATCTACAAAACCCACCCGTGTTGTCGTCGCCAGAGCTGGGAAAGCTGTTTTGATTTTGTATATGTTAGTAACCAACACGACTATGGGCTGCATGCTTGCACAGGAATCTGAGGATAGAGTGGAGAAAGCCATCTATTACCAGAGCAAGAAGATGCTAGAATATGAGACCCGTTATACTCTGGTAGAAAAAGGCATGTCCAGACTTGGTATGGACTACCAGGAAGTTGAGGCACTACCTATTAGCTCACTCCGTAATTTTGATTTCAAGATTAGATCCTATCAAATATCTCTTCGAGAAACTAGCATTTACGGGTAGGCTAGCCCGTTGGTTGCTTCTTCTCTCCAAATTTGATTTGAAGTACGTGACTCGCAAGTCTATAAAAAGGAGAGCGGTAGCGGAGTTCCTAGCCGATCACCCAGTGGAGGGAGATTAAGTAGTAGAGTATTTGTTCCCAGATGAGGCTATTCTGCAGGTTGAAGAAGAGATTTGGACTATGTACTTTGACGGAGCGTCTAACCAGTACAAATATGGGATAGGGGTGCTGCTGATAGCACTCGACAATTCCCACATATCTTTAGCTTTCAAACTCCAATTCAAAGTATCAAACAATGAAGCAGAATACGAGGCATGTATCGATGGCTTAGAAGCCGCCCTGGAACTAACGGCAAAAAGGTTGGACATCATTGGGGACTCGAACCTGGTTGTGTCTCAAGCAAAATGAGACTGGAAGGTCAAAGAAGAAAGGATGAAAATCTATCACCAAACTCTGGAAATTCTGATTCCAAGGTTTGAGAAGTTAACCTTCACGTACCTGTTAAGAGAGAGCAACAGGTTCGCTGATGCTTTATCAACTCTATCTTCCATGATAGACATCCCTATGGGAGTCTAGATGCGTCCAATCATTATTGAACAGAGGTATGTGCCGGCTTACGAGTTGATTGCCGCAATAGATGAAGTACAAGATCAGAACCCCTGGTATCATGAAATCTGAAACATCCTAAAAAAGGAGGTGTAGACACCCTATTTTTGACCGCCCTTAAGACTTGGGCGCTACTGATGGTTTGCTCGATGATGAAAGGTGTGCAGGGCAAAGGTTCAATTTCTTCGGCAATGAGGGGGTCAAACTTCACACCCCATTTCGGACCAAAGCTATTTTGAATGGTTTTCAGACCTTAAAACCCTCTCTTTCAAAACTTTTTTGAAGTAAAGTTCCTACGATGTTCCGACGCTCGCATTTCGGTAAATGTTGCGCTTTTCGGTAAACCGAGCAAGGACAAAGTGGAGATGAATGAAAGAGAGATGAAATCTTTGAAAAATATTTCAAAACACCTTGCTTAGGGGTTTGAAGTTGAAGAAAAGAGGAGAAGAGGGGAGAAACCAAGTTGGAGAAGAAGATAGGCAAGAATTGCTAAGAGAGGGACGAGCAGTCCTCGCTAAATCAAGCTTATTTGTCTATACACTTGGAGTTAAGCCATGAGGCCACCACCGTTGGAAAGAATACTTCCGGGGCTTCATTTTTCATTCAAGAATCTCTTAAATTCGAGTCCGGAGGGCGGAGATATGATTGGTTGAAGTTGGGCAACATCCCGGTTGGACCGAAACTAAGCAGTCTTCACCAAAACAAGCATAACTTTTTGCACAGTTGGAATTTTGATGCAAGGTTGGTGCCATTGAAAATCTTACTTCCGAGGCTTCAATTTTGACACAAGAATGACCTGAAAAGGAGTTCATATGAAGAAGTTATGTCCGTTTGAAGTTGGACCTGCAGAGCAGATTTTTCCTGCCGACCGGCCAAAACAAATGGCCGACCAACCAAATAGATGGCCGACCGGCCAGAAAAGATGGCCGACCGACCAATTTGGCTAGCCGATGACCTTCCAGAGTATTCTACAGATTGAATGGATGCCAGCTGTGCCAGCTGGAATGCACAAACTCTGCTCCCCATACACGTGTGTGGCTGTTTTGCACCCTTTGCACCCCTTTTGACCCTCTTTTTGCACCCTTTGCTCAAAGCTTCTTGAGGAAGCTTTGACCCCTTGTCTTGGCTTCCTCAAGAAGCTTGCACCTTTGCATTAGCTTCTCTTAGAAGCTTGGTCCCTTTGACCCTTTTGTATAGCTTCTTTGAGAAGCTTTATGCCATTTCCTTGCTCTATAAAAGAAACCCATCCTCCTCCATTGTTTTGGTTCAGCAAAATCAGACCTAATACATACATATAACATATATACCACCCTCTCTCTCTATATCTCCCTCTCTCTCTACATTTGGGTGTGTTAGAGTGTTCAAAGACCCTTATTCTTGGCCTATTGCACCACACCTCATAGCCATACACCACTACCATTGGACTGAGGTTCTTGGGAGGGTTTATTGAGCTCCAAAAGCTGGTTTTTGGCCCCTGAAGCTGCTAGTCTCGAATTTGGTCTTCAAGGGTAAGTTTCTTCCCCTTTTTAGCACTTTCTTGTACCTCATTTTAGCTTGTCTTTCTTGCCGATTTGAGCTTGGTGTATAACATAAAAAATTTCTATTTTTTTTTGGTTTAAGATACTTCATTAAGACCACTTTGGTGTTTGGGGTTGTTTGACCCCTCTTAGGCCATGTTTGGCCTCATTTTTGTGCATTTTTTGTGAGCTTCGGGACCACCATGTATTGGCCCTCTCACCACTGGCCCTTCAAAGGAGCCCTTCTTTGCACACTTCTCGAGCTCGGTTCAGGCATTTTTCAGTGGGTTTTAGGACCCCCATAAGCCATTTCCAGAGTTGTTTTGGTCATGTTGAGTGTCCCTCTTGCATGTGTATAACAACCCCTTGCATGGCCTTCCAAAGGAGCACCTCATTCTAACATGTGTTGGCTCTATTTCAGTGGGTATTTGTTGTTTATTTAGCATGTTTTATCTCTGTCCCATGTTGGTTTGTCGACCCTTGGCATGCATCATACACTTGCTTTGTATTCCTCTATTTTGCCTAGAAATGCATCTTGCCTTTGGACCACCATGCTTGCATATTTTGGCTTAACTTTGTGAAGCTTTTATCCTTGTTTTAGTATGCTAAGGGACTGTTTTTGGTCATTTGTGTCATCCATGACTTGCTTTGTATAGCTACCATGTAATCCCCCTCATGAGCCTTGAGTGTTGACCCCTCTAGCATGCTTTATTTGCACTATTTCAGTGATTTGGAGTCACTTATAATGTCATTTCAGTCCTCATGGTATGCTTAAATGTTTGCATTTGATGCTCATTTGATGCTTCAAGAGGTTGTGCCTTATGCTCCATGTTTAGACATTTGTGTATGCTTCCATGTGTAGGTTATTTAGATGCCATCTAAGTGGTTTTTTGGGGCTTACTTTGACATGATTTGGGACTATTTTGATTCACTTTGATCATTTGCTTCATGTGTCATGTGATCATGGTTTAAGTCCTTGGGTTAATTCCGAGCTTCTATGCATGCTTTACTAGTTTTTTTTACTTGGTTTGGCACCATTTATGACATGATTTCAGAGGTTATAATGCATGCCATATGCCCATGTTGTTCTTCTTTTAAGTGTGCTTAAGAGTTGTCTCTATGTGCCTAAGTGTTGGACATTGCATGCATGCCTATTTGTATGTGTTTTGGCTTCCATTCTTGAGCATATTGGCCACTGATTTTGGCATGCTTGAGAGTTACCCATGTTATTTTAAGTCCATCTTTGCATGTTGTTGCATGCTAGTTAGGTTACATGTTGTTACATGCTTGCCTATCCTCACATGTTGACACATGTTTGCATATTGCATGTTCACATGCTCATCTTGCATGCTTAGCTTGCATGTTTAGGTTGCATATCATAGCATGCATCTCTTGCCTCTTGAATTGATTATGATAGAGGTAGGGGCCCATTATTTGTTTTGTGCATTTCATTCCATATTGAAATTGCACATCTTGACTCTTTGGCCATCATGCATGGAAATGCGCGATTGGTGGCCCGAGAGCCAAGAACCATCCTCCTTTGAGTCATGAATATGATAAGGAGGGTGGTGGTGCAAACATTGCTTTGGAAATACATTGCCATGCCTTGTCTGCCCTCTGCTGCTGTCAAATAGGTTTCTGCAGGAATTTTTGGCCGGCCGGCCATCTACAGTGCCGACCGGCCATACATTGGTGGCCGATGGATTAACTAGTGGCCGATGATCATTCCCCATGGCCGGTGGTCATTCCTTCTGGCCGGTGGTGCTCCACAGTGTCCATGAAGCATACCTTGGGAGTTGTGCAATTTTTAGAGGAGTAGGACGGGGAAAACAGAGGCAAACTTGTGTATGGCGTTGGATTTCCGAGCAAAGCCGAGCATGCATGCATTCATTTCTCTTCCCGAGGCCTTTTAGTGCTTTAATAGTTTAATTAATTTGTCAATTAGCTAAGGGTTTTGTAATATTTAATTAGCTAGGGCAGTTAATTATTTATTCGGTTTGTATTATTATTCGGTCCCTCCGAGCGAGGGTAAATTTGTAATAAGTGTGGGTGAGTGTGTGCATGTCTTCCAACCCCCACTTCTTTCTCCCTTTTACTTACCTGCTTTCAATGGTTAGTACTAGGGCATATTTATTTTAGCATCCTTATGCTATGCATGCATGCGTGCATCATTCATCATCTTTGCATGCAGGGCTCGGCGCATCATACTAACTGCATTGTACTTCAATTCCAAGTTGAATACGTGTTATTTGTAGCATTTCACATGTCATTGTAGATTAGCCGAGCCTATTCTAGTGACATTCTGTATGTAATGCATTAGCCATTTTTAACATGAACTAGGATCATGCATGATTACTAACTAGTTTCTGTTTTGGCACGGAGTACTAGGTAAGCTTTTATGCTTTAGCATACCGCATGCGTGTGAGTGTTGCCATAATAGCATGATTGCCATGAGGCTAGCTGCTTATGTGATATAACTGCTTGAATGCCTGTGGATGGAGGTTGAATTACCTAAATTGGAATAATGCATTAAAAATGTGAGTTTTAAGCTCACTAGATAGTGGCAAAACCACCTTTTCTAAAGCCCACTTGAGGGTGGCAAAATCTGTATTTTAGCTTACTTGAGAGTAGCAAACAATTTTCAAAACAAACATGAAATGTTTTGTTCTAATTTAGGCGATTTGGTCTATACTTGTTTGCTGTGCGCATAACATAGTAAATCTAGGCTAATAACCGGAATAAGAACACATAACGTTTTCAAAATTGGATATCATGATTAGTAGAGGCCGGTCTTCAGACCGGGCGAGAGGGGGTGCTCATAGCTGAGCTTCCCTGATTGTACCCATGTTCCCGAGCCGAGGCAACTTTGGTGATGACGGACACGTGGCCTTTGGCACCGAGTCAGGGTTTCCTAAATTTCCCCAAAATAAAATATTTAGGTGGCGACTATGTATCTGGCAAAACAGTCCATGTTTGGCACTTCTTTCAAAATCTGTTTTTCTCAAAACGATTTGCCGAATTTGGACTCTTTGGTTCAGATTTAGAACCGTGACAACAAATCGAGTCCGAACTGTAGTAAGCCCCAAAATGAACAGAATGGGACTCATCCTGTATGCTTCGGGACGCTTACGATTTCATTGGGGATCTTAGAGAGCTTGACTCGAACTCGTGATATCTTGTTTTGATTTCACTTATGTGTTTCTTTGCATTGCATGTGCATTGGTGCGCCTAGGACACCGTGTTGGCCATCTGCTATTCCTGAGCGGTTGGCCGGAGGCTTGACTTTGTCAAAGCATGCCATAAGGCTGACCGGTTGCGGGCTCTGCTAGTATGGGAACACAAACCCCGATTTTACCGAGACACCCTTTTCAACCAGTCGACCTAGTGCATATTCGGAATCCATAGTGACCATTCCAAACTAGGACAGGGCGCTTACCCGATATAGGTTGTTTGAAACCGCTGCGTGCGTAGTGAAACCCTAGCTCCTGACAAGATAGGACAGGGAAACCCTACCCCAACATAGGGGTGTTTTTGCTCATTTACTTGCTATGTGCTTCTAGAATGTATCTCTACAGGAACGTGCATGCCAGTTTGCAAATTTGAATATCGGGCCTGAGGGCACCAGTATCAGCATCTGTGAGAATCAGTTATATCTGTGGGTATCCGATTCAGTATTTTGGGACAGTAATTTTGGGAAACAGTGATCAGTAATGAGCACAGTCATTCTGCTATGCTCATATCCGTTCCAGTAAAATTGAGCTGAGATGCTGTCTGTTTTCTCTTTTGCTAGGTAGTCCTGGAACCATAGCTTCAGAAGGCTCCGATATCTCCCGGGTACATTGGACTAGTGCTAATAGACTTTGTTAGGTCAGAGATTCAATTCAAGGGCAACCAGTTTTCCTTCGCCAGGGGTAAGGCAAAGAAGGGCCAGACAGGGCTCATTGGTTCATCTGATCCAACAGTCACCAGTCACATCATCAGCAGACCCGTGATGGCACAGGGTTCAGAAGAATTTGTGGCCGTGATAGCAGCGTTAAATCAGGGAGCTGCCATGCAGGCTGAGACCAGTATTGAAACGCAGTGCCCATCTGGGGCATCTGCCTCACATCCAGCTTTGGGACCCCAGCCGAACTTTGATCCACTTCCGCCAGTTGAAGATTTGTGGTGTCCGAATCCTCAGGAAAGGTTGACTCAAGCTCAGGTGATCAGACCCCTGGTACAACCTACTGAGAGGTTTCAACCCTTTCATGTTAATGAGCTCAATCCGACTGCAATGAAAATTGCGAACCTTGAAAAGCAATTCAAGAAGGCACAGGGCCTTAACTCCATTCCCGACATTGAGGATGGGCACGCTGAGTCTGCCGTGCAGCTCCCAGACAGATTCAAAATGCCATATATTGACCGTTTCGACGGGTCTGGAGATCCAACGATACATATCCGACTTTTCTTGGATGTCCTGAAGCCGATGGGTCTGACTAAGCCACAGAAACTCTCTCTGTATGGAAGAACCCTGTCGGGTGTAGCAGCCACTTGGTATGCCAAGTTGGAGGATACAGTGAAGCAAAACTGGGAAGAATTGGCTGAGGCCTTTGTCGATCAGTATTCCTACAATACCCAAGTTGAAATGACCATCCAAGAACTTGAAGCAACCCGCCAGAACCCAACAGAGCCTTTTGTGGAATTTGTTGCGAGGTGGAGAGCAAAGGCAAAGACAGATGATGGTCGGCCTTCCGAGAGGGATCAAGTGCAGATGATGGTGCGAAACCTTGAGCATGATATGTTGCAAAAGTTGATAGTCGCTCTGCTATTCACTTTCAAGAGTTTTCATGAACTGGGGGTTCAGGTCGAGAATGCGTTCAACACAAGGATCATTCCCAGAACAAGTGAACCAACAAGAAGGGTGATTTCCGGAAGTACCAATGCTGGTAGTAACGCTATTCCCAAACCCACCGAAATCAATACAGTAGCCACAGCCAACCCTTTTGCCAATCCAAGCCTACAAACAGCCGGCCTAGCCCGAGCTCAGGGCAGAACTTTCACCCCCCTCTATATGAGCTTGACTAGCGCACTAAAAGCCTTGATGGAAAGAGGGCATCTCAAACCCCTCGATCCTCAACCTCTGTCTGACCCACTCCCGGACATAACCCTCCAAGTATCGTGTGTACCATCGGCAGCCATCATGGCATTCCGACCGTTGCTACGTCATGAGATCCAAAATCTCATTGACAACCGGACGATAGCTCCACCTTCAGCCCCCAATGACCAAGTACCTCACCCACATCTTAACCTAATCTACACACTAGCCGTCCCTTACGACCCCAGCGTATACATCACCCCAGTCCATCTACCCAAGCCTAATATGTTTATCCCAGAGAGCCTGGACTTATGCATGATGGGTGCATCTGAACCCCAATCATCTCAAACCCATGAACCCACTACTTCTGAGCTGATGAGGATGATCGAAGATCTTCAGAGAACTGTGGCAGATCTGGCCTTTGGCGTTTTGGCCCCATCATCAACCACATCACGTACCAGGGAGTTCATATCTAAAGGCTCCCCAACTTTGGGATGGGTTGCATTGGAAGAAGGCCAATCTCTTGACAAAGTGGAAGCGACTGGTAAGAACAAGGTAGGGGCAGGCAATGGTCCCCATGAACACCTTCGGTGGGATATTGAGGCTTTGAAAGTCAAGGATCGAACAAAGAGCAAGTCCTCGCAGCTTGTTACAAAAAGCGTGGATGACACTTTCGCCACTCGAATGAGAGCATCAATCAAGGGCAAGCCGAGAAGGGCCTTTGTACCAGAATGTTCCTTTCATCCCTAATCCGTGCTCGGAACGATCGGAAACCCAGTAACGCCGCTAATCCCTTTGCCGGTGCATCCAAAGAAAACTCCACAAACCTCAAAACACCCACCGAGGCCGAGGGTGTTCGCACCATCAGACATGTCTCTATCAGCGCCCTTTAGGATCCTGATTAGAGAGGGGGATTTGAAACCCTTGGAGCCGCTACCACTGCCAGATAGACTTCCTCACTCCCATGATCTGACCAAGTACTGCGCCTTTCATCAGCAAGTCGGCCATGTCACTGATGGTTGTCTCCGTCTTCGCCACGAAATACAAGATCTGATTGACAATAAGGTCATCGTCGCACCAACTCAGCAAAGTCTATTGGCACTTGATCAGTAAACTTGTGGGGGATAATGTGATGTGATCGGGGGATGAACCACTTGCGGATGGCACTCGATTTACTCCAGATATGGCGTATGGCACGCACTGTTTTAAGCATTTGCGAATGCTAGTTTCTGACTTGGGTATTGGGCCAGTCTTGTTGTGTTGTATAGAGTTAGTTTTTTTGTACTGAGTCAGTTGGGTCTGTCTTGTTGTATCGAGTTAGTCCTGTTTTGTTGGAGTCGGGTGATTTCAGGGGTGTTACCTCAGACATCACTTGCTCATTTTGTGTTTGTCTTTTCATTTTCTTTTTGAGTCTGTTTCTGCCTGGAGCCAGTTACACCAACAGATCTGAATGGAACAATGGTGATTTTCACACTCTTGTGTTTGCTTCCGCCGTATGCCAGTTGTGCCAGAAATTCTAAATGAGATGACAGTATTTGACTAAGAACTCTGTCTTTTCTGTGCCTTGAAGTCATTGTAATGACCTGAGTTTTTCAAAACTTTTTGAACACTGCGGTGAAAACGAAGAAGGAGGAATTCCTTGGGATTTGCAAAACTTTGATCAATTTGAGAGAAAGAGAGGCGTGCTAATCCCTTAATGAATGAAATCATGCTTGTTAATGTGAGTACTGAGAAGGATCCTGGCTTGATCCAGATTGGTTCTACACTGTCTTCAGCGCGAGCGACTATTCGCTTTCTTAAAATTTTTCAAAAAATGTTTTGCGCCGTCCTGCGAAGACCCGTGCGGAATCGCTCTTAAGATTGTGCAGCCTAGGATCGCTCTCAGCCTCAAGACTCGACCCCCTTTGCTCTCAAACCTTGAATCCCAATTCAGAATGTTCAAACGGTCAACCACAATGTGAGGCCTGCATGGCCAAATTCAAAGCAACCCTCGAACCAGGGGCAAGAAAGTCAAATCAAGAAGATCAAGTGTTTGCAACAGAAGCTTGCAAAGCTAGATCAGGAACACCCCTCAAACTAGGGGCAAAGGAATTTCAAATGTGCTCGAAGAGTCAAAGATGAAGATCGACAAGAATGCCAAATCCTAGAAGGGAGGAAAAAAGAATTTACTGTTGAAGGAGAACTAAGTTCCGATCCACAACACTAGGGGCAAATTCAGCCCCTCATTGGATGGACTCTTACATCATCAGTGGACAGCAGCCACTCTCTTGGATTCAGATGACTCTAGGATCTCAAAACCATTTGACATGGACCAAGCTACACTTTTACCCTTGAGAGGCTCGCTGGGTCAAAAATATGGAAGGGCGACCCAGGCAAAAGTTAGAGCAAGAAAAAGAACAAGAAAACAACAAAAAAAAAAAAGCTAAAAGAAATCAAAGAGAACAAAAAAATGCGAAAATAGAAAAATTAAAAAAAAAAGAAGAAGAAAAGAAATGAAAAAGAATGAAAAGAAAATAAAAAAATAACTCGCAAGGTTGAAAACCTGCAATGGGCGCCTTGGCAAAATTTAGAGCGCAAAAAGAGAGGTTAAATACCCGAGTGTACCTTAACCCCCGAACTACGTAAGGCTTGATTCTCATCTTTGGGATACGTAGGCAACTTCATTCTGAAGTCCAGCCGTAAAACACTTCAAATTCGATTATGTCCATGTAATGGTTTTGATCATCTTTGCCTTCTTTGTATTCGAGAGTTCGGTTGTAATCATCGCTCCGAGGGCTGATTACAATGCGCTGCGATGCCATTCAAACAAGGGGCAACTTTCTGTTGACATTCAATGCGCCGCGGTGCCGTTCAAACAAGGGGCAACTTTCTATTGCCATGCAGCTCTCTTCAAGCACGGGGCAGTTTTCCTTTGCATCCAAGGTTGTGCGTCTCAGGAGTAGGTTTCATGCTTGTTGAGCAATGGCCATTTGCAAAAATAGATTTTGAGAATTTTTACTGAGGTTGACTAATTCTCTCGAAATTTATTCCACCTTTTCCAAAACTGGACCGTTTCTTGGACCCAAAAAAAAAAGGGAAATTTTCAGTGCTCATAACCTAACTTGCATGATTTTGAATCAGAAAATCGAACAAGTATGCTAATCTAACTCTCACGTTGGTCAAAATTGTTTTAGTAGAAAACCAAAACAAAAAATGGTCAAAATGATAAACTAGGGGCACAGTTGAGTTAGGTGTTCTGTCTTTTCCCCTTTGTCAAAATACTTGCCAGGAAGGGCACCATACTTGCCAGAAAGGGGCACTCTACCTACCGGAAAAGGGCACAATTGAAGTCAATAACAAAGGGCTGAAAGCTCCCTCACCCTCCAAGCAACGAGGTATCAAGCCAAGTGCGAAGCACGAACCGGAATGGGACAAGATATTCCGCTCCCTTATCTGGACAGATCTGATCATATCCGAACTCTTCAGCAGAGCATCGTCAACCGATGTCAGATGCAGATTTGCTACACACCCAATTGTAGCGCAGCCCTTCTGTGGAAGAGTTCACTGTTGTGAGCAGAAAAAAGAAGAATCTAGCGAAATACCAGGGGCAAGAGTCCACAACTTCCTACTTATCCATCAATCACCCAGGGGAGGGATAAAAAATGAGAGATTGAAGAATAGAGGGATGTACGATGAGAGAAAAGCGAGAAAAGGGCTTTGAGAGAAAAACCAAGCTTGAGGGCCGAGTGATGTGAGAATCACAAATGAGAAAGGGTGGGAAACATACCTGGAGAAACAGGCTCCCTGTGCATATTTGAGTCTTGTGTTTTGTTTGTCTCGATTCTTGTCTTGAGTCGTTTCAAGTGTCAATAGATGTGTTTAGGTTGTTTACCTTTATTTTCTGTTGTTGGGTCTTCTTTGCTGTGTTAAGTTGTAGGCTCAATACCTGGTCAAGAACTCATTTTCTCAATTTCAAAAATGATTTGTTGTGTGCTCAGAGTGCTGTGCCATTCTTCACATTTGTGCAAAAAAAAAAGGGATTTGTTCTTCTGAAAACTGCAGGGTTCAACCCAGGTCATGTGAAAATAGTAAAATCAGGATCTATCTAAAGTTATATGATTCCAGACTACAAAGCAAAAGAAAAGAGGGAAAATTGGGAACATCTTAGTGTGTTTCAACTTCGGCAAATTCCGAGACTGCATTCCAGGTGTACCTTCTCAGGCCTCACCATTTCTCTGGAGTATGAGTGTATCTCGACCCCAAGTGTAAGCTTGCTTCAAGTCAGAATGGCAGTCCAAGCAACATCTGTGGTTTTCACATGCAGATGTCATCTCTTGCCAACATAAAATGGGTGTCCCCATTTGAGCTGAGCATGTTGCATAGCCCTCTGAGAGGTAAGACGGAGGCACTAGAGTACATGCTTGATACTCTTCTATTGCATAGAATGTGAACTTTCATATCCACTGTTGTTGCATGCGTGCCGCGCATCGTTATGATTTCTACATAGAATTTGCTTGCTTTCGATTCCGTATAGAATATCCTTTGCTTTCAATGTTGCATAGAATATGCCTGTCTCATGCATAGAAAATGCACTCTTCCATACTTGCATAGAACATGCATTTTATCGCACTTTCTTGTGCATTGTATCTCACTCGCACTGTCTTGTGCACTTACACTTTGTATCTCACTTGCACTGTCTTGTGCATCTTGTGGTTGTATCTCGCTCGCACTGTTTAGTGCATTTCAAAATCTCTCGCTTATTTAGCGTGTCGCCGCTTAGTGCATTTCAAATTCACTCGCTGCTTAGCGATCGCGACCGCCTTTGTGCATCACATCTCGTTCGCTTATTTTGCGATCTCATTGCATTTTGCGATCGACCGCCTTGTGCACTTTCGATTTCTAATCGCCGCGCTTTCTTGCGCGATCGCCTCGCTTTTGTACGCTTTACACTCGTCTTTGTTTAGCGATCGTCGCTCTTGCGTAATTTACTTTCGCGCTTTCTTGCGCATCACACTGTTTTGTGCATTACATTGTTTCATTCGCGCTATTTTGCGCATCGCACTATTTTGTGCACCTTACTTGCATTGTACGTGCATTTTATCGCACTGTCTTGTGCACTTGCGTTGTCTAACGCATCACGCTGTTTTAGCGCATCGCACTATCTTGTGCATTCGCACTATCTTGTGCACTCGCGTTGTCTAACGCATCGCACTGTTTTGTGCATCTAGGCCACATCGCACTATTTTGTGCATCTTGTTAGCACTGTCTTGTGCATTCCAACCTGCTTCGCGCTGTTTTGTGCATCTTCTTAGCATTGTTTTGTGCATTCACTCTGCATCATATTGTCTTGTGCACACTGTGATTTTGCATAAATCCAATTTTCAAACCGGCTTCGCGTAGCGTACAAGTCCAATTTTCAAAATTTTCCGGCATATCATTGGCATCATGCCCCTGAACTACGCTGGTTTGATTCCTTGCAAAGGGATACGTAAGCAGCCTACGGGCACAACCATTTATTTATCGGTATTTTGTTTGTTTGTCCAAGTCTTCGGCCTTGTCAAAAATGGGTCGCCTCTGGGCTTTGACATTCACTCTCGTCATTGTTATGACTTTCGAGTTCTGTCAAAGAGGGGAAACTGTAGACACCCCATTTTTGACCGCCCTTAAAACTTGGGCGCTACTGATGGTTTGCTCGATGGTGAAAGGTGTGCAGGGCAAAGGTTCAATTTCTTTGGCAATGAGAGGGTCAAAATTCACACCCCATTTCGGACCAAAGCTATTTTGAATGGTTTTTAGACCTTAAAACCCTCTCTTTCAAAACTTTTTTGAAGTAAAGTTCCTACGATGTTCCGACGCTCGCATTTCGGTAAATGTTGCGCTTTTCAATAAACCGAGCAAGGACAAAGTGGAGATGAATGAAAGAGAGATGAAATCTTTGAAAAATCTTTCAAAACACTTCGCTTAGGGGTTTGAAGTTGAAGAAAAGAGGAGAAGAGGGGAGAAACCAAGTTGGAGAAGAAGATAGGCAAGAATTGCTAAGAGAGGGACGAGCACTCCTCGCTAAATCAAACTTATTTGTCTATACACTTGGAGTTAAGCCATGAGGACACCACCATTGGAAAGAAGACTTCTGGGCTTCATTTTTCATTCAAGAATCTCTTAAGTTCGAGTCCGGAGAGCGGAGATATGATTGGTTGAAGTTGGGCATCATCCCGGTTGGACCGAAACTGAGCAGTCTTCACCAAAACAAGCATAACTTTTTGCAAAGTTGGAATTTTGATGCAAGGTTGGTGCCATTGGAAATCTTACTTCCGGGGCTTCAATTTTGACACAAGAATGACCTGAAAAGGAGTTCATATGAAGAAGTTATGCCCATTTGAAGTTGGACCTACAAAGCAGATTTTTCCTGCCGACCGGCAAAAACAAATGGCCGACCGACCAAATAGATGGCCGACCGGCCAGAAAAGATGGCCGACCGACCAAGTTTGCTAGCCGACAACCTTCCGGAGTATTCTACAGATTGAATGGATGCCGGTGTGCATTGAATGCATGACTCGCTCCCCATGCACGTGTGTGGCTGTTTTGCACCCTTTGCACCCCTTTTGACCAACTTTTTGCACCCTTTGCTCAAAGCTTCTTGAGGAAGCTTTGACCCCTTGTCTTGGCTTCCTCAAGAAGCTTGCACCTCTGCATTAGCTTCTCTTAGAAGCTTGGTTCCTTTGACGCTTTTGTATAGCTTCTTTGAGAAGCTTTATGCCATTTCCTTGCTCTATAAAAGAAACCCATCCTCCTCCATTATTTTGGTTCAGTAAAATCAGACCTAATACATACATATAACATATATATATCACCCTCTCTCTCTATATCTCCCTCTCTCTCTACATTTGGGTGTGTTAGAGTGTTCAAAGACCCTTGTTCTTGGCCTATTGCACCACACCACATAGCCATACACCACTACCATTGGACTGAGGTTCTTGGGAGGGTTTATTGAGCTCCAAAAGCTGGTTTTTGGCCCCTAAAGCTGCTGGTCTCGAATTTGGTCTTCAATGGTAAGTTTCTTCCCCTTTTTAGCACTTTTTTGTACCTCATTTTAGCCTGTCTTTCTTGCTTATTTGAGCTTGGTGTATAACATAAAAAAGTTCTATTTTTTTGTTTTTAAGATACTTCATTAAGACCACTTTGGTGTTTGGGGTTGTTTGACCCCTCTTTGGCCACGTTTGGCCTCATTTTTGTGCATTTTTTGTGAGCTTCGGGACCACCTTGTATTGGCCCTCTCACCAATGAAATCCAGAGGGATTTTAGTGGTGGGGGTGGTGTTTTGAGGTCGTAAAAAGGAGAGGGGTGATCCTCTCCTTTGTTGTCTTGTTTACTAGCATGTTTGGCCCTTCAAAGGAGCCCTTATTTGCACACTTCTTGAGCTCGGTTCAGGCATTTTTCAGTGGGTTTTAGGACCCCCATAAGCCATTTCCAGAGTTGTTTTGCTCATGTTGAGTGTCCTTCTTGCATGTGTATAACAACCCCTTGCATGGCCTTCCAAAGGAGCACCTCATTCTAACATGTGTTGGCTCTATTTCAGTGGGTAGTTGGTGTTTATTTAGCATGTTTTATCTCTGTCCCATGTTGGTTTGTCGACCCTTGGCATGCATCATACACTTGCTTTGTATTTCTCTATTTTGCCTAGAAATGCATCTTGCCTTTGGACCACCATGCTTGCATATTTTGGCTTAGCTTTGTGAAGATTTTATTCTTGTTTTAGTATGCTAAGGGACTTTTTTTGGTCATTTGAGTCATCCATGACTTGCTTTGTATAGCTACCATGTAATCCCCCTCATGAGCCTTAAGTGTTGACCCCTCTAGCATGCTTTATTTGCACTATTTCAGTGATTTGGAGTCACTTATAATGTCATTTCAGTCCTCATGGTATGCTTAAATGTTTGCATTTGATGCTCCTTTGATGCTTCAAGAGGTTGTGCCTTATGCTCCATGTTTAGACATTTGTGTATGCTTCCATGTGTAGGTCATTTAGATGCCATCTAAGTGGTTTTTTGGGGCTTACTTTGACATGATTTGGGACTATTTTGATTCACTTTGATCATTTGCTTCATGTGTCATGTGATCATGGTTTAAGTCCTTGGGCTAATTCCGAGCTTCTATGCATGCTTTACTAGTTTTGTTTACTTGGTTTGGCACCATTTATGACATGATTTCAGAGCTTATAATGCATTCCATATGCCCATGTTGTTCCTCTTTTAAGTGTGCTTAAGAGTTGTCTCTATGTGCCTAAGTGTTGGACATTGCATGCATGCCTATTTGTATGTGTTTTGGCTTCCATTCTTGAGCATATTGGCCATTGATTTTGGCATTCTTGAGAGCTACCCATGTTAGTTTAAGTCCATCTTTGCATGTTGTTGCATGCTAGTTAGGTTACATGTTGTTACATGCTTGCCTATCCTCACATGTTGACACATGTTTGCATATTGCATGTTCACATGCTCATCTTGCATGCTTAGCTTGCATGTTTAGGTTGCATATCATAGCATGCATCTCTTGTCTCTTGAATTGATTATGATAGAGGTAGGGGCCCATTATTTGTTTTGTGCATTTCATTCCATATTGAAATTGCACATCTTGACTCTTTGGCCATCATGCATGGAAATGCGCGATTGGTGGCCCGAGAGCCAAGAACCATCCTCCTTTGAGTCATGAATATGATAAGGAGGGTGGTGGTGCAAACATTGCTTTGGAAATGCATTGCCATGCCTTGTCTACCCTCTGCTGCTGTCAAACAGGTTTCTGCAGGAATTTTTGGCCGGCTGGCCATCTACAGTGCCGACCGGCCATACATTGGTGGCCGATGGATTAACTAGTGGCCGATTATCATTCCCCATGGCCGGTTGTAACAACCCCATCACGTATAATGAATAGTACTTGATTAATTAAGAGGATTTGAGATGTAATTGCCGAGTATTATAATTTATTTGGGATTTATGAGAATTGTGGAATCTGACTCGTGTGTGATTTTATCGAAGGTTTATTTTGGAATTAGAAATTAAGGGTCCAAATGGCTTAAGGGAGTAAAATTGAGAAGCCAATCAATTTAATTTTAATTACGGACCCATTTGGGAGTTTAATTAAATATTCGATTCAGTTTAGTAAAATTGAGATTTGATTAATTAGGTCCTAGTTGGAGTTGATTAAGTCATGAGGATTGAGAATTGTGATTATTGTAAATTTAATTTAATTATGAGGTGTCCAATTTGAATATGTAACTTAATTGACGGAAATTTGAGGTCGGATTAGAAAATTGAAGACCTAAATGGTTTAAGAAATCAAAATTGGTAACGATAATAAGTTTAATTTAATATTTGGAACATTTTAGGAGTTCGATTAAAAATCCGATTCAGATTGATAAATTTAGCTATAATTAATTGGGCCCTAATGGAAGTCGAATTAGACTGATTAAATTATGTGGGATTTGTAATTAATTATGATTAATTAAATTATGTGCTGATTGAGACTTATTAAGATTAAGTGTTAATTATGATTTGTTAAGACTAAGTGGGATTTAATTTGATTACCACATGATTTAGCAACTTAATTTTAGAAGGCCACATGTCCCACCATCTTCAATATAATAATAATAATAATGGTAAAAGGAGAATGAATGAAGGAGCTCAACAATCTGCTAGAAACAATAGGAAAGAAGAAAAGCAGAGCACGGTGAGAGAGAGGAAGAAAGGTTCTGGAGAAGTAAAGCCAAGAAAGAAGAAGAGGGTCTTGTGGGATATTAAATTTGAAGTCAAAAATTATGGAAAATTTATCTTAAGGTAAGAAATTTCATCCTCTTTTTAGTGTTGTTTACTTAATTTAAACAAAAAATTTATTGAAGCTGGATTTTGAGAAGATTCAAAATAAAGATTTGAGGATTAATTATAATTTTGTAGAAATTAGATTTGTATGTTAAATCAAGTTGGGTTGGAAAGCTTGAGTTATGATTCTTTTAATTTGTTGAATTTGGGTTCAATTTAAAGAATTATTCTTGGATTAAGCTCTATAACTTACATGCAACAAGGGTTTATTCAAGATTTGGCCCATACAAATGAGTTAGGTTAATGATTAAGGAAATCAACTTAGAAATTAATTATTTTTCATTTAATTTTGTAATCTTGCATGAATTTGGGCCTTAAATCTACATGCATGTAATTTGGAGGAATTAAAGAATAAATAGGGGTTTTGATTTTAATTATATTAACCCATGCATGTAATGTAATCTAAGAGTTTGACTTAAATTAAACATATTTTGGAATATCTTTGATTATGAATTAAGTTTTGGGTGTGTTATGAAGGAAATTAATTCAACCTAAGTTTGGCTAAATCAAGAATTAAATTATGATTTGATTTTGAATATAGAAAATTAGTTGGTTTTAATCTTAATTCCACACATGCAAATATTTCTTTAAAAGAGTTTGTAATTTTAATTTCATGATTTAAGAGGAATTGGTAAAATAATGAAGAATTGGAGCTAAGGCCAAGTTATGAAGGTTAATTAGAAATTAATTTATTTTGGATTTGGTTTTTGAAGTTATAATTAAATCAAGCTCCATAAATTATATGTAATTTTATTGTGCATTTAATTTTGAAAAAAAAAAAAAGGGATTTTAAAATCATGAGTTCATGAGTTTTGATTTTATAATGAAAACAAGGAATTTGTTTAATCCATGCATGTAATTGAATTGAAAAGTTTTATTCAATTTAAATACATTTTAGAACACCCATGATTATGAATTATATATTTGGTTAGAAATTGAGTTAAGTAGATTTTGTTATTACTAATAAAATTGGACCTATTTGTATTGTGTACATCATGGATTTTGAAAGATTTGGATTAATTCAATCTCATATTTTGAAGAGAAAAATGAAATGTATTATAAACATCAAGTTTATGGAAAATTAGAATTAATCCTAATATTAGATAAAGTGTTGATTTTATAATTAGATTTTAATCCATACTTGTAATTTGAGATTAAACATATTTTGGGACATCTATGGTTAAGAATTAAATTGAGGTTATGAATTAAGTTAAGATTAAGATTATGGAAATTAGTTGGAAAATTTATAAGAATATGAAACTAGTAATTTTGATGTCAACTTTATACATGTGAATAATTTTCTAAGGAATTTATGACTTTAATTTCATGCTTGGTAGGAAAGTAGAAAGGGCTTGAAATCAATTCTATGTAACTAAAAAGAAAGTGAGAGTTTGGAGCCATGTTCAATTTATGGAGATTAAGTTAGAAGTTAATCATTTTGAGTTAGGATTTGGCTTGATATGGAGAAAATGATTTCAAACTAAATTTGGCAATTGGGGCATGATTTTGAATAAATGATTTAGCAATTTATGACTCAATAAAGAATAATAAGCTACTAATCAACATAGGTTAGTTAGTTAAAGGATGAATCATTGATCTTGTGGTAATTATTTAAGAAGCTAAGTAAAGGATCAACCTATTTGGAAAAGAGGGACTTAGTAACGAAAGAATATGTGAAATAAGAACCCAGTTTACCTAATTGAGAAAGAATAAGTGTAGTAGAACTCCGGACTATAAAGACTAGAAAGGACAAGTTTAATCAAGGGAGTAATGTTGTATTTCAATGTGTATATGTTATATGTTTGTGTAGGTCACGCCATTGTTCCGCTTCGATTTATCCGATATATCCAAATTGCCTAATTTGCCTCGCAGACCCTCGTGAGTAATAACTTTGTAAAGTTATGTTCAATGTTATGTATTTTCAGTATACTATGATACAAAATGATTGATTCTTGAAAAGCTATGATATGTTGGAAATGAATGAATGAATGTCCAGTTTTCTGAAAAGTATTTGTGGCACCCTTAGTATCTGGCCCTTACCCGGGGGATATAATACTGGATCCGCCCTTACCCGGATATAATACCGGATCCGGCCCTTACCCGGGATACAATACCGTGGATCTGCCCTTGCCCGGGATATAATACCGGTTCAGATCCGCCCTTGCTCGGGAAATAATACCATGGCTACTTGCGCGCAAGATATGGACCTTTATGGTTGTTGGTACCAACTCTGTCTGTGGTCTTTGGACCTATCCGATCTGTTAGCTATTGGGTGTACCACATATGATCTTATGCAAAATCTGATTATGAATATGAATATGAGTATGTATCTGAATCTGTTTCTGATTTGAAAACTGAATATGCATAAGACTCTGTTTCTAATAAGATTGTGTTTCTGATATAAACTTTGATTTCTGACTCTGTGATGGACATCATTCATTAAACCCTTTACTCTGTTATTATTCACTGGGCTTTAGCTTACTGTATTATTTATGTATGTAGGTGATCAGGCGCGTGGCCAGGCTTAGAGGCATCTGTCTAGAATCTGTCTTGTTAGCCAACTAATGTGCCTTTCGTGGAGGTTCCGGATGTGTCAAGTAGTTATTGCTTAGCAACTTAAAATTTAATTGCGGTTTTCGTGTTTGGTTAAGCAAGTCTTGGGTATTTTGTAAATAGGGCTAAATTCCTTTTTGGTCTAATCTATGTATATATGGTGACTTAAAGCTAATGTGTATATATGTATATATAAAAAGTTTAAAATTTTTCTGTCTCATATAAGTCTGCACAGCTCAATGGACGTTGTATATTATTATTTGCTTCCGCTAGCCCTTAGTATTATGTTAATCTGTTCAGAGGCCGTAGGTAATCCTCGGATTACTGGCCGGTTACGGTGCCAAACCTATAGGGGCGGGTTTGGGTCGTGACACCGGTGGTCATTCCTTCTGGCCGGTGGTGCTCCACAGTGTCCATGAAGCATACCTTGGGAGTTGTGCAATTTTCAGAGGAGCAGGACAGGGAAAACAAAGGCAAACTTGTGCATGGCGTTGGATTTCCGAGCAAAGCCGAGCATGCATGCATTCATTTCTCTTCCCGAGGCCTTTTAGTGCTTTAATAGTTTAATTAATTTGTCAATTAGCTAAGGGTTTTGTAATATTTAATTAGCTAGGGCAGTTAATTATTTATTCGGTTTGTATTATTATTCAGTCCCTCCGAGCGAGGGTAAATTTGTAATAAGTGTTGGTGAGTGTGTGCATGTCTTCCAACCCCCACTTCTTTCTCCCTTTTACTTACCTGCTTTCAATGGTTAGTACTAGGGCATATTTATTTTAGCATCCTTATGCTATGCGTGCGTGCATCATTCATCTGCATCGCATGCACGCGCTCGGCATCATACTAAATGCATTGTACTTCAATTCCAAGTTGAATACGTGTTATTTGTAGCATTTCACATGTCATTGTAGATTAGCCGAGCCTATTCTAGTGACATTCTGTATGTGATGCATTAGCCATTTTTAACATGAACTAGGATCATGCATGATTACTAACTAGTTTCTGTTTTGGCACGAAGTACTAGGTAAGCTTTTATGCTTTAGCATACCGCATGCGTGTGAGTGTTGCCATAATAGCGTGATTGCCATGAGGCTAGCTGCTTATGTGATATAACTGCTTGAATGCCTGTGGATGGAGGTTGAATTACCTAAATTGGAATAATACATTAAAAATGTGAGTTTTAAGCTCACTAGATAGTGGCAAAACCACCTTTTCTAAAGCCCACTTGAGGGTGGAAAAATTTGTATTTTAGCCTACTTGAGAGTAGCAAACCATTTTTAAAACAAACATGAAATGTTTTGTTCTAATTTAGGCGATTTGGTCTATACTTGTTTGCTGTGCGCATAACATAGTAAATCTAGGTTAATAACCGGAATAAGAACACATAACGTTTTCAAAATTGGATATCATGATTAGTAGAGGCCTTTTGGACCCGAGAGGGGTGCTCATAGTGACCTTCCCGATCGTACTCCAAGTTCCCGAGCCGAGGCAACTTTGGTGATGACTTTTGGCGGCCTTTGGCACCGAGTCAGGGTTTCCTAAATTTCCCCAAAATAAAATATTTAGGTGGCGACTCTGTATCTGGCAAAGCAGTCCATGTTTGGCACTTCTTTCAAAATCTGTTTTTCTCAAAACGATTTGCCAGATTTGGACTCTTTGGTTCAGATTTAGAACCGTGACAACAAATCGAGTCCGAACTGTAGTAAGCCCCAAAATGAACAGAACGGGACTCACCCTCCCGGGGCGTTCAGGGACGTCTACAGGAGGCTTATTCACTAAGGGCAAATGCCAAAGATAAAAGGGCAATACGACGAATGGCTGCTTAGTTTATCATCTGCAGGGGTAAATTGCACAAATGGGTCCATCTAGGAATGTATAAACTGTGTGTTGATGCTGAAGAGTCAAAGCGCCTAATGAAGGCCATCCACGAAGGAGAGTGCGGATCGCACATGACCGGAGTGATGCTAGCTCAGAAGATTCTCAGACAGGGTTACTACTAGTCAACCATGGAGGAGGATTGTATTGGTTTTGTTTGGCGATGCCATAAATGTCAGATCCATGCAAATCACATGAACATCCCGCTATTGAAGCTGTACAACATGAATTCACCATGGTCGTTTTCAGTCTGGGAAATTGATGTTATTGGGGTAGTTACTCCGAAGGGGTCAAACGGGCATGAGTATATCCTGGTGGCAATAGACTACTTTACAAAGTGGGTCGAGGCCCAATCCTACGTAGTGCTGAAAGCGCCGCACGTAGCCAAGTTCATCAAGAATAATATCATATGTCGTTATGGGGTCCCGAATGAGATCATTTCAGACAATGGTTCCCACTTCAAGAAGGAGGTGATTGACTTGTTGGAGAAATACAACATGGCTTTTCATAAGTCATCCACATATCGGCCAAAAAACCAACAGACCTGTTGAGGCCGCCAACAAGAACATCAAACTCATTCTGCAAAAGATGATGGAAACCTATAGGGACTAGCCAGATAAGCAGCCATTTTCTCTTTGGGGTTACAGAACATCAATTTGGACTTCTACTGGAGCAACTCCGTATTCTCTAGTTTATGGGATGGAGGTTTTTCTACCGATTTAAGTTGAGGTTCCGTCGTTGCAAGGCATGGCTGAGTGCCAGATAGTGGAAGCGGATTGGCAGGGGAGTAGGTTCGAGGAACTTATGCTGTTCGACGAAAGGAGGCTGAAAGCACTGTACCACGTCCAAGATTATCAACGAATAAGCGCCAGGACTTTCAACAAGAAAATTAAGTCCAGGAATCTGAAAGAAGGGGATTTTGTGCTCAAAGACAACCAAGCTCCCATCCACGATCCTAGGGGCAAGTTTAGACCTAATTGGACTAGTCCTTATATCATCAAGTCTATTTGGTCCGGTGGAGCTATCATTCTTATCGACCTAGATGGCCTTGAATTCTCCTAACTAATCAACATGGACAAGTTGAAGAAATACTACCCTTGAGTGGCTCGCTAGGCCGGAAACCCGAAAGGGCAACCTAGGCAAAAGTAGAGCACAAAAAATTAGAAAAAAGGAAAACTGAGCTCGCAAGGTTGAAAACCCAGAAAGGGCGGCCTTGGAAAAAGTTAGAGCGTAAAAAGAGAGTGTTAATACCCGAGTAAACCCGAACTGAACTACGTAAGGCTTGATTCCCATCTTCAGGATACGTAAGCAACTTCATTCTGAAGTCCAGCCATAAGCACTTCCAAATCAACTGTGTCCATGTGATTGTTCTGGTCATCTCTGTCTTTTCTGCATCCAAGAGTTTGGTTGTGATCTCCAGTGCAGTGCTATTCAGATAAGGGGCAACTTTCCAGTTATTGGATTTGGGGTTGTACATCTCAAGGATAGATTCCGGGTGTCCAACAGATCCTTATCGAAAATGGTTTTGAAAAGTTTTAATAAAAGTTGATTTTGTTCAAATTAATCTTTTTACAACTTAGACCATTTTTGGACCAAAATGAAAATTTTCAGTACCCCCAACCTTCAATTTCATAGACTTCAATACAGAGTTCTTTGACTCTTGATACAAATTGAAGTTGCTTTTTATTACATTCAAAAGGAAAACTTGAAAGTACAGATTAAAGCAATAAACTTGGGACATAGTTGAGTCAGGTGTTCCTGCGTCTCCTTCCAGAGCTTGTGGAAGCTCCAAATGTCAAAGTAAGCCCAGTTTGTGCCTTATCTTCAAGCCAAGCTATGCATTCGCCCGAAAGGGCATAACTGAAATTAGGAGCGGGGACCAGAAGTTCTCTTGTCCTCCATGTTGTGGAATACCGAGCTAGCTATGAGCCTCAGATCGAAAATGAAGTTGGGTATTCTATCCCCTCTTCCAGGCAAGTCTGGTAATGTCCGAACTGACGCCAAAATCGAAATGGGAAATAAAAGACATAATGCGTGAAGCCAATCAACTGAATGCCATGCTGCAGAGACATGTTGTAGCTCATCTCAGGCAGATCAAACCAGGGGCAATGCCAAGCAATGTCAACAGCAGACCTGTTGCACATCCAGTGGCACCACCATCCCTCGTTCAAGAAATCAACTAGTCGTGGGTGAAAGAAATAGCCATGCGCTGAATATGCAGGACAAACGTCCACCACTTTCAACCTATCCATGAGCCATACCTAGGGAGGGATAAAAAAATAATAATAATAAGAGAGAGTAAAGAATAGAGAGGTGTATGCAGAGAGAAAAAGTGAGAAAGGATTTCGAGAGAAAAACAAAGTCTGAGGGCCGAGTGATGTCAGAAACACATGTGAGAAGGGTGGGAAACATTACCTGCAACAATAGTGGACTCCCTACAAACCTAGTCGTCTCCCGGTGATGGAAAGTATCCAAGCCCATCAAAGTTTCGACTAGTGCTAAGCCAATACAACTTTTGCCCTCTTTCAAGCCTTGGGCTACTTCAATCAAGCGAATGCTAGTCCCTCCAAAGCCAGGGGCAAGCAGAAAATGGGCCAACATACACAAGCAGAGGGCATATTGCCGAAAACCTTGCCAAAGATGGTCGCCACGGTTGTCAGCGTCAGAAAACCGATGAATCAAGCTTGGAATGTCCAGTTCTCCGTTGTGAACTAAAGATCGAGCATTCTGTAAAGTGAGCCCGCACATCTGTCCTAAAGCTTGGATGTGGCCAAAATGAGACTGGGGCAAGATCTCCTCATCACGCCTAGACTCCATCAAAACTTGAAACTCTTCGATTGTGAGGCATAGCTCTTGTCCACCAAAGCTGAAAACATGTGTAACCGGATTTCAACATCTAGCCGCGGCATGGAGGAACGGAAAACACAGTGAAGTATGACTCAGCGGGAATAGTGCATTTATCCCGAAACCTCAAAAATTAACTTTTCCGAGCCATTTAAAGTTGTAATCCAAGTCGAGAGTTTTTCGACAAATAATGGCTCAATTTGTGGCAAAAATAGAGCTGATTTGAAGAAACTATGAAGCTGGAGTTTTTGTAGAAGATTAGGTGTTGAGTGGAAGACAGGTGGCAACAATCCGGAGGTTCTTTACACTGGTGGTCGACTAGCCAGTGTTGGTGGCTGATTGGCCACTTTTGTAGCCGACCGACCAGTACTAGTGGCCGACAACCATTTTTGATGGCCGACGGCATCTATTTATGGCCGGTGGCCTTCTATTTTGCCCTCTGGTCCTTCCATGTATTGAAAATGCCAAGAACCTGTGTCTGGTTCCACTATTAGTGTCTTTCTTCTGTCTCTCTTTGAGAATTTCGTTGTTTTGCTTATCGAGTTGTTGTTTTGTTTATTGAGTTGTATTTGTTTTGTTTGTCAAGTTGTTGTTTTATTCATTGAGTTGTTTTACTCTATTTGTTATGTGTTGATTGGTTCATTACCTGAGTAAGTCATTGCCAATACAATTTTTTAATTTTCATCAAATCCCGTTTTTATGTGAAATGGTGCGATGCGATGAATGCTCAGAATACAAAATGCAACACTTTTGAATCAAAAAACTGATTTCATTCCAATCATGGTTCCTTTTTACAAAGAGTATAAGTTTTAAGAAAATAAAACTGCCTAAGGCTGTACAATGTGCTAACATAACTAGCAAAAAGAAAACTAAAGCAAAAAACATCTGAATCAGTACTACCCATCTCAAGATTGAGAGGCCCTCTTCGTCCTCTTCCTGGGCATGGACTTGGAGCTATCGGCATCGGCACCACTATCTGGATCTGAGCCAGAGCCCTCCTCAACATATCTGCTCCCCTCTTCGAATTCATCCTTAGCATCGCCATCGCCTCGTAATCCAAGCCAAGATCGCCGCCTCCACCTCGGGATGACTCGATCAAGGGCTCGCTATTGGCATAGGCTTTGGTGGACCACTCTTGACATGAGTACGTCTGACTCCGCCTCGGCTGTGCATCGGAGTCCCTCATCTCTCTCTCTCTACTATCGGGGGAGGTACTGAAGGTCCTGCTGCAACTCCTGCTGGGGCGCCCGATGGGGCTGTCATCTGAAAAGGGACCTAAAAAGGACAGTTTGTCACATGCATCAGTTATGGTACGCAAAGATGAGTATAGTGTTGAATGCAGTGTATAAGAGCAGGGTATCAATGTAGTATTGATAATGTAATGTGTTCAGATCAGTATGGGGCAAATTGCAGGTGAAATGCTAATGTATCAGTAGAAAATTTCATGGCATGAAGTACAAACTGAAGGAAGTTTACTGGAATCCTGTACAGACTGAGTAGGTTTAGGCTCATCTAAACCATCCCCATCAGAGAAGCCGCCAGCTCGAGAGCCTACCCGATGTACTCTATAGAAGCTTGCAAATGTATTGAGATGATCAACGGTCTACAAAACATAACTGAAATGAATTGAATGTGCAAAACGTAAAGTATTGTACATACTAGGGTCCAACCTCAAACTCCAACAAGCATGTGACCAGCGGGTGTGGGCTCAATCGGAATCTGATAAGACTCCCCTCTGGATCCCCAGTAGGTCAGTGTAGTAGGTAGCTCTGGCCACCCTGCTCTCTGCCTCACTTGAGGGCCTCTCCTATCATGAGCCCGGGATGCCCTGGATCCTCCCGCTTTCTTCCCTGACGCTGGAGCTCTGGCTCTCTCACCTCTACGAGCCCCAGTCAGAGGCGGCATGAGGTATGTCTGGATAAAGGCAGTGTAATCGCCCTCAAGCCTGAAGAAGTCGGCGTCCTAACCTCTCGTGAAGTCGATCATCTCTTGCGTGGTATACCTCTCTGTGACCCTCATGTATGTGGGAGGCGGCATCGGAACTACTGGCTCAGGCAAGCCGAGGCCCTATCGTAGGAACCGCTCCCCTAAGAACCATGCTTGACAAACTGGGCCCTCGAACAAGATCTGGAATTGGGAAG
The DNA here is from genome assembly GCA_025200525.1 of Camellia lanceoleosa. Classification (NCBI taxonomy): domain Eukaryota; kingdom Viridiplantae; phylum Streptophyta; class Magnoliopsida; order Ericales; family Theaceae; genus Camellia; species Camellia lanceoleosa. The sequence goes on along the minus strand of CM045770.1, from coordinate 100,970,917 downwards.
CCTCTCGAGCGTCAAGCCGATCTCGACCCCGTCAGTATCATCGCCTACTACCGCCAAGTGATTCAGAATAGTAAATATACAGACTATTAGCTGCTATTGTGTATGCAATATGAAGTAAAACTAAAATGACTGTAAGGTTTGAGTTACCTCTGCTGCGGTCACAGTGTCGAAGAATTGGCAGAAAAAGGAGAATGACTCTTGGGGCCTCCTCTGGCATCTCCCGTCATATCTGTGTGAGTATGGCACCATGGGTGGTATCTCTACCTTTGGCTCTGGGGCGAGCCTCGGAAAATGGGCATACACCCATAGCTGTAGAAAAGGGAAGGATAACAGTAAGTATATATTAGATGAGTATAAAGAATGTAAAGCAGTGTGCAAAGGTAATGTAGAGTATAAAGCTGTACAAATAATGTAAGGCAAAAAGTAGATTGTGTGCAGTGCAGTAGACATTGTGTGCAGTGTACATATAATGTAAAACAGAAAGCAGATTGTGTGCAGTGTAGCAGACAGTGTGTGCAGTGTACAGATAATGTAAGGCATAAAGCAGATTGAAAAGCAGTGCAGCGTACGGTGTGTGTGGTGTACAGGAAATGCAAAACAGGAATGTAAAGCAGAAGGGTAGGGTGTACCTCCCAGGCTCTCCAGTAGCTTCCTAGCAGATGCCCGCTCCAGTGAGAAGTGGAGCTCATGTACCCATATAATGTGACCAAGCCTGCGCCGTCCCAGTCGTAGAATCAGGCGCGAGATAGGTCCACCAGAGCACTTATGAGGTAGAGCCTGACGGTGTTCACCTGGTCGGCGAACAGGGTAGTACCAAACAAAAACATGAGAAACCCCCGAGCGTAGTACTCGGTCTCCTCGCGAGTCGTCGGCATCGTCCCTCTGAAATGATCAACGAACCAGGTATATCTCACCATCCCAAATCGAGAGATGGGTGGGCGAATCCCCAGCAAGTAGATCTGAGCGGCCTCCCACTCGTCCATGTCGGTGTCGTAAGGAATCAGATGACCCCCTACTCCTATGCCGGTGAGCATAGAGAACTCAAAGGGAGTCATCGTCATCTCCCCTGCTATAGAGAAGTGGAAGGAATCGGTGGTATCCCACCACCTCTCTACTAAAGCACCCAGTAGAGGCCGGCACGTAGTGAGACGTGAGAGCCCCATGCAAAATGCGCCGAAGTCGACCTCGTCAACGATGTGATGGACGACATCAGGAAGCTTCATATATCACTCCCTCGCAAAAGTGGTCCCGTATCCTCGAAAGGCATGTGAATCTCCCTGTAAGCAGGACAAACAGATGCAAGGTAGTGTAAGAAATACAGTGCAATGGTATGTTCAGGGTAAACGGATGCAAGGTAGTGTAAGTGATACATTGCACAAGTGTGGTTGGGATGAACAGGTGAAAAACAATGTAAGCTATACAATAAATGTGATCTACATCGTGAAAAATAAAGAGAAAATGTATACCTCAGAGGTGTCGTGGGATAGATGTGACTCCATGTAGGTGTAGTAGAATGGCGGGCGGGAGGCGGGCGGGCCGGATCACCCTCCTCATCCCCCATCCCTGGCGAGGAACCCATCACCCTCCCCGCCCCCGCCCCCGCCCCCGCCCCCTAATGGGGATCGGGGATCTCCGACCCCGAAAAATCTCCGTACAAAAACAGCATCCACAATAAACAACCACAACCCCAATAGATCAACAACCACAACATTACAACCAAAAGAAAATGGATAGATCTGATACACTCACACACACACACACACACACACACACACACACACACACACACACACACACACACACACACACACACACACACACACACACACATACACATACATGTATACATATACAACAGATGAACAAAAAAAAAAATGGATACTAATACACACTCACACACACACATACATGTATACATATACACAAATCTGTGTGGATCGCGCACAGATCCATGTCGATCACCAGATTTCACCAAACATGGTCAAATCAGCGGTGCTATGTCGAAAGAGAAGCGAGAGAGAAGGTGCTACGGCGGTGCTACGATGGAGGATAGCAGAGGAAGTGTTGCGACAGAGGACGGCGAAGTGGCTGTTCTTGAGGATGGTAGAGGAAGTGGTGCAGTGGTACTGCGACAGAGGACGGCAGAGCGGCGGTTCTTGAGGATGGTGACCTTGGCGAAGGTAGAGACACACTGGATCTGGTTTGGATCGACATGGGTTTGAGAGAGTTGACAGAGAGAGAAGAACGATAGAGTGAGAGCGAGATGAGAGTCAGTTGAGAGAGTGAGTTGAGATGAGAGTCAGAGAGAGATGTATATGAGTCAGAGAGTGAGAGTTATATAAATACAATACAACTAAACAAATATATAAATATAATACAACTAAACATATAAGTAGTATATACGCGGGGATCCTTCGGGGAAATGTCAGGCCGAGGCCGGGGCTAAGAAATTTATCCCCATCCCCGACCCAAAAATCATCGGGGATGTATTTTTCAATTCCAACCTCAGCCCTATGAGGAATAATTTTCGGGAAAAAACCTATTTATCAAGACGGGGCGGTCTGGGTCCCCGTCGGGCCGTGTTCATATTGCCATCCCTAGTAGCAGGAGGTCCTCTGGTGCACCTCGTGTAAACCCCTCGAACTAGCGGATGCTATCGGGAGGCAACACGTGTACCTCAGAATGGTACGTCGCCGGATCGAACGGTCGGATACTGAGCGGTAATGGCTCAAACTCGGGATCCATCTCCATCCCCGGAGGAGCTTCGTTGTGTGGGATGTCATCCGCCATCTTGAAGAAAGGATGAAAGAATGGTCGCAAATGTGGAAAATTGGCGGGAATGCCAAAAGTCAACGAAAAGTCAACTTTGAGGGAGGAAAAATGAAAGAAAATGTCAGGGCTCAGGAGAGGGCATCGAAATCAAGGGTAACTCGGAGGAAACAAATCTCAAGTGATGGAAATCAAGAAGAGAGCACAGAAACCACTTTTCAATTGGTTCAAAGTGTTGTAAACTATGAGGGTTTATCGAATTGGACATTTGTGGGATGTTCGAAAATGTGTATGAGGTGCAGATCGGAAGGGGAAAATGGCCTAGAACAAAAGAGGGAGTGTTTTTCGGCAAGGGAGAAGTGAAAAAATAGGATTTGGAATCCTATATTTAAAGACCCGTGGTGAAATGCCAAAATGCCTCAATCATTATCGTTATACCGCCACCAAGATGTTACGACTAGCCACATTTGTGGCCGATGGGTGGCCGGTGGCTCCCCAGAGTGGCGGGCAAGCCTCTGATGCTCTTCTTGGATGTTGTTTTGTGCCTTGAACCCTCGAGAAAGTACAAGGGAAGTACAGTTTTAAGTTCAAATGGCCTCTGTGGAAGCTCCGAACTGTGTTTTCGGTATGTGATGCTCAACACGTATGAGGTGTATCCTTTTAACTTGTTGCAACTCCTTCAAGAGGTCAATCGGAGGTTAAAACTGAATCAGTCTTGTTAAGACGCACATTTCTTCATTCGGTGTTCAAACATGTTATTGATATTGCATTGAATATGCATCGGTTATTGTACACAAAATATGTATGCTGCGTTGCATTGCATTGCACTACACATGTTCTCATGTTTGCATAGAATATACATGTCGCGTTTTATTGCATTGTGCATGCCTTTACATTCACATAGAATTGTCCATACCTGTTGCATTAAACATTGCATTCAGTGTTGCATAGAACATGCTCCATGTTTCGTTGCATAGAATATGCTTCTGTTTTGTTCCTTGCACGATGTACAAGAAGCATGTCTCTTTAAGCATTGTGTCATGGTTATTCGTCTTGCGTTGAACATGCATTCTTATTGTATTGTACTTGTCAAAGTTTCTTTCTTGTGCAGACGATATTGTATGCATGGTTCATTCAAAGATGATGCAACCAGACGATATTGTATGTATGGTTCATTCAAAGATGGTGCAACCGGACGATATTGTATGTACGGTTCATTCAAAGATGGTGCAACCAGACAACATTGTATGTGCGGTTCATTCAGAGGAATTCCGGGTAAGATCATTCCTGCCCTTTGAACACCCTTGTTTTGGTTAGAAACACTCAGGTACGCCCGGCGTTTACACCACTCTTTACTTTGGTTAGAAACATTCGGGTATGCCCGGTGCTTACACCATACCTTGCTTTGGTTAGAAACACTCGGGCACGCACGGTGTTTACACCACTCCCTCGTTGGTTAGAAGCATTGGGTTATGTGCCTGGTGTTTATACCACCCCACTGGTTAGAAGTGTTTGGGACGTGTGTCCGACGCTTATACCACCCCTTTGGTTAGAAGCATTGGATCGTGTGCCTGATGTTTATACCTATCTTTGGTTAGAAGCATTGGGTTGTGTGCCTGATGTTTATACCTCCCCTGTTGGTTAGAAGTATTTAGGTCGTGTGCCCGATGTTTATACACCCTTCCAGTTAGAAGCGTTTGAAGCATGCTTCGACGCTTATACCACTCTGTTTTGGTTAGAAATATTGGAACGTGCTCCAATGTTTATACCCCTCTCCGGTGTTTGCACTACTCCCTTTTCCCTCTCACGTGCGGCGCGTTAGGTCGCTCTGGCTAAATGCATCCGGACGGATTTCGATGCTTATACCGCTCTTTGCTTTGATTGCGTAATAGTTGGGTGTGTTTCGCCTATTATTACTGTTCTCTATGGCTCGGAACCTTAGGGTGTGTCCTTAGGTAGGGGTAAGCATGGTCCGGATTGGACCGGGTTACGGTAAAATCAGGACCAATCCGTTATCTACGGTTCTTGAAAAATTGGAACCAATCCAATCCGTTTAAATCATAGAACCAATCCGAACAAATCCATTTAAACACGGATTGGATCGGTTTAGGACCACAGATTCACATAATTAAATAACAAAAAAATATGTGTATAACACTTTAATTTCATAAAAATATAAATATAGCGCTATATTAGTTCCACAATAGCAACATGTCTTTCTATAATAAGGAAATACTGTTCTAGAATTTAAACAACCATAAGAAAACTGGCTTCATAAGTATTTAGACCATTGCAAATTAAAACTAAAAACTAACACACAAAAGTAATAACAAAAGATATTATGCGGGTTTAGATTTGAGTTTAGGTTTTATATGGAATAAGATAAGATACTATGGTGGATAATGTATAATAAAAATATAGACTATTTATATACGGTCTGGATTGGTTCCAATCCGAAATCGTGGTGTTTAATCTGGAACCAATCCGTAGAGTACGAATTTTCAATTATTCAATCCGAAACCGAACCACGGATTCAAAAAACCAATTCAAACCTTACGGATTGAACTGGACTGGATTGAATTACGGATTTCAAGGATTCCTTGTTCAGTCCTATACAGCTGGTCCTCTCTCTCCCCTTTTACAAAAGCTCCTCTCCCTATATATATATTTTATTTTCTTTTGTGTTTCATACTATTTTATTTTATTTTTTGGGAAGGGAGGAGTTATAAGATTTTGATTAAAAAGTTAGAGAAGTACATTTATTTAATAAATGAATTTATTTATATTATATTATCTTTTTATTTTTTATATATTTAAAAAAATCAAAAAAATACATTAAGGGTTTGTTTGGGGTGTCCTAAAAAAGTGCACTTTTTGTCTTTTTGGACTAAAAAAGACAAAAAAAAAATATGGAGGTTTGGGTTAACTTTTTGACTTTTTATGAAAAAATGTATATTAAAAAATTGTATAAAAAATGTGTGTAAGAGATGATTAGAGAGGAGTGGGCCCCCAGCCGTGAATTGGAGTAGGAAATTATTCGCTAATATTTGGGCATTACATTGGACGGTTTTGTTTGGCCCGTGGGGGTCATCACGGGTCTCATTTTAATAATCTGAACCGTTCAATGTGTGTAACTCGTCGAACACTATGTACTTATAAAAAATCACTTTAATCGGATATCGATAGTTATCTGATCAGATTTATTTATTTTGCAATCATTAATTATAACACCATCCATTTGTTGTACATAACTGATTTGATCATATAGTTATCGATATCCGATTAATGTGATTTTTTACAGACATATAATATTTAACGATTTCTATATATTGAACGGTTTAGATTATCAAAATGAGACCCGTGATAGCCTCCACGGGCCGAACAACAGTGTGTGTGACACACCGAATCATTTCCGTTTTGGTCTGTGAGGCGCTGCACAACCGCTGTTGAACGTCAACTCACATTGTACATTTTGTACAAAAATTGATTTTTTAAATTTTTTTTTTTTGGTGAATAGTGACATCTTTTTAGATTTTTGAGTAACTTTTTAACTTTTTGACTTATATAAGACATGCCAAACAAGCCCTAAATAAATAAATCCTAAACAATTTTTAAAATTAAAACACCGTATGATTACGAATCTACGATGCTTGGCTCTTGATTTCTATGGTGGAAAATGCAAAACAAAAAGAAAGTTCCCATCTTTCTCCCTCTATCGACTTGTAGCTCTGTGCTCTGCTTCACCTTCTCCAAACAAGAGAGAGAAAGACGGAAAGACTGCAGCGCACACTAGCGCCAGGCCATTATTTTCTTCTCTGGTTCGGTTTCATGAATTCTTCTCTCTCTACTCTCTCTTTCATCGAAGGTCGCTTCGTTCCCACAGCATCCAATTAGAGAGAAGGGGAGGGAGAGAGAGAGAGAGAACGATTGGATTCGAGCAATCTTTCTCTTTCTAACTCTGGCGGACCTCAAAGGAACCTTAGCGTTCATTGTTGCTTCAATCTCTACTCGTTTAGCGGATCGTTGACTTCAAATCGAAAAAGAAGAAGAGAAGAGGGGTTTACCGTGTGAAGATGCTTTGGATTATGAGATTGTCCTGGTTTTTCTTCCCTGCAATGGTGATGGTTGTTTTCTCTCCATCTCTTCATTCATTTCCACCGGCTGAACCCATTAGATCATCTAATCTTCGGTTTTCAAGTCAGATTACAGCCGTTGATTCCCTCAATCGATTGGCTTTCAGGAAGGCAACTGCATTCCGTAATGCAGAGGAATGCAGTTCCAATGACCGCAAAATATTGGGGAAAACAGATGTCTGCGATCCCTCTCTCGTTCATGTCGCGATTACTCTCGATGATGAGTACCTTCGAGGTTCAATCGCTGCCGTCCATTCGATTCTTCAGCATTCTTTGTGTCCCGAGAACATATTCTTTCACTTTCTCGTTTCAGAGACCAATCTCGAAACCCTAGTCCGATCCACTTTCCCTCAATTAAAGTTCAAAGTCTATTACTTCGATCCGGAGATTGTGCGGAGCCTGATCTCGACTTCGGTTAAGCAAGCACTAGAACAGCCTCTAAATTACGCAAAGAATTACTTAGCCGATCTACTCGAGACCTGTGTTCGCAGAGTTATATACTTGGACTCTGATCTCGTAGTCGTCGACGATATCTGGAAGCTATGGAGTACAAGCTTGGGAGGTAAAACCATTGGAGCTTCGGAGTACTGTCACGCCAACTTCAGCAAGTATTTCACGGCGAGTTTTTGGTCTGACAATCGGTTTTCCGGCACGTTCGCCGGCCGGAGCCCTTGCTACTTCAACACCGGAGTGATGGTGATGGATCTGGAGAAGTGGAGGCGGTTCGGGTACACGAAGCGGATCGAGAGGTGGATGCAGATCCAGAAGAGCGGTCGGATCTACGAGCTCGGCTCACTCCCGCCGTTCCTGCTGGCCTTCGCTGGACACGTGGCGGCCATCGAGCACCGGTGGAATCAACATGGCTTGGGCGGAGATAACGTGAGAGGTAGTTGTCGTGACCTACACGCCGGTCCGGTGAGCCTCCTTCACTGGAGCGGGAGTGGCAAGCCGTGGCTCAGGCTCGACTCCGAACAATCGTGCCCATTGGACTCTCTTTGGGCACCTTACGACTTGTACGAACACTTACCGTGAAAATGTAGATCGGACTCGCCGGTAAAGTTTTCCAGTTATTATTATTATTATTTTTTTTTATTATGTTCTCATCACTATTTTGCAATTGTTTGTTTATTTTTGAAAAAATTACCAGTAAATCCTATGGGGTAGAAAGTTAAACCATTTAGTCCTATAAATTTTTTTATGTACCATTTAGTCCCACTATCTACATCAGCAACACCAACAACATCATTAACATCATCAAAACATTTAATCCTACAAGTTTTTTCATTTTTTTTTTTATTTTTAATAATGACTGATTGGTTTCCTTTGGCCTAACGTTTTAAAACCTGGATTAGTTACTGAATCGAAAAAGTGATCGTGTATACGGATCATTGATTAAAAAATTAACAAAACATCAATGTGAACATCTTCAATTTTTAGATCAATTCATCAACCATTGTTTTTCCAGACTCTCGTTCTCTCTCGCTTTCTCTCTCTGAGACCCCACTGATGAGAATCGCAGTACCAAACTGGTCATTTATGTTCGAATAATCACCAAAAGATGCCAAATATACGTCTCCGTACACTCCAACAACCCACCTTTTCCCTCATCCGATCGATCTATTTTTTGATCGGATTTGATACCCATTTCGATTCCACGCCTCAACTACTTTTTCTTTTCTTCTTCTCAAATTCGACCCAATAATCGAATCGCTAGAGTTTAGAGGTTTTCCGATTGTTTTGATCAGAAGAATCGGGGTTAGGGTTTTGCTTTTGTTCGAATTCTGGTTGCAATCGGTGACATGAAGATCGAAGAGGTGGTGGACGAGGTTGAATCTGATGGAAGGAGTTGTTACAGTGAAGACTCTGATTGTGGAAGATAGATTGTTCGAGTCGATGCCAAGAGAGCGTTAGTCGGAGCAGGGGCTCGGATTGATGTTGCAGACGCTGATGTTGCGATGTTTGCAGACGTTGATGTTCACCATTTTTCTCTCCGATCGGATGTTCTCAATGTGAAATCAATATATATATAGATTAATGAATCTGATGTTTTGATGTTTGAATCTCACGGTGTTGATGTTGCTGACGCTGATGTTGCGATGTTGCAGACGTTGATGTTCACCATTTTTCTCTCCGATCCGATGTTCTCAATGTGAAATCAACATATATATGTATATATATATATAGATTAATGAATCTGATGTTCAAGGGTTTCAATGATGTTCAATGAATTTGATGTTCTCAATGTGAAATCCGTTTGATGTTGTTGAACTTGTAGTTGATGTGCATGATGTTCAATGGTTATTAACATTGGGATAGGACCTAATGGTTCATAAGAAAATTTATAGGACCAAATGGGTTACAAGATATAAATTTGAGATTTATTAGTGAATACCCCTTTATTTTTTTCTCCTATTTTATTTATCTTTTAATTTTTGTTTTTTCTTCTATCTTCTTTTATCTTCTTCTTAGGTCGATTTGTATTTTATTTTATTAATTTTGCCTTTGAAAATAATAAGAAAAAAATTAGGTGTTACTGAATTCAATTGATGCTGTCATTTCGATAATGATGTTCAGAATGTGTTTTGTTGCGTGTGATAAATGTAAAATTACATACAGCACTCAGTCAATCAAGGACATGAATAAATGAAGTAGAGGAGAAACCACCGACACAACACATGAAATCTGAAGATGCATCGGTAGGAAAGTGGGAGGAAATTGTGAAAATGACAAAATTGGTCTTGTTAAATCCAATTAAATGGCAAATCCTCCATCTTTGGCCTGTACTATTTTTTTCCTTATTAGGCTGCGTTTGGGAAGTGGTTTGGGCTATTTTAGCCCACTAAAGACAAAATAGGCTATTTTAGCCCTAAAAAAATAAAATATCACATCTAACCCATAATCATTACACTCTTCTCTCACAAAAAAAACTTTAAAAAGTCAAAAAGTCAAAAAATCCTTCCCAAACCAAGCTTTTAAGTCCAGGCTAAAATAGCTAAAAAAGTCAAAAAATCAAAAAGCCAACCCACTTCCCAAACCCACCCTTAATAATTTTCATTGATTACTTTGACTAGTATTTATGCATTTATTTATTCTTTTCTGGGAGTGTTGAGGTGAATAATGTTTGAAAATTTTAATTTGAGAATTTTAATGTAATTTTAATGACATAAAGAATGTTTATGTAAAGCTGGAATTCATACTCTTCTCTTTCTCTCTCTCATTTTACTAGAATTCCATTTAAAATTTTAACATTAGAGTTATGTATCATCACCTGTGTTACAGTCATAGTGTCAGGCAATTTTGGTAACGTGGCTGTTGTTTATAGGGGTATATTTTTGTTCTTGGAGAGGGTTTGATTTAACTAGGAACAAATGGGTAAAAAAGAGCAAATTATGCTCTGCTGCTTTGGCTGCATTTTATTTGAATATGGTTATGTTGTTCTTTTTCCTTTCTCTTTAGCCGTGGTTTTAAAAAAAATAAGGAAAAATATGGGAAGGAATGAATGGAACTTTATCATCTAAAAAGTATCTCTTTAAAATATGGCGGGTATCGGTCATCGGTGCTTGGCTTGTTAAGTTGTTAGTGTTGGGTTTGGCATTGGAAGAACATCTATAAGGGGTTGTGAACCATGTACTATTTGTATTTGCATAAGCAATCTTGTTGGGTAATGCTTTGGTGACATCGGGCGGATGTCTTGTGAACTCTTTTCTTTGTCCATTTTTGCCAGCATTCGATTGATAGAATATATATATATATATATAAATATTAACATATGATCTTGTTTTATTTTGTCTATTTATGAGCATCATTATATGATCTAAATTTATTCTAAATGAAAATTTTATTTAAATTCAATTTGCATTTACGTTGTGTTTGATTGAGGAATTTTGAGAAGAATTTGTAAAAGAAAAGAAAAAAGAAAGTGAAATTAAGTAAAATATATGTATATTTTATTTACATTTTATTTTTTTATTTTTTTTTCCTTTCTTAAATTTCACAACTAAAGAGTATTAAAAGAAAAACATATATTAAAAGTGGGGGAGGAGATAGTACAAATGAAATTAATGTGGTGTCAAGTTGGGAAGGGGACCAGGAGTCATTGTTGGGTAAGGAAGTGTACAAATTGGGGATGGGGACGGATTCCTTTGGCCCTGGCAACGTAGGCAGCTTGTGACTCCACCACCATTATCATTGTTGTGACATGTATATGGAAAATCGATAATGCCTCGTAGCTCGACGAAATGGCTCGAGTTTTGGCTCGAAAATAGGGAGAGGGAGAGGGAGAGAAGGAGAGGGAAGAGAGAAAGAGAAAGAGAGAGAGGGAGAGGGAGAGAAGCACGGGTCAGAGAGCACCACCGTCTGCCGCTTCCGCGTCGCTCGTCAGCCTCCGTCGCCGCCCGTCAGGATCGTCAGAAGACCAACGATCGCCGGCTCGCCTCGCCTGACGCCGCCTGCCTCGCCACCGCCATTTTAATGGCCCCTCCTCCTCCTCCTCCTCCTCCTCCTCCTCCTCCTCCCCCTCCCTTCTTCTTCCTTCTGCAAAAAAAATGGCGGAGAGAAGATGAAGTGAAGGAAGAAAATAAGAAAAAGAAAAAAAAAACAGGGTCAAAACGACGTCGTTTTGACCCTCGAGCTAACACTCGAGCCTCACTCTCGAGCTACCAATCACTACCGATGGAAAATTTATGGCTCATGCTAGTGAATGATATATTATTTTCTTTAATGAATCTTGTTAAATTTTATTAATGATTATTTTCACACATTAAAATTGTAAATTATTATTCATAAAGTTTTGTATATATATTTAAATAAAAATACTAGAGATTCTAAATAAATTATCAATTACATAGGACCCATATCGATGTGAATATTTGATAATTTATTTAGAATTTTTGGTATTACTTTTTTTTATAACTATTTTTTTCGTTGAATGATGATTTCTTTATAATAGTGATAATAATTTCATTTGTAATGTAATTTATTTGTATTATTATTTTTTAAGAATCTAATCTCTTGATTTAGTTTTCATTATTGTTTAGTGAAATTTTTTTTATAAAGAACTGATATTTTAAGTGATCCAAACACTAGATGCACGTTGAAAAAACATTTATTTATCCTATCCTTTCTTTTGCCTTGTCATGTTCTTTTCTTTAGTCAAGTTTGGGAAGTGTAAAAAAAATCAAAAAGTTAAAAAGTAATTTAAAAAGTTAAAAAGTTATCACTATTCACTAAAAGTTAAAAATTACGGCTGCACAATTCCTAATCCTAATTTTCTCCTACAAACTAATTTATACAATTTTTTAATACATATTTTTCTATAAAAAATCAACAAGTTAACCTAAACATTCATATTTTTTTTTTCAACTTTTTAGTTTAAAAAGATAAAAAAAAAATACACTTATTTAAGACACTCCAAACAACCTCTTTTATTTCTTTCGGTTTGACGTTGTTGGCTGCTTGTTTGCCTTCTTTTGATATGTGAATTCACTTTTTAACTTTTTAATTATTTTAATTTGGAATTAAAATATCTTAGGTGGGATAAATTTTTAAATTTTTTTGACTTTTATAAAAAAAAATAAAATGATTATAATTGATATTTTATTTTATTAACTTTTTAATCTAGTTTATCTTTTGATGATATTCTTTTCTTTCCAGATTATCCAGAGAGTAGACAAGAACACTGATGTCCATTGAATATTGTTGACATGATCCTTGCTTCTCAAGTTAGTTTTAAGCCAAATTTGCATGGGAGTGGTTATGCTATGCTGCCACCATCTAAAGCTTTTGAAGTATAACCAAATTGCCTTGGCTTTATAGTAGCCTTGAAGCAAATGGTGCATATCTTCTCGGTGAACTTGGCACCTGAGACAATGATCAGAGTGAGACAAATTCCTGATTAGCCTCATATGATTGGTTAGAAGTTTATCATGAAAAACAAGCCAAAGGAAACTTTTGAGTTTGTGAGGTAACTTAAGTTTCCATAACCATTGCCAGTCAAACTCCTCTCTTTCTTCCTTGATTATAGCTTGGTAAGCTGCAGCTGCAGTGAAGTTACCATTGTTGGATCCTTTTTATTGGGGAGTGTCAGTGAAAGTTACATACCTGGGTCTATAAATGCTGAGGATAACCTCTTTCTCCTGTTGGGAAAGATGATCTTGGATTGGTGTAAGGTCCCAATTCCCTTCTTCATCGATGATAGAGCTAACTTTGGTTGTGGTGTCGATATGAATCCCTTGAGTAGATAAGCACAGAGATTGATTACCACATCAGTCCAAAGGGCTATGTTGACACATGTACCAACATTCCACTTGATGTTTTTGTCCAAAACTTTTTTATTTCTGATAATGCTCTTTCAAGTATGTGATGCTCTTCTCTTGACAGGCCAATTAGAGATTGAATGATTCGTGAAGTACTTAGCTTTTAGAATTTTACACCAAAGCTCCTCAGAATTAGTGATAAGTTTCCACCCCAACTTAGAGATAAGAGTTGTGTTCTGATCCATGCAATTCCTGATGCCAAGACCCCCATTTCTCTTAGATTTACAAACTTGGTGCCAGTTCACAAGGTGGACTTTCATCATATCTCATCGCCTGCAGAAAATTATGGTTTAACCTGTCAATTTGGTCACAAATCTGACGAGGGATTTCCATGGTTTGCATAAGGTGGTTTGGAATAGCTAAGGTAACAATTTTGATAAGAGTGGTTTTACCATCTAAGGAGAGAGTTTTGGCTTTCTATCCCGAGAGTCTTTTATCCAAATTGTCACTGAGGCCTTTCAAGTGGTTTTTGCTCTACGAGGCCCCTCAGACGTTATTGTCATTTTTAGAGATGAGGCCTTTCAAGTGGTTTTTGCTCTACAAGGCCCCTCGGACGCTATTGTCATTTTTAGAGAAGACAACTACAGCTGTAGGGGTGAGCATGGTCCGAATTGGACCGGATTACGGTAAAATCATGACCAATCCGTTATCTACGGTTCTTGAAAAATTGGAACCAATCCAATCCGTTTAAATCATAGAACCAATCCGAACCAATCCATTTAAACACGGATTGGATCGGTTTAGGATCACGGATTCACATAATTAAATAACAAAAAAATATGTGTATAACACTTTAATTTCATAAAAACATAAACATAGCGCTATATTAGTTCCACAATAGCAACATGTCTTTCTATAATAGGGAAATACTGTTCTAAAATTTAAACAAGCGTAAGAAAACTGGTTTCATAAGTATTTAAACCATTGCAAATTAAAACTAAAAACTAACACACAAAAGTAATAACAAAAGATATTATGCGGGTTTAGATTTGAGTTTAAGTTTTATATGGAATAAGATAAGATACTATGGGGGAGAATGTATAATAAAAATATAGACTATTTGTATACGGTCCGAATCGGTTCCAATCCGGAACCGTGGGGTTTAATCCGGAACCAATCCGTAGACTACGGATTTTTAATTATTCAATCCGGAACCGAACCACGGATTCAAAAAATCAATCCAAACCTTGCGGATTGAACTGGACTGGATCGGATTACGGATTTCACGGATTCCTTGCTCAACCCTATCCTTAGGTTTGCACCACTTCTTTCCTCGCGTGTGCCACGTGTTGGAATCTTGTTTACCGCCTCGGGTGTGCCCAACAGTTGCAGTTCTTTGCCTTTCCTGCGTGATGTGTAGTTAAGCTTGCACAATTTTCTTACATCCTTTCTACATGAAATGTGGTTTGGTTCATGTTAACTTGCTTATATATGAGTTTGTTGTAGCATTTCTGTGCATGGCATTTGCATCTAGATGTTTCGTTGTAGTCTCATTGCATGATCATAAGTTATGTTCTACATCGTGCATATCATTTGCATCTTGCCCCAAAACTACGCTGGTTTGATTTCTTGCAAAGGAATACGTAGGTAGCCCGTGGGCACAACCGTTCTTTGTTTTGATTGCCCGTGGCCTTGTTAAAAATGGGTCGTCTCTGGGTTTTGTTATTCACTCTTGTCATTTCATGACTTCCAAGTTCTGTAAAAAAGGGGCAACTGTAGACACCCCATTTTTTACTATCGACTTGGACGTCATCGTTTGAACACTCGATGATTGTGCTCACTCGTGTTCATTTTGAGTCCATGAAGGTCTCGACTGAGTGCTTTGCCTTAGAGCCTCTTATCTCGTCGGTTTTGTGCTTGGTTGTGGGCCAAGAGCTTGTTGATTTGCTTCTGGAGGAGAGGGTGACTTGTCGGCCATCCCCTTAGCCTGCTGGCCATGACTTGTGCCTGCCGGCCACTAGTGGTGGCCGGTCGGCTATGTTGATGGCCAGTTGGCTACATTGATGGCCAACGACCATTTTTCTCATTTTTCAAATATTTGTTTGCCAGCTTTGCCAGCTGTGCCAGCTGTTGATCACTGATGCTCATCTCCATACATATGTATGGAAGGATGAAAGCAAGCCTTTGGCTTGTTTTTCTATATAATCGGGGGTCTCTCCCCCATTTGAGTTGTTACAAAAATTTGTGAGCAAATTTCCTCTCTCTCTCTGGAATCCTCTCTCTATCTCTCTCTCTCTCTCTCTCCCTATTTTGTGTTTGAAAGTGAGAATTCTCTACACTCTTGCAAGGAGACCCTTGACCAAACATCTTCACCTTGGAGCTGAGGTTCTTGGAGGGTTGGCTTGAGGTCTTAAGCTTGGTTTTGGCTCAGAATTTTGGCTATTTTAGTGCTGTGCTTCAAAGGTAAAGACTTACCTCTTTTAAGCTTTGTTTTAATTGATTGCTTGGCCATCTTTTTATACTATTTTGACCTGGTTTTTCAACCATAAAAAACTCTATTTTTAAGGTTTTAAAATGATTGTTTAAGTCTTGTTGAGTTAGGGGGGTTGTCTCCTCTTTTGCTCTTTGGCTTGTGAAGCCATTTGTGCTATCTTTCAAAGCCTTTTGAAAAACCTTTTTGGGCCCTTTTAATCACTAAATTATAGGGGAATTTCAGTGGTAAAAACTTGGTTTTAAGGTCCAAAATAGGAGGAGGTGGCCTCCCTTCCTTGTGTCTTGTTTGCAAGTGTAGATAGCCTAACATGTGAACATGTTTTTTTTACCTTTTTGTGACTTGATCTCAGCATGTTTTAGGCACTGATTTGGCCTACTTTAGCTCTATTTTGGGCTACTTTGACCATATGACTCATGCTTTGTATAGCTATAGTGCATATGTCTTCACTAGCTTAGTGTTTTAAGGCCTCTAACATGTTTTGCATGAGATGATTGCATGTTGTAGCATCATTTAACATGTGATTTCAGTGCATATATCTCTGTCACACTCTCACTTATTTCACTCTTTTATTGCTTTTGAGAGTTGTGTTTTGTGCCTTATCTGCGAGCTAACATGTGAGCATGTTTTTCTCACCTTTTATGCTTTAATCTCAGCATGTTTTGGCTACTGTTTTGGCATGTTTAAGCTCTATCCAAAGCTGGTTTGGTCATTTAAGCTTTGCATTGCATGCTTGTAGTGTAATGCTCTTTACTAGTTTAATGCTTTTGGCTTTTGAACATGTTGTGCATGTGTTGCTTGCATGATTTAGCACTATTTTTCATGCCATTTCAGCACTGAAAAGTCTGCAACCTCCCTCTATTCTTCATTTTTCAATTTGCTTTGAAAGTGGTCTTGAGCCCCTTTGTTGGCTTGAGTGTGAACTTGAGGCTCTCATGCCTAATGGTTTTAACCTTCTCTTGAGGGTTCCTCCTAACCAATAGCATGAGGTCTCTTTCATGCCCAAGACACTTGTGGCTTAAGCCATCTTTCCAATTAGAGAACTTTCACTTTAGACTTAATCGGTTAAAGGACTAATCGGTAATCTAAAATGAGTAAATGAAATGAACCAAGTAAAACTTGAGCAAGATAAGCATATTTGTGTTGCATTGCATATGTTTGGATCGAACGTTAATCCAAACATAAGAAATGTGGGACGTTTCATACTCAAAGTGATGAAACGTGTTACATTTCTTGGTCCCCATCACCCTTGATCATGCATGATAGGGTGGTGGTCCTTCGAGTCTTATTTGTGCATTCATTGACTTTGTACAAGCTTGACTCTTTGGCCATCATGCATTGAAAATGCTTGACTGGTGGCTTGGTAGCCGACCGGACATCAGTGGAAAAGTTGTTCAAAGTGCTCCTGAGGTGAAGCAGCAGTGTTATGGAAGTTGGTACAATTTTCAAAGGTTCAAAGATGTGCAAACAGAGGCATCCAAAGGCAAGGTGGTGGATTTTCTGGAGTGAACCAACCGAGCATGCGTGCATCCCTCGCCCTCGAGGCCATTTAATTGTATCAATTAGTTAGCGTAGCTAATTATTTGATTCAAGTGTTGTAATATTTTAATTAGCTTAGCCTAGCAAGTTATTCAATTGTGTTGTAATAATTAATTAGCTAAAATAGTTAATCAGTTGTTTTTTTTTTTTTTTTTTTTTTTTTTTTTTTTTTTAGCTTAGCTTAGTGTAACTTAGCTTATTTATTTGGACTCTCCTTCACAAGGGCACAATGTTGTAATAAGTGTGCGCGTGTGTGCATGTCTTCCAACCCCACGTCTTTCTCCATTTTATTTACCCGCTTTCGATGGTTAGATCAGGGACATATTTTGATTAGCATACCTTATGCTTACATGCGTGCTTCACTCATTTGTCTTGTATGCACCGAGGCTCAGCGCATTATTTAAACTGCATTGTATTTTAATACTTGCTAGAATAAGTGTTTCAAAGAATGTTATCAAATTGCTTCGTATGCCATGATTAGTAGCCGAGCCTATTTAATTGCATTATTGCATGTGTTGCATTAGGAATTTTACATAGTTAGGATCATGCATATTTCTAACTAGCTTTTGTTTTGGCTTAAAGTACTCGGTGAGTCTTTACGCTTTAGTGTACTTGCATGAGTGTGAGTGTTGCCATGTTTAGCATGCTTGCCATGAGGCTATTTGCTTAAATGATTAACTGCATGAATACCTGTAGATGAAGGCTTTATTGCTTGAATTGGAACAATTCGATAAATGTACGTTTTAAGCCCGCTTTGCGAAGTGGCAAATCATGTTTTAAGCCCACCTGAGGTGGCAAATCCGCACTTTAGCCCACTTGAGGGTGGAATTTCAAACCATTTTCAAAAACAAACATGAGTTGTTTTGTTCCAATTCTTGCGATTTAGTCTATACTTTCTTGTGTGCGTCATATAGTAAAGTTAGCTAATAATTGGAATAAGAACACATGTGTTTATACAACAACATATCACGTTTAGTAGAGGCCGATCTTTGATCAGGCGAGCAGGGGTGCTCATTTCAGGACCTTCCCTCTCGTACCCAAGTTCCTAAGCCGAGGCAACTATGGTGATGACGGACACGTGGCCTTTGGCACGAGTCATGGTTTCCTAAAATAAATTATTGAGATGGCGACTTTGTAATCTGGCAAAGTAATCCAATTTTGGCATTATTTGATTTCAAATCGATTTTCCAAAATGATTTGCCGGATTGGACTCTTTGGTATTTATCAGTTTCACATTGCACTTTCTGAAATTAGATTCAAAACCGTGACGGGAGTCCAAACTGTAGGACCAATTCGAGCTCTCCGAAAGGAGTTGTGAAGAAAGTCGAGTCCACACCCACCTCCCCGCACGTATGGCCTTATCCCCCACACGTGTAATCCTTTCCCACACGTGCGGTCCGAGACCCCGCACATGTGCCCCTAGTCCTCCAACCCATAATTCTTCTGGTTTGATTCCAGACACTCCGAACTCAACCGTGTACCCTCCTAAACAAGTGACACTCAACCCAGAATAAATAAAGACTAGAACTTGAGAAAAAGCTTTCGAACACAACAAACCCAAAGAGGATAATAAGTGAAGCAACGTACAATGAAACTAGTCATCACATGTTTGGTACAATTTTTTCATTTTTATTAGGCAGAAATTGTAATGACCGGTACATAATTCGCCTTGTTCCCTCGAGTTATGTTGGATTTACCTTCGTTAAAATGTCGGGTTTTTAAGTGTGGTCCTGTCAACAGCTGGGTTCGTTTTTTTTAAAAACTTATTCTCAAAATTTCCATTCTTGTTTGTCCCAATTCCGAGCCTTCACTTGTTATGGAGTGTGTGAGGTCAGGTTTGGAGTGCCAGGAGTTACGCTGAAGATCTTCTGGGCTGGAGGGCCAGGGCCGCACGTGCGGGGCCTTGGGTTGCACGTGCGGGAGATGAGGCCACACGTGCGAGAAACTAGGGAAGGCTATGTACAAGACTGCATTATATGCAGGTGCGGAAGAGGAAGTGCAGGAGAGGCAGACGCGTCTGGTGAGGCGCCCGCGTGGCCGACGCAGTGATCTATCTCTTTTTGGTGCATTTCAACTATGTTTTGATCTTTTGTTCCTTTTCATTTCATTTTATGAATGTATCTCTCTCTCTCTACAATCTTTTCTCTCATCCCTCTCTACCCAAACCCTCAAATGTTTACATTTTCTTTTGATCCTAAGAATCCATTGAGATTCTGGTACTAGTTTCTTATACCAAAATGACAAGCATACCGAGGGAGTTGATTTTTGACTTCTCTTCTTGAGGTAGGGATTTCTTTGATCTTTTTCAATACCTCATCAATAGATAAATATGTGGTAGATTTTATTGCATGAAAACCATGTTTGTTATGGATTTTTTTGAAAATCATGAAAGGGGATCTAAAATTTGATGTTTAAGGTTGAGATTTGGGAAATTGATTGTTGTTGGGTTAATTTGGGGTGTGGTTTAACATATTCATGTTTAGAAAGAAATAAAACCCTAATTTTTATAATAATGCTTAACGGGTAAGAAGGGTTGAGATTTTGAAATAATCATGTTATGAACTAAAGGACTTGAATAATGAATTGTTGATTAGTTTGAGATTAGTCGGGTCTCATGAAATTTAGCATTTACTTTCAGTTGGGTTGTTCATAGTTGAGTGTAATTAATTGGTAACTTGTAAGTGTAATTAATTGGTAACTTGTAAATTGCAAAAAGAGAGTTAATCATGAGATTAAAATTTTTGGGTTATACTTTAGTTGAGTTAAAATTGAGTGGGTTATGATTTAATTATCCATGGATTGGGTTCTTCGTTAAATGAAGGAAACGAGTTTCATTTATTTTATATATAGATACATATATATAATTGGCGTATTGTGGATTGGAAATTTTGGAAATTTACCTTGGAATGTAGAGACGATTATAATTCTTTTGCAAATTAAGAAAGAACCTTGGTAGAAGTTGAAGACCTTGGAACATTATTGTGTTGTTGGACTTAATGCCTCATAAGAATTGAATAATTGTATTACATGTATTTAATACATATTGTTTAGAGGTTTTATGCTTGGTCATCGGTAGAGGATGACATTGAGATGTTGAAATGATTACGTGTATGTAGTACACTCAGGTTATTTATGCATGTTGTACAAAGTGATGGTTTAAAATTGCTCTTGCGCTTAGAATGAGAGGTACCATTACCTTCCAGCTAGCACCTGGAGAATTGGTTGCGCTTAGAATGAGAGGTACCAGTACCTTCCAGCTAGCGCCTGGAGAACTTGGTAGGAGTACCATTACCTTCCAGCCGGTGTCTAGTAAATTGGCACTTCATTGTGAAAAGGTGTATTCTTGGTTTACTGTGCTTGAGGTAGATAAAATAGAACTTATTTATCATTATTGTCTCGGTGTATCTGAGTATATTATGGGTTATGATGATTGTGGTTCTGGAAGGCCGAGTTGCCTCAATTGTAGAAGTAGATAGTTGTCGGTTGCTTGTTGTTTTCTCTTTTGTATCAAAGACATACTTGTATAGGCATGACTGTGTTGGAAACGATTATGAGTATTGTGTCGAGATGTGAAAAATATAAAGATTATTGAATGCTTCTGAACATGTTTTGAAGAGGCAAATCAAGTGTAAGTCTGTAAGGTAAGAGAAAACGTAATGGCTTTGGTGAAATTCTTTTTTTTCATAAATTTGTTATCGTCGTATAAATTTTAGTGAAAAGGAAATAAGAAGAAAGAAAGGCGAATTGCTTACATTATTGAAAGAAATGAATGATTTTGAGAAAAGTCTTGTATATGTATATTTGCGTATAAACTGTCACATTATTATATAGTATGAGACTAAGCATTCATAATCATAGCTATCTGTAAGTTGTTATTATTTAGGATCATGTTGAGATCTCAACTAGACTTTATGTTCATCCCATGTTGCCAATTCTTTTTCAGGTGAACATCGATAAGTGCTTCAAGGCCATGGATCTTCTTTATCTGTTGGCTACAGGGCCTTTTATTTGTAGACGGAATGTCATTGATGTAAAAAGGGTTAAACCCTTTCTTTTAATTTAAAAGATGTAAGTCCACGGGTAATTTATTTAATTTTGACTCCTGTTGCATTCATATTGTATTCGGATGAGATAATTTTCATTTATTCCTCTTTGTGATGTAAGGATATTCTGCATGTTAACTCTGAAATTGAATTAAGTTAAGGATTTTGGTAATGGATTACGAGTAATAAAAAGTGGGGCGTGACAGAAATAACTTATATATTTGAAAAAAAAGAGTAGATTTCTAAAAGTTGGGTGACTTATATTTTGAGATTATCAATTTTTAATTTATAATAAATTGTACACTATCATTATTATTATTATTATTATTATTACTATTTTGATTAGGCCAAATAAAAATCTTTAGTGACCTTAATTACAAGTCTTTTATGTGGAAAAAAATGGATTGTTGAAAAGTTTTAGATGGATTTTTGTAAGCAAAAATAAATTATGTGGAAAAAGAAATGCATGACTTTTTAAAGTCGTAGAAAATTTGGAACTTAATTGGAAGCATCAAAAATTAGAATTTTTGTGATGTGTCTTTCAGTATTTAAAAAACCTACCCCACATGCTTTAATTTTTTAGTAGCTTTCATAAAAGTTTGCATAGAAAGTCTTCTCAAATATGAGTTTTAATTTTTACTTTTAGGGGAATTTGTTTTTTGCTAAAGATGCTTTGGGTAAATTTCTTTTTTGCCTGCCTATTTGAGTAGTTTATAGTTTTTTGTATTATAGCAGTACGTGTCAAACTGTTTGGTACAACTTTTGCTTATGGTTGGTACAATTTTTGCTTTTTTATTAGGCAGAAATAACTTAAATAAGTTGGAAAAAAAAAGTGGATATCTAAAAGTTGGGTGACTTCTATTTTGAGATTATCAATTTTTAATTTACAATAAATTGTACACTATTATTAGTATTATTATTATTTTGATTAGGCCAAATAAGAATCATTTTTTTTTTTTTTTTTTTTTTTTTTTTTTTTTTTTTTTTTTTTTTTTTTTGGGTAAGTAAGTCATAAAATAAAAACAAAAAACTAACACAAGAATACAAGGTGCATGCCCCAGGCCCTACCGAGAACTATACAAAGGATTATGTGGAAAAAGAAATGGATTTTTCATGTATGAGGATTAGGCCAAATAAGAATCTTTATATTGTTGATTAGGCCAAATAAGAATCTCTATATTGTTGTTTGCTAATATGGCAATTTTTTTTGATCTATGAGGATTTGGAGACTTTACTTGAATTTGTTGTTAAATGCATATACATGTGTAGTTATGAAATGGCACATTGTTGAGTTCCATGAAATATGAGAATTGTGATTTTGGAAGTTGATGTTCGAAACATTGCATATAGTCTTGAAATGACTAGAATGTTGAGAATTGTACAAGATGAGGAAATGTTGCTACGTGTTGATAGATTTAATTGAAAATGTGGTTATTATGGTATTATTATTGTAATACACAAAAAAAAAAAATAGAGAAATGTTATGAGGCATTGTTAATTATTGCATTACATACTCATTCAATTGATCATTATACATTTTGAATTGGGTTTGGAAACGTTTACATTGAGAAAGGAATATTTTGAAATGAGAATTATTGAAATATTTTGGGATAAATACGTTGGTAAGTCCGGATAGGAGGTGTAGATGAAATTGATTAAGTTGGCCTGAGTGTCCGGGGTGAAAGACCGAAAACACGCGCTGAGGAGGTACCACTTCCCTTCCGGTTAGCAACCGGTAAAGTGGGGTTTTGGTAGTGCTAGTTATGCCTACTTGTAGACAACAACCTAGGGATTACCTAAGTCATATTTACCACCCCTCTGAATTAAATTGTAAATTTCTGAATTGTTGAGATTTCAAACTATCATTGAGCATGGTGGCTTTGTAAAAGATGTGAAAGAAATCCTCTTTTAATTGGCATAGCATGGCATACATTTCATATTGGACATCTTGCATAAATATATATACTTCGTTAAGAATTCTTTACTGGGTTTTATGCTCACCCCTATGGGATTTTGGTGCAGGAAAAGACATGGTGAACCTGCCAATCTAGGGCGTGGATATATGTATATAGAGCACAAGGCTCTGTTTTGTTGTGATTGTTTTTTGTAAGCCTAGGGCTATAACTGTTTGAGTCCGAGAGACTATTTTTTGTGTAACTGGGCTTAAGCCTTGGAATTTGTAAGCCCTTGAGGGCATTTTATTTACTTTTGAATTTGACGTTCTACATATTATAGATTCATGTATGTAATATCGTTAAATGTATAATTAGCATGTGGGACTATTTTGTACCAATTTCTGTGATCAATGTTATGATGATTGGGGAATTGCTATTATTCTTTAATGAATGTCGGTTGATGTACCAAGATTATGTTGGGTAAATTTTGGGGCGTTACATATTATAATTAACTTACATGTAACATTAGGATACAATTAAAAGTGAAATGTTCAAAATAAGTTTTTAGTGAGAGTGTAAATGTTTGACAAGAAAAATATCATTTGTGGCTCATATGTTTTGTCAATGTTATTAATGCTAGAGGATGAAAGAGTAACATTGAAACTTACTTAAAGTTTAAGAATTTGATTGTTACAATTTAAAGTAAAGGAACTAAGTGCAAAGGTCTTGTGTAGCAATGAAAAATATTACATAAGGCTAGATATTGTTATAGTACACGGATAATATTTTAAATCCACAAGGAAGATATGCAATTTGGGAGGATTCCAAGCTCATCCCAAAAGTTTCGTCTTTACTCCCAATTTAATTTTTATTTTCTTTTCTTGGTTGAATTGTTTCCAAAATTCTTTAACTACTTGTTCTACATCAATAATTAACCCTTCACTAAAACTATTTGATAAGTCTTTTGTGATTTTGATTACAAGATTTATTTTTTAAAAAAGACACATAATCTAATGTTTATAAAAGCATAATTTCAAGTACACTACTATTTAGCAAATAATTACTTAAATTACTTGGAATAAATATTTTTTTTAAGTAATAAACATTATTTTTTAACCTAGGTTTTTTGTAAATAACGAAAAGTGTCACGTTATAAAATAGTGCTACATAACCACTAGGCCAAATAAAAAGCTACCAAAAGAAAATTGAAAGCTCTTGTAATTGTATTAATCATGGTGAAAATTCTTTAGTAGCAAAAACAAATTTTCAGATGGGTAAATGGCAATAATATTTTTTAGAATATTAATAGGGCAATTGAATCGTCAACACATATCTTGGTCATTGATTGGTTGGTAAAATTTGTATTAAGGTTGTGTCGATTGAAACGTAACAAAATAGTTTACTAACACTAGCTTAACCCAACAATATCACTACACATAGTAACCACACCTAACTCAACAATCACATAATACGATCCTCATAATGAGAGAAAAGTAAAATATGTTAAATTTTTTTCATAGGATTTGAATCCATAGTCTTATTGAAGTAATGAGTCCCAACACTTGCTCATTTTTATTGTTAATAATAAAATGCTAACATATGAGGTGATTTATAAATTTTGGTAAACAAATGTAATCGTCATTGCATTATGAAGAAAATTGTGTTTGAATCATGAATTCGTAAAAGAATTTGAAAAGAGAATGGAAAATATAAAAGAAATATAAATAAAAGGGTATAATTCATTTTACACCTTGTGATTTGAGACAAAACCACTTTACCCCTTTAGAAAACATAGTGTAACGCCCCGAAATAATTATAATAATTCGACCCAACACAATATACATAAGAGAACGTAATCAAAATGATAAACATCCATTAACCTGAATCGTTATACAAAAGTGACACATGCGATATACATTCATAAATAGTTTATCCTGAATCTACAACATGTGTTACAAGTAGTAAAGAGGAATGAAAGTTAAACGGATAATTATCTACCCTAAAGGCTTACATATTTCCAAGTCATTGCTTGGTTACAACAAAAGAGAGTCTAACTCTATACAATTTAAGCCCTTGGCTATACAAGTAAGTACAAAAGTGAAGCTCGTGCTCCAAACTCCTTCTGAGCTACTGCTTTGGTAGAGGCATATCATCAACAGCTGAAAATAGTTTTTCCCAAGTAGGGTGAGTCAATGCCTAGTAGGAACAATCTAACACAAAATATGGATCTTAACAAAGATATAAGTATAATGTATATTTACAATGCTAGTTATAAAACATCCATATTTTAATAAATCATAAAGTACCAAAATTCACATCTCAATCCTTTTTCTTTCTCCCCAATTTAAGTTAATTCATTTCATCTCAATTCATGAGCCAATTTCATTATCTTTCAGACGACCCATTTGAGACTACAACTCAGTGGTTCCCAAATTAACACAATTATCACACAAACACTTCGATCTGCCATTTTACGAAAATTTCATCCGCGGGATCGGTACCCAATATACGCGCGGTTTCGGAACTTTCACCCAGGACACATAGGCCAACTTAATTCAATGGAGTCCATCCCATATCTCCTCCAAAATATGAAGTACATTTCATTTCTCCTCCCAACCAATCATACATATACAATGTATTTAAAAACATAGTTATATTCAACGACAACCCACAAGAGATTAGTTTTAATTTCACTTAATCCTCATGCAATTTCTACAACAATCATAGCTATCATCCATCGATAGCCCAATACAGATATTCTAAACAGATATTCAATCTCAAGACAGATAATTTATTCAAATTTCCAAAAGTGTGCGGTAATGCATATCCAACTCTACAATTTACATCAACATTCATCCAATTTCATATTTATAATACCAATTTCATTTATTTACACAAAATAAATATTTAAACCATTTTAGGTTAACTTCTCTCTTTCCCAAATGTCAACCCAAATGCCAAAATTAACAATTTTGAAACAATATAACTTCATTTTCAAACCCCAAGACCATTTAGATCACATTCACTTGAAACCTCTCTTTTGATTTTACACCCCAAACCCTAAGTTTGTCCAAAATACTCCCAAAACCCACCATTGTTACACAACAACCAATAACTAAATTAAAAACCATAAAAAGGTATAGAGAATCCCTACCTCAAGCTTGGAAGACCAAAGAAAGATATGGAGAAACTTCAAGGACATCGAAACCAATCTTTAATCGGATCAAAATATAGCTCTTGAGATGCTCTAACTTTTTAACAAAGGCAAGCAGGTAGAGATATCACTAGAGCTAGGTGGAAAAAAAATATATATATATAGAGTATGTGTTTTAGAGAAAGAGGGTCCCGATCTAGGGTTTTGGTGGACAAAGATATGAAAAAGTTATGTAAAAAGGTGCTGATGTGAACTGATATACGCACAGTCCGCTCGAGTGCAAGAAGTGACGTTCGAGCATCCGACACAATAAGTTGTTCCATTCAAGCACAAGAAGTGGCGCTCGAGCGTAGAAAACACGCATGTAGTAGTTTTACAAGCAACAGATCAATCGCTCGAGCGCAAGAAATGGCCGCTCGAGCTGAGCCCGCTCAAGCGTAGAATATACTCTCCCAGTAGTTTTGTAGACCTACAAAAGTACTGAGAGTTTGCAAAGCCCACTCGAGCGTAGAAAACACGCATGTAGTAGTTTTACAAGCAACAAATCAACCGCTCGAACGCAAGAAATGGCCGCTCGAGCGTAGAATATACTCTCCCAGTAGTTTTGTAGACCTACAAAAGTACTAAAAGTTTGCAAAGCCCACTCGAGCGCAAGAAGTGCCACTCGAGCAGAAAAGCAAAATCTAGGCAACATGAGTTTGGAAATCAAACAACCAACCTGTCCCAAACACAACCACAACAATCCAAAAGGCAAACTTAAAGAAAAACAAGGGGAAAAGAGATGAACAACAACATTAAACCACAAAACCTGAGTCTAGAATACAATAAAGGTTGGGTCAAAATTGGAATCGCTATACATAGCGTGAAAGTCTTTCCTCAATGTCACTAACTTGATTTTATTAATAAATTTCATAATATTGTCTATGTGCTTTAAGTAAATCTTTAATAATCTTGATTATATAACCATAAGATTATGTTTTGGGCAAATTGCATCGGTAATTCTTACATTTTGTCACTACTGTTATTTTAGCCCCTATATTTTTAATTGGCTCAATTTTGATCCCTAATTTTAGATTTTATGTCAATTTGGTCCAATTGATAATACCGTTAGTTCTTTTCATAAAAAAGAATTATCACCAAATTGATTGAGGTTAACTCACTGAGTTTAGTAGACTGATAATTTTTCTTTTAAATTCATGACTCATGACACATGCCACTTATGTGCTTATTTTTTATTAAAAAATGCTAACAATTGTATTCAATTGGACTAAATTGAGACACAATCAGAAATTCAGTGTGAAAATCTAATTAATTGAAGTTATAAGGACCAAAATAACGTAAGGATCAAACACAAGGACTATCAATATAATTTGCCGTTATGTTTTTTTTTATAACTTTGATTTTTCAGTAAAATTAATTTGGGGGACTTACGTGTAGGTTGTAATATGTGATGTCCCGGGTCTTGGACTTGATTGGTATTGAGTAGTAAGATAGCGTGCATTACTTTCAGTGTTTTGTTTGTCGTATTGGGTCGTTGAAAATTCTTTTCTGCTCTTACTTAACCTCTATTGAGTCCAAATCCGGCAAATCGTTTTGAGAAAAAAAAAAAAACAGATTTTTGAAAGAAGTGTCAAACATGGACTGCTTCGCCAGATACAGAGTCGCCACCTAAATATTTTTTTAATGGGGAAATTTAGGAAACCCTGACTCGGTGCCAAAGGCCACGTGTCCATCATCACCAAAGTTGCCTCGGCTCGGGAACTTGGGTACGATTGGGGAAGGTCAGCTATGATGCACCCCCTCTCGCCCGATCCAAAGATCGGCCTCTACTAACCATGATATCTCATTTTTGAAAACACATGCGTTCTTATTCCGGTTAATTAGCTAGAATTACTATGTGATGCGCATAGCACAACAAGTATAGACTAGATCGCCTAATTTGGAACAAAGCATTGCATATCCGTTTGTATGGAAAATGTTTGAAATTTGCTACTCGCAAGTAGGCTAAAATGCGGATTTCAATGAATTATCCCAATTCAAGTAATCCAACCTTCACCCACAGGCACTCAGGCAGTTATATCAATTAAGCATTTAGCTACATGGTAAGCATGTTGTCATGTTAACATTCACACGCATGCGAGATGCTAAAACATAAATACTTACATCGTACTCCGAGCCAAAATAGAAATTAGTGAGAAATCAATGCATGATCCTAACTATACAGAAATGCCTAATGCAACACATGCAAAATGCAACTATAGCAGGCTCGGCTATTCTAAACATGGCATGTGAAATGCTACAGCTAACACATATTCAATTTGAAATTGAAATTCAAATGCAGTTAGTATGATGCGCCGAGCCCGGTGCATGCAAAACAGATGAATGAATGCAAACATACGATCATACTGTATGCTAATTGAAATATGCCCTAATCTAACCATCATAAGCGGTTAAATAAAAGGGAGAAAGAAAGGGGATTGGAAGACATGCACATACGCACGCACCCTTATTACAACAATTGGCCCTCACTCGGAGGGTCCGAAAGAATAATACAGTCCCAAATAAATACAGTCCGAATAAATAATACAAAATCCTAATTAATTAAAAAGTAATCTAGGAAAAGTAATAAATTGGCATGCAAGCCAGGGACCGCCTCAGCTCTGATCCAGATGATGAATGATGCATATTCAGGTTGCCTTGCACGGAAATCCACTGCGATGCCCCAATTAGCCTCTGTTTGCAATTGTTCTTGGAAAGCGTGCCAAGCTCCGGAAGGCTGCTGATTCTTGATTTGCTGCAACAGAGAGCAACAAAGGAGCATGGCAAAGTATTTTCACACATGTATGCATGACTACTCTTCAGGGAGTGTAGTCCTCGATCCTCGTGCCACCAATCACGCATATCAATGCATGATGGCCGAGGAGTCGAATTGCACGGCTTGATGTGAAATGTATGCACATGTAAAGCAAGTAAAGCCTAGAACTCTATCATGAATCATCAAGAGCTTCGGCGACCGAGAATTGAGACGCATTCCATCACTTGAAGTATGGAATACCCCTCGTTTTCCGTGCTCGGACTAACGTCTAACCCGAACAATGCAAGACATAAGCATGGCAAACATACAATATGGACTAAGTATGCAAACATGCAACTAAACCAAACATGCGACAAGCATATGAACATAATGTGAGGCGACAACCTTGGATAATCATGGCAAAATGCAATGTGAACATGCGAGCATGCGAGGCATGTAAAGCTAAGCAAGTATGCAATGACATACTATGTGTAACAAGCATGCGACAACATGGTAAAATGGGCTTACACCAACATGGACAGCTCTCAACTAGGTCCAAATTAGTAGCCATTAGATGAAAATGAGACACTCGAAATGCATGCGCACATGCACGCAAACCGAGGACCGAACCTAAGGCACGAATGCCACTCTATCAAAGCATGGTAAGGCATGGAACATGGTATGCAAACATGCAAATTTCAGCACTCAAACATGATGCTAAACAGCCCCGAAACATGGCAACATGGCACCCGTTGCATGAGATGAACCTTGAAATGCAAAACTACGCACATAGAATGACTTTCAGCTATACAAAGCATGCATTATTGGACTATGAAGTCTGAATACAGAGTCAAGGAAGTCCCAAAACATGGACTTTTCCAGTTTACAACAAGGCCAAAAGGTGCTAGCAAGATGGCTTAAATTAGCATGCAATTTTGACTAGTAAACATGGTTTACATGGCAAGTACATGATGCACATGGAATCTGACCAAATCATCAAAAATCAGTAAATAAATCACATGAAAATATGCCCAAATAACCACTGATATGCAACCATGGTATGCAAAAATGATGAGCTCCTTTAGAGGGCCATGCAAGGAGTTATTAGGCACATACAAGATAGACAAGTTGCATGACATATACAACTCTGAAAATCAAATATGGTAGTCCTAAAACTCATAAAATTGGCCCCAAAATCAGTTAACAAAGCATGCAAGATGAGGGCCCTTTGGAAGACCAAAATGGCCATCAAGCAAGTCAAGGTGAGAGGGGGTCACCCCCCTCTGATTTGGAGGCTCAAAATAGGGTCTTAGCCACTAAAAATCCACTGGATTTCAGTGGCTAGAAGGCCAAACAAGGCATGCAACAATAACTTAGGCTTAAGGCTCAAAACAAGAGGCAAACTAAGCATACTAGATAGCATATGACCTCAGATAAGAAAATGCCCTTAATCAAACATGGAGAAGGCCTCAAAAAAAGAACTTTTTACAGTTTACAACATGCTTCCAAAATGAACACAAATAGGGCTAATCTATCATGCAAAAATGGCCCTAAAAGTGAGTCAAAGAGACAAGGGGCAGCAGCCGACCCCAAATGGCAAAGAGCCCTTCAACAAAGGTGGAGAGGGGCTCAAAATAAGGCACTTTTCAGTTTACATAAAACCTCGAAAATAAACACAAGTAGGCCTAAACTAGAATGCAAGAAAAGGGCCTAAAAGAAGGGTAAAGAGGAAAGTAATAGTAAATGACCTCAAACAGTAGAGATCCCTTCAACAAAGTTGAAGAAAGGCTCAAAACAAGCCACTTTACATTTTACATCAAAGCTCAAAATAGTTTACAAATAAGCCTAAAATGCTATGCAAAAAAAGGCCTAAAAGAAAGTTAAATAGGCAAGTGATGGAAGGAGGTCTCAAACAGAGAAAGACCATTGATCAAACATGAAAAGGGACTCAAAATATGACTATTTACAGTTAGGGTCGGAGCCCAAAAATGCTTGCAAGCAAGGCTTATAAATGAAACAAAAAAAGGCTAGTTTAGGGGAAAAGCGTACTTACCCTTGAAGAACAAGTCTTTAGCAGCCTTTTGGTCCAAAAATCTGAGCTCCTAGCCTCTGAGGATCAGCCTCAAGGTGTTCGAATGGCGTATGGAGGTCTTGTGCTATGAGGTGTTGTGCAAAAAAACAAAGAAATCCAACTTCTAAGCTCTAACCACAAGCAATATAGAGAGAGAGATGGATTTTTGCCTTCCAAAATTCCAGAACCTGGTGTAAGGAAGAAGCTCCTTGCTTATATAGAGCAATGCAAGGCTAAAGCTTCTTGAACAAGCTTCCAAAGGCTTTGATCCCTCAATACACGTGTATGGAGGGCAGATATGAGGAATCCAGCTGGTACAAAATATCTTCCCAGAAACTAACTGAGAGAAGGGGGGTGCCGGCCATCAGCAATGGCCGGCAGTGCCACACTGATGGCTGGCAGGTGCTCATCAGTGGCCGGCAGGGGCAAAGCCATGGTCGGTAGTACCTTGCCTATGGCCGGCAGTGCACTAGGAGGGCCACTCTGACAAGGCCTAGTCAGGGTCCAAAAATGAGGCAGAAAGGATACAGGGTCCGGAAATTCGAACCGGTGACGTTCCGCCGCGACAGTCGAAAGCTGGGCGAGCAATCGAACCAGTTGTTGGGTGTACCTACAAGCACAACCAAGTCTTGAGGACGGTCAAAAATGGGGCGTCTATAGTTGCCCCTCTTTGACAGAACTCAAAAGTCACAAAGTGACGGGAGTGAATGTCAAAGCCCAGAGACGACCCATTTTTGACAAGGCCGAAGACTCAGACAAACAATTAGCATAAGCATGCAGCAATGTGCCCGAAGGCCGGGGCAAAATGCAAATGATATGCAAGACGCAAGATTTGACTAACAATCATGCTAAGGATGCTGTGACGAAGCAAAACATGCGACAGTTTTAAGCAAGTGAACACGAATCCAACTACACTACAAAGCAGAAAGGATATAAAAGAATTATGCAATTCTTACCACGTTTCACATGGAGTGAATACAATACCTGTGCGGCTCGTCCGGTTGCACCGGCTTCAAATGAACCATACATACAATATCATGCCTAAAAAAAGAAATGAACTTAACAGGTACAATATCGTCAGGAGCATGCATAACAATGCATTTGAAAAGTGCGTGACAACGCATGTGATGTGTGAAATGAGAATTGAACACATGTAAGTAAAGCGTGCACGACAGCGCATGCAATGTGTAAAATAAGAATTGAAAATACACATGTAAGTAAAGCATGCAGTCACGCAAGCAATGTGTAACGAAACTTGAAAAATACACATGTAAGTAAAGCATGCGGCCAACGCAAGCAATGTGTAAAGAAAGAAATTGAACACATGTAAGTAAAGCAAGCGATCAACACGAGCAATGTATAAAATAGGCAAAAGGTATGAACACATGCAAGTAAAGCATACGCAGAAACGTAAGCAATGTGTAAAGCAAGCAAGGTATGAACACATGTAAGTAAAGCACACGCCGAAACGTGTACAATGTGCAACCACCTGAAAGATACATTATACACATATAAGTAAAGCATACGCAGAAATGCAAGCAATGCGTATAGCAGGAATGAACACATGTAAGTAAAGCAAGTGCGATTAATGCAAGCAATGTGTAACCTCCTGTGGGATGCATAAACACATGTAAGTAAAGCATACGCAGAAACGTAAGCAATGTGTAAAGCAAGCAAGGTATGAACACATGTAAGTAAAGCACACGCTGAAATGTGTACA
Source organism: Camellia lanceoleosa (assembly GCA_025200525.1). Taxonomy (NCBI): domain Eukaryota; kingdom Viridiplantae; phylum Streptophyta; class Magnoliopsida; order Ericales; family Theaceae; genus Camellia; species Camellia lanceoleosa. Next base: position 100,938,054 of record CM045770.1, on the reverse strand, counting down.
ATGTGTAACCACCTGAAAGATACATTATACACATGTAAGTAAAGCATGCAGTAATGCAAGCAATGTGTATAGCAGGAATGAACACATGTAAGTAAAGCAAGCGCGATTAACGCAAGCAATGTGTAACCTCCTGTGGGATGCATAAGCACATGTAAGTAAAGCATACGCAGAAACGTAAGCAATGTGTAAAGCAAGCAAGGTATGAACACATGTAAGTAAAGCACACGCCGAAATGTGTACAATGTGTAACCACCTGAAAGATACATTATACACATGTAAGTAAAGCATGCAGTAATGCAAGCAATGTGTATAGCAGGAATGAACACATGTCAGTAAAGCAAGCGCGATTAACGCAAGCAATGTGTAACCTCCTGTAAAATGCATAACGATGTTTGATAAAGAGAATGCATGACAATGCATAATAGGAATAAGGAAATGCATGACAATGCATGATAGAGAAAATGCATGTCAATGCATAATAGATGCGCATGACAATGCGCGATAAGGAAAATGCATGACAATGCACATTGGTGCGCATGACGATGCGCGATGAGGAGAATGCACAACAATGCATGATAGAGAAAATGCATGTCAATGCATAATAGATGCGCATGACAATGCGCGATAAGGAAAATGCATGACAATGCACATGAACTAGATGCAATGCATGACATATGCACTACTTTTTTGTTTTTTGAAATGCATGCTGCATGGAGTGCGCGACAACGCAAGTCGCTTGAAATGCATGACAATGCATGAACTTTGTTATTTTGAATGCATGATGGACAATGCATGTACTTGAAATGCATGACAATGCATGTACTTGAAATGCGCGGCAACGCGCGGCTTTTGAAATGCATGACAATTCAAACAAACTGTGCACACCAATGCACCGAAGGTCTTACACCTTCCAAGGATTTAAGGTCTCCTAGACCATCGAGTGCATAGGACGGTGTGATGCGCAAAATAGCACGATTGAATGCATGCCAAATGCAATGAGGTGCACAAAACAGTGCGATGCGCAAAATAGCGCGATTGAATGGGAAAAATACTCCAACCATGCTGGACTCATGAGTGGAGGCAGAAACAAGAAAATCAATCAGAAGCGCGTTCCACGCAACCTAAGATAAATTCCAAACACGTTGAAATCATGTAAGGAAAGGGACACCCAAACCACGCTGAAATCGTGAGAAGAGGTCCAAAAATAACCCACCCAGTGCGTCTACAACGCAACCTGAGATAAATTCCAAACATGCTGAAAATGTGTAAGGAAAGAGGAAAATCTCTCAGCGTAGCACATGCAAGAGAGGAAAGGGAAAACCTCTCAGTGTATCACACGCCAGAGAGGGAAAGGTAACCAAAACATGCGCCAAACGCGAGAGGAGGAGGGTATCCAAATGCGAGAGGAAAAAGGTAAACCAAAAGCGTGCCAAACGCGAAAGGAAAAAGGTAACCAAACGCGTGCCAAACGCGAAAGGAGAAAGGTAAACAAAACGCGTGCCAAACGCGAAAGGAAAAGGGTAACCAAACGCGTGCCAAACGCGAGAGGAAAGGGAAACCGAACGCGTGCCAAACACGACAGGAGAAAGGTAAACAAAACGCATGCCAAACTCGAAAGGAGAAAGAGAAACCAAACGCGTGCCAAACGTGAAAGGAAAAAGGGAAACCAAACGCGTGCCAAATGTGAAAGGAAAGGTAACCAAACGCATGCCAAACACGAAAGGAAAGGGAAACCAAACGCGTGCCAAACGCGAAAGGAAAGGTAACCAAACGCGTGCCAAACGCGAAAGGAAAGGGAAACCAAACGCGAAAGGAAAGGGAACCAAACGCGTGCCAAACGCGAAAGGAAAAAGGTAACCAAACATGTGCCAAACGCGAGAGGAAAGGGAACCAAACGCGTGCCAAACGTGAAAGGAGAAAGGTAAACCAAACGCGTGCCAAACGCGAAAGGAAAAGGGTATCATTCAAACTGAACCGAAACCTGTCGGAATGAACCGTATGTACAATACCGTGCATAAATGAGAAAGGATCTTGCTAGGTAGAATGCAATACAATGCATGATGTGTAAGGAATGCAACAAACAAACCTAGCAGCGCTTTAGAAAGCACCTCACGAGGTGAGTGGCAGTGAACTGCTCTACTCTGATGGGGACCTCCCCCATGTTCTTCGAACATTAACCTTCAACTCACAGTACAAGAGGTTCTGAAATACTGACAAGGAGCAACATCTACCGGGGAAACCACGGATACCGCTTTTCTTCCTGATCATACTGACAATTGAGATGCCTCTGGCAGGGATTGGTACTCCGAGAGAACACTTCTGATTGCTATTTTGGCACGAAAATAGTCGGCACAGTCTTGATTCACTTTGAAGGCATAGTTCGCACAACATTTCTCATTCTGAACACATGACCTATTCCAACCACTGCTTATCTTGAACTTACAGCCCATAACCTTGAATACGCAGTTAATACAGCATACATCTAATTCTGAACACACGGCCCATTCTGAACTCACCTCCCATAACACAATATTCGGTTCATTTTGCACACAGCTCATACATCACACTACTCATTCTGAACTCATAGCCCATGACACATGTATTCTGTTTATACAGCGCACAACTGATTTTGGGCATACAGCCCATAACACGGTGCTCCATTCATTTTGAAAACGCTAGATGGGAAGATGGAATTTGCAGGAGTCAAAACAAACTCAGATGCTCCGAACTTTCCTTATTTTCTCGTTCAACGCAATCCAGAACCCAAAAAGCTTCAGGTAGGTCCAGGTTTTATTGTTCACACTTATCGGGAGTGGACCCTGCAGTTCTTACGAAAGAACAAATCTTGTTTTGCACAAATATAGAGAATGACACGACACCCTGAGCACAAAGCGATTTTATTTTTGAATTTAAGAAAAGAGTTCTTAACCGGGTATTGAGCCTACGACTGAACACAGCGAAAAAGACTCAACAACGAAAAACAAAGGTAAACAACCTAAACACAACGAGACACGCCTGGAACGACTCAAAGCAAGAGTTAAGCCAAACAAAAAAAAAGCAAAAGACACGACACACAGACGTATTTATGAAAACAAAAGACCTCAGATCTCGAGGAGCCAGTTCCTCCGGGTATGTTTCCCACCCTTTTCTTATTTGTGATTCTCACATCACTCGGCCCTCAGGCTCGGTCTTTCTCTCAAAACCCTTTTGCTCACTTTTCTCTCAACTTACACCTCTCTATTCTTCAATCTCTCATTTTTCATCCCTCCCCTGGGTGGTTGATGGATAAACAGGAAGTTGCGGGCTCTTGCCCTTAGCACTCAGCTAGATTCTTTTTCTTCCGCTCACAACAATGAACTTCTCCCCTCCCCCCACAGAGTGGTTGTAATGCGGCTGGATGCACAGCAGATTTGCAATTGGCATTGGTTGACGATGCTCTACTAGGGAGTTTGGACGTGATTAGATCTGTCCAGACAAAGGAATGGAATATCTTGATCCGTTCCCGTTCGTGTCTCGCACTTGGCCTGATACCTCGTTGTTCGGAGGATAAGAGAACCTTCTCTGTTAGCTTCTGCTGCACCCTTCTTGGCAAATAGGGTGCCCTTTCTGGCAAGCGCATTGATAAAGGGGAAAAGACAGAACACCTGACTCAACTGTGCCCCTAGTTCATCATTTTGACCATTTTTTGTTTTGGTTTTCGACGAAACAATTTTGACCAAAATGAGAGTTAGATTAACATACTCGTTCAATTTTTTATTTGAAAATCATGCAAGTCAGGCCATAAGCACTGAAAATTTTTCCTTTTTGGGTCCAAGAAATGGTCCAGTTTTGGAAAATGAAATAGTTTTCGAGAAAATAGTCAACCTCAGTAAAAATCTTCAAAACTATTTTGCGAACGGTCAATGCTAAACGAGCATGGAACCTACCCTCGAGATGTGCAAACCTTGGATTGGAGGCAATGGAAAATTGCCCTTTACTTAAAAGAGGGGCATGGCAACGGAAAGTTGCCTCTGGTTTAAATGGCGACTCAAGGCAACTCATGGCAACGGAAAGTTGCCCTTTGTTCGGATCATACTGCAACATGCTGAAAACTAATCCTCATCGGTAAGGATTACAAACGAACTCTCAGACACGGAGAAGACGAAGATGGTCAAGACCCATATATGGACACAGTCACCGTGAAAGCATTGGTGGATGGACTTCAAGAGGAAGTGGGCTTCGTGGCTCCGGTTGTTATAACCAAACTATCGGGTTCAGGGGAAGCAAGGGTGATCAAAACCATTACATGGACTGAGATGCTATAAAAGCGTTGGGGGCTGGACTTTAGGATGAAGTTGCCTACGTATCCCAAACATGGGAATCAAGCCTTACGTAGTTCCGGTTAAGATACTCTCGAGTATTAACCTTCACTTTTTAGGCTCTAACTTTTGCCAAGGCGTCCATTGCGGGTTTTTGACCTTGCGAGCTTTGTTCTTCTTTTCTCTTTTTTCTCTTCTTCTTCTCTTTTTTTTTTTTTTTTCATTTTCTTCATTTTTCTTTTCTTCTTCTTCTTTTTTTTTTCATATATTTTTGTATTTTTTTGTATTTATTTTTTTGTTTTGCTCTAACTTTTGCCTGGGTCGCCCTTCCGAGTTTTCGGCCCAGTGAGCCTCTCAAAGGGTAAAAGTGTAGCTAGTCCATGCCAAATGGTTTTGGAATTGAAACCTCTTTGTATCCCGGAGAATGGCTGTTGCATTGATTTGCAGAAGAATCCATCACAGTTACTTCACGAGTTTCTTCCAGTGAGATCCGATCTTCTTGATCTGATTTTGGTGCTTCTTGCTCGAGGGCTGCTTCAAACCTAGCCACACAGGCCTCACGTTGTGGTTGACCGTTGAACATTCTTAACCCAAGGTCAAGGTTTTTGAGAACAGAGGGATTGAATCTTGAGGTTGAGAGCGATCCTAAGCTGCACAATCTCAAGAGCGATTCCACACGGGTCTTCGCAGGACCGCACAAAACATTTTTTTTTTTTTGAAGTTTTGAAATCTTTTAAGGAAACGACTAGTCGCTCGCGCTGAAGATAGTGTGAAACCAGTCTGGATCAAGCCAGGGTCCTTCTCAGTACTCACGCTAACAAGCATAATTTCATTCATTAAGGGCTCAGCACGCCTCTCTTTCTTTCAGTTCGGTCAAAGTTTTGCAAATCCCGAGGAATTCCTTCCTCTTCGTTTTCATTACTACAGTGTTCAAAAAAAGTTTGAAAAACTTAGGCCATTACAATGAGTTCAGAGCACAGAAGAGTAGGTGAGACGTTCCGCCATTTCATCCAAATCTTGTGGCACAATAGGCTCAAAGTAGTAATAAGCACAAAACATGACAGCCACAGCTACTTCATTCGTACTTCACAGTTGTTGGGTTCTAACAGAGGCAAACTCAAAAAAGAAAGCAAAAGGGGTAATTACAAAACAAAACGGTGTTCGAGGCAACAACCCCAGAATCACCTAATATTCTATACAAAGGGGACTAACTCGCCACAACAAACCGACCCTTAAGCAAAAAAAGACGGACTCATGACAATGAGACAGACTCAAAACAAAACAAAAGACTGACCTAATACCCAAGCCAGAGTTTACAAAATTAGCAACCGCAGATGCTCAAAAGTGCGTGTCAGACGCCACATCCAAAAATACGTCAAGTATTGCCCGCAGGCGGTTCACTTCCTAATTACATACTCGCAGTATCGGTATCCTCAAAATCCAAGAACTCTGTAGTGACTGACTTGGCCGAGGTAGGCGGGAGAATGACCTTATCATCAATCAAATCTTGCACTTCATGATGAAGGCAGAAACAACTGTCGGTACTGTGACCGGTTTGCTAGTGGTACGCGCAGTACATAGTAGCGTCATGTTTAGCTGGAAGGGGATGCGGGAGAGGCCGCGGCTCAAGAGGTGTAGGATGCCCCTTTTTAGCCAAAATTAGAAGTGCCCTAGACAAAGGCATGTAGAGAGGATGAAAGACTCGGCGCCCTCGAGGCAAATACCTTGAAGTCTAGGAATTCTCGCTAGACGCGCTAGCAAAAGGATCGGTAGGTGCAGCCTTGGATTTTTGGTCTTTCCTGGATGCAGGGTTGGGAGCAGAAGGAACTGCTCTGGCATGACGGGGCCTATCCCGGTTTTCTGGCTAGCTTGTACTGCCCATGGCTGGAGTGGGGAAAACATCATCCACGATCTTGGTTATGACCGCGAGCATCTGTTGCTTATTTATCCCCCCGGCCTTCAAAGCCTCGACTGCCCACAGCAGTCGTTTAATGGGATCGGCGTCTGCCTTCATTTTGTTCTTGCCCCTGGCTTCAGCCTGATCAAGGGCCTGGATTGGTGCTGATATGTCATGGTTATAATTGGAGGCCATCTCCGGTTGACTAAGCTCGATCACAATCTGCCCCAATAGCGGGGGCTCCTATGGTACAACACTTCCAGCGTATGGTGCGGCTGGTGGCGAAATTGATATCCCGTAAGCAAGATCTGCCATGGACCTCTGGAGGTCACCTATCATCCCCATCAATTCGAATGTGGTGGGCTCACAAGCCTGGTACAACTGGGGGATCCAAACCGGGTGGACGACAGGCGACCTGGGCGGATGCGGTACATCGACATCGGTCCCACTTTGCAGAGTGGGTCCTTGGTCCAACCCGGCTGTCATAACCACGATCTCTTCTGAATTCTGTGCCATGATAAGTCCACTGCTCTGAATGGTGACTAACGAATCAGATAGCTGCCTTGCCTCAACAAAGGGAGAACACTAACTGTTCTAAATCAACTCTCTGAACCCTGTAAGGAAGAAAACAAACAGCATTTCAGCCCAAACGGATCAAACACAGGTGTGGCCGAACAATTGTACTCTGCCACTGACCACTGTTTCCCTAAAATCACTATCCCCAAAGACTGAATCTGATACCCGCAAATAACTAATTCTCAAAACACTGACTGATGCCCGCAGGCCTGATGCCCAAACTTGTAAACTGATACATGCATTTCCCTGTAGAGACTTACTCTAACAGCACATAACTGATAAGTGAGAGACAAAAACACCCCTATGTTTGGGGTAGGGTTTCCCTGTCCTATTTTGTCAGGATCTAGGGTTTCACTACGCATGTAGCGGTTTCAAACAACCTATATCGGGTAAGCAACCTGTCCTAGTTTGGAATGGTCACTATGGATCCGAATATGCACTAGGTCGAATGGTCAAAAAGGGTGCCCCGGTAAAATCGGGGTTTGTGTTCCCATACTGGCAAAGCCCACAACTGGTCAGCCTTATGGTCATGCCTTGACAAGACAAGCCTCCGGCGAACCGTTCAGGAATACAGATGGCAAACACGGTGTCCTAGGCGCACCAATGCAAATGTAATGCAAAGAAACACATAAGTGTAGCCAAAACAAGATATCATGAGTTCGAGTCAAGTTCTCTAAATCCCCAGCAGAGTCGCCAGAAACAGTAGACGTCCCCGAACGCCCCGGGAGGGTGAGTCCCGTTCTGTTCAGTTTGGGGTTCACTACAGTTCGGACTCAAATGTCACGGTTCTTAATCTGAACCAAAGAGTCCAAATCCGGCAAATCGTTTTGAGAAAAAAAAAACAAATTTTTGAAAGAAGTGCCAAACATGGACTGCTTTGCCAGATACAGAGTCGCCACCTAAATATTTTTTTAATGGAAAAATTTAGGAAACCCTGACTCGGTGCCAAAGGCCACGTGTCCGTCATCACCAAAGTTGCCTCGGCTGAGGAACTTGGGTACGATTAGGGAAGGTCAGCTATGATGCACCCCCTCTCGCTCGATCCGAAGATCGGCCTCTACTAACCATGATATCTCATTTTTGAAAACACATGCGTTCTTATTCCGGTTAATTAGCTAGAATTACTATGTGATGCACACAGCACAAGAAGTATAAACTAGATCGCCTAATTTGGAACAAAGCAATCCATATCCGTTTGTTTGGAAAATGTTTGAAATTTACTACTCGCAAGTAGACTAAAACGCGGATTTCAATGAATTATCCCAATTCAAGTAATCCAACCTTCACCCACAAGCACTCAGGCAGTTATATCAATTAAGCATTTAGCTACATGGTAAGCATGCTGTCATGTTAACATTCACACGCATGCGAGATGCTAAAGCATAAATACTTACATCGTACTCCGAGCCAAAATAGAAATTAGTTAGAAATCAATGCATGATCCTAACTATACAGAAATGCCTAATGCAACACATGCAAAATGCAACTATAGCAGGCTCGGCTATTCTAAACATGGCATGTGAAATGCTACAGCTAACACGTATTCAATTTGAAATTGAAATTCAAATGCAGTTAGTATGATGCGCCGAGCTCGGTGCATGCAAAACAGATGAATGAATGCAAACATGCGATCATATTGTATGCTAATTGAAATATGCCCTAATCTAACCATCATAAGCGGTTAAATAAAAGGGAGAATGAAAGGGGATTGGAAGACATGCACACACGCACGCACCCTTATTACAACAATTGGCCCTCACTCGGAGGGTCCGAAAGAATAATACAGTCCCAAATAAATACAGTCCGAATAAATAATACAAAATCCTAATTAATTAACAAATTAATCTAGGAAAAGTAATAAATTGGCATGCAAGCCAGGGACCGCCTCAGCTCTGATCCAGATGATGAATGATACATATTCAGGTTGCCTTGCACGAAAATCCACTGCGATGCCCCAATTAGCCTCTGTTTGCAATTGTTCTTGGAAAGCGTGCCAAGCTCCGGAAGGCTGCTGATTCTTGATTTGCTGCAACAGAGAGCAACAAAGGAGCATGGCAAAGTATTTTCACACATGTATGCATGACTACTCTTCAGGGAGTGTAGTCCTCGATCCTCGTGCCACCAATCATGCATATCGATGCATGATGGCCGAGGAGTCGAATTGCACGGCTTGATGTGAAATGTATGCACATGTAAAGCAAGTAAAGCCTAGAACTCTATCATGAATCATCAAGAGCTTCGGCGACCGAGAATTGAGACGCATCCCATCACTTGAAGTATGGAATACCCCTCGTTTTCCGTGCTCGGATTAACGTCTAACCCGAACAATGCAAGACATAAACATGGAAAACATGCAATATGGACTAAATATGCAAACATGCAACTAAACCAAACATGCGACAAGCATATGAACATAATGTGAGGTGACAACCTTGGATAATCATGGCAAAATGCAATGTGAACATGCGAGCAAGCGAGGCATGTAAAGCTAAGCAAGTATGCAATGACATACTATGTGTAACAAGCATGCGACAACATGGTAAAATGGGCTTACACCAATATGGACAGCTCTCAACTAGGTCCAAATTAGTAGCCATTAGATGAAAATGAGACACTCGAAATGCGTGCGCACATGCACGCAAACCGAGGACCGAACCTAAGGCACGAATGCCACTCTATCAAAGCATGGTAAGGCATGGAACATGGTATGCAAACATGCAAATTTCAGCACTCAAACATGATGCTAAACAGCCCCGAAACATGGCAACATGGCACCCGATGCATGAGATGAACCTCGAAATGCAAAACTAGGCACATAGAATGACTTACAGCTATACAAAGCATGCATTATTGGACTATGAAGTCTGAAGACAGAGTCAAGGAAGTCCCAAAACATGGACTTTTCCAGTTTACAACAAGGCCAAAAGGTGCTAGCAAGATGGCTTAAATTAGCATGTAATTTTGACTAGTAAACATTGTTTACATGGCAAGTACATGATGCACATGGAATCTGACCAAATCATCAAAAATCAGTGAATAAATGACATGTAAATATGCCCAAATAACCACTGATATGCAACCATGGTATGCAAAAATGATGAGCTCCTTTAGAGGGCCATGCAAGGAGTTATTAGGCACATACAAGATAGACAAGTTGCATGACATATACAACTCTGAAAATCAAATATGGTAGTCCTAAAACTCATAAAATTGGCCCCCAAAATCAGTCAACAAAGCATGCAATATGGGGGCCCTTTGGAAGACCAAAATGGCCATCAAGCAAGTCAAGGTGAGAGGGGGTCACCCCCCTCTGATTTGGAGGCTCAAAATAGGGTCTTAGGCACTAAAAATCCACTAGATTTCAGTGGCTAGAAGGTCAAACAAGGCATGCAACAATAACTTAGGCTTAAGGCTCAAAACAAGAGGCAACTAAACATACTAGATAGCATATGACCTCAGATACGAAAATTCCCTTAATCAAACATGGAGAGGACCTCAAAATAAAACTTTTTACAGTTTACAACATGCTTCAAAAATGAACACAAATAGGGCTAATCTATCATGCAAAAATGGCCCTAAAAGTGAGTCAAAGAGACAAGGGGCAGAAGCCAACCCCAAATAGTAGAGAGCCCTTCAACAAAGTTTAAGAGCGGCTCAAAATAAGGCACTTTTCAGTTTACATCAAACCTCGAAAATAAACAAAAGTAGGCCTAAACTAGCATGCAAGAAAAGGGCCTAAAAGAAGGGTAAAGAGGCAAGTGATAGTAAATGACCTCAAACAGAGGAGATCCCTTCAACAAAGTTGAATAAGGGCTCAAAACAAGCCACTTTACATTTTACATCAAAGCTCAAAACAGTTTACAAATAAGCCTAAAATACTATGCAAAAAAAGGCCTAAAAGAAAGTTAAAGAGGCAAGTGATGGAAGAAGGTCTCAAATAGAGAAAGACCCTTGATCAAACATGAAAAGAGACTCAAAATATGACTATTTACGGTTAGGGTCGAAGCCCAAAAATGCTTGCAAGCAAGGCTTATAAATGAAACAAAAAAAGGCTAGTTTAAGGGAAAAGTGTACTTACCCTTGAAGAACAAGTCTTTAGCAGCCTTTTGGTCCAAAAATCTGAGCTCCTAGCCTCTAAGGATCAGCCTCAAGGTGTTCGAATAGAGGATGGAGGTCTTGTGCTATGAGATGTTGTGCAAAAAAACAAAGAAATCCAACTTCCAAGCTCTAACCACAAGCAATATAGAGAGAGAGATGGATTTTTACCTTCTAAAATTCCAGAACCTGGTGTAAGGAAGAAGCCCCTTGCTTATGTAGAGCAATGCAAGGCTAAAGCTTCTTGAACAAGCTTCCAAAGGCTTTGATCCCTCCATACACGTGTATGGAGGGCAGATATGAGGAATCCAGCTGGTACAAAATATCTTCCTAAACTAGCCGCCACCATTGATGGCAGCGGTGCTCATCGATGGCGGCAGGGGCAAAGCCATGGCCGGCAGTGCCATGCCTATGGCCGGCAGTGCACTAGGAGGGCCACTCTGACAGGGCCTGTCAAGGTCCAAAAAATGAGGCAGAAAGGATACAGGGTCCGGAAACTCAAACCGGTGACGTTCCGCCACGATAGTCGAAAGCTGGGCGAGCAATCGAACCAGTTGTTGGGTGCACCTACAAGCACAACCAAGTCTTGAGGACGGTCAAAAATGGGGTGTCTACAGCGGGCGTGGCCCAAAGCGGACAATATCGATGATATGTGAAGGGTTGGGGCGTTACACACACACTCTCTCTCTCTCTCTCTATACTCATCTTTTATCTTCCTTCTCTCTACATACACACCCAAATCCAAACTTCTCTTTTAGATTTAGCAAAAACCTTCAAAAATTGATAGGGCTTTTTATACCAAATTGAAAAGGGCGATGAGGGCTACATTTACACTGATTGAATCAAGTTTTCTCCAACGTTAAATTATAGGGTTTTCATCTCCTTCCTTTTCCAAACTTGAGGTAGGGACATTCTTAGAGTTATATATATGTTTTGCAAGTTTATGCTTGTTTAGGGTATTTCTTATATGCTTGAGCTATGATTTTGGGCTTCTGAACCGTAGATTATTATAAAGGTGGTTTTTCTCTATTTCTCCAAAAACTTTTGAGAGTATGAGCCATGTTCTAGAGTGTGGGTTTTGTTTTGGAAAAAATCTTTTCAAAAATGGAACAATTTAATAACTGCAAGGTAGTTCAAGGGATGGTAAATATTTACCATAGGGATTACCTGAGTCATATTTACCATCCCTTAAACTACCTTGCAGTTATTAAATTGTTGTGTTTTCAAATTGCATTGTGCACAAAATTTTCGAAAGATAAAGATATATGTTTTTTAGCATGACATGGCATATGCATTCATCTTAGGAGACTATATAAAATGTATATGCTTTGTTAAGATCTTCTTACTGGGCTTTGTGCTCACCCTACGGGATTTTGTGCAGGAAAGGATGTGGTAATCCCGCGAGTTAAAGGCGTGGAATGTAATTTGAGAGCACAAGGCTCTTTTCTTTTGTTGTAATTATTTTGACAAGCCAAGGGTTTTACATGTATGGGTTTGAAAACCATTTTTGTGTACCTGGGCAAAAGCCTTGGAATTTGTAGCCTTTGAGGCATTAATTTGTACTTGACTTATTGTGCCACATGCTATAGATTCATATTCTAGGAATGTTAAATGTATAACCGCATTTTTTTTGCAAATCTCTAGAGTTTAATGAATACAAATATTAGAGATTTGATGATGATGTTAACGATGAGGCATTATATTCCTCATACATTTATGTAATGGAAGCTATTAATTTGGAAACAAGATTATGCTAGTGGAATATGATGAGTTTATTTATGTTAATTTCTTTGGGGTGTTACATAATAGGTGGAATTATTGTCTAATAGGTCATATGATAATTAATGACGTTTTTTATCAAATACTATTAAAAAAAAGTCAGTAATTGTTAATTTTCAATGATAGTTTGATAATTTTGTTACAAAAAATGTCACTAATTTTTAACTTTCAACGACAATTTAAAAATTTTGTCAAAGAAAACGTCGCTAATTGTAAGTTTTAGCAACAATTTATAAAAACCATGACAAAAACAAGTTACTAATTGTCAATTTTAACGACATATGCAAAAAATCGTCACAAAAAATTATTTTTAGCAATGATTTTATTATGACTTATTTTCAATAGGACTTGATGAGAATTAAGTCCAACTATTAGGATTTATTGATAATTTATCCTAAAATATAAAAGAACCCTTATTACACTTTTATTAAACTGGATTACAAGCTTTGAATGGTTATAAATTGATGAGGTTTGGTAAATGTTTTATTTTTGTTTTTATTATTGTCGCTGCTTCTATTTTATTTTATTTTTTTGGCTAAAGATGCTTTGGGGAAACTTCTTTTTTGCTTATTTGGTGTAGCCTATTTGAGTTATTTATATTTTTTTTGTACTCTAGCAGTTTATGTCAGATTGTTTGGTACAAATTCTCGTACAATTTTTACATTTTTATTAAGTAGAAATAACTTAAATAAGTTGAAAAAATATATTTCTAAAAGCTAGGTGATGGCATACTTTTGACTTTTATTTTTAGATTATCAGTTTTTAATTTATAATAAATTGTACCAAACAATACTATTATTATTATTAATATATTTTTTTTGATTGGGCCAAATAAGAATCTTTACTGACCCTAATTACAAGTCTTTTTATGTGGAAAAGAATGGATTGTTGAAAAGTTTTAGGGGGATTTTTGTAAAAGAAATCAAATTATGTGGAAAAAGAAATGCACTACTTTTTAGAGTCATAGAAAATTTGAAATTTAATTGGAAGCATAAAAAATTAGAGTTTTTGCGATAGCCTTTCAGTATTTAAAAAACCAACCCCACACGCTTAGATTTTGTATAGAAAGTCGTTTCAAATATTGACCAAGAATTTTAAGCAAGTCTTCTTTAATTTTGACCAAAATCTTCAATGACAATAAAATTATGCATTTAGAATTTTTATATAGAATTTTTGTATAGAATTTTTTTAAATGTGTAATTTAAATTTAATTTTTATATTGTAGAAGATGAATTGAAATTATAGATTACATTTATTGAGGTATTTTTGGGTAAATTACACTTTGCACCCCTGCTTTTTGCACCAAATCTCACTTTGGCCCTTACACATGAAATCATAACAGTCAACTCCCAACACTTTTTGTCAAATCCCACTTTGGTTCTTGTATGTGAAATTGTGACAGTTAACCGCATGTTACTTTTGGTCAAATCTCACTTTGATCTATATACACAAGTCAATCTCCTCTTTTTGTTACTCAATTATCTAAATCTTTAACATAAATCTAAGCATGTGATAAGAATGTGACTATGACAGGAGGGTAATAAAGAAAAATCATCTACATTTTTCCATCAGTACATAATTTATCCCAAAATTTATATCAAAATATGACCGTACTAGGCTAAAACAAAACGTAGATTGTAAACAATTAAGAAGATGAACTAGGATTTTGCATAAATTGAAATCACAAAACTTTGTTTTTCACAGTAACATAGTCTTCTATCTATTCATCTTTCTTTCTCTTTGATTTCTTTGTCGCATTTTTTTTTTTAATTTCAAAAGCTCTACATTCTTACCTTTTCATCCCAAATTTTACCATACGAACATATATATATATATTGTATTATATAATTCTCAGATGCTTTTCACTTAGGGAAAAGTGTATTGGTGGAAAATATGAATGATTTTTTTGTTTTACCCTTATTTCGTAGTCATATTTTTGTCATATGATTGGATTTTGTTAAAGATTTGAAAATGAATTAGCAGCAGAGAGACATTGACACTTGTATAGAGACCAAAGTGAGATTTGACTAAAAGTGCAGCGGGTTAATCGTCACGATTTCATGTGTAGGGACCAAAGTGGGACTTAACAAGAAGTACGAGTGGTTAACTATCATGATTTCATGTGTATGACCCAAAGTAAGATTTGATGCAAGTGTAAGAGTGCAAAGTGTAATTCACTCCTTAATTTTTTTTATGACATTTAATCTCATTAAGTTTTATATTTTTTTCCGAGTGAATATCATTTCCCCCGTAAACTATCACGTGTTTTTCACGTTGACCCCCATACTTCGATTTATTTCAATTTAGTACCTAAACTTTTCACAAATTGATCAATTAGACCTCTGCCATCACCTTCCATCTATAATTGGACAAATGTGTTGATGTGGGAGGCAAATTGATTTTTAAAGTATAGTTTGCGAGCAAATTGATTTTTAAATTGGGGGGTAAATTGAGTTTAAAGATATAGTTTGGGAGGTAAAATGAAATTTTAAATGTCACGTCAGCACATTTTATCCAATTGTAGACGGAAGGCGACGGTAGAGGTCTAATTAATCAATTTGTGAAAAGTTCAAGTACTAAATTGAAATAAATAGAAGTATGGAGGTCAACGTGAAAAACACGTGATAGTTTGGGGGGCAAAATTTCCTCTATTTTTCCATCCATTTGATATTAATGAGACATATTATAATTAACTTACATGTACCATTATGACACAATTAAAGGTGAAATGCTCAAAATAAATTTTTGGTGAAGTGTAGACGTTTGACAAGAAAAATATCATGTGTGGCTCATATGTCAATTTTTTTTATCAATTTTATTAATGCCATTGGATGGAAGAGTAACATTGAAACTTAACTTAAAGTTGAAGAATTTGCTTGTTACAATGTAAAGTAAAGGAACTAAGTGCAAATGTATTGTGTTCGCAGCAAAAGATATTACATAAGGATAGATATCATTCCAATAGACAAAAAAAACATTTTAAATCCACAAGGAAGATACGGAATTTAGGAGGATTCCAAGCTCGTCACAAAAGTTACGTTTTTACGCTCAATTTAAATTTTTATTTAATCTTTACTCGTCAAATTGTTTCAAAAATTCTTAACTACTGGTTCTACATTAATAATTAACCCTCCGCTAAAACTATTTGATAAGTCTTTTTTGATCTTGATTACAAGATTTATTTTTAAAAAATGACGCATAATCTAATGTTTATAAAAGCATAATTTCAAGTAAACAACTACTTAGCAAATAATTACTTAAATTACTTAGAATTTTTGTCATAAATCTTTAAGTAAATGTCACTAGCTTGATTTTATTAATAAATTTCATAATATTGTCTATAAGCTTGAAGTAAAGGCTGAAACACCAATAAATCCTAAAATGTGATCTTATGAATTGTTTAGTATTTTTTTTTCTTATGAATTCAAAGGTCCCATTAAAGTAGAAATTACAAAAAGGGTAGTTACTTTCCCCGTTTGGGTTCAATTTTTGAGGGATAAAAATATGTTTCTCCAAATATGAAATTACACGTTCGGTCAATCCGCACTATAAAGGTTTTGGATTTTTCCTCCTTCTGGAATAAATTCCACATTATGACCATGAACGTGACACTCCAATGTACACTCCAATAACGTAACACTCTAATGTAACACACTAAAAAATTCCTTAGTGTATTTCTCCCAAATGTAATAATGTAACACTAAAAAAAATATCTTTGTATAATTTTCCCCAACGTAACACTCTAATGTAGCACACAAAACAACTCCTTAGTGTACATTTTCCAAACGTAACATTCTAATCAATATAATCCCAAAAGTAACACTTCAATATAACACACTCGAATGTAACACACACAAAAACACTAAAAGATTCTTTAGTGTACTTTTTTCCAAATGTAACACTTATAGGTTGAAATTATAAATTTGCCTAAAATTTACTAGGAATTTTAATACTCCTTTTGGAATGGTTTGAACCTTTCACATCTTTTTAGAATGATTTGAAGAATCCCACATCCTTTTTTAGAGTGTTACATTGGAGTGTTACATTTGAGAAAAGTATACTAAAGAGTTTTTTTGTGTGTCATATTGAAGTGCTACACTAAGGAGTTTTTTTTGTAGTGTTACATTAAAGTGTTATGTTTGGAAAAAATACACTAATGAGTGCCACACTAAGGAGGATTTTTTTTTAGTGTTATATTTAGAAAAACTACACTAAGGAGTTTTTGTGTGTTACATTGGAGTGTTATGCTAATTAGTTTTTTTGGAGTGTTATATTATAGTGTTACGTTTGGGAAAGTACACTAAGGAGTTTTTTTTAGAGTATCACATTGGAGTTTGAAAGTTTGAAATTATACATTTATCCAAAACTTACTAAGGATTTTTTGTACTCCTTTTGAAATGTTTGATGAATCTCACGTCCTTTGAAATGTTCTAAAATTTTCATATTTCAAGTCATTTTTATACTCCTTTTGAAATATTTGAAGAATCTCACATTTCAACTTATTCCAAATGAAAAAGATTTCCATATAAAAATTCATCGCAAATTTAATCTCTATAGATTGTGTATCTTACATTTCTAGCACAAAAGGTGAAAAAAAAAAAAAGAAGAAGAAGAAAAAAAGAAAAAAGAAAGAAGAAAAAAAAAAAGGAAACATAATAGAAATAAGGATATAACTGTAAATTAAAATTTTAAATAATATATTAAATTTACCTTTCCAAAATCAATGCGACTAATTGGTCTATAAGAAAATCCATGGGACTAAATATAGCGACCCCGGTTTTTACCCCGATCTTCATTGTGTTCCAAGTTCCGTGATTGTATGTTGTTGTCTACGTCTCATTTCCTTCATTTAATTCTTTGAATTTGAGTTTTGGGACTTGTTGGGCGAGTTTGGAACAGGTTGATTGTTAGTTGGTTCAAATGGTTGTTGCCCAAATTTTGGCCTCTACGCTCGAGCGAGCCTCGTGTAACTTGCCTCTTCGCTTGAGCGAGGATTCTTGCACTCGAACAAGAACTTAGGGTCTTCAGGCTTCTTTCCCAGACGCAGCTTTTCTAGGAAGATGTAAGTTGTTCGCTCAAGCGAGACTTCTTGCGCTCGAGTGAGCCATGTGAAATTGTTTCTTCATTCAAGCAAGACTTCTTGCGCTCGAGTGTGCGTCTACATCTATGGCAGACCTGAAGCTTTGCATTCTACGCTTGAGTGATGCTTGTTGTGCTCAGGCGAGGTCACTGTTGTGTCTGGTTGCTCGAGCGACGACTCCTTCGCTCGAGCGAGGACCACATATATTAGTTCACAGCAGAGTGATTTTACTTCACTTTTTGATTTCTTTTCTTCTAAAAACCCTAGATCGGCTATCTCTCTCTCTAAAACACCCTCTCTCTCTTTACAAATAACCCTAGATCTAAGTATCTCTCAACCCTAGTCCCTTTGTTAAAGTGTTGGAGCATCTCAAGGGCTTTCCTTTGATCCGAGCAAAACCGAATTTGGGGCTTTCTTGAAGCTCTTCATCATCTCCTTTGGTCTCCTAGCTTTGAGGTAGGGATATTCTACACCTTGTTATGTTGTTTAACCTAGGTATTTGTCATTTTGAATATATGGAAGGATTTTGGAGTGATTTGGGCAAAGTTAAGGTTTGGGGTTCTAAACTAAAAAGAGGGGTTTTCATGTTGATTTACAAAATAACCATGGGGTTTGTGTATGATGTTCTCTAATGTTGAAATTGTGAAATTTAGACATATGGGTTGGTATTTTGGAATAGGGGGAAATTTTGCCTTAGCTTGGGTTGAATAATTATTTTGAGTAAATAATGAAATTAATGTGGGAAATGTGCAATTGGGAGGTTATATGAATGGATGGTGTAGTTGGATTGTTAAATTACTCACCCATGGAAATTTGATAAATTATCTATTTGATAGATTTATTTATCTGTTTAGAAATATCTGTTTAGGGCTATCGGTGGAGGATAACCATGATTGTTGTAGAAACTACATGAGGATTAGGTAAATTGAAACTAATCACACGAATTGTGTCATTGAATATGATGGTTTGGCTGAATTGTTGAATATGTGGTTTGGTTGGTCATTGTACATGGTGTCGCATTTAAATACATTGCATATATATCTTTGTTTGGGAGGAGATAGGGGATGGACTCTATTGGAAATTAAGCTGGCTGGAGTGTCCAGGGTGAAAGTCCCGAAATCTTGTGTATATGGGTGCCGGTTCCCTCGGATGAGAATTTCGTAAAATGACAAAGATAGAAGTATTGAAGTGATGAATGTATGTTAAATGGTGAATCATTGAGTTGTAGTCTCAATTTGGATTGATTTGATAAAAATGATCTATACTCATGAATTGATTGGAAGTGAATGAATGGAAACAGATTGAAATGTCAATAACAATGTCGCATGATCATGGAAAGTATGTGAATTATTCGTAAAGGTTGAACATTTAGCAGATGCATATATCTTAGTTAAACTTCATATATTGTGTTAGCATATCTCTACTGGGCTTTGGCTCACCCTACTTGGGAAACCATTTTCAAGTACAAGTGATATGCCGCCTCCAAGGACATAGCTTGGGAGGACAGTGTTGAAGGCTCTACTTTTGTTTATTTTATGTTTATGTGTTTTTCTTCCAAGCCGAAGGCTTTAATTGTAAAGAGCTTATGACTCTCTTTTGTTGTAACCAAGTTATCACTTGGAAAGATGTAAGCCTGTAGGGCACTTATTTTTGTTGTTCGTAATTAGAGTTACATGCTATAGTTTTAAGATGAACATTTATGAAAGTGTAATGCATGTAATATCTTTTGTAATGTAGACTCTGATGAATGAGAATGTAACATTTCTATTCATGTTTATAGATCTTATGAATGATTTATTTATATCTTTTTTGAGGGCGTTACAACTTGGTATTAGAGCGTACCGGGTTTGAATACTTTGGGTACATGGGAAGTGGTTAGTACCACAATGGGTTTGTCTCGCTTGTTAGAGACTCAAGTATGATGTTATGTGCTTATATGATAGCATGACTACGTGATTATATGGGTATGGGATTTGATTTCTAGGATGTTGATCGGGTCCATGGGTTTCTGGAAGTCCTGTCGGAAAGGCACTTGATCACTGCCATTTCTAACTGGAACTCTAGCAACGCCACGGGACAATCATTATCTAGAAATGAAATTCGTATGTGATTACATGCTTATGTGGAGTGAACTACAGTTGTCCATAGAATTAGGACGTGAGTGAAATAGCTTTGGCACATTTGTAAATGTGCTAATCTCTTTTGTTACCTTTGTTAGGATGTCAGGACGAGGCCGTGGTGGTAGGTGTGGTAGGCCTAGGAGGCATGAGATGCCTATACCGAATAAGATTCCTGTGCAGGAGGAGGGAGTTGGTCAGGCCAACATGGCTGAGCCAGTAAGTCAACAGGCCATCGACACCTTAGCCCATGAAATGACAGGAGCATTAAGGGAATCTATGGACATTCTCAGGGCTGAGAATCAAGTCCAGGCCCAAGTAGCTGAAGTAGGGCTGTCTTTTCTTTAAAGGGATTTTTTTCGGTCAAATCCGAACGAGTTTTTGGGTGATCCCAAGGAGCCACTGAATGCTGACAAGTGGTTGGAACAAATGACGAAGACGTTTAAGATGCTTGGCATCGAAGACGGAGGTTTGAGGGTGACCTTGGCATCCTTCCAACTGAAGGGAGACGCGGATCAATGGTGGAAGTATGCACGATGGCACATTGGAGGGACTTGGGAGGCCTTTGTTAAAGCTTTCCAGGACAAGTACTTACCTGCTACAGTGAGAGAGAAACTAAGGAATCAGTTTTCTCATCTCAAACAGTTGAACACACCTATGGCAAAGTTTGAAGCCACTTTCACTAGCTTATAGAGGTTTGCACCAGAGTTAGTGGCAACCAAGGAGCGTCGGTGTTTGGAGTTTGAGAAGAAATTGAGAACCAGACTCATGTTTAGAGTTGTCAAGTCCATGATTAGAGACTATGGGCGCCTTGTGGAGGCTGCAGCCCATCTTGAGACTATTATGCATACAGAGGAGGAGAGGATGAGGGGCTCTAGGAGGAGTCAAGATGGTCAGGAAGACAGTAAGAAGCAAAGGGGTTCTAATCCTCAGCAGTCCCAGGGAGCGCAATCGAGATCTACCTTTCCAGTGCCGAGTTCGGGTTCTGGGAGAGGCGATCAGGGAGACATCACTTGTTTAAAATGTGGTCAGTTGGGCCACAAGTCTCCAGCTTGCCCGCAGAAGGGAGAAGGGTGTAGACACCCCATTTTTGACAGTCCTCAAGACTTGGACGTCACCGTTTGAACACTCGGTGATCACCTATATTCGTGTTCGTTTTGAGTTCCCAGAGGTCTCGGCTGCGCGCCTTGCCTCAGGATCTCTCAACTCAACTGTTCTGTGTTTGATTTTGCACCAAACACTCGTGTTTTTGCTTCTAAGGGTAGAGAGTAGCTTGTTAGCTACCCGTGACACCCACCGGCCATGGCTTGAGGCCACCGGCTGTGTTTTGAGACTACCGGCCATTGGTGAAATATACCATTGGCCGGTCGGCACTTGGTGTGGCTGGCCGACCATATGTTTGGCCGATGGCCTCCTTTTCTAGCCGGTACCACCTTTTTGCCTTTTTCAGGCATGGTGCATGCCAGCTGT
This sequence comes from Camellia lanceoleosa, assembly GCA_025200525.1. NCBI lineage: Eukaryota > Viridiplantae > Streptophyta > Magnoliopsida > Ericales > Theaceae > Camellia > Camellia lanceoleosa. The sequence continues at coordinate 100,916,742 of CM045770.1, read as the reverse complement.
GCCAGCTGGAATGCACAAAACCTGCCCCGTGCATAAGTGTGGTTGTTTTGCCCTTTTTCCACCCTTTTGGTCTAGCTTCTTGAGGAAGCTTGGACCTTTGTCTCAACTTCCTCAAGAAGCTTGCACCCCTGTCCCAGCTTCCTCAGGAAGCCTTGCCCCCCTTGCCCCCTTTGACCCTTTTTTTTGTTTAGCTTCTTTAAGAAGCTTCAAACCTTTTCATTGCCTATATAAGAGAACCCTCTCCTCCTTTGTCTTGGTTCTGCAAAACCAGAGCAAAACACATATATATCTATTAGATACACCTTCTCTCTCTATATTTCCCTCTCTCTCATCATTTGTGTGTGTTTGAGGGCCTTAAAGTGCATTTTATCCTTAGTTTTGCTCACAAACACACACTACTACACCATACTTCGACTTTGGGAGGCATTGAGGGTTTGTTCTTGAGGTTTTGGACTAGTTTTGATCAGAGGAAGGTGGCTGATCTTGCTGTTCTTCAAGGGTTCTTCAAGGATAACATTTTTACTTTAGATTCCCCAATCTTGCACTAGACTTTTGCCTATCTTGCTTACTGTTTTAGACTTTGTGTATAACTGAAAAAAAGTCTTGTATTTGCATGCTTGAGATACTTCATTAAGGTTGTTTTGGTGTTGGAGGCCGACCTCCCCCTCTTAGGCCCTTGTTTGGCGCTTTTTGGTGCTCTCTTTGTTAAGCTTTGGTTACTCTTGTGTATTGGCCTTCTCACCACTGAAATCCAGTGGATTTTTAGTGGTGAAGAAGGGGGTTTGAAGTCTTGCATAGGGGAGGGACACCCCTCTCCCTTGGTCTCTCTTTTGTTTGCATATTTGGCTCAATATGGTAGCATGCATGGCTAGTCTTGTTTGGCTTTATTTCAGACCTTATTTGGTGTTCATTTAGCATGTCTTATCTCTGTCTCATGTTGGTTCGTTAGCCTTTTGCATGTATAATACACTTGCTTTGAAATCCCATCATTTGGCTTAAATTGTACTATGTTGTAGCATATCATTTTAGCATGATTTTGGTTTGGTGCTAAGAGGGTTTTGCCTCATAGCACTTGCTCCAGGGAATCTAGTATTTGGACCGGCCACTCTTCATAAGAGGCATCCTCGTCTACCTCCAAATCAACCCAATCAAGCACATGAGAAGGGTTGGGCTCATACTTCCTAAGCATAGATACATGAAACACGTTGTGAACCCCTGACGGTTGTGGCGGTAAAGCCAAACGGTATGCCACTTCCCCAACTCGCTCCAATATCTCGAAAGGCCCAATAAACCTCAGAGACAATTTACCACTCTTACCGAATCTCATCAAACCCGTCTTGGTGAGATCTTAAGGAACACGTGGTCACCAACTTCGAAAAATAAAGGTCGTCTCCTCTTATCGGCATAAATCTTTTGTTAGCATTAAGTCGTAGCTAACCTCTTCCTAATGAGAGCTACTTTCTCAGTTGTCTCTCTAACAATTTCTGAACCTAACAACAGTGCATCACCTACCTCGGTCCAACAAACTGGTGATCTACAAGGTTGGCCATACAAAGCCTCAAATGGTGCCATCTCGATGCTAGCTTGATAACTATTGTTATTGGCGAATTCAATCAATGGTAGGTGCCTCTCCCATGACCCCTTGAAATCAAGAACACATGCTCTAAGCATGTCCTCCAAAATCTAAATGGTGCGTTTCAATTGCCCATCGGTTTGAGGATGATAAGCGGTGTTAAAGGTCAACATAGTTCCCAACGCCTCTTGAAAGCTTTGCCACAATCAAGTAGTAAAACGAGGGTCTCTATCCGATACAATGGTCACAGGAATCCCATGAAGTCGAACTGTCTCTCTAATGTACAACTCTGCCAAATGCTTAAATGAGTCGCCGGTGCGCATCGAAATGAAATGAGTGGACTTAGTCAACCTATCAATGATCACCCAAACAGCATCATTGCTCCGCTGTGTTCTAGGAAGCCCAACTAAAAAATCCATGGTAACGTGCTCCCACTTCCACTCGACTATCGGTAAGGATTGTAACAAACCCGCTGGTCTTTGGTGTTCGGCCTTCACTTGTTGACAAGTAAGGCACTTCGATACAAATAAAGCAACATCCCGCTTCATACCTGTAGACACCCCATTTTTGACCGACCTTAAGACTCAGACGTCACCGATTGAGCGCTTGGTGATGTTGCATATCGCGCTTGTTCGGAAGTTTCAGAGTCGTGGCCGTGCGCCCTGCCTCCGGACTTCCGAACCCTCTCCTGTGCCTTGTCTCGGTTTGCGAACCAGACTCGGTTTTCTCTGTTTTCTTTCCTGAGGGAGAGAGAGGTCTAGCAGACCGTCTGTCAATGGCCGTAGGCTACATTTCATGGTCGTAGGCCATTTTGCCCAATTTGAGTCCGGTTCTGGTTTTTAAGGCCGTTAGGGCCGTATTCGGTTGGACCGCTCAACCATCTCTGTTTTCTCCGGTTTTGGCATACATCTCTGTTTTATCCTTGTTAGGAACACGGGGTCCGAGAACCCCACGGTCCCAAGTACCACTCTGCTTGACGGCCCATTTCAAGAACCCGAACCACGCGGTTTTGGTCCCCGAGCTGCTTTCGTGTTGTTGTTCGATCAACCTTGGCGGTACCTCTGCTTTACCTCGCTAAGAAACACCGGGTCCGAGAACCCCACTTCGTCCCAAGTACCACTCTGCTTGACGGCCCATTTCGAACCCGAACCACGCGGTTTTGGTCCCCGAGCTGCTTCGTGTTGTTGTCGATCAATCTTGGCAGAACCTCTGCTTTTACCTCGCTAAGAAACATCGGGGTCCGAAACCCCACTTCGTCCCAAGTACCACTCCGCTTGACGGCCCATTTCTCGAATCCGAACCACGCGGTTTTGGTCCCCGAGCTCGTTCGCATTGTTGTTTATTCATTTTGGCATACATCTTTGATTCAGCATTTTGAGGAACACTGGGGTCCGAGAACCCCACTTCCTGGCCGAGTGTCACTTCCGGTGCTTCACAGCCCATTTCCGGGACCCCGAACCACGCGGTTTTGGTCCCCGAGCTCTCGTTTTGCATTAGTTTGCTCCGGTTTTTGGGAGGGACCTCTGCTTTCATCCTTCTAAGGAACACTGGGGCCTCTGATATCCACTTCGTGGCCGAACGTCGCTGATGTCTGCAGCTCTTTTTTCCGAACCGCGGTTCTGGTCCCCGAGCTTTCGTTTTGCATCGTTTTTCGTTCAATTTTGGCAAGTGCTTCTGTTTTATCATTCTGAGGGACACTGGGGCCTCTGATGCCCACTTCGGGGCCGAACAAAATATCTCGATTTTGCCCTCAAAATATCTAGATATTTTGTCCTCAAAATATCTAGATATTTTGGCCTAGATATTTTCCATCTTCTTAGCCCTCTTTTTGACCTCTCTCTTGGGCACAATGAAGAGCCGAACCAGCTGGTTTGAGAGAAGAAAAAGTGGCTTCAAGAGTTCCATAGCCAAAACCTTCATTTCCATAACCAAAAACCTTGAAACAACTCCAAGTCTTGTTTGATTTCTTCACCAACACCTAGCCTCACCACCACAAATTCGATTCCAGCAGCAAGGAAGTGAATTTCAGAGGTTGAGAAGCTACAAATCAAAGCGAAAAGCAAAGAAAGACAAGTCTTCAAGGGTAAGTGTCTAAAACCAACTTTTAGGGCCTTTTCTTGATCTTTTCTACACTCTAATTGGTTGAGAATTGGGGCTCCGACCCCTACTGCTTTTGTGCTCATTTTGAGCCCCTCTACAACATTGTAGAAGGGTCAACTCCATTTGGTATTTGTATATACTAGTTCCTTCAATATTCATCAAGATTGTCACATTTTGCATGCTAAAATTGACCTATTTGTGTTTGTTTTTGGGGCTCCGACCCATACTGGTTTTGTGCTTAAAATGAGTCCCTCTACAACATTGTAGCATAGCTCAACTTCATTTGGCCATTATATATACCATTTCATCAAGTGTGCTACTTTTTGTATGCAATTTTCGACCTATTTGTGTTTGTTTTTAGGACTTCGACCCCTACTGGTTTTAGTCTTATTTTGACCCCCTTTACATGTTTCATGAAGAAGGTTTGGTCATTTGGTGTATAGATTACATGTCTCATGTTATACTCTCTTTTGGCTCCATTTTGCCTTCCATTTCTAGCATGTTTGTCTTATGAATTAGAGGCTGCCATTTACTGCATATATGCTTATTTTTGGGCCCTCTTTCATGTTGTAGAAGAGAGTTTGTTCATTTGGTGTTTGTATATGCCATCTTCCTTTGTAATGCTCTTTTGGCCACTAATCTTGTATGATTTTGTTGCCATGACTATGTCTACATTTTGGCCATGTTTGCTACTGAAATGAGCCATTCTTGGGACTGCCTTGCTACTGTTTTGCTGCCATGTATCAATTGTGCATGTTTAGTGTGGCCATAAGCCATTTCGGTGCACATTATCGCATTTCGGGATCATTTTTCGCTTTGGTGCGCTTCGGTTGTGTTTTCGGGCTGTTTTCCCCTCATGTAGCTGCTGAAATTTCATTACCATGCTTGCATATCATTACCCACGTTATTTTGTGCCTTAATGCATTGCCTCGGTTATGCGTGCTGGCGCATTTCGAGGCACTTCACTTTTATCCGACGGCCTCCTATGTGAGTGAGCTGAGGCTCTCCCATGTTGGTGTAAGCCCATCGTTGCATTTCGTATGCCATTTGTATCATTTTTGCATTGCCTCGGTTTGCGTGCCCGCGGGTACGCATTTCGAGGCACTTCGTTCTTATCCAACGGCATCTTATGTGAGTGCGACTGAGGTCCTCTCATGTTAGTGTAAGCCCAATCTGCATTTTCCATGTCATTGGCATTGCGTATGCCTCCGCCTCGGTTTGCGTGTCCGTGTGCACGCATTTCGAGGCAATCTATTTTATCCGATTTGCATTTCACATCATCGCCTCGGTTTGCGTGCCCGTGTGCACGCATTTCGAGGCAATCTATTTTATCCGATTTGCATTTCATCATCGCCTCGGTTTGCGTGCCTATGGGCGCGCATTTCGAGACACTTCGGTTTTATCCGATTTTGCATCGCATATCATCGCCTCGGTTTGCGTACCTGTGGGCGCGCATTTCGAGGCACTTCGGTTTTATCCGATTTTACATCACATATCATCGCCTCGGTTTGCGTGTCCGCCGGCTTGCATTTTGAGGGGCGCTATTTTACCCGATTTGCATTTCATCATTGATTCGGTTTATGCGTGGGCACGCATTTCGAGGCACCTCACTTTTATCATTCTGGCATCCCGTGTGAGTGTGGCTGGGGCCCTCTCATATTGGTATAAGTCCATCGTTGCATTTCATGCCTTTATGTCATCGCCTCGGTTTGCGTGCCAGTGGGCACGCATTTCGAGGCATCTCATTTGCATCAACATTGTGCATACTAGGTTGTATCTTAGTTGCATTTCATGCATCTCATGCATATTGCATCGTGTTCGGATAGGAGTTAGCCCGCACGGAAACGAGGCACGCTTTCTACGAGTGATTGAACGGGTCTCCATCCCCAAGTCACCGACACTCCGGATTACCCATGATGGAGTTAGGTTTTACTGTAGCATTCATCTGCATTCATCCCATATTGAGCTGTGCAATTCGATTCCTCGGCCATCATGCATCGGTATGCGTGATTGGTGGCGCGAGGATCGAGACATGCATACATTTGTGAAATACACTGCTGTGCCCTTTTCCCCGCTTCTATTGCAAAGAAAATTGAGTTGGCAACTTTCCGGAGCATGGCACGCGTTTCAAGGTAAATTGCAAACAGAGGCTAATTGGGGCATCCCAGTGGATTTCTGCGCCAGGCAGCTACAACATACATCATCCTTCAGAAGCGAGGCAGTCCCTGGCTTGCATGCCAGCTTTTACAGCTTTCATAGTTAATTTGTTTAATTAATTAGAAATTTGTAATATTTTGGACTGTAATATTTGGGACTGTATTATTCTTTTATTCGGACCCTCTGCGCGAGGGCACAACTGTAATAAGGGTGGGTGAGTGTGATGTATGTCTTCCAACCCCCATTTCTTTCTCCCTTTTATTTACCCGCTTTGAATGGTTAGATATAGGGCATACTTCAATTAGCATATAGTATGACAGCATGTTTGCATCATTCATCTGTTTTGCACGCAGACTCGGCTAGCATCATACAAACTGCATTGTATTTTCAATTCCAAATTGAATACGTGTTAGTTGTAGCATTTCATATGCCATATTTAGAATAGCCGAGCCTGCTATAGTTTGCATTCTTGCATGTGTTGCATTAGGCATTTCTGTATACCTAGGATCATGCATGATTTCTAATCATTTTCTGTTTTGGCTTGGAGTACTCGGTGAGTTTTATGCTTTAGCATCCTTGCATGCGTGTGAGTGTTGCCATGATAGCATGCTTACCATGAGGCTAAATGCTTATGTGATATAACTTGTTGACAAGTAAGGCACTTCGATACAAATAAAGCAACATCCCGCTTCATACCCCTCTACCAAAACTGGCGACTGAGATCATAATACATTTTGGTGCCTTTTGGATGTACCACAAGACGTGAGTGATGGAATTCCCAAAGTATGTCCTCTCTACAAGATTCTGGTACAAATAAACGGTCTAAATAACGTACACTCAGATCTGAGTGGATGTTCAAACCCTTTTCTTCCTTCCCATTGGAAATTCTATTACGGATTAACTCTACTTCACGGTCTCCTTGTTGTGCCTCTATGACCTTACTAATCAAGGTAGGTTGAGCACTCAAAGTAAACCAAGTTGCACTCTCACCGGACTCACGCAAGTGCAAATCAAACTTGCCGATATCACCTAGCATGACCCATTCCCGAATGGCCACACTTGCCAAACTACTCACGGATTTCTGACTCAAGGCATTGGCCACTACATTGGCCTTTCCTAGATGATAGTGTAACTCGAAGTCATAAGCTTCCATGAACTCTATAGCAATTCCGATTTTGACCCGACCTTTATTATATTCCGGACTCGGGTTCCATGGTTGAATATAATATCCATGTCTTGTTTTCCTCCTTTAACTCTTTGAATTTGAGCTTTGGAATATGTTGGGCGTGTTTGGAACAGATTGGTTGTTAATTGGTTTGGATTTTTGTTGCCCAAATTTTAGCTTCTTTGCTCGAGCGAGGCTTCTTGCACTCGACTGAGCTTTGTGTGCTCTCAGTATTTTGCCCAAACACAAAATTTTTGGAAAGGTAAAGTTCTTCGCTCGGGCGAGGCTTCTTCCGCTCGAGCGACGGTGTGCGTCTGTAAAACTTCTGAAGATATGTATTATGCGCTCAAGCGACGCTTCTTGCGCTCGAGCAAGGTCACTTGTTGTGTCTAGTCACTCAAGCGACAACTTCTTCGCTCGAGCGAGGATCACGTATATTAGTTCGTAGCTGAGCAGTTTTATATCACTTTTTGATTTCTTTTTGCTAAAAACCCTAATTCGGCACCCTCTCTCTTTCTAAAACACACACTCTCTCTCTACAAATACTCCTTGATCTAAGCATCTCTCTACCCTACTCCCTTTGATAAAGAGTTAGAGTGCTTTGTAGGCTTCTTCTTGATCCGAGCAAAGTTGATTTTGGACACTTTTGAGGTTTTTCTTCATCTTCTTTGAGCTGCTACACTTGAGGTAAGGATATTCTACACCTTAATATGATTTTTAACCTAGATATTTGTTGTTATGTATAGATGATGGGATTTGGGAGTGATTTTGGGTAAACTAGGGTTTGGGTTCAAAGTTGAAGTGAGGGGTTTTCATGTTGGGTTACTTAAATGAGTATGGGGTTTTGAATATGAAGTTCCCTTATGTTAAAATGATGAAATTTAGCCTTTGGATTGATATTTGAAAAAAAAAAAAAAAATGGAAGATTTGCCCTGATTTGTGTTGAATAATTATTTTGAATAAATAATGAAATTGGCATGGGGAATGTGAAATTGGGAGAAAGAACGAATGAATGGTATAGTTGGATTCGTTTTATCACACATGGAAATTTGATGAATTATCTGTTATAAAGATTGTATATCTGTTTAGAAATATCTGTTTTGGGCTATCGATGGAGGATAACCATGATTGTTGTAGAAATTGCATGTGGATTAGGAGAATTGAAACTAATCGTTTAAAATATGTCATTGAATATGACGGTATGATTAAGTCATTGAATATGTGTTATAGATAGTCATTGTATATTATGATACTTTTAAATACATTGTATATGTATCATTGTTTAAGAGGAGATAGGGGATGTACTCCATTGTTTGGGAGAAGATAGGGGATGGACTCCATCTAAAATTAAGTTGGCTAGAGTATCCAGGGTGAAAGTCCTGAAACCTTATATATATATATATATATGGGTGCCGATTCCGTCGGGTGAAAATTCTGTAAAATGACAAAATTGAAGTGTTTGAATAATAGTTGTGTTGAATTGTGAATCACTGAGTTGTAGTCTCATTTAGATTGTTTAGATAACAATGAACTTGTCTTATGAAGTGACTTGGAATTAATTGAATTAATATGAAATGAATCGATGGAAATGGATCGAGATATGGGTATCAGTATTGAATGATCATGGAAAGAATGTAAGTTGGTTATGAATGTGGAACATTTATCTAGCGCTTATATCTTAGTTAAACCTCATATATTGTGTTAGTCAATCTCTACTAGGCTTTGGCTCACCCTACTTGGGAAACTATTTTCAGGTACAAGTGATATGTTTCCTCCAAAGACATAGCTTGGGAGGACTTAGGAGCTGGAGGCTCTACTTTGTTATTTTGTGTTTAAATATTTGTTCAAGCCAAGAGCTTTATATGTATAGAGCTTATGACTCTCATTTGTTGTAACCAAGTTATGCCTTGGAAAGATGTAAGCCCGTAAGGCATTTATTTTGCTGATATTAACAAATGTTATCTGTTTTAGATTCAGAATGAATATTTATAAAGGTATAATGCATGTAACACCTTTTGTAATATAAACTCTGATGAGTAAAGTACATCATTTCTCGTATGTTGATAGATCTTATGGAACAGATTATTTGTATTGTATTTGCATTACAAATTCCATCACCTCCGTTGGCATAAATTCAAGTCTTTTTGGGAAAACAAATACTTTAGGCTTTTATGATCGAAGAAAATCTCAAACTTCTCACCATACAAATAATGCCTCCAAATTTTTAAGGCAAAAATTATCGCCATTAATTCCAAATCATGGGTGGGGTAGTTCCTCTCGTGAGTTTTCAATTGCCGTAAACCATAGGCCACAACCTTCCCCTCTTGCATCAAGACACAACCAAGCCCATCTTGGGACGCATCACAATAAACGTTGTAGCCCAAACCTCTTTCTAGAATTATCAAGACCGGTGCGGTAGTCAATCTAGTTTTGAGTTCTTGGAATGACCTTTCACAAGCCTCACTCCACACAAATTTGACCCCCTTCCTAGTCAACCAAGTCAAAGGTGCAGCTAGTCTAGAGAAGTCCCTTACAAAACGTCGATAATACCCAGCTTCGGATCTCAAAGACATTTTTGGGTTGTCCCCACTCTTGCACGGCATCTATCTTCGAGGAATCTACAGTTACTCCCTCTCTCGACACCACATGACCTACAAACTTCACCTCAATGAGCCAAAACTCGCATTTCTCAAATTTGGCATACAACTGGTGCTCTCTAAGCAAATGAAGTACTATCCGCAAGTAAGCCTCATGTTCCTCCTTGGAGGTTGAATAAATTAAGATATCGTCAACAAAGACGACCACAAAACGATCCAAGTACTCTCAAAAAATTCAATTCATCAAATCCATAAAGGAAGCCAATGCATTAGTCAACTCAAAAGGCATTACAAGAAATTCATAGTGGCTATAACGCGTACGAAAGGCCGCTTTATGGATGTCCTCCTCCCGGACTCTCAACTGATGGTACCCCGACCTCAAATCTATCATAGAAAAGCGGCAAGACCCTCTATGTTAGTCCAACAAATCACCTATTCTAGGTAGAGGGTACTTATTCTTAACGGCAACTCGGTTCAACCTGCAGTAATCAATACACAACCGCAATGACCCATCTTTCTTCTTCGCAAAGAGAGCCGACACTCCCCAAGGTGATGTACTAGGGCGAATGAGACCCTTGTCTAAAAGCTCTTAGAGTTGGATCTTCAACTCATGTAACTCAGTGGGTGCAAATCTGTACAGTGCCATGGAAATCGGTCTTGTGCCAGGCACTAAGTTAATAGTGAACTCGATCTCCCGATGGGGTGGCAAACTAGTAAGATCCTAAGGAAAAACGTATGGGTATTCACAAACTACCCTTGGCAACTCAACATGAGTCCTGTCACTCTCGCCATCCAAGAGAGTTGCAAGGACAGTAAGCTTGCTCCTACTGCGAGGGTCAAAAACTAGTGACAAGACCCTATCAACCCAGACCTCCAGAAAATAGAAACAATCACCACCTGAAGTGCACACTGTAACTCTCTAATGATAACACTCAATTATAGCTCGGTACAAAGATAACCAATCCATGCCTAGGATGACATCAAAACTCAACATGTCTAGCAGCACAAAAGCAAACAAGAGTCGACACCCGGCAACCTCTATCTCACAACCACGACATCCCTGGTCTAAATCAACTGTACGCCCAACTGGTGACTCTACTCTGAGCGATGACATTAATCGTGCCACCTCTAACCCCAATGTAGTAGCAAACGCAGTAGATATAAATAAATGACATGCCCCCATATCTATCAACACATTAGCCAAAGAATTACACACAACAAAAATACCTCTCATAACTGAGGATCCTGGTAACTACTCTGGTGCGGTGACAACATACACACGCCCCTGCGGCCTCTGATCAACCTGCTCATCTCTCGAAGCATAGGCTTACTACACTGACTGAGCCGAAGTGACTCCTTGATTAGCTCGCGAAGTTTGAATTGAGTGAGCCTGTTGGTGGCTCTGAGTCTGCCTCGACCCTAATGCGCTAGATGCGCCTCCCAACTGCGGGCAAACCCTCTTCATGTGCCCGACTGACCGCGCTGATAGCAAATAGGTCTTGGCCCTTTACTCTGAGACTGACTCTAGGATCGGTTAGGTGGTGGCAACATCTACTATCCTCCTTCCTTCTATGGGCATGAAAAGGCCTTGTGACAAGGTTAGCCACACTTGAAGCAGGAAAAACCACTTTGTGCACTCTTCCTTGAGCCTGCAGTAGCCAAAGGGAATGTGGATCTAGACTGTTGCGGTTGGGATTGCGATGAAAATGTGCTCCTGCTCTTCTTGTTAGGTCTATAGTCCCCCTGTGACCCTTGACCCCTAGACCTTGAACCCAGGATTCTCTCCTCCTCGGCCTCCATGGTAATCTCGACGTGTGCCGCCGCCTCCACAAAATGGTCATAGTTCCAAATCATGTTCCCAGCAACCTTGAACAAGAGCTTGGTTCTCAACCTCTTTTCAAACTCTATGCAATGGCGTTCCTCCGTTGCCACCAACTCTAGTGCAAACTAGGACAAACTAGTAAAGGCCGCCTCGAACTCGGCCATGGACATGTTGAGTTGCTTGAGGTCTTGAAATTCCTGCCTTAACCTCTCCCTAGCAATGGGAGGTAGCTACTTATTTTGGAAAGCAACCACAAAGGCTTCCCATGTTGGCTCCACCCTACCCTTGGCATGCTTCCACCATTGGCCCACATCCCCCTTGAGGTAGTAACTTGCAAGAGTCACCCTTAGTTCACTATCTTCAATGTGAAGCATCTTAAATGCCTTCACCGTTTGCTCGAGCCACTCATCCGCTTTCTTGGGCTCAGGGCCACCGTGGAACTCATCCGGTTTGGCCCACAAAAATTCCCTAGTAAAGAAACTCACCCTTGTCTCCATGACGTTCTCTCTAGCTTGGTTCTCCGCCCTCAATATGTTCATTGATTCCCTCAAAGCCCTCGCCATTTCTTGGGCTAGGGTCCCCATTGCGGCTTGACCTGCTTGCCCCGAAATTTCCGCTTGTCCCACTTGCTCAGCCACATTAGCTTGACCCGCTTGTCCGGCCGCATTAGCTTGACTGAAACCCTCTTCTTGCACCAGGACCTCATGGACCGGTACTTCATGCACACCTCGGCTAGCCCTACCACATCTCCCGCCTGTACCATTATGGGCTTGACCCCTTCCTGACATCCTAATTAAGGAAAAAGATAAACAATTTAGCACATAATCCCAATTTTGCTTCCGACTTGCCTCACACGTTTCACTACAACAATTTCATATATTTCTCTACCATACAAACAATTCAATTCCACTCCACATGAGCACTTAGTCACGTAAGCACATACGGATTATTCTTTTTGTGATGAAATTTGTCCCACGAAAAATCAAGAATTCTTAGTAGAATGAATATTGATCAAGTACCCTTCTAATAAGACCTTAAGGAATTTAATAGGCACAAACAACATTCCAAAAGTCCAATCCCATACCCATCTAGTCATATAAGCATATTATCACATAATCACGAAATACAAAACATCTCCTAATCATGCGAAATGAACCCATTGTGGTAAAACAACCACTCCCCACGAGCCCAAAGTATTCAAACCCGATAGCTCTGATACCAAGTTGTAACGCCCAAAAAAAAATTATAACACCAATAAAGTAATCACCTAACGCCCATTATAGGAAAAGAGTATTTCTCCAATCTTTGTATTACACGATCATAAGGTTCATACAAAATATTCCCACATGCGAGTATACATTCAATGATTTCATGATACATGAATCTAAAGCATGTAGGATATTCAATCCAAAAATAAATAAATAAATGCCCTCAAGGGCTTACAAATTCCAAGGCTTAAGCCTGGTTACACAAAAGATGGTTTCTCGAACCCATGCATAGTTAGCCCTTGGCTTTCAAAAATACAATCACAACAAAGTATAGAGCTTTGTGCTCTCAATACAAACATCCACGCCCTAGTTTGATGGGTTCACCACATCTTTTCCTGCACCAAAATCCCATATGGTGAGCATAAAGCCCAGTGGGAAATTCTTAACAAAGTATATATATTTTATACAAGCTTCATCAAATGAAATGCAAATGCCATGCCATATCATGCCTTCAAAGAAAAATCACATCTTATGTCTTTTGAAAACCATCATGCTCAATGATAACTTGAAATCTCAACAATTTAGAAATTATCAATTTAGTTTGAGGGGCAGTAAATACGACTCAGGTAATCCTTAGGTTGGTGTCTGCAAGTAGGCATAACTAGTACTACCAAAAACCCCACTTTACCGGTTGCTAAATGGAAGGGAAATGGTACCTCCTCCGCGCGTCTTTTCGGTCTTTCACCCTGGACACTCAAGCCAACTTAATCAATTTCATCTACACCTCCTATCTGGACTTACCAACGAATTTACCCAAACAATTCCATGAAAACTTATTTTACAACATGATTTCCTCAATACAAAAGTTTTCAAGTCCAATAATCAAAATTTAACATAATCAAATGAATTGAGATGAAAATGCAACAATTATCAATACAATACAATATCCCTTCCATTTATAATTCCATCTCATTATTCAATCATGAAGACCAATATCAACAATTTTCTCATTTCCAACGTGATTTCACAAGATAACCATCTATCTATTCAAATTCATCAAAATAACTATATTTCCACATTTCTCATGTTCTCAACAAATTAGTCATTTCATGAACATTTGAACAACAACTTCCAATATCAACAATTTTCATGTTACTTGAAACTCATCATTATATATATATATATAGAGAGAGAGAGAGAGAGAGAAATTTCCTCATCCTTGACTCTTCTTGGCACACAAAATAGTATTTATACAATGTCAACCATGTATTCTCAACATATTTTAAAACCCCTAAATTCTAAGTTTTTCTCACCACAACAACACACACACACATCTCTTGCAAGAATTTCTTCAAAAACAACTTGCCCTCAATCAATGTAGTTCAAGGCCCTCAAGAAATTATTTCAAAAGAAACATGAAACCAAATCCACTTCCAAACAACCCATGTTGTTGAATCAACATCAAGTTTTCAATATTGACAAAGGAAACTTCGAAAATCAACAAAATATTGCCAATATATATATATATAACTCTAAGAAAATCCGTAACTCAAGTTTGGAGAAGAAGATGAGATGAAACCAGCAAAATCAACGGTACCAAAACCCAATCTCCACCACACACAGTGTAGCTCTTGCTTGGTGTGGCTCGCCTTTTTCGCGCCCCCTTTCGGAAGGTTTGAAAAGAAAGGCCTCACAGTTCAGACTCCCGTGATTCTGAATCTAATCTCACAAGTGCAATGCGAAACTAATAATCACCAAAGAGTCCAAATTCGGCAAATCTTTTTGGAAAATCGATTTTAAATCAAATAATGTCAAAATTGGACTGCTTTGCCAGATACAGAGTCACCACCTAAATATTTTATTTTGGAAAAATTTAGGAAACCCTAACTTGTGCCAAAGGCCTTGTATCCGTCATCACCAAAGTTGCCTCGGCTTGGGAACTTAGGTATAAGAGGGGAAGATAATGAATTGAGCACCCCCGCTCGCCCAATCAAAGATCGGCCTCTACTAATCATGATATGATATTTTATAAACATTATGTGCCCTTGTTCCAGTTATTAAACTAGCATTACCATGTGATGCGCACAAGCAAATATAGACTAGTTTGCTCAATTTGAAACAACTCAACTTATGTTTGTTTGCGAAAAATGGTTTGAATTTGTCACCTCAAGTGGGCTAAAAGATTTCGCATTCTCGCCCCCCTGCCTGCGAGCACGCATTTCTGTTTATCTTGTATGTTTGTCTAAGTCTTCGGCCTTGTCAAAAATGGGTCGTCTCTGGGCTTTGACATTCACTCACGTCACTTCTTGACTTCCGAGTTCTGTCAAAGAGGGGCAACTGTAGACACCCCATTTTTGACCGACCTTAAGACTCAGACGTCACCGATTGAGCGCTTGGTGATATTGCATACTGTGCTCGTTCAGAAGTCTCAGAGTCGCGTCGCGCCGCCTCCGGACTTCGAACTCTCTTCTCAGGTTTTGTCTCTTGCCATAACCAAACTCGGTTTTCTATTTTTCTTTCCTAAGAGAAGGAGTGGTCTCAGAGACTATCTCCCGTGGCCGTGAGCTACGTTGCAGGGTCAGAGGCCATTTTGCCCATTTCGAGCCGGTTCCTGTTTCGCTGAGCCAAGTTAGGCGTGCCTCGGCTCGGGACCGCCCAACCATCTCCGAGTTCTCCGGTTTTTGGCAGAGACCTCTGTTTTATAGTTCTGAGGAACACTGGGGCCTCTGATGCCCACTTCGTGGCCGTATGCCACTTTCGGTGCCTGTAGCCGGTTTTCGGGACCCCGAATCGCACGGTTTGGGCCCCGAGCATTCATTTTGCATCGGTTTTCTCTGATTTTTGGCAGGAACCTCTATTTTGTCATTACGAGGGACACTGGGGTCACAGATACCCACTTCGCTGCTGAATACCACTTCCGGCACCTGCAGCCCATTTTCGGGATCCCGAATTGCTCGGTTTTGGCCCCGAGCGTTCATTTCTCATTAGTTTTTGTTCAAATTTGGCAGGTGCCTCTGTTTCAACACCAGGAAGATCACTGGGGGGTGGGAGGCCAGCAATTGTTCCAGAAAACCAGTTTCGCTCTTCCGGCGCCCGTTTTGCTCACTTCCGGGCCAATGTTGAACACCCTGGGGGTATTTTCTTCCAACCAAAGCTACATATCTGTGATCAGGGGACATGGGAGGACCCTAAAAATGTATGGTCGGCCAGCAATTTTGATTTTCATTTTTGAGCCTCTCCTTCAAATGCAATGTTGTGTCTCCTGTTTCAGAGTTGCCAAATTCCAACCTTGGGGCCTTATTCTACACACATAGGAGGACACCAAAAAATGGTGGTCGGCCACTAATTCAACTTTTCATTTTTGAGGGGTGGCTGGCCGGCCATGGGAGGTGGCTGGCCGGCCATGAGGGGTGGCTGGCCGGCCACTTGCAGCAAAACCACCTGGCCGACCAGATTCTTGCTTTCCAGCCTCTCCAAAAGCCTCCATTTTCATAGCTTAAAACTCAAAAAACTTCCAAGCTCCCTAGGCCATTCCTTCACCAACACCTAGCCTCACCATTCCAACTTCAATTCCAGCAGCTAGGAAGTGAATTTCAGAGGTTGAGAAGTTACAAATCAAAGCCAAGGAGCAAAGAAAGACAAGTCTTCAAGGGTAAGTATTCAAAACCAACTTTTAGGGCTTTTTCTTGACCTTTTTTTATACTCTAATTGGTTAAGAATTAGGGGTCTGACCCCTACTGGTTTTGTGCTCATATTGAGCCCCTCTACAACATTGTAGAAGGGCTCAACTTCATTTGGTATTTCTATATACTAGTTCCTTCAATATTCACCAAGTTTGTCACATTTTTGCATGCTAAAATTGACCTATTTGTGTTGGTTTTTAGGGGTCCGACCCATACTACTTTCTTGCTTATTTTGAGTCCCTCTACAACATTGTAGAGGAGCTCAACTTCATTTGGCCATTGTATATACCACCTCCTTCAAATTTCATCAAATGTGCCACATTTTGTATGCAATTTTTGACCTACTTGTGTTTGTTTTTGGGACTTCGACCCATACTGGTTTTAGTCTTTTTTTGACCCCCTTTACATGTTTCGTGAAGAAGGTTTGGTCATTTGATGTATAGATCGCATGTCTTATGTTATACCCTTTTGTGGCTCCATTTTGCCTTCCATTTCTAGCATGTTTGTCTTATGATTTAGAGGCTTCCATAAACTGCATATATGCTTATTTTTGGGCCCTCTTTCCTGTTGTAGAAGAAAGTTTGTCCATTTGGTGTTTGTATATACCACCTCCCATTATACTCCTCTTTTGGCCACTAACTTTGCATGCTAATGTTGCCATGTCTATGCTTACATTTTGGCCATGTTTATTACTGAAAAATGCCATATTTGGGACTGCCTTGCTACTGTTATTTCTGCCATGATCGTATTTTGCATGTATAGCATAGCTATAGGCCATTTCGGGGCTTAATTTCACATTTTCGGGATGATTGCATGCTTCGGGTGTCATTTCGAATTGTTTCGGGGCTGTTTCCCCCTTTGTTTAAGTGCTGAAATATGGTTTGCATGCTTGCATATCATTTCCCATGTCATTTTATGCCTTAGTGCATCGCCTCGGTTTGCGTGCCCGTGGGCACGCACTTCGAGGCGCTCCTTTTCATTCATCGGCATCCCATGTGAGTGTGGCTGAGGCCCTCTCATGTTGGTATAAGCCCAATCTACATTTTCCATGTCATGGCATTGTGTATGCCTTCGCCTCGGTTTGCGTGTCTGCAGGCAAGATTTCGAGGCAACTGCTTTTTATCCGACGGCCTATGTGAGTGTGGTTGAGGCCCTCTCATGTTGGCGTAAGCCCAATTTGCATTTTCATGCTTGTATGCCATTGCCTTCGGTTTATGCGTCTGCAGCACGATTTCGAGGCACTTCATTTTATCCGACGGCCCTATGTGAGTGTGGTTGAGGCCCTCTCATGTTGGCGTAAGCAATTTGCATTTTCATGCTTGTATACCATCGCTTTCGCTTATGCGTCTGCAGCACGCATTTCGAGGCACTTTATTTTTATCCGACGGCCTCCTATGTGAGTGAGCTGAGGCTCTCCCATGTTGGTGTAAGCCCATCGCGGCATTCCGTGTGCCGTTTCATTGCATTTCATCATCGCCTCGGTTTGCGTGCCTGTGTGCACGCATTTCGAGGCACTTCGGTTTTATCCGATTTTGCAGTTTTCATCATTGTCTCGGTTTGCGTGCCCGTGTGCACGCATTTCGAGGCACTTCAGTTTTATCTGATTTTGCAGTTTTCATCATTGTCTCGGTTTGCGTGCCCGTGTGCACGCATTTCGAGGCACTTCGGTTTTATCCGATTTTGCATCGCACATCATCGCCTCGGTTGGCGTGCCTGTGGGCACGCATTTCGAGGCACTCCGGTTTTACCCGATTTACATTCCACATCATCGCCTCGGTTTGCGTGCCCGTGTGCACGCATTTCGAGGCACTCTGTTTTATCCGCTTTGCATTTCATGTCATCGCCTCGGTTTGCGTGCCTGCCTGCATGCTTTTCGAGGCATCTTATTTTCATCTCATTTTCATCCGAATTGTGCATACTAGGTTGTATCTTAGATTGCATTCATGCATTACCTCGGTTTGCGTGCCCGTGGGCACGCATTTCGAGACATCTCTTTTTTTTTTTAGTCTCATTGTGTATCATATTTCATGTCATCTCATGCTTGTATGTCATCGCCTCGGTTTGCGTGCCCGTGGGCACGCATTTCGAGGCATCTCACTTTCATAGCATTGTGCATGCTATATCACATGTTAGCTGCATTTCATGCATACCATGCATTTTGCATCGTGTTCGGGATAGGTGTTAGCCCGGGCACGGGAAACGAGGCACGTTTCGTACTCCGAGTGACGGAACGGGTCTCAATTCCCAAGTCACCGACACTCCGGATTACCCATGATGGAGCTAGGTTTTGTTATAGCATTCATATGCATTCATCCCTATATTGAGTTGTGCAATCCGATTCCTCGGCCATCATGCATCGGTATGCGTGATTGGTGGCACGAGGATCGAGGCATGCATATATTTGTGAAATACACCGCCAGGCCCTTTTCCTCGCTTCTACAAAGAAAATCGAGGACCAACGACTTTTGAATCTGCGCATTTCGAGAAATATCGCAAACAGAGGCTAATCAGGGCATCCCAAAGGATTTCACCAAGCTTCAAAGATACATCATCTATCGAGCGAGGGTCCTCGGCTTGCATGCCGCTTTACTTTTTTTTGTAATTAATTTGTTAATTAATTAGAAATCTGTATATTTATTTTGATCAGATTATTCCTTCATTTTCGGATCAGATATTCATTCGGACCCTCGCATGAGGGCATAAATGTAATAAGGGTGGGTGAGTGTGATGTATGTCTTCCAACCAACATTTCTTTCTCCTTTTATTTACCCGCCACGATGGTTAGATATAGGGCATATTTCAATTAGCATACAAGATGACAAAGATGTTTGCATCATTCATCTGCTTTTTGCATGCACGGCTCAAGCATCATACAAACTGCATCGTATTTCAATTCCAAGTTGAATATGTGATAGTTGTAGCATTCCATATGCCATCTTTACAATAGCCGAGCCTACTATAGTTGCATTTTTGCATGTGTTGCATTAGGCATTTCAGCATACTTAGGATCATGCATGATTTCTAACGTAGTTTCTGTTTTGGCTTGGAGTACTCGGTGAGTTTTTATGCTTTAGCATCCTTGCATGCGTGTGAGTGTTGCCATGATAGCATGCTTACCATGAGGCTAAACGCTTATGTGATATAACTGCCTTGAATGCCTGTGGGTGGAGGTTGAGTTATTTGAATTGGGACAATTCATTGACTGTTTGTTTTAAGCCCACCAGATAGTGGCAAAATCATGTTTTCTAAGCCCACCCAAGGGTGGCAAATCCGCATTTTAGCCTACCTGCGGGTAGCACCATCACACCATTTTCGAATAAACAAACATGAAATGTTTTGTTCCAATTCAGACGGCCCAGTCTATACTTGTTTGCTGCGAGCATCACATAGTAATCCTAGGCTAATAATCGGAATAAGAACACACAGGGTATGTTTGGTTTGTGTTTCAGAAACATGTTTCTGAAAAAAAAAGTACGAAAACATGTTTGGTTTGGTTTTTTGGGAAATTTGTTTTGGAAAATTGTTTTGAGAGAGAATTTGAGAAAAAGTGATTGATTTGATGTGTGTGTGAGAGAGGTTTGTTTGGAAAAGTTGTTTGGTTTGTGTGTTTTGGGAAATTTTTTTGAAAAAATTTGTTTGGTAGAGAAAATTTCTGAAGCTTGTTTGGGAAAAAAATTTCTGAAATTTTTTTCCCAAACACAAACCAAACGAGGCCACAATGTTTTCAAAAATTGATATCATGGTTAGTAGAGGCCGGTCTTTGACCGGGCGAGAGGGGTGCTCACGATGTGACCTTCCCTAATCGTACCCAAGTTCCCGAGCCAACTTTGGTAATGACGGACACGTGGCCTTTTGGCACCGAGTCAGGGTTTCCTAAATTTCCCATTTTAAAAAATATTTAAGTGGCGACTGTTATCCGCAAAGCATCCATGTTTGGCATTTCTTTCAAAAATCTTTTTTCTCAAAACGACGATTTGGATTTGGACTCTTTGGTTCAAGATTTGGAACCACAACAAAAATCGAGTCCGAGTCAGAAGCGAGGCCCTCATGGCGTTGTTACGCTTCGCATCACTGGGGACTTAGAGAACTTGACTCGAACTCATGATGTCCGGTTTTGACTACACTTGTGTGTTTTTGCATTGCATTTGCATTGGTGCGCCTAGGACACCGTGTTTTCCATATGCCATTCTCGAACGATTTGCGGAGGCTTGTCTTGTCAAGTCATGTCCATAAGGCCGACGGCCTGGCTCGACAAAGATGGGAACACAAACCCCGTTTTTACCGGGCACCCTTTTGACCATTCGACCTAGTGCATATTCGATCCATAGTGACCATTCCAAACTAGGACAAAGTTGCTTACCCGATATAGGTTGTTTGAAACCGCCATTGCGTAGGTGAAACCCTAGCTCCTCGACAAAATAGGACAGGGAAACCCTACCCCAACATAGGGGTGTTTTGGCTCTCACTTATCCGTTATGTGCTTATTAGAGTGCGCCTCACAGGAATGCATGTATCTTACAAATTTGAGCATTAGCTCAAGGGCACCAATTCAAGATTTTGGGTATCAGTCATGGGCATCAGGTGTGAAGAATCGCTTTACGAGGGTATCACCATGTGCGGAATTTTGGGCAGAATTCAGTAGAGGGCACACTCATTCAACTATGCTCAGATTCTGCTCGGATGAAATCAGCCGAGATGTCATCTGCTTTTCTTTTGCTAGGTAGTCTTGGGAACCATAGCTTCTGAAGGCTCCAATATCCCCCGAGGATCATTAGACTTGTGCTGATAGACTTTGTCGGGTCAGAAATTCAGTTCAAGGGCAATTAGTGTTGCTTTACCAGAGGCAGGTAAAAGACCAACAGTACGATCGCCGCTCGAAGCTACTGATCAAGGGTCTTATCCGCCCCACCAAGAACAACAGCCGAGGTCTCGCTTTTATCAGAGGATAGACATACCAGTCAGTTGGATGGATCAGCAGAACACGTCAGGGATGGAGGCAATGATGCGTCAGATGCAAGAAAGTATGAAACTCATGCAGCAGGACACGGCCCGTCAAGCGGAATTTGCCAAAAGCCAGGCCGAGATTATAGCCCAACAGGCAGAGACAATTGCCAGGCTAGAGCAACAAACTGGGGTATCTACTTCACACCAAGCTCCTCCCCTGCCCAGAGTTCCGACGCTCGGGGAGACAGCTAATGTCCAAGAAGATACAGACATTCTGACAAGGCCACCTCTGCCCACGATTCTACCCCAGCTATCCAAATCACCGATCAACCTGCCAAGTTTACCCTTCGAGTTCAAGACGGACCCCACAGCATTGAAAGTGAGCAAGCTTGAGAAGTTGTTCAAAAAGTCTCAGGGGGCCCATTCCATTCCTGATATAGAGGATGGTTATACCAACTCAGTGGTGACATTACCGGATCGGTTCAAGATGCCGCATATCGATCGATTTGATGGCTCTAGAGACCCAATGGTGTACCTTCGATTGTTTTCTGATATCCTGAGACCAATGGGTTTGACCACGCCGTAAACTATCACTATTCGCCGAACCCCGTCTCGATAGCCGTGAATCGGTATGCAAAGTTGGAGAACTCGCGGAAATGAATCGGGAAGAGCCGGCCGAGGCCTTTATTGATCAATACTCCTATAACACGATCGAGGTCACAACTCGTGATCTCAAGTCACCCGCCAAGAACCAAAGGAGGGTTTCTCGAGTTCGTGACGAGATGGAGAGCAAAAGCCTCAATGATGACCACTAGGCCCATGACAAAGATCGATTCGATGATTGTGCGCAATCTCGCCCAAGCTTATGCGAAGATGATTGTAGTTCCTTCCCCACCTTCGCAGATCTACATGAGATGGGGGTTCAAATCGAGGATGCCATCGACAAGGGATCTTCGCAGAAGATAATGAGCCTTTGAGGAGGAATGTTGCTCATAGCCCAATGCTACTCGATGGTAGCACAATCGAAATGCTCAAGTAGACACTATCACCACCTCCCTCAATGACCAAAAACCAACCACTTCAGCTCGGCCTCAAGCCCGAAAATTCCATCCTCTTTACATGAGTCTTTCCCAAGCTTTGAAAAAGCTACAAGAAGAAGGGCACCTAGAACTCCTAGAACCCCAACCCCTTCCAAACCCTCTTCCACCAAGATACGACCCAGCTAAATCAGGTTTACCATCAACGACGGTCATGATATTTAACTGCTAGATCCGCCTCCGTCATAAGATTCAGGATCTTATTGATGAAGAGGCCCTAGCTCCACCAAAAGGACCTCAGGTTAGTACCGACCCGTCACCCCTACATCTCAACCTCATCCATATACTGCCATCCACCTTCGACCCCAGCATATACATCACCCCGGCCCATCTACCCAAGCCTGAGGTGTTCATTCCAGAAAGCATGGACTTATGCATGATGGGTGCATCTGGACCCCAGTCATCACAAACCTGTGAACCCACTAC
This sequence comes from Camellia lanceoleosa, assembly GCA_025200525.1. NCBI lineage: Eukaryota > Viridiplantae > Streptophyta > Magnoliopsida > Ericales > Theaceae > Camellia > Camellia lanceoleosa. The sequence goes on along the minus strand of CM045770.1, from coordinate 100,893,970 downwards.
TTCTGAGCTAAAGAGAATGATCGAAGATCTTCAAAGAACGGTGACCGATCTGGCCTCCGGGACATTGGCTCCATCATCGACCACACCACATGTTGGGAATTTCATGTCAAAAGGCTCCTCAGTCTTGGGGCAAGCTGCATCCGAGGAAGGCCAATCCCTTGGCAAAGTGGAGGCGAGTGGAAAGAACAAGGCAGGGGCGGGCATGGATTCCCATGAACATCTTATGTTTGCTGTTGAGGCTTTGAAAGTCGAGGGACTGAACAAAGAGCAAGTCCTCGCAGTTGTTGCAAAAACTGTGGATGACATTTTTACCACTCAAGTTGGGGGCAGTTTGGATCAAAGGGAAAACTTGGGGAAGGGTCGTTGTATCAGAAACAATCCTGCACTAGGAAGAGATCAAGAACCAAAGCCAAGACTGCCAATCTCTCTGTTGAAAGGCCCAAAGAAAATTCACAAAACTTTAAGTACCAACCCCGAGGTCAAAGGGTCTTCCATGCCCTCCACATGCCTTTGTCCAAAGCTTTCCAAATCCTTGTTAGACAAGGCCATCTCAAACCCCTTGAGCCTCGGCCTCTCCCGAACCCTCTTCCGGCTACACATGATGTTACCCAAGATCGCAGATACCATCAAAGAACCGCCATACTACGACAAGCTGCTTTTCGCCATTTAAATACAAGATCTGTTTGACAACGGGGTCATCCTCCCGCCAAGCTCTGCAAAGTCTATCGGCACTGGGTCAGTGAACTTGGGGGATAATGTGACTATGTGATCGGGGGATGAATCACCTGCGGGCGGCACTCAGATTACTCCAGCTGTGGTGGATGGCATGCACTGTTTTGAGCACTCGCGAATATCAGTTTTTGTGCTTTCTGACTTGGGTATTGGGTCAGTTTTTGTTACTTTGTTTTGAGTCTGTCTTTTTGTTTTGAGTCAGTCTCTTTTGTCTTGGGTCTGTCTTGTTGTATCGAGTCACCCTCTGTTGTATAAGTCGTGATTCCGAGGGTGTTACCTCGGGCGTCACCATTTTGTTTCGCATTTGTCTTTTTGTTTTGTTTTGAGTCTGTTTCTGCCAGGGAGCCAGTTATGCCAACAGATTTTGAATGAAACAGCAGTGATTTCCACGCTCTCGCATTTGCTTCTGCCGTGTGCTAGTTATGCCGGGATTTGAATGAAACGGCAGTGCATTCCACCTGCTCTCTTGTGCCTTGAAGCCATTGTATTGACCTAAGTTTTTCAAAACCTTTTTGAGCACCGCAGTGAAAACAAAGAGGGAGGAATTCCTCGAGATTTGCAAAACTTTGATCAAATTGAGAGAAAGAGAGGCGTGCTAAGCCCTTAATGAATGAAATCATGCTTGTTAGTGTGAGTACTGAGAAGGATCCTGGCTTTGATCCAGATTGATCCTACACTGTCTTCAGCGCGAGCGATTTGTCGCTTTGTTAAAAACTTTCAAAAAATATTTTGCGCGGTCCTGCGAAGACATGTGTGGAATCGCTCTTGAGATTGTGCAGCTTAGGATCACTCTCAGCCTCGAGACCCAACCCCTTTGCTTCCAAACCTTGAACTTGAATTCAGAAGGTTCAACGGTGAACTACAATGTGAGGCCTGTGTGGCTACATTTGAAGCAGCCCTCGAACATGAGGCACCAAAGTTAGATCAAGAAGGTCAGACCTCATCAGAAGAAGCTTGCAAGGCTAGAGCAGAAGCACCCCTCGAACTAGGGACAAAAAATATCTGATGTGCTCGGAGAGCCAAAGGTGGATCTTTCTGCAAGTCAATACAACGGCCACTCTCCTGGATATAGAGGGCTTCAATCTCAGAACCATTTGGCAAGGACTGGTTACATTTTTACCCTTTGAGAGGCTCGCTGGGCCGAAAACCCGAAAGGGCGACCCAGGCAAAAGTTAGTGCGAGACAAGAAAAATATATATATAAAAATGCAAAAAGAAAAATGCAAAGATAACAAAAATGCAAAAAACAAAAAAGAAAAGAAAAGAAAAATGCAAAGAAAAAGAAAAGAATAGAAAAAGAAAGAAAAGAAAAACAAAGCTCGCAAGGTTGAAAACCTGCAACAGGCGCCTTGGCAAAAGTAAGAGCATAAAAAGGAGAGGTTAAATACCCGAGTGTACCTTTAACCCCGAACTACGTAAGGCTTGATTCCCATCTTTGGGATACGTAGGCAACTTCATCCTGAAGTCCAGCTGTAAAACAATTCAAATTCAATTGTGTCCATGTAATGGTTTTGACCATCCTTGCCTTCTCTGTATCCGAGAGTTCGATTGCAGTCATCGCCCGAGGATCGCTACAATGCGCGGGGTGCCATTCAAACAAGGCAACTTTCCCGCTATTCAACGTGTCGCGGTTATTCAAACAAGGGGCAACTTTCCGCTGCCATTCAATGCGCCGCAAGGTTGTTCAAGCAAGGGGCAACTTTCCGTTGCCATGCGATTTCTTCAAGCACGGCGCTTTTCCTTGATCCGAGGTTGTGCATCTCAGAGTAAGTTTCATGCTTTCGTTGAGCAAAGCTGGCAAAAAATAGTTTTGAGAATTTTTCCGAGGTTGACTATTTTCAAAAATTATTTCATCTTTTCCAAAATCGACCATTTCTTGGACCCAAAAAGGAAAATTTTCAATGCTCATAGCCTAACTTGCATGATTTTAAATCAAAATTGAACAAGCATGTTAATCTAATTCTCATGTTGGTCAAAATTGTTTTAGTAGAAAGCAAAAACAAAATGGTCAAAACGATGAACTAGGGGGCACAGTTGAGTAAGGAGTCTGTCTTTTCCTCGTTGTCAATGCATTTGCCAAAAAGGGCACTCTACCCGCGAAGAGGGCACAACCGGCAAGCTAGAAAGGGCGTAAGGCTCTCACCCTCCAAGCCACGAGGTATCAAGCCAAGTGCGACACACAAACGGGAATGGATCAAGATATTCCACTCCCTCATCTTGACAGATCTGGTCACGTCCAAGCTCCCCCAGAAAGCATCATCAACCTGTCACCGCAGATTCGCTACACATTCATCTGCAGCACAACCCCTCTGTGGGAGGAATTCACTAGCTGCATGCAGAAGAAGAAGAATCTGGTAGAATACCAGGGGCAAAAGCCCACAACTTTCTGCTTATCCATCAACCACCCAGGGAAGGGATGAAAAATGAGAGATTGAAGAATAGAGAGATGTGCGATGAGAGAAAAAGTGAGAAAAGGGCTTTTTTTAGAAAACCAGAGCTTGAGGGCCGAGCGATGTGAGAGACACAAATAAGAAAGGGTGGGAAACACTACCCGGTGAAACAGACTCCCTGTGCACGTCTGAGTGTCGTGTCTTTTGGTTTTATCTCGATTTCTTGTTTTGAGTCGTTTCGAGTATTACTCGATGTGTCTAGGTTGTGTGCCTTTTATTTCCTTGTTGAGTCGTTTTGGCTGTGGTCAGTTGTAGGCTCAATACCCAGTTGAGAACCCTTATGCTCACTCTCAATTTCAAAAAAAAAAAAAAAATCGTTTTGTGCTCCGATTGCCGTGCCGTTCTCCACATTTGTGCAAAACAGAATTTGTTCTTTCAGAAAACCGCAGGGTTCAACCCAGGTCATATGAGAATAGTAAAACCAGGATCTATCCGGTTATGAGTTTCGCCGCAGCGTAAAAAGAGGAAAATGTCGGGCATCTGAGTTTTGTTCCAACTTCAGTAAGTTCCGAGATTGCATCCCGTATGCACCTTGTCAGGTCTTGTCAATGCTCCGAAGTATGAGTGTGCCTCTACCTCAAGCGCAAGATCAAGCCTGCTTCAAAGTTACGCACCCTTCCACCTGCATTGTTGTGCATTCTTCCATTGGTATTGCCATACACACCATACTTGCACTTATTTGCATCTTGTGTTATCTTCTACCATTTATCCTTTTTACGCTGAGCAGCGTTTGGGATCGTTGTCCTCCGGGACTATCTCAGGTTGCGTTGTGTACGCACCTGGGCGGTTGTTCGGATCTCTTCTCACGATTTCAGCGTGGTTTGAGTGTCCCGTTCCTTACGCGATTTCAGCGTGTTTGGAATTTATCTTAGGTTATGCTAGTACGACTCGACGGTTGTTTCGACCTCTTCTCACGATTTCAGCGTGGTTTGAGTGTCTCATTCCTTACGCGATTTCAGCGTGTTTGGAATTTATCTCAGGTTGCGTTGTGTACGCACCTGGGCGGTTGTTTCGACCTCTTCTCACGATTTCAGCGTGGTTTGAGTGTCCCCTTCCTCACACGATTGCAAATAAGGTTTGGAATTTATCCTGTTATGCTAGGACGCTACTGGCGGGTTGCTTTTGGTTACCTCTTCTCACGATTTCAGCGTGGTTAGAGTGTTCTTTTCCTCACACGATTTCAGCGTGTTTGGAATTTATCTTAGGTTGCGTTGTGTACGCACCTGGGCGGTTGTTTCGACCTCTTCTCACGATTTCAGCGTGGTTTGAGTGTCCCATTCCTTACGCGATTTCAGCGTGTTTGGAATTTATCTCAGGTTGCGTTGTGTACGCACCTGGGCGGTTGTTTCGACCTCTTCTCACGATTTCAGCGTGGTTTGAGTGTCCCATTCCTTACGCGATTTCAGCGTGTTTGGAATTTATCTTAGGTTGCGTTGTGTACGCACCTGGGCGGTTGTTTCGACCTCTTCTCACGATTTCAGCGTGGTTTGAGTGTCCCATTCCTTACGCGATTTCAAGTGTTTGAATTTATCTCAGTTGCGTTGTGTACGCACTGGCGGTTGTTTCGACCTCTTCTCACGATTTCAAATAAGGGTTTGAGTGTCCCATTCCTTACGCGATTTCAAGTGTTTGAATTTATCTTAGGTTGCGTTGTGTACGCACCTGGACGGTTGTTTCGACCTCTTCTCACGATTTCAGCGTGGTTTGAGTGTCTCATTCCTTACGCGATTTCAGCGTGTTTGGAATTTATCTCAGGTTGCGTTGTGTACGCACCTGGGCGGTTGTTTCGACCTCTTCTCATGATTTCAAATAAGTGGTTTGAGTGTCCCATTCCTTACGCGATTTCAAATGTGTTTGAATTTATCTCGTTAGTTGCGTTGTACACCTGGGCGGTTGTTTCGACCTCTTCTCATGATTTCAGCGTGGTTTGAGTGTCCCCTTCCTCACACGATTGCAGCGTGTTTGGAATTTATCCCAGGTTGCGTTGTGGACGCGCTGGGCGGGTTGCTTTTGGTTACCTCTTCTCACGATTTCAGCGTGGTTAGAGTGTTCTTTTCCTCACACGATTTCAGCATGTTTGGAATTTATCTTAGGTTGCGTTGTGTACGCACCTAGGCGGTTGTTTCGACCTCTTCTCATGATTTCAGCGTGTTTTGAGTGTCCCCTTCCTCACACGGTTTTCAGCGTGTCTGGAATTTATCTTAGGTTGCGTGGAACGCGCTTCTGATTGATTTTCTTTGTTCTCTCTCCTCCCACGGGTCCAGCACGGTTGGAGTATGTCACCATTTTGCATCTATTATACTCTCTGTTGCATCGCGCTATCTTGCGCACCTTACTTGTATCACATTGCGATGCGTCCTTTCACCGACACTATGTGTGTCAAACTTTTCGAATCCCGGGAATCGCATTGAATATATGTTGTTAGCATATTGTTCTTGTTGCATTTCTCTATTTCGCAGGCACGATATTGTATGTACGGTTCATTTGAGGCTGGTGCAACCGCATCTAATCGCAAGCAGTATCGATCTTCTCCGGTAGGAGACGCGACGAGAATTGATGATTCTCCGCATTCCTAACTCGCATGAAACGTAGTTCTTGCTTTGCATTCTTGCTTAAAACTGCATCTATTTGTCAATACCGCTTCATTACAAATTTTGTTGCACTTGCATAATCACCGCCTCGCGTGCCTATCATTCGCATTCTCGCCCCCCTGCCTGCGAGCACGCATTTCTGTTTATCTTGTATGTTTGTCTAAGTCTTCTGCCTTGTCAAAAAAGTGTCGCCTCTGGCTTTGACATTCACTCACGCTTCTTGACTTCCGAAGTTCACAAAGAGGGGCAATCAGAGACACCCCATTTTTGACCGACCTTAAGACTCGACGTCACCGATTGAGCGCTTGGTGATATTGCATATCAGTGCTGCTCAAGTCTCAGAGTCGCGGCCGCCCGCCTCCCGACTTCCGAACTCTCTTCAGGTTTTGTCTCGGTTTGCGAACCAAACTCGGTTTTCTCTATTTTTCTTTCCTAAGAGAAGGGAGTGGTCCCGTAGACTATCTCCCGGTGGCCGTGAGCTACGTTTCGTGGCCGTAGGCCATTTTGCCCATTTCGGAGCCCGGTTCCCGATTTTAGGGCCGTAGGCTCGGCTCGGACCGCCCAACCATCTCCGAAGTTCTCCGGTTTTTGGCAGAGACCTGCTTTTTATAGTTCCGAGGAACACTGGGGCCTCGATGCCCACTTCGGGTCAGATGCCACTTTCGGTGCTCAGAGTTTGCTGGACCCGAATCGCCGCAGTTTGGGCCCCGAGCATTCATTTTGCATCGGTTTTCTCTGATTTTTGGCAGGAACCTCTGTTTTGTCATTACGAGGGACACTGGGGTCACAGATACCCACTTCGCTGCCGAATACCACTTCCCAGACTCGGCAACCCATTTTCGGATCCCGAATTGCTTTTGGCCCCGAGCTTCATTTCTCATTAGTTTTGTTCAAATTTGGCGGTGCCTCTGCTTTCAACACCAGGAAGATCACCGGGGTGGGAGGCCAGCAATTGTTCCAGAAACCAGCTGCTTCTTCCTGGCCTGCTTTTGCTCACTTCCGGGCCAATGTTGAACACCCTGGGGGTATTTTCTTCCAACCAAAGCTACATATCTGTGATCAGGGGACATGGGAGGACCCTAAAAATGTATGGTCGGCCAGCAATTTTGATTTTCATTTTTGAGCCTCTCCTTCAAATGCAATGTTGTGTCTCCTGTTTCAGAGTTGCCAAATTCCAACCTTGGGGCCTTATTCTACACACATGGGAGGACACCAAAAAATGGTGGTCGGCCACTAATTCAACTTTTCATTTTTGAGGGGTGGCTGGCCGGCCATGGGAGGTGGCTGGCCGGCCATGAGGGGTGGCTGGCCGGCCATGAGGGGTGGCTAGCCGGCCACTTGCAGCAAAACCACCTGGCCGGCCAGATTCTTGCTTTCAAATTGCTCCAAATTGGCCCAAATTGCTTTTCAAAATGTCTCCCTCATCCGGGGGATATTTTGGGAGGGAAAGCTTGGGTGCTTTTCCCTCCCCTTTTACACCCCTTTCTTGTCTACTTAAAGGGCCCAACCCCTTCTTCTCTAAGGTTAGAAAAAATTATCTCAAGAACACCTCTTCAAAAGCCTCCATTTTCATAGCTTAAAACTCAAAAAACTTCCGAGCTCCCTAGGCCATTCCTTCACCAACACCTAGCCTCACCATTCCAACTTCAATTCCAGCAGCTAGGAAGTGAATTTCAGAGGTTGAGAAGTTACAAATCAAAGCCAAGGAGCAAAGAAAGACAAGTCTTCAAGGGTAAGTATTCAAAACCAACTTTTAGGGCTTTTTCTTGACCTTTTTTTATACTCTAATTGGTTAAGAATTAGGGGTCTGACCCCTACTGGTTTTGTGCTCATATTGAGCCCCTCTACAACATTGTAGAAGGGCTCAACTTCATTTGGTATTTCTATATACTAGTTCCTTCAATATTCACCAAGTTTGTCACATTTTTGCATGCTAAAATTGACCTATTTGTGTTGGTTTTTAGGGGTCCGACCCATACTACTTTCTTGCTTATTTTGAGCCCCTCTACAACATTGTAGAGGAGCTCAACTTCATTTGGCCATTGTATATACCACCTCCTTCAAATTTCATCAAATGTGCCACATTTTGTATGCAATTTTTGACCTACTTGTGTTTGTTTTTGGGACTTCGACCCCTACTGGTTTTAGTCTTTTTTTGACCCCCTTTACATGTTTCGTGAAGAAGGTTTGGTCATTTGATGTATAGATCGCATGTCTTATGTTATACCCTTTTGTGGCTCCATTTTGCCTTCCATTTCTAGCATGTTTGTCTTATGATTTAGAGGCTGCCATAAACTGCATATATGCTTATTTTTGGGCCCTCTTTCCTGTTGTAGAAGAAAGTTTGTCCATTTGGTGTTTGTATATACCACCTCCCATTATACTCCTCTTTTGGCCACTAACTTTGCATGCTAATGTTGCCATGTCTATGCTTACATTTTGGCCATGTTTATTACTGAAAAATGCCATATTTGGGACTGCCTTGCTACTGTTATTGCTGCCATGATCGTATTTTGCATGTATAGCATAGCTATAGGCCATTTCGGGGCTTAATTTCACATTTTCGGGATGATTGCATGCTTCGGGTGTCATTTCGAATTGTTTCGGGGCTGTTTCCCCCTTTGTTTAAGTGCTGAAATATGGTTTGCATGCTTGCATATCATTTCCCATGTCATTTTATGCCTTAGTGCATCGCCGGGTTTCTGCAAGCACGCACTTCGAGGCGCTCCTTTTCATTCATCGGCATCCCATGTGAGTGTGGCTGAGGCCCTCTCATGTTGGTATAAGCCCAATCTACATTTTCCATGTCATGGCATTGTGTATGCCTTCCTCGGTTTATGCGTCTGCAGGCACAGATTTCGAGGCAAATTTCGCTTTATCCGACGGCCTATGTGAGTGTGGTTGAGGCCCTCTCATGTTGGCGTAAGCCCAATTTGCATTTTCATGCTTGTATGCCATTGTTCGGTTTATGCGTGTCTGCAGTGCACGATTTCGAGGCACTTCATTTTTATCTGACGGCAGCCTATGTGAGTGTGGTTGAGGCCCTCTCATGTTGGCGTAAGCCCAATTTGCATTTTCATGCTTGTATACCATCGTCTCGGTTTGCGTGCCCGTGTGCACGCATTTCGAGGCACTTCATTTTTATCCGACGGCCTCCTATGTGAGTGAGCTGAGGCTCTCCCATGTTGGTGTAAGCCCATCGCGGCATTCCGTGTGCCATTTCATTGCATTTTATCATCGCCTCGGTTTGCGTGCATGTGTGCACGCATTTCGAGGCACTTCGGTTTTATCCGATTTTGCAGTTTTCATCATTGTCTCGGTTTGCGTGCCCGTGTGCACGCATTTCGAGGCACTTCGGTTTTATCTGATTTTGCAGTTTTCATCATTGTCTCGGTTTGCGTGCCCGTGTGCACGCATTTCGAGGCACTTCGGTTTTATCCGATTTTGCATCGCACATCATCGCTTTGCCATGCGGTTGGCGTGCTGGCACGCATTTCGAGGCACTCGGTTTACCCGATTTACATTCCATATCATCGCCGGGTTTATGCGTCTGCGGTGCACGCATTTCGAGGCACTCGCTTTATCCGCTTTGCATTTCATGTCATCGCCTCGGTTATGCGTGCTCGCCGCATGCTTTTCGAGGCATCTTATTTTCATCTCATTTTCATCCGAATTCAGCATACTAGGTTGTATCTTAGATTGCATTCATGCATTACCTCGGTTTGCGTGTCTGCAAGGCACGATTTCGAGACATCTTTTTTTTTAGTCTCATTGTGTATCATATTTCATGTCATCTCATGCTTGTATGTCATCGCCTGCTTATGCGTCTGCAAGCACGCATTTCGAGGCATCTCACTTTCATAGCATTGTGCATGCTATATCACATGTTAGTCGCATTTCATGCATACCATGCATTTTGCATCGTGTTCGGATAGGTGTTAGGCCCTGCACGGAACGAGGCACGCTTTCAGACTCGAAAGTGACGGAACGGGTCTCAATTCCCAAGTCACCGACTAATCCGGATTACCCATGATGGAGCTAGGTTTTGTTATAGCATTCATATGCATTCATCCCTATATTGAGTTGTGCAATCCGATTCTCGCCATCATGCATCGGTATGCGTGATTGGTGGCACGAGGATCGAGGCATGCATATATTTGTGAAATACACTTGTGCCCTTTTCCTCGCTCTCTGAAGAAAATCGAGACCAACGACTTTTGAATCCGTGCAAGATTTCGAGAAATATCGCAAACAGAGGCTAATCAGGGCATCCCAAAGGATTTCCCGGCGTTTCAAAGATACATCATCTATCGAAGCGAGGCGCCCTGGCTTGCATGCCAGTTTTACTTCTTTTGTAATTAATTTGTTAATTAATTAGAAATTTGTATATTTATTTCGGACTGTATTATTCCTTCATTTTCGGACTGTATTATTCATTCGGACCCTCTGCGCGAGGGCATAAATGTAATAAGGGTGGGTGAGTGTGATGTATGTCTTCCAACCCCCATTTCTTTCTCCCTTTTATTTACCCGCTTACGATGGTTAGATATAGGGCATATTTCAATTAGCATACAAGATGACAAAGATGTTTGCATCATTCATCTGTTTTGCATGCACCGGGCTCGGCGCATCATACAAACTGCATCGTATTTCAATTCCAAGTTGAATATGTGATAGTTGTAGCATTCCATATGCCATCTTTACAATAGCCGAGCCTACTATAGTTGCATTTTTGCATGTGTTGCATTAGGCATTTCAGCATACTTAGGATCATGCATGATTTCTAACGTAGTTTCTGTTTTGGCTTGGAGTACTCGGTGAGTTTTTATGCTTTAGCATCCTTGCATGCGTGTGAGTGTTGCCATGATAGCATGCTTACCATGAGGCTAAACGCTTATGTGATATAACTGCCTTGAATGCCTGTGGGTGGAGGTTGAGTTATTTGAATTGGGACAATTCATTGACTGTTTGTTTTAAGCCCACCAGATAGTGGCAAAATCATGTTTTCTAAGCCCACCCAAGGGTGGCAACCAAGATTTTAGCCTACTGGGTAGCACCATCACACCATTTTCAATAAACAAACATGAAATGTTTTGTTCCATTCAGACGCCCATTTATACTTGTTTGTCATGAGCATCACATAGTAATCCTAGGCTAATAATCTAATAAGAACACACAATGTTTTCAAAAATTGATATCATGGTTAGTAGAGGCCGGTCTTTGACCGGGCGAGAGGGGGTGCTCACGATGTGACCTTCCCTAATCGTACCCAAGTTCCCGAGCCAACTTTGGTAATGACGGACACGTGGCCTTTTGGCACCGAGTCAGGGTTTCCTGAATTTCCCATTTTAAAAATATTGAGGTGGCGACTATCGTTATCCGCAAAGCAGTCCATGTTTGGCATTTCTTTCAAAAAATCTGTTTTTCTCAAAACGATTTGCCGGATTTGGACTCTTTGGTTCAAGATTTGGAACCACAACAAAAATCGAGTCCGAGCTGTAGCGAGGCCCCCCGCGGGCGTTGTTACAGCAGGGTTGAGCATTTTCAGAATCTTTCTGCTCCATCTTACCAAAATCAACTAAGGTTCACATCAGTGACCTACCTGCCATGGATGAATCGCCGCCCTCTCGCCACCAAAAGGTATCTCGCCACCATCTATGGTGGCTCGACCATCGATGCATTGGATCACCACGCTGCAGCAGAGCACAAACAGAGCAAAATAGGGGTTTTTCTAAGGGTTGTCTGCACACTTTGCCTCTCCTTTCCATGGGGAAATCAAATGAAGGACAAAATTTGGTTCATAAACCATCAATCAAGAAATTTCATTGAATGATGGCTTGTGAAACCAATTGTGCAAGTTTAATAAATGCAAAATGAGACCAAAATGACCATCACCCTATCATGCATCATCAAAGGCAATGGAGACCTAGGAAAATGGCACATTTCATCACTTTTGAGTATGAAATGTCCCATTTTCCTTGTGCTCAAACTATCGTCCGATTTAAACACATGCAATGCAACACAAAGAATGCTTATCTTGCCTCTTTCACTGGCTAATTTTGTTTACTTATTTTAATTACCAAGTCATTCTTTAATCCATTAAGTCCATTGGTGAGTGTCCTCTAATGGAAAGAGGGCTCAAACCACAAGTTGCTTTGGGCATGAAAAAGGCATTACACTGTTAGTAATGAATCCCCTAAGGGATTAAACCATTGGGTGTAGCACCTCCATTTCACACTTAGGTAAACAAGTAGTTTGAAACCACTTTCAAAGCAAAAATAAAATCAAGAAAAGAGGGAGGTTGCAGAGATGATTAAGTGCTGGAAATGAGTGATAAAAGCACTAAAACATGCAACCAACTCAAACCAATGGTGGATAATGCATTAAAACATTAAGCTAGTGAAGGAACTTACACTACAACTATGCAAAACAAGACTCAAAAGGGACCAAACAGCCAAAACAGTGGCAAAATAGTTCAAAATAGAGCTTAAGACATGCTAGACTTGAGCCATAAAAAGCTAAAACATTAAGCTAATACGTGGGGCTAACTAGGCATGCAAAAAAAGACACAAGGAGGGGACGCTAACCCCTCCAATTTTGGACTTCAAAATGAGTTTTTTACCACTAAAAAACCTCTGAAATTCAATGGTTAAAATGCCCAAAAAATTTGGTTTGAAAGTGATGAACAAAGGCACAAAAACATGACAAACTAAGAAACACGAAGGGTGAACCACTCCCTAACTAAAAAAGGGCTCAAACCACCACTTTTAAGTCACAAAAACAAAACTTTTTATAGTTTAAAACCAGCCACAAAATAGAAAGAAAAGATGGTAAAACAAGTATATTGAAACAAAGTAAACAAGACAAGTGTTATACCTTTGAAGTAAAGCTCAAGTTTAGGCACCAAACCAAGCTAAAACTACCTTCAAGAGCTCAAAACAAGTCCCAAGGAACCTCAGGTCAAAGGTAAGAGGATTTGGTTTAGGATATGTATGCAAAAGTGTAGAGAAACTAGGTAAGTAAGCACAAAATTGCAAGAGAGAGAGAGTTTTTTGTTCCAAAATTTCTAACCCTCAAAAATGGGGAAGGAACCCCCCTATATATAGAAAATATGGATTCCATACAAAGAGATTCAGCCCTCCATGTGCGGGCAAATGCAAGCCTCTGTGCAACCAACTGGTACAGCTGACACAAAATATCTGCAGAAAACACTGGTGGCCAGCCGGCCATCAGTGATGGCCGGTAAGGCATCATTGGTGGCCGGCAGGCCAAAAACTATGGCCGGCAACCTTCATAGATGGCCGGCAAGCCACCAAAGACTATGGGGAAAAAAGGCCAAGACATGGTCCAAAAAAGGAGACAAAAAGGATGCAGGGTATGGAAAGCTCAAGCCTGTGGTGTTCCGCTGAGAACTTTGAGTGCTTGGCGAGCAATCAAACTCGTCATCGGATGTACCTGTAAGAACATCCAAGTCTTGAAGGGCCGTCAAAAATGGGGTGTCTACAGTTGCCCCTCTTTGACAGAGCTCGAAGTCATGAAACGACGCAAGTGAATGTCAAAGCCTAGAGACGACCCATTTTGACAAGGCCGCAAGACTTGGACAAACAATCAAAACAGAAAATGAAATGGTTGCGCCCGCAGGCTGCCTACGTATCCCTTTGCAAGGAATCAAACCAGCGTAGTTCTAGGACAAAATGCAAATGATATGCACGATGCAAGAAAATAACTTATGATCATGCCATGAAGCTATAATGAAACGTTTAAATGCAAATACAACGCAATGAAAATGCCACATTCAAACAAATCGAAACACCGGGACACAATGAAAATGCCACATTCAACGCAATGAATGTTTTTAACCAAAAGGAGGTGGTGTAAACACTGGGACGCACCCAAATGTTTTTAACCAAAAGGAGTGGTGTAAACACCGGGACGCACCCAAATGTTTTTTAACCAAAAGGAGTGGTGTAAACACCGGGACGCATCCAAATGTTTTTAACCAAAAGGAGTGGTGTAAACACCGAGACGCACCCAAATATTTTTAACCAAAAAAGAGTGGTGTAAACACTAGGATGCACCCAAATGTTTTTAACCAAAAAGAAGTGGTGTAAACACCGGGACGCACCCAAATGTTTTTAATCAAAAAGGAATGGTGTAAACACCAGGACGCACCCAAATATTTTTAACCAAAACGAGTAATCCCAACGCATCTCACGCGCGAGGAGATTGAGTAAAAGGATGTAATTTGAAGGGCACAAATGATTTCAATCGGAACTCCTCTGAATGAACCGTACATACAATATCGTACTTGCATGAGAAAGAAACTCAACAAGTATAACATATTAAGGGTGCATGTTCTATGCAAAATTGCAATAATGTTAAGGCATGTTCTATGCAAACGTATTGACACCATGTTCTATGCAAGATAAATTGGAAGCATGTTCTATGCATGAAAGGAGAAGTGCATATTCTATGCATAAAAGTAGGTACATGTTCCATGCAGAATTCGAATACATATTCCATGCGTAATTCAAAAAAAACGCATATTTCACGCATAATTCAAGAACGAACACAAGGCATGCATGCAATTCCCATGAAATGCACGTCTTACAATAACATATGTGAAATGCATATTCTATGCCTCAAAGTGAAGCACATGTTCTATGCAACAATGAATAGGACATGCACGTATGCAAGATATCAAAGCATGATTTGACGAAAACAAACTCAAAGGCAACTTCTGATTCACCTCTCGGAAGAATTACAATGTGTTTAAAGGATACACCTCGTTCACGTTGACAAGTAATGAACATCGCGCACTGAAAAAAAAAAGTTTCGAGCTTCCGCAAAGGCATCCTGAACCAAACAATGAATAATCCCTTCACTTCTTGGGAACCAAGGACACAAAACAGCATCAAGAGCCCCAAGAAAGCTGCCAGCCACCTGCCGACCATGAGAGAAGGCCGCCGGCCAGGTGCTGGCCAACAATGAACACTGCCGGCCATCAATGAGCCTTGTTGGCCATCGATGGAAAATTGAGGGCAATATGGGGAATTCGGCTCAAGCCTTTAAGTATGAGCCACTAGGGCTCATTTCTTCACTTCCCCTTGCTCGAAAATCCTCTCCCTCTCTCTCTAGGCCTTCCTTCTCTCTAGATTTGCACTTTATACGCTTTTTCCAACGCCCTACACGAAGTTGATTCGCTAAATCCCCTTTGTTTACTTCACTTTGAACCGATTGAAATCCAATTTCGGAGTTTCTTTCCTCATTTCCACCATTCTAGGTTCATTCCCCTCAAGTTTCTCTCGAGTTTTGTGCACTTTTCCCGACTTTGACTTTTTCCTTCATTTTCTCTCTCCTGGGGTTTGACTTTTTCCAAGTTTACTCTTTTTCTTCACTTTTCACCCATTTCGTACCTATTTTCAAATGGCAGACGAGGTTCCTTGTGACGAGGCTCCCCCGAAGATTCCCCCAATGGTTCCACCTATACTAGAGGTAAAGGAGCCGATAGCTGATCTTGAGGCCGACTTAGAGGCAGAGTTTGAGCTCAAGGCCAAGTCGGAGCCGCTACTACTGAGGGTTCAGCCTTTTGATGCGGCGCAGTATCACCCACAGACACACATACTGCCTACTTTCGGAGGCATCAAACACTTCACCGAGTTCGCCCGTGGTGTGCCAGAGGACCTTTTGTTGAGAGAGCCGAAGTCTCACTTATCGACCATTGCCGTTGAGGTAAGAACTCTGTTTTCAGACATTCTTCCTTTCTTTGTTTGAATTTCTTGCACTCCCTTTTATTCGAATATGCTATTATTACTACTTTATCCAACTGTACCCTGTTTACTGCATTTCTTGCACTGCTTTGTATTTGGATCCACTCGACTGCATCCTATACCCTGCCTTTATCTAACCATGCACTATTTTCATCTGATGCATTCATACACATGGTTGCATTTCATGCATCACCCTATCTGATACATTTCATACACTGTCTTCTTTTACCACAGGACAAGTCTCACGCCTTCAAAGGCTATGGCGCTACGATTGCTAGAGATTGGTACGACGAACTCCTAGCTGGAGTTTGAGACATCATTGATGGGGTTGGCTTCAGCCTCTTTTGTTCTGGCTTGACTCGAGTTATCACGAGTCGTCCCCTCCTAGGAGCATTGGTGGAGAGGTGATGGGATATCACTAACTCCTTCCATTTCTCCACCGCAGGGGAGATGATGATGACTCCTTACGACTTTGCCATGATCACTGGCTTAGACATAGGGGTGATCCGATCCCTATTGACATTGATATGTAGAAGTGGGAGGTCGCCTGGTTCGAGCTGCTAAGGGTGTACCCACCGATATACCAAGCAGGGATGGTGAGATACACTTGGTTCACAGAGCACTTCAGAG
Source organism: Camellia lanceoleosa (assembly GCA_025200525.1). Classification (NCBI taxonomy): domain Eukaryota; kingdom Viridiplantae; phylum Streptophyta; class Magnoliopsida; order Ericales; family Theaceae; genus Camellia; species Camellia lanceoleosa. Next base: position 100,877,798 of record CM045770.1, on the reverse strand, counting down.
GGACTAAGCCTGAGACAGTAGAGGAGACTGAGCAGTACGCCAGGACTTCTTGATGTTTCTTTTCAATACCACCTTGTTTTCGAACAGGTGGAATACCGTTGGCCTGTATTTGCTGAGTGCCTTGGTGACTCTTCATCGGGTTCATTTCTACACTGGGGCAAAGCTGGCCTCACCACGTTGTACAGATACATGAGCTCCACCTCCCGCCTGTAGGGAGGCCTGATTGGAGGCTACCGGTGGGCCTGGGAGGTACACATCTCAATTTTCTCTTTGCAATTTACATTTATTTCTTCACAGCTTTTACTTTATATCTGTTCAACACCTGTGCTTTCTGCTTTGCACTTTCTGTATCTGCTTGATACTATATTGATCACATACCACTGTATTTTCCCTACAACTATGGGTATACGCATACTTCCCGATTCTTGCCCAGAGCCCATCGTGGAGCTTCCGTTGACGATACCCTACTCACGGGTATACAATGGTCAGCTTCGCCGTAGGACTCGCGAGCCCTTCACCTTCTTCAGCCGGTACTTCGATACAGTAGGTGCCCATGAGGTATGCCAAAAGCACGGTTATTTCATTTCTGCTTTGAAAATGTTCACTTAGCAGCTAATGGCAACTAGTACTCTATACAACTTCTGTTTGCAGATTAGGTGGTAGCTATGGGCCTTGATGCCAGGGGGGTGGAGGGCCAGTTTGCCGGCGCATAGGCCATATCCCGCTACCATATCCTACTTGAGGATCCGATTTGCCGAGCCTGGTTCTTGGGTGAGCGCTTCCTGCGCTAGATTATGGACGTGCTAGACCCAGTCGTCCCTATGGCTCTACCAGAGTCCATGCGGTCCACAGAGAGCCTATCCTCTAAAGAGGTCATCCAATTCATGGTGGGCCTCGAGGTCGACTTCTTCTGAGCAGAGGGCGATTATGCAGACTTTATCTTGGCACACCTGATGCCACCCCTGACGGGTGTTCGCGGAAGTGAGGAGGCAAGGGCTCCTGCCGCGAGGGCGAGGGCGAGGTTGCAGAGTGACTCGAGCGAGCAAGGCTTAAGGCAGAGGGGCTTCCCGAGCGGGGCAGAGGGCTGATTGGCTAGAGCTCCTCACCACGATGACTTGCTGGTGACACACTAGGGAGCCCTACCAGGTCCCGATTGAGCCTGCAACGACTGGTCATGAACTTGTCGGGGTCCAAGGCCCAACTCCAGTATGAACCACACTTTAGCACTTACAATCCGTATTTCATTTCAAATATATCTATGGTAAATACTAATTAATCAAATACATTTGCAGGCATCGATCGAGTATATAGGAGGCACCCTCGAGCTGATAGCCTTGATGATGGGGACGATATAGAGGTGAGAGGCGCTGCTCAGCCTATGCGGCATCCCGATAAGTTTCTTCAGTTTTCCATTCCAGGCATCAACTTTCCACTAACACACTAAGTCCACTGACACACTGACATTACTGAAAACATCCTACACTGTACTGATACATTGCATCAATAGACCATATCTGACACACTACACTTGCATATTGTATTCACACACTGTATCTGACTTCTGCATATACTCATTTTGCATAGTTTACTTGCATCTAATACACATGTTATAACTGATACACAAAAATTGTCTTTTCAGATCCCACCCATGCCGATGGCGCCAGCGGGAGCTACAGCACCTGTACCAGCAGTACCTCCCCCCAGCAGTAGGGGAGAGAGAGAGATAGAGTCCGACACGTGGTCAAGGCAGAGGGAGATGCAGAGGCACCCGAGATGGGAGTGGCCCTTTAAAGCCCGTTCTGAGTGATGATGATGCCGAGACGAGCGACTTTGAGTAGGCAACGAGTCATCATTCAGATTCATCTGAGAATGGAGATGATGATGTCGGCTCGGGTTCCGAGAGCGAGGGCAATGCCGAGATGAGCTCCGAGGCAGAGAGCGAAGATGACTCTGGTTCAAACTCTGATCCAGAGGGAGACAGTGATGCCAATGGAGACAGTGCCCAAGAGTCCTCTTCTCTAAGGAAGAGAACAAAGAGGGCTTCTCGAGCCTGAGATGACTGGCGCTAATTTATTGTATTTTTGCTTAGTTTCTTTTGTATGTAGTGTTTAACACATTGTACAGCTTCAGGCAGGTTTTATTTGCTATAAAAACTTGTACTGCACTTTTAGTAAAAACAACCATGATCAAAATAAAAACCAGTTTTTATTTGAAAAAGTGTTGTATTTTGCATCATGAGCACCACTTAGCATGGAAATGAGATTGAATTTGATAACGGAAACCGAATGCTTGTATTACCACAACAGTCTTAATTGGGTAATGAACTGACCAACAACTGAAATAACAGCAATATACAACTCGATAAACAACACAAAAACAACTCGATAAACAATAACACAAATACAACTTGATAAGCAAAACAAAACAAGTAGACTTTAGCAAACATGCTTAAAGCCCAAAAAGACTCAAAACAAGACTCTAAAACACACAAAGAACAAAACAAAACACATGCTTTCAGCACTTTTCTGCACAAACAAGGACAGCAGGCTAAAGAGAGAGACTGCCGGCCATAAATGGTGATTGCCAGCCATGTGCCAGCCATTAATAAGCCTTGTCGGGCATCAATAAGCCTTGTCGGCCATCAATGTGCAAGTCCTCCAAAACTTTGACACATGGCTTCCACTCACTGCCTTATCTTCTACAAAAAGCTGAGCTTCATAGTTTCTTCATTTCAGCTACAAATTCTTCACAAAATGGAGCCATTTTTTGCCAAAAAACTCTCGAATTAGATTAAAACTTTAGATGACTCAGAAAAGTTGAATTTCTAGGGTTTTGGCATAAATGCACTATTGCCACTGAGTCGTTCTCCACTTTGTTTTCTGTTCCTACATGCCGCAGCTAGATGTTGGAACCTGATTACACATGTTTTTAGCTTCATGAGACAAGAAATATGCCCGACAATCGAGCAATTTCAAGTGTTAATGGAGTCCCGGTGCGATGAGGAAATCTTGCCTCAGTCCCATTTTGGTCACATCCAAGCTTTGGAACGGATATGCAGGCTTACTCTACACGAGGCCTGATCCTTGGTTCACAATGGAGAGCTGGACATTCCCAGTCTAATTCATCGATTTTCTACCATTGGCGATCGCGGTGATCTTCTTTGGTGGGGTTTTCGACTACACGCCCTTTGTTTGTGCATGCTAGCATATTTCCTCCTTACCCCTACTTTCGGCGGGTCTAACATTCGACTAATTGAAGTGGCGCAAGGCCTAAAAGAGGGCAAGAGTTGCATTGGCTTGGCGTTGGCCGAGACTTTGATGGGCTTAGACACCTTTCATCAGCGAGAGACAAGCAAATTTGCGGGGAGTCCACTACTTCTTCAAGTAACATTTCCCACCCTTTCTAATATGTGTTTCTTATATCTCTCGGCACTCATACTCTGTTCTTCTCTCAAAGCCTTTTTCTCACTTTTCTCTCAATATACATCTCTCTATTTTTTAATCTCTCTTTTCTTTCATCCCTCCCCAGATATGGCTCATGGACAAGCTGAAGGTAGTGGACTCTTGTCCCTATACTCTGCCCTAGCATACTTTTTCTGCCAACAGCTAATTGATTTTCCGAATGAAGGATGGTGGTGCCACTGGATGTGCAACAGGTCAGCTGCTGACATTGATTGGTGTTGCCCCTGGCTTAATCTAACAGAAATGAGCTACAGCATGGCTCAACAACTTGGCATTGAGCTAATTGGCCTGACACACTGTGTATTCTACTTTTCGTTTTGGTTCCAACGTCAATTTGGACATGATCAAACTTGCTCAAAAGATGGGATAGAGTATCCAGTTTCATTCCCCATCTGAGGCACACATTTGGCTAGGTACCTCACTGCTTGGAGGACGAGAGAGCTTCTGGCTCCTGCCCCTAGTTTCAACTGCGCACTTTCTGGCGAGTGCCTAACTTGGCTCGAAGATGAGGCACAATCCGGGCCCACTTTAGCATCGGAAGCTTCGACAAGCGCAGGGAGGGGACGCAAGAACACCTGACTCATCTATGCCCCATGTTTATTTGCTTTAATCTTACTTTCCAAGTTTTATGTAATAAAAGTAACTTTGATTTGTATCGAGAGTTGGAGAACTTTGTATTGAAATCAATGAAATTGAAGTTGTGAGTACTGAAAATTTTCCTTTTGGTTCAAAAATGGTCTAAGTTGTAAAAGGATTAATTTGAATAAAATCATCTTTTATCAAAACTTTTCAAAATCATTTTCGATAAGGATCACAACTTGACACGCACGGAATCTATCCTTGAGATGTACAACCCCGAATCTGAAGATGGAAAATTGCCCCTTGTCTAAATAGCCTTGCCAAAGATCAGTAACCACTCTTCTCGTAAAGGATCATGCATTTAACATCCAGATAAAAGATAGACAAAGATGGCATGATCAACACATGGACAGAACAGTTAAGTTGGAGGTGTTTACGGCTGAACTTTAGGATGAAGTTGCCTACGTATCCCGAAGATGGGAATCAAGCCTTACGTAGTTCAGTTCGGGTTCACTATTAACGCTCTCCTTTTATGCTCTAACTTTTGCCAAGGCCGCCCTATAGGGTTTTCAACCTTGCGAGCTTAGTTTTTCTTTATTTTCAAATTTTTTGTGCTCTAATTTTTGCCTAGGTCACCCTTCCGAGTTTTCAGCCTAGCGAGCCTCTCAGGGGTAATATTTCTTCAACTTGTCCATGTTGATCGGTTGGGAAAATTCTTGGCCATCCAGGTCCATAAGAATAACAGCTCCACCCGACCAAATAGTTTTGATGATGTAAGAACCAGTCTAATTAGGCTTGAACTTACCCTAGGGTTATGGATAGGAGCTCAGTTGTCTTTCAGCACCAAATCCCCTTCTTTGTGATTCTGGGACTTAACCTTCTTGTTAAAAGCCCTGGAAATCCTACGTTGATAACACTAAACATGATACAGTGCTTTTAACCTCCTCTCGTCGAACAGCATCAATTCTTCGAACCTGCTCTGTTGCCAATCCACCTCTGCTATCTGACACTCAACCATAACTCACAGCGACAGAACTTCTATTTCAATCAGCATAACAGCTTCCATCCCATAAACTAGAGAGTAAGGAGTCGCCCCAGTAGACGTCCGAATTGAAGTCCTGTAACCCCAGAGTGCAAATGGCAATTTTTTTAGTCAATCCCTGTAGCTCTTAACCATTTCCTACAAAATATGTTTGATGTTCTTGTTGGCGGTCTCAACAGCTCCGTTGGTTTGCGGTCAGTATGTGTATGAATTATGAAAAGCCACGTTGTATTTCTCCAACAAGTCAATCACTTCTTTCTTCAAATGGGAGCCATTATCTCAAATGATCTCATTTGGGACTCCATAACGGAAAATGATGTTATTTCGGATAAACTTAGCCACATACGCTGCCTTCAACACTGCATAAGACTGAGCTTCCACCCACTTTATGAAGTAATCAATCGCCACTAGAATGTATTCATGCCCATTTGACCCTTTCAGTGTAACTACCCCAGTGACGTCAATTCCCTAGACTGAGAAAGGCCATGGCGAAATCATGTTGTACAGCTTCGACGGTGGGATATTCATGCGATTTGCATGGATTTGGCATTTGTGGCATCGTTGAACAAAATCGATACAATCCTCCTCCATAGTAGACCAGTAATAACCTTGCTTGAGAATCTTCAAAGCTAACATTACCACGCTCATGTGTGCTCTGCACTCTCCTTTATGGATGGCCTCCATTAGGCGCTTTGATTCATCTGCGCTGACACACAGCTTGTGCATTCCTAGATGGCCCCGTTTGTACAGTTTACCTCCGCAGATGATAAATTGAACGGCCATCCACCGTATTGCCCTCTTATCTTTAGCATTCACCCCTGGTGGATAAACCTCCTTTTCTAAGAAGTTCCAAATATCATAAAACCAAGGGTTTTGATCTTGTACTTCATTTATTGCGGCGATTGACTCGTAGGCCGGCGTATATCTCTGCTCAATAATAATCGGACGCATCCGGACTCCAAAAGTGATGTCTATCATAGAAGATAGAGTTAATAAGGCATCAACGAACCTATTGTTCTCTCTTAGTAGATGCGTAAAGGTCAGCTTGTCAAACCTAAGAATCAGAACGTCCAGGGTTTGGTGGTAGATCTTCATCTTTTCTTCTTTGATCTTCCAGTCTCCTTTTGCTTAAGACACAATTAGGTTCGAGTCCCTAATGACGTCCAACCTTTTTGCTCCTAGTTCTAGGGCAGCTTCCAAACCAATGATACATGCCACGTATTCTGATTCGTTGTTGGATACTTTGAACCGAAGTTTGAAGGCTAAGGGTATATGGGAATTGTCGGGTGCTATCAGCAACACCCCTATTCCATAACCGTACTAGTTAGACGCTCCATCAAAGTACATTGTCCAAATCTCTTCTTCGACTTGCAAAATAGCTTCATCTAGGAACACGTATTCTACCGTTTTATCTCCTTCTACTGGGTGATCTGCCAGGAACTCTGCTACTGCTCTCCCCTTAACAGGCTTGCAAGTAACATACTTCAAAACAAATTCAGAGAGAAGAAGCAACCAACGGGCTAGCTAACCCGTAAGCACTGGTTTCTCGAAGAGATGTTTGATGGGATCTAATCTCAAAACCAAAATTACGGAGTGAGCTAACAGGTAGTGCCTCAACTTCCTGGTAAACCATACCAAGGCTAGGCAAGCTTTCTCCAATGGAGTGTAGCGGGTCTCGTAATCCAGCATTTTCATGCTCAAGTAATAGATGGCTTTCTCCACTTTATCCTTAGGTTCTTGAGCAAGCATGCATCCCATCGTTGTGTTCATTACTGACAAATACAAAATCAAGGGCTTTCCTGGCTCTAGCGGCGACAACACGGGTGGATTCTGAAGGTACTGCTTGATCTGCTCAAAAGCGAATTGACATCGATCATCCCATCAGAATTTCTTTCCTTTCTTCAGGAGACCAAATAGTGGTTTACAAGTCATGGTTAATTTAGAAATAAACCGTCTTATGATTGAACTTTACCCAGAAAGCCTCGCACCTCCTTTTCAGTCCTTGGTGGTGGCATTTCTAAGATGGCCTTGATTTTAGAAGGATCTACCTCGATGCCCCTCTATGTGAACAAGAAACCGAGCATTTTCCCTGCTGTTACACCGAAAGTGCATTTCTACGGATTCAACCTCAACCGGTATTCTCTGATCCGTTGAAAGAATTTCTTCAAGGCAGTGTAGTGGCCATCTCTTTCCTTGGACTCGACAATCATGTCATCCACATACACCTCCACCTCTTTATGGATCATATCATGCAAAATTGTGGTTGCAGCCCATTGATAGGTAGCCCTGGCATTCTTCAGCCTAAACGACATTACCCTATAGCAGTAGATTTTCCATGGCGTAGTGAAGACAGTTTTCTCTCTATCCTCGGGTGCCATCAAAATCGAGTTATATCCAAAAAATCCATCCATAAAGGAGAGCAACGCATGGCCTGCGGTGAAGTCCACCAATTCATCGATGTGCGATAAAGGAAAGTCGTCCTTCGGATTGGCTCTGTTCAGATCCCTGAAATCCACACACGCCCGAATTTTGCCATCTTTCTTCGGCACTGGAACAATGTTGGCCAACCAAGTTGGATAGTTAGATACTAGCAAGAATCCTGCGTCTATCTGCTTGATGACCTCTTCTTTAATCTTCAAGGCCCAATTCGGGTGTATTCTCCGCAGCTTCTATTTGATGGATCGGGCCTTGGGGTCGAAAGGGATCCGATGCTGTACTATCTTAGGATCGATTCTAAGCATGTCTTCATAGGACCATGCAAAAACATTTTTGAAATCTTTTAATAAAGCAATTAAGCGCTCGCACGCCTCCGGAGACAACGTGGACCCGATCTAGACCAGACGCAGATCCTTCTCAATACGCACATTAATAGTAATGATTTCATCAGCAAGGGGTTTTGCAAACCTCTCCTCCTCTCGATTAATCAAATGTTTCAAAACCAGAGGAATTCTTTCCTCGCCGTTTTCATCAAAATTTTGAAAATCATGATCAATGCAATAAACAAGAGGCACAGAGAAATACTCAGAATCTGTAGTGGCATTCTCATTCAAAAGGTCCAGCTCATTCAATTCCTTGGTTACAACCGACTCAAAAGAAAAGGAAAAAGACGACCTGAACAAAACCTTAACATCCGGGTTATCAACCCCAAGAATGTCGAACCTAGACTCAAAAGAACTGAAATCTGATTCCGACTCCACAGACTCTGTGGAATTAGATTCTGGTTCACTACCTGACTTAGAGCTGCTAGATAAGTAGCCTTCCAGTTTCCAAGTGAGGAATGGTGTATCAGATGCATCCAAGATAACGCTAGAAGGGTTCGTACCCAGTTGGTCTCTAATCATGGAAATGGTTAGGTTATCCCCCAAGCTCTCTGAGTTGATCTGAAGATCCGAAAAGAGACATGCCAGCGCTACTCCTACTTCAAGTTCACTGCTGTCGAAATCACTTCCTGTACTTTTGTGTAGCTTCAACAGTAATTGGCTCAGCCTTTTCTTCCGTATCACTATCTTGCAGCTGCAAGTCAAAGAAAATCTCAAAGCCGGGAACCCGCTGCTTGTCAAAGTCAAACCAAGCCTTGAGGAAACCACAAAATGGGAAGTCTACCCCTTCCCGAACAAAATAACCATTCAGGGTTCCCCGAATTCGTCAGTACACAAGCTCATATCGCTTCCCGGTCTGCTTAGCTCTGGCTCTTCCTTCCATCTCTTTCCCTTTCCTCATCTAGTCCTCTTTGGTGGGTTTATAGCCAAGGCCAAAGGCATGCAGGTTATGTGGCACATCGGCCAATGCAGCGACATCTTTCTGACCGCTTCTTCCTAATCCCATTCCTGGTATGTGTTGGAGTTTGTTCATGAAGTACACAGATTGGGTGTTGACATACAAGCCCTCTTCGATAGCCAGGATATTCTGCACTACCCGGGCCTCTGCCAAGGTAAACCCCAAAAGGAAAACATCCTCTTCGCCATGCACAATCTCCAACACAGGTGTAGTGACCTCTGGCAAAAGATGTATAGATGAATTCCCAAAGACTATAGCTACCCTTTTCCTATGGGGGTACCTCAGCATTTGGTGGAGGGTGGAAGAGACAGCTCTTACTTGGTGTAGCCAAGGTCGTCTAAGTAGTAAGTTGAAAGTGGCCGGGACATCCAAGATATGGAACTCGATGTCCTGTTGAGCTGGGCCAACCTGTACTCTAATATGCACTGTCCCCATTACCTCTCTGCTTGTATTATCATACGCCCGGATCACCTGGGCTGTAGGTACAAAATCGGCCGATTTCAAGCCAATAGCATAAGCCGTACGACAAAAACAGACGTTAATTACTGACCCGATGTCAACCAATACCATTGGTATCCACTTTTCTTGACACTCTACGAATATGTATAAAGGCTTGTTGTGTACAGAGCCTTCTGGTGGTAGTTCCTTATCTAAAAGGGTCAAAGTCGGCACAACGCCTCCCGGAAAGACTAATCCCACCAATTGGTCCGAGGTGATGTCAATGGACAACTTGGCTTTATCCATTGTCATCAATACAACCTGCCTATGCACTCGCAAAGCCATAAGCAGCCCCTAGATAGATATATTAGCTTGAATCTTTTTTAACTGTTTCAGCACAGCCTCTTCCTCTAACTGCTTTTCCTTCTGTTTCTCAACTTCTTTATCCTTCCCAAATGCCTTGGGTTGGTCTAGATACGGTGGTTTGAAATATCGGCCACTTCTTGTCATGTGGTCAACTTCTTCCACATACCAGGTATTGTTAGGAAGGCCTTCACCTCAATCCTCGTTAGTATGGGCAAGATGCAGATCATCATTTTCCCACCACATACCTCCGGCAATCGAAAAGTAATTGTCTGGTTCCGATCTAAGTGTTCTCTCAGCAAAAACATTCCCCGTAGGGTGTTAAGCTATTCCAGCTTTTCGATCAGTTTGACTCATTTCTTGCCCAAACCGCTCCAGTGTGGCTTCTTGTTCTGTATGTACAGTGCTAACAATGCCCACTTCCTGAGCCAATTTGTCAAGCCCCACTTTTTATTACTCAGAATCCATTACCAAATTCATTAAGTTTATTCAATTTCAGAGATAACATGCAGAAACTCTTTGCATCACTTGTAAGAATAAATAAAGATTCTCTCATTCGAAACGCAAATTAAATGCAACATGTACATAACTAAATAAATTGCCCACAAGCTTACATCTTTAAAATAAAAGAAAGGGTTTAACCCTTTTTACATCAATGGCATTCCGCCCACAAATAAAAGGCCCCGTGGCCAACAGTTAAGGAAGATCCATGACCTTGTAACGCTTCTGGAGATACACCTGAAAAAGATTAACAACGTGGGATGAACATAAAGTCCAGTAGGAATCTCAATATGATCCTCAACAATAACAACTTACAGATAGCTATGATCATGAATACTAGTCTCATACCATATAAATAATGTGACATTTTATAACCAAAGTATATTTACATAAATACTTTTCTCCAAAACATTCAGTTTATTCAACAATACCAAGGTTCGCTTTTACTACCCATTTCCCATTTAAACAATTATTACATGATAACCATATTTTCCATTTGTGACAAAATACCACATAATATTCGTTTTATTTCTTTCTTTTTTTTTGAAAGCACGTTCACCAAATCTGATTTCTTCACATTATTTATAACCCAACATATAACCAAAGTCTATCTCCACACGTTCATCACATTCTCAATCTTAGACTCAAAATTTGAAGAGATATCTTCAGTAAATAACCTATGTTAGGAAACTCCCTCGACACTCTCTAGCACATCCAAATATACATGAACACATCTACTCAACATATAAGACAACTCAACCATACTGAATCATAATCATCATAACACATGACACACACAGTTAAACTGAGACAACAATGACAAATAATCTCTGCTCTTCCTGCCTGAAGCATAGTAAGCCAATGATACATCTTTCCACAATAAAATGCCAATTTACCAGCCACTAGTTGGAAGGTAATGGTACCTCTCATTCTCAGCGCAGCCAATTCTCCAGGCGCTAGCAGGAAGGTAATGGTACCTCTCATTCTCATCGCAATATATGTTACCAACCATCACAACATGATAAAGTACAACCAACAAGTGTAATGCATACACACAACTATTCAACACAACAATGTCATCCTCCACCGATGACCAAGGACAAAACCTCTAAGCAAAATGTATTCAACTTACACACTAATAATAATCTAACTCTCATGAAACTTTATATCCAATTACAACAATCGTAAAATAAAATATATTTGTGATTCAATCTCAAGTTAATTTTCGAAATTCACACAGTGATGGTGTTTTATTCTTCTATTTCAAAATCAATTATCTTGTTCTTCCAATTTAAAATTATCCACCCTTTGCCTCAATCCATTTATTTCATTTCACAAGAAAAATAGGACCAACTCAATTTCCTTCATTGTAAATCAAGGATTCCAATTATGGTTAACAAAGTTATAATTTACTCAATTTCTATTTAACAGTAGTGTAACCCAATAATATTATAATCTCATGGTTAAATCCTTTTTTTTTTCAATGTACACATTATCAATTCACTACAATCAACTTTGAACAACACAACACCAAGTCAATGTTAAGAATTTATGAGACTCGATTAGTCTCTAATAAATCAACAATTCATCATTTAAATCCCTAAATTCATAACATACTTATTCCACAATTAAAACCCTTTTTATCAAATGAGCATTGTTATTAAAAATTAGGGCTTCACCTCCCTCTCTACATAAACAAATTAAACCACTTCCCAAAATTAATCCTACAATAATAAATTTCCCAAATCTCAACCTCACACAACCCATCTTAGATCCCCATTCATGATTTTCAAAAAAAAATCCATAACAACATGGTTTTTATGCAATAAAAACTTACCGCATGTTTATCTATAAAAGAGGTATTGAAAAAGATGAAGCCCTCGACATGCTCATCATTTGGTATAAGGAACTAGCACCAAAATCCCAATGGATTCTTGAGATCAAAAGGAAATGCAATGTTTTGAGGGTTTGGGTAAAGAAAGATGAGGGAGATTGACAAAAGATGAGAGAGAGAGAGAGAGAGAGAGAGAGAGAGACCAAATCAAAAAAATGAAAGAAAAAGAACAAAAGACCGATACATAGCTATAATGCACAAAAAATGAGACAGAAAACGCTCCTGGCAGCACGTGCGGCGCCCTCTCCCACATGTGCGAAGCGCCTCTCCCGCACGTGCGGTCTCTCCCACACCTCCACTTCCGCACCTACCTTTTAGGCAGTGTACACACAGCCCTCTCCCCTGCTTCCCACACGTGCGGCTTCATCCCCCGCACGTGCAGCCCAAGGCCCTATAAGTGCGGCTCTGGCCTTCCAGCCCGGAAAAACTTTGGCTTCTCTCCCGACACTCCGGAGTCAACCTCGCACACTCTGGGATAGGTGAAAACTCAAAAAAGAAACAATGGAACCGAAAATATTTAGAAAATAATTTTCAACAACAACTTACCCAACATAACTCAAAATGAAACAAGACATCTTTCGAACCGGTCATCAGACAATTGTTCTTCACCGATGTTTTCCGATAGTTTACCCTTCTTATCGGCCGTTCCGGCCATTTTTGCGGTTCCCATTTTCTGTTCTTCCAGCTTCAATTCAATTCCCTCATCTATATCGGGTTCATCACTTAGCCACCCAGAATTGTCTATTGACCCGTTCAGATCAAACCAATCAATGTGCACGTCCCCTTAATCTTGGTCATCAAAGAACTGTAAATTGTCTATGTCTTCCTCTAGGTCGGCTAGATCATCTAATCCCTAACTTGGTCCATCTTCGCAAACTACACTGACCTCCATCCCAATTGGCAACACCAATTCCGGCTTAGCTTGATTGATTGGCACAATATAGGAGCTCGGGTTATATACCCCATCAGATAAGTCCTCAGAGCCCTCAGGCAATGGACTGACATTCTCCACCAAGGCTAACCTCCCTTCATCTTCCACTATCACCACCACTGGTTCGGGTTCGAGTGAAGACATGATCATCAAGCACAAGTCTGTGCTCTCAGGGATGAACAAAGCTAGCTTAGGTAGATGGGAAGGGGGTGATGTATATATTGGGGTCATAAGGGCCGGCCAGTGTGTGGATGAGGTTTATATACCGGGGTGGGGGACTTGGTTATGTGGTGGGAGGGGATTTGTAGCGACGTTTGGTTTTTTGGGAGGTGCTATCACCTTATTGTCAATGAGATCTTGAATCTCATGACGCATTTAGAAGCACTGATTAGTATCATGACCATGCTGTTGGTGAAAAGCACAGTATTTGGCCGAGTTGTGTTTCGAAGGGAGAGGATCAAGTAGTGGGCGTTGTTCTAACGGCTTAAGATGCCTCTTTTTTATTAGAACCCCTAACACTTTGGACAAAGTCATGTAAAGTGGGGTGAAGACCCTTTAGTTTTGGGCTTGATGGCTCGAGGTTTGTGAGATTGTATTGGATGTTCTGACAAAAAGGGTGGCAGTTTTAGGTATGGTGGTGACCATGCTTACATCGAAGGCCATGTAGAGGTGCCACCAGTTGTGGTTGTATTGGAGCTGTGTGTAAAGAGCCTATTGCGTTGTTCCTTCTCATGGTCTATCAGCCCTTGCTTCATCGCATCCTCAATTTGAACCCCTATTTCATGGAGCTCAACAAATGTAAACAAAGGCAAGACTATCATTTTCTATAATAATCTTCCTTACAAGTTACGGACCACCATTCTGATTTGGTCCTTTTCAGACGGCCGGATAGTCATCATAGAGGCCTTAGCCCTCCACTGAGTCACAAAGTCCAAGAAACCCTCCTTCGGCTCTTGACGGGTCGCTTCAAGATCACAGGTAGTGACCTCAATCTGGGTATTGTAGGAGTACTGCGCGATAAAGGCCTCGGCCATTTCCTCCCAGCTTCTCTTCACAGAGTCTTCAAGCTTGGCATACCAAATGGCTGCTATACCCAACAGGGTCCGGCCAAAAAGCGACAACTTCTACAATCTAGTGAGACCCATTGGTCATAGGATATTAGAAAATAGCCATAAATGGACCATGGGATCTCCAGAGCCGTCATACCGATCTATATGCGGCATCTTGAATCTGTCCGGCAAAGTCACTGCCAAGTCAGTGTATCCATCCTCAATATCAGGGATTGAATTCATACCCTATGCCCGTTTGAAGAGCTTTTCTAGCTTGTTGACCTTAAATGTAGTGGGGTTAACCTCGAATTCAAACGGCGCCTCCATTTGGTAAACTGGTGCCTTGGAGGTCTGAGGTGGGATTGGATCTACCGAGATGGCCATATTCTCTTGGACATTGATCGTGACCCCGGGTGCCGGAATTCCTGCTGGGGGTGCATGGGATACAGAGGCTACTGTCGGTTGTAGTTGTTGTTGCTGAAACCTTTCTATCACTTCTGCTTGGCAGGCTACAACCTCGGCTTGGTGGGATGTGGTCTCAGCTTGGCGTGCAGCATCTAGTTGCATAGTCTTAATGGTCTGCTGGAGCTGACGAAGCATATCTTCCATACTGACTGGGGAATGTTGAACTATCAAAACTGGAAAATACTCTCTTTCTAGAGTAGAAGTAGAAGACTGGGCCTGACTGGGTGCAGGTGAAGTAAAAGGTGACTGCTAGATTGGTAAATTCTGCCTGATCCTCCTCCGTCTGGTAACCGGTGGGAGTGAAATAAACACTGGCTGTCCCCTGACAAGATCCCCGGATCTACAAATCCTTCTCACTCGGGTCCAGAGTGCTTAGGGGGTAACAGGATCATCTAAAGCAATGATGAAAACTACCTTGCAAAAAGAAATAAAGCAAAAAGAAAACAAAAATCAGAAACCGCACAGCACCTTGGCTCAAACACAAACAACACCCAGTTACAATCATAAGCTGGAGAACTATACTCAACACTGATTTCTGCCCCCAAACTAATGCTTAGACTTGTGACTGATATACATACATTCCTGCAAAGTTTCACTCTAAAGGCACATATCAAGCAAGTGAGAGCCAAAACACCTCTATGATAGGGTAGGGTTACCCTGTCCTAGTTTCGTCAGGAACTAGGGTTCACTATGCATAACAAGGGGCTTCACATAATTCCTGCATTCGGGTAAGCAACCTGTCCTAGTTTGGACAGTCTCTATGCTTTTTGATATGCAACTAGGCCGATTGGTCAAAAATGGTACCTCAACAAGACTACCTAATATACCTCACACCTAACACCAAGAAATGAAAGGAGGATCAACCGATACAGCAGTAGTCCAAATCCAAGGGTTGTGTTCCCATCGTGGCAAAGCCCGCAACCAGTCAGCCTTTTGGCAAGCTTTTCCAAGCAAGCCTCCGACAAACCATTCAAGAATAGCAGATGGCAAACACTGTGGTTTAGGCGCACCGATGCAAATGTAAATACAAATGCAAAGAAACACATAAGTGTAGATAAAATAACATATCATGAGTTCGAGTCAAGTTCTCTAAATCCCTAACAGAGTGGCCAAAAACTGTGGCTCGCCCTTTTCACGCCCCCTTTCGGAAGGTTTGAAAAAAAAGGCCTCATAGTTCGGACTCTTGTGGCTCTGAATCTAATCTCACAAGTGTAATGTGAAACTGATAATCACCAAAGAGTCCAAATCCAGCAAATCTTTTTGGAAAATTGATTCTAAATCAAATAATGCCAAAATTGGATTGCTTTGCCAGATACAGAGTCACCACCTAAATATCTTTTATTTTGGAAAAATTTAGGAAACCCTGACTTGTGCCAAAGGCCTCATATCCGTCATCACCAAAATTGCCTCAACTCGGGAACTTAGGTACGAGAGGGGAGGTCATGAATTGAGCATCCCCGCTCGCCTGATCAAAGATTGGCCTCTACTAATCATGATATGATATTTTATAAACATTATGTGCCCTTGTTTTGATTATTAACTAGTATTACTATGTGATGCGCACAAGCAAATATAGACTAGTTTGCTCAATTTGGAACAATTCAACTCATGTTTGTTTGCAAAAAATAGTTTGAATTTGCCACCTCAGGTGGGCTAAAACATTGCGGATTTGCCACAAAACATAGTGGGCTTAAAACATGATTTGCCACTTAACAAAGTGGGCTTAAAAATTGTCACAACCCCATTCCGCCCCTAGTAGAATGGTTGCCATGATGGCCAATAATCCGAGATTACCAAAGGCCAACTTACAAAGTTCACACAATCAAAGTATACATATGGGGCTTACATGTGCGGAAGCAATAAATTTAAATCTAATTAGTCCATAAGAGTTGTGCATAGATCAAATGAAATGACATACATCTCAACATGGTTTTACAACTTGAATACAAATAAAATACAGTACACGTTACATCTTGATCAAAAGGCTTCTCAAGCCAAACATACAAAAGAAATGAACTACAAACTAAGAAGCATAATCTTCAAGATGCTAGCAAAACATGAATCTGAAAACAACTTGCAAATAACATCTTAGGTATCACCGCCTTCTTGCTCGTCACCTACATATATATAAAGGGGTGGGTGAGCTTGGATACTCAGTGAATGATATAAGTAATAAAGATTTGAATGAATGATATCCGAGATCTTTATCAAAACAATACACATCATAGCTTGTACAAAATCAAGGGATGAACCAAGTTCATCTATCAAAGTCTTTCAAAGCATCAAGGGATGCTTACTACAAAAAACATAATATAAGGGATGACATTCTTGACAAAACAAGGGAATAATCGACCCGAAATCGATTAGACAAACCCACCCGTACAAAACCGTCAGTGGCAAGGGAGATATCTCAAACAAGGGTACTAGTTGCATTATAGTCCCCTAGCACTAAGGACTTTCCAAGAATGTCATCAAAACAAAGGTAATACTTGATACAAAAGCTAATGGATAATCATTCGTACTTAATCAATACTTTTCCAAAACAAAACAAAGCAAAGCTTTTATCAAAACATTATAACATAGCTTTATCAGAAATACCACTCACAATAGTTCTTCGGATGTAGGGATTAAGGCAAGAATCCAAGACCTACAATCATATAGCAAAGTCTACTGAATGCATTTCAAGAAGACAAGAAGGAATGCTCAAAGATGGTTGTGCAATGCATTCTTAAAACAAGCTTTACATGAATGAAAATGATCCCGGCATTTCTTTCCAAAACCAAGTTAAGACAAAGCAAAGCATGTGCTGGGAGTCAAAACACTGTTTTTCTTCTACGGAAAACATGCTGGGAGTCAAAACACTATTTTTCTTCTTGGAAAAACATGCTGGGTACCAACCAGGTCTCAGAATGGATGCACAGAGATGATCTAGGCCAAAATGGCCTAGCTGGATGAACTCAAGGAGTCTTGGCCAAGGTCCCACACCTTTTGGCAGAGGTCCCACACCTCTTGGCCGAGGTGTGGTCTCCTAGGCCTAGGTGTGCGGCTGCCTACCGAGATGTTACAAGATACCGGCAAAAGGGTACCATGGTCGACCTAGGTGTGTGGTGGTTGGCCTAGGTGTGTGGTGGTCAGCCTATGTGTGCATGCAAGATAGGATAAGGTGCAAGTGATCATGCAAGGTAGGCCAAGGTGAGATACGATGCTTGGCCTAGGTGTGGGATCTAAGCAAGAGTGGGTCTCAGTGACCACACTTAGGGAAATCAAATCTGCAAATCTGGGTTTCCCCCTTGAAGAACATGAAGAACATAAACATGAAGAACATGGATGCTAAAATCATAACTTCTTATTCAAAATCTGAGATTTCATGTTATGAGTTCAAAAACATGGACCTGGGTACCCATAGTTGAAGATTTCATGAAACAAACACAAAACATAGGACTTGGTATAAACTTTCGGATCAAAACATGGTTTTCTTTCAAGAACACAAGAACATCACTTTCTCTTTCTAAAACCAAACTTTAAATCAATGCATGGCTCATGAATCATGCTAGATCATGCAATGTGATCGGATCAACATAAAGAACAACAAGAGTAGATCAAGAATCTAACCTCAAAACAGAAATCCAACGGTTCAAGGTGTGAAGATCAAGCTTGGAAATCTAGTTCTCTCTCTAAGAACTCCTTCTTCTTCCTAGAGCTTCTCTCTCTTCTAAGGCAAAGATATGACAAATTGATATAAGTTCCCTTACTGCTAGCTAGCTTAAACCACTCCTAGGACACGTGGCAACATCTGGTTGAATCTCCTCAAAAAGGTGCCAGAATGACAAGACAAGAGTATGACAAAGTGTGTACAAAAAGTGAGGTGACAAGGGCGTTCTAACAAGGCAAGGATCTCAGATCAAGACATAGGCTTCAGACAAGAAGGTTTCAATGATCTTGGCTAGGAAGGATAACACTTGACCTAGGTGTGCCACACCTTGGCCTAGATGTGCCACACCTTAGCCTAGGTCATACCAGTCCAGGAACAAGATCACTAGGTGCAAGGATCAAAGATCTAGGACGCCTAGATGATAACATCTCAACCTAGATGATACACACGTCGGCCTAGATGATGACATCTCGGCCAATATGCCTAGGTGGTGGTGGAGGTCAACCAAGGTGGTTCCAAGATGGTCCTAGGTGTTGGCGCTCAACGGCCTAGGTGTAAGAGGTTCAAAGGTGTGACCTGGCTTGAGATGACCTAGGCTTGAGATGACCTAGGCTTAATATGACCTAGGCTTGAGATGACCTAGGCTTGAGACAGCAAGGAAGGAACAAAGCATGCATATAATACTTAGGCAAAACATGATAGCATCAAAATAAAATAGGAACCTTTACATAGGCAAAACGAATCAAAGTCTAAAGATACAAGCTTAACAAGGCAAAATCATGTAAATGCTTGTGAACATGACTAAGACAAGAATAAGGGTTGTTATAAAAATACACATTTGTTAAATCGTTCCAATACAAACAGCAAGTCTTCATCCACAGGTATTCATGCAATTTAGCATTTAAGCACATAACCTCATAGTAAGCATGCTAAACATGGCAACATTCACACTTATGCAAGTATGCTAAAGCGTAAAAACTCACCTAGTACTCCAAGCTAGGAAAATATGAGTTAGAAAATAATGCATGATTCCTAACTATACAAGATGTCTAATGCAACGCATGCAATATGCAATTAATAGGATTGGCTACTAATATGGCATATGAATCGTTTTGATAACATGCGATTAAACACGTATTCAAATAATTATATTGAAATGACAATTCAGTTTGAATGATACGCCGAGCCTCGATGCGTGAAATACAAATGAATGGATGCAAGCATAAGGCATAAGGTATGCTATTTGAAATATGATGTCCTTAATCTAACCATCAAAAGCGATTAAATAAAAGGAAGAAAGACATGGCGTTGGAAAACATACACACACGCACGCACGCACACTTATTACAACATTATGCCCTCGCGAAGGAGGGTCCAAATGAATTAGCTAACTAACTAGCTACGCTAATTAAGCTAATTAGACTAATTATTACAAGCTAAATGAATAACTAGCTAAGCAAATTACTAATTATTACAACACTTTAACTCACTAGCAAACTAATTAATTAATTTACAACATAAATGCACACGAACTAAGCATGTAAGACATTAAACTATGCTGCCACTACTCCCCCTCAGGAAGTGAAAGATGCACATGCTCGGTTTTGGCCCGAAAAGACCTCCATATTGCTCTTGAAAGTCTCTGTTTGCAAGGTTGAGCATTTTTAGAATCTTTATGCTCCATCTTACCAAAATCAACTGAGGTTCACATCAGTGACCTGCCGGTCATGGATGAATACTATCGGCCCTCTGCCAGCCAAAAAAGTGTACTGCCAGCCATCTATGGTGGCCTGTCGGCCATTGATGCATTGGATCACCATGCTGTAGTAGAGCACAAACAGAGCAAAATGGGGGTTTTTCCAAGGGTTGTCTGCACATTTTGCCTCTCATTTTCATGGGAAAATCAAATAAAGGACAAAATTTGGTTCATAAACCATCAATCAAGCAATTTCATTGCATGACGGCTTGTGAAACCAATTGTGCAAGTTTCATAAATGCAAAATGAGACCAAAATGACCATCACCCTATCATGCATCATCAAGGGCAATGGAAGCCTAGGAAAATGGCACATTTCATCACTTTTGAGTATGAAATGTCCCATTTTCCTTGTGCTCAACCTAACGTCCGATTTGAACACATGCAATGCAACACAAAGAATGCTTATCTTGCCTCTTTCACTTGCTAATTTTGTTTACTCATTTTAATTACCAAGTCATTCCTTAATCTATTAAGTCCATTGGTGAGTGTCCTCAAATGGAAAGAGGGCTCAAACCACAAGTTGCTTTGGGTATGTAGGCACCCCATTTTTGACCGTCCTCGAGACTTGGACGTCACCGTTTGAACACTCGGTGATTATCCATGTTTGTGTTCGTTTGGAGTTCCTGGAGTTCTCGGCTACGCGCCTTGTCTCAGGATCTCTGAACTCGACCGTTTTGTGTCTGATTTTGCACCAAACACTTGTGTTTTGCCTTGGAGGGGCAGGGAATGCCTTGTGAGGCATCCCCACACACCACCGGCAGTGGCTAAAGGCCACCGGCTGGTTTTTGTTGCCACCGGCAATGTATGTTGCCGGTCGGCACTCTTTTTGTTGATCGGCGATCAATTTTGTCAAAATGACATTTTTGGGTCGACTCTTGCTCACTTGCTTTTGGAGATATTTTGAAACAGCTGGCTGGCATTTTCTTCCCCTCCATACACGTGTATGGAGGGATGCCCCTCTTGTTAGCTTACATTGTAAGTTTACAAGATTGGCTCCTCTATAAGAGGAGCCCTCCTCTCCCTTGCTCAAGGGTTAGAAAAATTAGAGCTTTTTGCTTAGAAAATACAGAGGAAGCTCTAGTTTTAGGGTTAGGGTTCAATACACATCCTATCTCTATATTACTCTTGTGTGTGTTTTAGTCCATACTATTGCACACAAGCACCTAGTGCTTCACCTTCCTTGGGCTACTGAGGTTCTAAGGACTTGTTCTTGCTATTTTTGTCTAGATTGAAGCTTAAGGAGGCAACAAGACCACCATTGTTGAAGAAAGGCTTCAAGGGTAAGAAACTAGTCCTTTTTACCCCATTTTTGCATCATATTTCTAACTATCTTAGAGCTATTTTTGTGTTTAGTGTATAACATAAAAAAGTTCTATTTTTAGGCCCTCTTGATTGTTTGTTAAGAGTGTTTTGTGTTTTGGGTGTGTTTGACCACCCCTAGGCCTTGAAAGGCCCCATTTTTGTGCTATTTTGTGCAAGTTTCGAGACTTTGGTGTTTGGACCTCTTCACCACTGAAATCTTAAGGGATTTCAGTGGTGGGGATGGTGCCTTGAAGTCTCCAAAAGGGGAGGGCCACCCCCCTCTCCTTGTTGTCCTTGAAAGGGACCATTTTTGGTCTCTTAAGGGAGCTTATGTTTGAGTGTGTGTTGAGCATGCCATGACTGTTTTTCATGCTTATATTGCCATAATATAACATGGTTTTAAGTTGGTTTTGGTATACCATGCATGCCTTGCATACCTACCTTGTAATGCCTTGTGATTGCCTTAATATGCCTTAAGTTGTGTGCCTTTGTTTTAGCATGTTTTAGGCTTAGATTTGTGAGACTTTTGTGCTTATTTTGCCATGATTTAGGTCTGTCTTAGGTTGTTTGAGTCGACCCTAGCATGCATTTTATAGCCTCTTTGCATTTTTGGGCTTGTTGGCCTTAAGTATGTAAGTGTATAGTATGTTTTGTTTGCTTTAATTTAGTGGATTGGAGTCATTTTTCATGTTATTTTAGTCCCTTTAACATGTTTGTATGCTTGCCTTGCATGCCTCTTTAACGCCTTATGAGCTTGTGTTGTATGCTCCTTGAAGGTGCATTTGTGCATGCCTTTGGACTTGAGCCATTTAGGTGCCATCTAGGAGTTCCTTGGGCATTGTTTAGGTCTGCCTTTGACCTGTTTTGAGTCCCCTTAGCCTTGTGAGGCTTGGTGGGTTTGACCTTGGTTTAAGCCTCTTGGCTTGCCTCAAGTACTTGGGCCATTTGCATGCTTTACTTGCTTGAATTACTTGGTTTGGCACCTCTATTTTGTGCAATTTCAGAGCTTGTGTTGCATACTAATTGTCTATTGTTTGGTCTCTTCAAGTGTGCTTAGGAGTTGCATTATTTATGCTTAAGGTGTTGGACCATGATTGCATGCATGTGTGTGTGTGCATTTTGGCCTTCATTTCCTTGGTTTTGGCCATTGATTTTAGGCCTGATTAGAGTTACTTAAATCATGTTTAAGACCATCATTTGTTTGGTTGCATGCTTGCCTCATGTTTGCTAGTATGCTTGCATAAGTGCCTTGCCATGCCATGTTACATCCTTAGCTTGCATGCCTAGGTTGCATTGAATCTTGCATGCATGCCTTGTTCCTTGATTTGGTGATAGGAATTGGGCCTTTTGTTGTTTGATTGGTTTGCATTTCATTTGACATGAAAGTTGCACACTTAATTCTTTGGGCCATCATGCATGGAAATGCGTGATTGGTGGCCCGAGAATCGAGGCACATACCCCTTTGAGTCACAAACATGATAGGGGGCATGATTGGTGCATACATTATTTGAATTGTATTGCCATGCAAGTTTTGCCTTCTGCTGCTGTGAGTTGCAGGTTCTGCAGGTATTGTTTGCCGACCGGCAACATTTTGTGCCGGCCGGCAGTAAGTCATCAGCCGATGGGTTCATTTTGTGCCGATGGCCACATCCTAGTGCCGGTGGTCATTCTACTTAGCCGGTGGGATCCCCCAGTATCCTGAGAGGCATTCCTGAGACTTTGGCAGTTTTCAAAGGAGCAAAGCAGGGAAAACAGAGGCAGACCATGCATGGCAGTGCAATTAAAGCAAGTCGAACATGTTGCATCTAACCCGCTTCCCGAGGGCTTTACTGTTTTAATTAGATTAATTAATTTGTTTAGTTAATTTAATTGATTCGTAATATTTAATTAGCTTGCATAGTTAATTAATTTGTATATTCTTTTGGTCCCTCCGGGCGAGGGCAAATCTGTAATAAGCGTGCGTGAGTGGTGTGCATGTCTTCCAACCCCCCACTTCTTTCTTCCCTTTTATTTACCCGCTTACGATGGTAGATTAGGGCACG
This sequence comes from Camellia lanceoleosa, assembly GCA_025200525.1. Classification (NCBI taxonomy): domain Eukaryota; kingdom Viridiplantae; phylum Streptophyta; class Magnoliopsida; order Ericales; family Theaceae; genus Camellia; species Camellia lanceoleosa. The sequence continues at coordinate 100,854,544 of CM045770.1, read as the reverse complement.
TTTATTTTAGCATACCTTATGCAATGCATGCGTGCATCCATACATTTGTCTTACATGCACCGGGCTCGGTACATCATACAAACCGCATTGTATCTTCAAATCTAACTTGAATCGTGCGAATGATTGCATTTCACATGCCATTTTAGGGTTAGCCGAGCCTATCCTAAACTGCATCTCTGTATGTGTTGCATTAGCCACTAAACATGAACTAGGATCATGCATATGACTACTAACTAGTTTATTGTTTTGTACAGTACGATGTAAGTATTTATGCTTTAGCATATCGCATGCGTGTGAATGTTAACATGACAGCATGATTACCATGTGGCTAAATGCTTATATGAGATAAACTGTTTGAATGCCTGCGGGTGGAGGTTGGATTGCTTGAGTTGGAAAAATTCGTTGAAATCCGTGTTTTAGCCTACTTGCGAGTAGCAAATTCCGAAGCGCTTTCAAAACAAACGGATATGCAATGCTTGTTTCCAAATTAGGCAATCTAGTCTATACTTGTTTGCTGTGCGCATAACATAGTAATTCTAGGCTAATAACCGGAACAAGAACACGTAATGTTTTCAAAATCAGATATCACGGTTAGTAGAGGCCGGTCTTCGGACCGGGCGAAAGGGGGTGCTCATAGCTGACCTTCCCCGATCGTACCCAAGCTCCCGAGCCAAGACAACTTTGGTGATGACGGACACATGGCCTTCGGCACCAAGTCAGGGTTTCCTAAATTTCCCATTTTAAAAAATATTTAGGTGGCGACTCTATATCTGGCAAAGCAGTCCATGTTTGGCACTTCTTTTCAAAATCTGTTTTTTTTTTTCTCAAAATGATTTGCCAGAGTTGGACTCTTTGGTTCAGATTACGAACCGCAACAAACAAAAAAAGGGGAGTCCGAACTGTAGCATCAAGGTCCCTCGCGGGCGCTGCTACAGGGTATGAAAGAGGCATTACACTGTTAGTAATGAATCCCCTAAGGGATTAAACCATTGGGTGTAGAACCTCCATTTCACACTTAGGCAAACAAATGGTTTGAAACCACTTTCAAAGCAAAAATAAAATCAAGAAAAGAGGGAGGTTACAGAGATGATTAAGTGCTGGAAATGAGTAATAAAAGCACTAAAACATGCAACCAACTCAAACCAAAAGGTAATGCATATACCAGCTTGCAAGATTGGGTATCAGGCCCGAGGGCATTAGTATCAGTGTTGTTGAGAATCAGTTATGTCTGCGAGTATCAATTCAGTTTTGAACAGTGATTACGGGAACGATGTCGAGTAGAGTGCAGATTGTTCACCACGCCTGTTTGATCTGTTTGAAATTTGAAATCTCGCTTGTTTTTCGTTTCAGTTCAGAGATTCAGAGAGTTGATCTAGAATAGCTAGTGTCTTCTCCTTGCTGAGGCAGAACTTAGCATGACGCAGAATTCAGAAGAGATCGTGGTCATGACGGCCGCGTTGGATCAGGGAATCACCCTACACAGCGAGACTACCGTTGATATGCCGCATCCACCCAGATCGCCGGTTGCGCACCCGGTCTGGCCCCCTCAGCTATATCAAGCTCGTGAGCCTACTACTTTTGAACTAATGGGGATGATAGGTGATCTCCAAAGATCTATGGCAGATCTCGCCTATGGAATGTCAGCTTCACCGCCAGCTGCATCGTACGCCGGGAGCTTTGTACCCTAAGAGCCCCCGCTACTGGGACGGATAGTAATTGAACTCAGCCAACCGGAGATGGCCTCCAGCTATGGCAATAACGCATCAAACCAAATTCTAGATCAGGCTGAGGCCAGAGACAAAGGCAAGATGAAGGCAGATGCCGACCCTATCGAACAACTGCTGTGGGCAGTAGAGGCTTTGAAAGCCGGGGAGATGAATAAGCAGCAGATATCTGCAGTTGTGACAAAAGCTGTGGAGGATGCTTTCCCCACCCCGCCTGAGGGCAGTTCCAGTCAATCAGAGAATCGGGATAGGCCCCGTGATGCCAAAATAGTTCTTCCCGCTCCCAACCTTGCATCCGGAAAGGATCAGAAATCTAAGGTCGCACCCGCCAATCCGTTCGCTAGTGCATCTAGCAAGAGTGCTCAGGCTCCAAAGTACCTGCCCCGAGGGCGCAGGGTCTTCCATGCTCTCTACATGCCATTGTCCAAGGCACTTCAGATCCTTGCCGAGAGGGGACACCTTAAACCCCTGGAGCCTCGGCCTCTCCCGAAGAATCTCCCTACCACTCATGACCCCAAGATCTTGTCGTACCACCGTGAGCGAGCCATGCTACCGACAATTGTTTCTGCCTCCATCATGAGGTGCAAGATTTGATTGACAACGAGGTTATCCTCCCCCCCCCCCCACCTCAGCAAAGTCCGTTAGCACCCAGTTGTTGGATTTTGAGGACACAGATACTGCGAGTATGTAATCAGAAGGTGAACCGCCTGCGGGCAGTGCCTGGTGCATTTTTGGATGTGGCGTTTGGCACGCATTTTGAGCATCTGCCAATGCTAGTTTTGTAAATTCTGACTTGGGTGTTGAGTCAGTCTTTTGTTTTGTTTTGAGTCTGTCTCTCTGTATTGAGTCAGTCTTTTTGCTTACAGGGTCTGTCTTGTTGTAATGAGTCAGTCCCTCTTGTATAGTATACCAGGTGATTTCGGGGTTGTTGCCTCAAACACCGTTTTGTCTTGTAATTAGTTGTTTTTGCTTTTTGAGTCTGTTGCTGCCAAGGAGCCAGTTATACCAACAAATCTGAATGAAACAGCCGCGGCTATCACATTTCCGTACTTGTTGCTATTTGAGTCAGCCGTGCCAGAGGATGTGAATGGAATGACAGTACATACCACCTACTCTCTTGTGCCTTAAACATCGTTGTAATGACCTACGCTTTTCATAAAACCCCTTCTCGAACACTGTGGTGATGAAAACGAAGAGGAAGTAATTCCTCGGGATTTGCAAAACTTTGATCAATTGAAAGAAAGAGAGGCATGCTAAGCCCTTAATGAATGAAATCATGCTTGTCGGCGTGAGTACTGAGAAGGATCCTGGTCCGATCCAGACTGGTTCCACACTATCTTCTGTGCGAGCGGTTTGTCGCTTTCTTAAGAACTTTCAAAAACAAAATGTTTCGCGCAGTCTTGCGAAGACCTGTGTGGAATCGCTCTTGAGATTGTGCAGCCTAGAATCGCTCTCAGCCTCGAGATTCAATTTATTTGTTTCAAAACATAGAATCCGCTCAAAACCTTCAGTGCCATGAAACGCCTGTGTGGCCCATTTTGAGGCGGCCCTCGAGCAAGAGGCACCAAAGCCAGATCAAGGAGATCAGATCCCACCAGGCAAGGCTCATGAAGTAGCCGTGATGGACTTTTCTGCAAATCAACACAATGGTCATTCTCCTGGACACAGAAGGCTTCAATCTCAAAACCATTCGGCATGGGCTTGCTACACTTTTACCCTTTGAGAGGCTCGCTGGGCCGAAAACCCGAAAGGGCGATCCAGGCAAAAGTTAGAGCAAAGAAAAAGAAAAGAAAAAAGAAAAATGCGAAAAAGAAGCAAAAAAAGAAAAGAAAAGAACAAAGAATAGCAAAAGAAAAGAAAGAAAAGAAATGAAAATGCAAAAGAAAAGAATAAAGAAAAAGAAAAAGAAAAACATAGCTCGCAAGGTCGAAAACCCGCATTGGGCACCTTGGCAAAAGTTAGAGCCTAAACAGTGAAGGTTAAAATACCCGAGTGTACCTTAACCGGAACTACGTAAGGCTTGATTCCCATGTTTGGGATACGTAGGCAACTTCATCTTGAAGTCCAGCCCCCAACGCTTCCATAGCGTCTCAGTCCATGTCATGGTTTTGATCACCTGCGTCCGAGGATCCGATCGTCATCAACGAGGACTGGCTTACAGAATGCCTCGGCATCATCCAAACAAGGGGCAACTTTCCGTTGCCATACATTGCCATAAGTTGCCCTGAGTTGCTGTCCAAACCAGGGGCAACTTTCCGTTGCCTTATCCCCCCTTTAAGCCAGGGGCAATTTTCCATCGTCCCCGATCCAAGGTTGTATATCTCGAGGGTAAGTTCCGCGCTCGTTGAGCGTTGATTGTTTGCAAAAATAGTTTTTGAAAATTTTTACTGAAGTTGACTATTTTCTCGAAAACTATTTCTTTTTTTTCAAAATTGGACCATGTTTGGACCCAAAAAGGAGAATTTTCAGTGCTCACAGCCTAATTCGCATGATTTTCAAATCAAAAATCGAATAAGTGTGTTAATCCAACTCTCATTTTGATCAAAACTGTTTTAGGAAGAAAACAAAAAAAATGGTCAAAGTGACGAATTAGGGGCACAATTGAGTCAGGTCTTATGTCTTTCCCCCGTCAACATACTTGCCAGAAAGGCACTCTATCCACTGGGAGAAATAGCCGTGAGCTAACAGTGCTGGATGTGAACCTGCGACTTCCTATTCATCCATTAACCACCCTGGGGAGGGATAAAAAATGAGAGAATAAAGAATAGAGAGGTGTAAGCAGAGAGAGAAGTGAGAAAAGGGTTTTGAGAGAAAAACCAAGCATGAGGGCCGAGTGTTGTGAGTATCACAAATCAGAAAGGGTAGGAATAATACCCAGAGGAAGTGGCTCCTCGAGATTTGAGGTCTTTTTGTAAACATGTCCGTGTGTCGTGTCTTTTGATCTGTCGGTCTCGATTCTAGCTTTGAGTCTTTTTCGAGTATGTTTCGTCGTTTGAGTTTGCCTTGCTGTGTTCTATGGTAGGCTCGACACCCCGGCTGAAAACCCTTCTTTATTTTAAGAAGAAAATCGTTTGTACTCAAAATGCTGTGCCATTCTCTACATTCGCGCGAAGCAAGAGAAAGAAAGGAAAAATTTGGGGTATCTGAGTGTGTTTCAACTGTAACCATGTCAGTTTTGTGGTCCGTCTTGTTAGATTGGGCTATCTGTTCAAGGTTTCTTTGTGTCGAGAATGAAGCAAAATCTTGTATTATGGGTCATATCTGAATCCATCCCCAACAGTATAAATTTGTATTATGCAGTTTGAGTAGTGGTTTGTATGAGTTGTTTGCTGTCAGTTGGTTGGTTATTCGATTATCATAGTGCAAGTGCTCAATTTACAAGTGTTCATTTTTCAGACAACAGATCAATATCATTTACATTTGAGGTGTAATATGATGCAATACAATGCAAGGTATGAAATATACACAAATGTAAACACTTTTTCAGACAAAAAGTTTGTTTCATTTCATATCGTCTTTTCAAGTACATAGTTTCGAAGGAAACAAAATCTGCCTACGGCAGTACAAAGTACCCTAACTACTAACCAAAAGGGGAAAATGCAAAAAGAAAGAAAAACAGTAAAAATCTGTATCAAATGTCAAAAATAGCTCTGGGGCCGTCAATCTGTCCTGGTCCTCTTCCTGGACGAATGTCCAAGAGCGTCATCAACAGGGGCACCACCAGGGGCATCGCCGTCTGAACTCGAGTCCGAGCCATCACCGGTCTCCTCCGCCTCTGTCTCTGCCTCAGACTCATCAACTGGAACTGGAGCCCGCGAGCTGCTCCTAACGTGAGTGCGCCCCCCTCTGGTACGGGGATATACTCTGCCATCCCGAGTAGAAATGGGAGGTCCAGCCGGAGCGCCACCCACCGGAGGAATCTGGAAGGGAGGCTGAAAAAGCATGAAAGGCAAATGCATTAGTATATATGGAGCAGTGAATCAATGCAGAATACAGTGTATGAGTACAGTGTATGTATGCTGTGAGCAATGAATCAGTCAGAGGATCACGGTGTGAGTCTGATGTATCAAGTGCGTGAAATTTGGGTATCCAGTGTTGTGTTATGCATCAGATTATGTAAAGCAGTTTGTGTACGGTTTGAGGCTATGGTCAGAAAGAACATACCGGAATGCTGTAAAGGGCTAGGAGGTCGAATGTCTGCTGTAGCATCCCCATCATGGAGGCATTCATCTCCAATGACTGCCGGGTATACTCAGAAGACGCCTGCAAAAGTATCAGATGCATCAGTATTCTGTGGAATATCAAATGAACTAAAATGAAATGACTGTACGAAAACGCAGTAATACATACCGGAGGCAAGTCAGGGATACCGACAAACTCGTGATCAGCCGGCGGAAGGGCGAAGGGGATCTGATAGGTCGCCCCACCCTGCCCTCGGAAAGTCAATAAATCGGGCAGAGCAGGCCAACCGGTCCCTCGCCCCCGCTGAACTCCACTCCTGCCACGGACTCGAGCCCTCATCGGCGCTCCCCCTCCAGCCCCCACTCCCACTCCAGCCGCTGGCGCCGCTGGTCCCTCTCTCTCCACTTGGCGACCGCCGCTCAGAGGTCGCATGATAAAGGTCCAGACGTACTCCGAGTAATCGCCCTCGCCTCTGAAATCGTCTGCCTCCCAGCCAATGGTGTAGTTCGCCATCAGCTCGGCAGTGAACCTCTCGATATCCGCATGTGCTCGGGGAGGTGCAGGACTATCTCGCTTTCAGTAAGCCTAGGGTCTAGCGCAAGAAACGCCACCAGTACCAAGCCCAGACCGGGCCCTCGGCGAGAATCCAAGAATGCGAGGTCTCGCCGGCAAACCGAACCAAGCATCATCGCCGGTGGAGCCCACGCCGGTGATCTGAAAATGAAATCTGATTTGTTACCCTCATTATTGAAATATGTAGTGAAAAGGCGAAACTTAAATGAACTGCAAGTAAAACATACCTCTGCGGGGGTGATAGTGTCAAAGTAGCAGCGGAAGAAGCTGAATGTCTCTCGCGGCCTCCGGGTGCATCTCCCGTCAAAGCGACGCGAGAAAGGGACGACCAGAGGAGTCTCCGTCTCTAGTACGGGAGCAAGCCTAGGAAAGTAGGCATAAACCCACAATTGCAAGGTAAATACCAGTGCATTTATCAAATAAAGTAGAATATAGAATAAAGGCAAAAATAACAGAGCCGTGTGTTGTGTAGTGTATTGTGCAGAGTGTTATGCGGTGTAATACGATTATCTGACAAGTGTAAAGCAAACTACGGTGTGCAATGCGAGTACGAAAATATAGAACAGAATTGAAAGGCAGAAAAAGAAATGTACCTCCCAAACACGCCAAGAGTCTGGCGAAATTGTCATTTGCGGAGGCCGAGCTCATATATCCATAAAGGGTGGCCAGAGCGGCACCACGATCATAATGTAAAATGTCACTCGACATCCACCAGGTCTGTTGGCGGCGAGAGAAACCTTGTGTTCGCCCGATCGGCGAAGATGGTCGTCCCAAACATGAACATGAGAAAGCCGCGTGCGTATCTCTCCACGGCCTCCTGAGTCATCGGGGCTACATCGACGAGGAGGGGCTGGACCCTGAACTGCACCTCGAACCAGGAGTATCTGACAAAGCCGGGACGCGCAAGAGGCGGTGCCGCGCCGAGCAAGTAGACCTAAGCCGCGATCCACTCGTCCATATCAATGTCAAAGGGGATCGGATCACCCCCTACCCCGATGCCTGTGAGCATCGAGAAATCGTAAGGGGTCATCGTCATGTCCCCAGTTGCAAACAAGTGAAATGAATCGGTGGTGTCCCACCACCTCTCCACCAGAGCGGCGAGGAGAGGTCTGCACGTAGTAAGCCTGGAGAGTCCTCTGCAGAATGCGCCAAAGCCGGCCTGGTCCACAATATGGCGAACTGCGTCGGGAAGCTCGGCGTACCACTCACGGGCGACGGTGTTCCCATACCCGCGGATGGTATGGGAATCTCCCTATTTTCAAACAAATAGTTGCGAAGCAATATAAAATGTACAGTCTTGAAGAAATAGTGGTTCAGTGCAAATTTGGCATGCGTGCAAGTTTTTCAGATTCAGACAGATACCGGGTGCCGGTGTGTTTACAGTGAACTACAACGTGTGATGCGTCAGCGTGTTTGAGTGGTTCAGTGCAAATTTGGCATGCGTGCAAGTTTTTCAGATTCAAACAGATACCGGGTGCCGGTGTGTTTACAGTGAACTACAACGTGTGATGCGTCAGCGTGTTTGAGTGGTTCAGTGCAAATTTGGCATGCGTGCAAGTTTATCAGATTCAAACAGAATCTGGTGCGGTGTGTATCTGATGAACTACTAGCGTGTGATGCGTCGGCGTGTTTGAGTGGTTCGGTGCAAATTTGGCATGCGTGCAAGTTTATCGATTCAAGCAGATCCGGTGCGGTGTGTTTCTGATGAACTAGCGTGTGATGCGTCAGCGTGTTTGAGTGGTTCAGTGCCAATTTGGCATGCGTGCAAGTTTATCAGATTCAAACAGATACCGGGTGCCGGTGTGTTTATAGTGAACTACAACGTGTGATGCGTCAGCGTGTTTGAGTGGTTCAGTGCCAATTTGGCATGCGTGCATGTTTTCAGATTCAAACAGGTATCGGGCAATGGTGTTTGCAGTGAAATATGGTGTGTGCCGTGGTTTGAGTGGTTTAAAACTAGTGCAGTATGTGCATGTGTCAGTCTTAAACAGATATCAGTTGCAAATGCATTTGTAATTGATTAGAATATACTGTGTATCAGTGTATCGGCACTAAGCAGTTAAAGATTGTAATCAGTTATGGCAATTGATAGTTTAAGGCATCCTACATTGCAGAAAGTAAAGCAGAGAAAGAAGGTTACCTCGGAAGCGCCGGAGGATAGGTGGGAGGCAGGCTCACATAGCAGGAGCTCGGGATCCAACGCCATGTCGAAACTCCTGAACTGGGGCAGTCCGTCAGGTGGCAGAACATGAATCGCCGGCCAGTAGGTCGCCGCGTTGAACGGGCGCTCACTCAACGGGAGGAACTCGACCCCGGGATCCATCTCGTGATCCGAGGGAGTCCCACCGCGTGGAATGTCGTCCGCCATGTCAAGAATGATGAGAAAATGGTCAAGGAATGAAAATCGGGTCGAAATACGAAGAGTCAACCGAAAAGTCAACCCCCGGGAGGGTGGAAAATGGCCGGAAAGGTCGGGATGTGAAAAGGCACGGAAATGAAAAGCGAATCGAGGGGAACAAGTCCCAAAAAGGTCGAAATGGAAAAAGGAGCGTCGAAACGAAGTTTCAATCGGTCCAAAATGTTCGAAACACGATAAACTTCGCGAATCAAAGATGAAAAGGGCGCGAGAACGCAAAGAAATGGAGAAAAGAGGAGAGAAAAAGGCTCTAAAGAGAGAGGGAGATAATTTTCGGCGAAGGAGAAGTGAGGAAATAGGGTTTAGAAACCCTATTTTAAAATACCCGAGGTGAAATGTCGAATCTGCCCCGATCTAGGAACTTTTTGCTGGTCGGCAACATTTTGTGCCGGCCGGCAGAATATTGTGCCCGATGGAATTATTTTGTAGCCGGTGGACAGCCGGTGGCCTCCTAGCCCGGCCGGTGATCTTCCTACAGCCTTGTTTAGGCAATATGTGTGGTTTTTGGTCATCATAACTCGAGAAAGTGCAAGAAAGTGTATCTCTGACGCTCAACCGGCCTCCGTTTTGACCTTGGACCGTGTCTTCTGTGCGTGGCACTCAAATTCATGCAATGTTATATCCTTTTGTATCCTTTTGCCTTTTACAAGATTCAAAAGTTGCCCCGCGTGCGTTGCATGCATTCATCATGTTGTCTAGTGCGTTGCGTCACGCCGTCATGCACATCCCACATGCATTGTCATGCATTTTATTACAAGCGTTGTCATGCATTGTCATGCACCTCAATACATACGTCGCCTCACACATCATTCGTGTTGTCGTTGCCTCGCGCATCATTTGTGTTGTCGTGCATCTCCTTGTTTTGCATTATCATGCATTTCAAAAAAAAAAAAACTTGCGTTGTCGCGCACTCGAGTACACTTGCATTGTTTTATATTTCGTGTGGCATGCGTGTCACACTTGCATTGTTTTATATTTCGTGTGGCATGCGTGTCACACTTGCATTGTTTTATATTTCGTGTGGCATGCATGTCACACTTGCATTGTTTTACATTTCGTGTGGCATGCTTGTCACACTTGCATTGTTCTGCATTTCCTTGTGGCATGCGTGTCACACTTGGCTTCATCTTGCATCCTTTGAGGCACGCGTACCTCATTGGCAGCATTTTGCATCCTTTGAGGCACGCGTACCTCATTGGCTTCATTTTGCATCCTTTGAGGCACGCGTACCTCATTGGCTTCATTTTTCCATCCTTTGAGGCACGCATACCTCATTGGGTTCATTTTGCATCCTTTGAGGCACGCGTACCTCATTTGCATCATTTTGCATCCTTTGAGGCACGCGTACCTCATTGGCAGCATTTTGCATCCTTTGAGGCACGCGTACCTCATTGGCTTCATTTTGCATCCTTTGAGGCACGCGTACCTCATTTGCATCATTTTGCATCCTTTGAGGCACGCGTACCTCATTGGCAGCATTTTTGCATCCTTTGAGGCACGCATACCTCATTGGCTTCATTTTGCATCCTTTGAGGCACGCGTACCTCATTTGCATCATTTTGTATCCTTTGAGGCACGCGTACCTCATTGGCAGCATCTTGCATCCTTTGAGGCACGCGTACCTCATTGGCAACATCTTGCATTCCTTTGAGGCACGCGTACCTCATTGGCAGCATTTTGCATCCTTTGAGGCACGCGTACCTCATTGGAAGCATCTTGCATTCCTTTGAGGCACGCGTACCTTATTGGCAGCATCTTGCATTCCTTTGAGGCACGCGTACCTCATTGGCATCATTTTCCATCCTTCGAGGCACGCGTACCTCATTGGCTTCATTTTCCATCCTTTGAGGCACGCGTACCTCATTGGCTTCATTTTGCATCCTTTGACGCATGCGTACCTCATTGGCATCATTTTACATTTCATGTGGCATGTGTGTCACACTTACATCATTTTGCATTCTTATGAGGCATGCGTGTCTCATTTGTTTCATTTGCATCATTCGCATCATTTTCCATTCCGTGTGGCATGCGTGTCACACTTGCATCGTTTATCATTCTCATTGGCACGTGTGCCTCATTTGCATCGGCACGTGTGCCTCATTTGCATCGGCACGTGTGCCTCCTCATTTTCATTGGCACGTGTGTCTCATTTCTCATAGACACGTGTGCCTCATTTGCATCGGCACGTGTGCCTCATTTGCATCGGCACGTGTGCCTCATTTGAATCGGCACGTGTGCCTCCTCATTTTCATTGGCACGTGTGCCTCGTTTCCATAGGCACGTGTGCCTCATTTGCATCGGCACGTGTGCCTCGTTTTCATTGGCACGTGTGCCTCATTTCCATAGGCACGTGTGCCTGATTTGCATTGGCACGTGTGCCTCACTTTCATTGGCATGCGTGTCTTATTTCCATGGACATGTGTGCCCCATCTTCATCGGCATGTGTGCCTCATTTCCACTAGCATGCGTGTCACATTTTCGTTGGCATGCGTGTCGTCTTATCTGCATTGGCATGCGTATCTCGTTTGCATTGTCATGCATATTGCTAACGACATTGTACCTGTTAAGTTTGTTTTCTTTTCAGGCACGATATTGTATGTACGGTTCATTTGAGGCCGGTGTAACCGGACGAGCCGCACAGGTATTGTATCCTCCGAGTGAGACGTATTGAGAATTGCATAATTCTCTTACATCCTTTCTGCATTGTAGTGTAGTCTGGTGTATGCTAGCTTAAAACTGTTGCGTGTGTGCTTCGTTATAGCTTCCTTTGCATGATTATAAGTTATGCTCGGCTTCTTGCATTTTCAGTTGCATTTTGCCCCTGCCTTCGGGCGCATACCTTGTTTGTCTTGCATGTTTGTCCAAGTCTTCGGTCTTGTCAAAAATGGGTCGTCTCTAGGCTTTGACATTCACTCCCGTCATTGTTATGACTTTCGAGTTCTGTCAAAGAGGGGCAACTGTAGACACCCCATTTTTGACCGTCCTTGAGACTTGGACGTCACCATTTGAACACTCGGTGATTATCCATGTTTGTGTTCGTTTGGAGTTCCCGGAGTTCTCGGCTACGCGCCTTGTCTCAGGATCTCCGAACTCGACCGTTTTGTGTCTGGTTTTCCACCAAACACTTGTGTTTTGCCTTGGAGGGGCAGGGAATGCCTTGTGAGGCATCCCCATACGCCACCGGCAGTGGCTAGAGGCCACCAGCTGGTTTTTGTTGCCACCGGCAATGTATGTTGCCGGTCGGCACTCTTTGTTGCCGGTCGGCAGTCAATTTTGTCAAAATGACATTTTTGGCTGGCCGACTACTATTCAGCTGCTTTTGGAGATATTTTGAAACAGCTAGCTAGCATTTTCTTCCCCTCCATACATGTGTATGGAGGGATGCCCCTCTTGTTAGCTTACCTTGCATGCCTCTTTAACGCCTTATGAGCTTGTGTTGTATGCTCCTTGAAGGTGCATTTGTGCATGACTTTGGACTTGAGCCATTTAGGTGCCATCTAGGAGTTCCTTGGGCGTTGTTTAGGTCTGCCTTTGACCTGTTTTGAGTCCCCTGAGCCTTGTGAGGCTTGGTGGGTTTGACCTTGGTTTAAGCCTCTTGGCTTGCCTCAAGTACTTGGGCCATTTGCATGCTTTACTTGCTTGAATTACTTGGTTTGGCACCTCTATTTTGTGCAATTTCAGAGCTTGTGTTGCATGCTAATTGTCTATTGTTTGGTCTCTTTAAGTGTGCTTAGGAGTTGCCTTATTTATGCTTAAGGTGTTGGACCATGATTGCATGCATGTGTGTGTGTGCATTTTGGCCTTCATTTCCTTGGTTTTGGCCACTGATTTTAGGCCTGATTAGAGTTACTTAAATCATGTTTAAGACCATCATTTGTTTGGTTGCATGCTTGCCTCATGTTTGCTAGTATGCTTGCATAAGTGCCTTGCCATGCCATGTTGCATCCTTAGCTTGCATGCCTAGGTTGCATTGCATCTTGCATGCATGCCTTGTTCCTTGATTTGGTGATAGGAATTGGGCCTTTTTTTGTTTGATTGGTTTGCATTTCATTTGACATGAAAGTTGCACACTTAATTCTTTGGGCCATCATGCATGGAAATGCATGATTGGTGGCCCGAGAATCGAGGCACATACCCCTTTGAGTCACAAACATGATAGGGGGCATGATTGGTGCATACATTGTTTGAATTGTATTGCCATGCAAGTTTTGCCTTCTGCTGCTGTGAGTTGCAGGTTCTGCAGGTATTGTTTGCCGACCGGCAACATTTTGTGCCGGCCGGCAGTAAGTCATCAGCCGATGGGTTCATTTTGTGCTGATGACCACATCCTAGTGCCGGTGGTCATTCTACTTAGCCGGTGGGATCCCCCAGTATCCTGAGAGGCATTCCTGAGACTTTGGCAGTTTTCAAAGGAGCAAAGCAGGGAAAACAGAGGCAGACCATGCATGGCAGTGCGATTCCGAGCAAGTCCCAAACATGCACTGCATCTAACCCACTTCCCGAGGGCTTTACTGTTTTAATTAGATTAATTAATTTGTTTAGTTAATTTAATTGATTCGTAATATTTAATTAGCTTGCGTAGTTAATTAATTTGTATATTCTTTTGGTCCCTCCGGGCGAGGGCAAATCTGTAATAAGCGTGCGTGAGTGGTGTGCATCTCTTCCAACCCCCCACTTCTTTCTTCCCTTTTATTTACCCTCTTACGATGGTAGATTAGGGCACGTTTATTTTAGCATACCTTATGCAATGCATGCGTGCATCCATACATTTGTCTTACATGCACCGGGCTCGGTACATCATACAAACCGCATTGTATCTTCAAATCTAACTTGAATACGTGCACCGAATGATTGCATTTCACATGCCATTTTAGGGTTAGCCGAGCCTATCCTAAACTGCATCTCTGTATGTGTTGCATTAGCCACTTAACATGAACTAGGATCATGCATATGACTACTAACTAGTTTATTGTTTTGGCACGGAGTACGATGTAAGTATTTATGCTTTAGCATATCGCATGCGTGTGAATGTTAACATGACAGCATGATTACCATGTGGCTAAATGCTTATATGAGATAAACTGTTTGAATGCCTGCGGGTGGAGGTTGGATTGCTTGAGTTGGAAAAATTCGTTGAAATCCGTGTTTTAGCCTACTTGCGAGTAGCAAATTCCGAAGCGCTTTCAAAACAAACGGATATGCAATGCTTGTTTCCAAATTAGGCAATCTAGTCTATACTTGTTTCTTTGACATAACATAGTAATTCTAGGCTAATAACCGAATAAGAACACGTAATGTTTTCAAAATCGGATATCACGGTTAGTAGAGGCGGTCTTGACGAGGCGAAGGGTGCTCATTGACCTTCCCGATCGTACCCAAGCTCCCGAGCCAAGACAACTTTGGTGATGACGGACCGTGGCCTTCAAGACCGAGTCGGGGTTTCCTAAATTTCCCATTTTAAAAATATTTAGGTGGCGACTACTCAGATCCGCAAAGCAGTCCATGTTTGGCACTTCTTTTCAAAATCTGTTTTTTTTCTCAAAATGATTTGCCAGAGTTGGACTCTTTGGTTCAGATTACGAACCGCAACAAACAAAAAAAGCTAATTTTCAAGTAGCAGCGATTCCCGCACATGCAATACTCACTCCCGCACGTGCAAAGCGTGCCTTCTGCACATGCGACACCCCTACTCCACACCTCTTTCTGCACCTACATATAATGCAGTGGCCAACCCAGGACTTCCCTTATTTCCCGTACGTGCGGCCTAAGGGCCCGCACGTGCGGCTCTGCCCCTTCAGCCAGGAAACACTCCAGCTTAACCTAAGCCACTCCGAACCTAACCTCATACCTTCAGAAACATGAGAAACTCGACAAAGAAATAAATAAAAACAAGGATTTTGAAATATGCTTCCAAACACAACAAACCCAAGGTTAAGGGTGTTCAAGCAACCGAATCATCCGACTAATCCGACCCAAACCAACTGACCCGAATGCATGACAGACGGTTTCGAGCTTAGTTTCGGTCGAAGGCGGGCCTGGTTTCAAAATTAATTTCGGTTTTCGGTCGAATTTCGGTTCTACATAATAAAAAATAATTAAAACCAAACCGACCGTATATTATTAATAAATTAATGATACAGAATTCTGATGATGGTTCTATATGTATTTCTCTAATTGATTTGATAAATCACACACACAACTTCCAACACCCTTATCGACGTCTCTCTCTATCTCAAAGAACTCAAAAGACAGACCATGATGATGATCTCACCAACCTCTTTTTCCCCTCTCTCTGTCTCTCTTTGTTTCACAGTGATAGATTTCAAACCATCATCTTCTATCTCAAAAAATCAAACGGCAGATGGTGGTGGTCTCTCTCACAGTCACCAATTTCAAACCATATTGTATCTCAAAAAACTCAAATAGCAGGTGGATGATGATGAGCACCCACCTACCCTTTCCTCTCTCTCTCTCTCTCTCTCTCTCTCACTCTCTCCCTCTCAATCTCTCACTTTCTTCAGAAATTTCCCAAGTTCTCTCTCTCTTTCATGCATTCTCTCCCTATTTCTCTTTGAAACCCTAATGCATCCATAGTTTCTCTAATGGTCTCACCCATCAATCTGAACTAAATCTTTAATTTCAAACCCTAAATACTCTATATATTAAAGATCAACTATGAAAACCCTCTTTGATTCAAGGCTATTGATGAAGCAAACCCTGTAACTTCGAAGTATTGAAGTTTTAAAGTTCTCTACTCAATGATCAACCAGGCCCCAGGTACAATTTTATGAAAATTTTGTAATTTTTTTTGTTAATTGTTCATCACTGTTTTAATAATGTTTACTCAAACCTTCCAACCCATTCACAAATTATTCTCTCTCTCTCTCTCTCTCTCTCTCTCTCTCTCTCTCTCTCTCTCTCAAAAGTAAAAACACACATGTATTACATACATACACCTACGCACTCTCTGTTTTTGTCTTCTCACTGTCTCATTGCATGAACTCGGATTTTCAATTCAAATTTTCAGCCTTGGAAACAGAAAGATTTTTTAAATAGGTACTATTTTTTTTCTCGAGATTTTGGTTTTATTTTTTAGTGCTCAAATATGGTAGATATCATATACGTATTTGATTATCGTTTCACGAGAACTGAATATGATGGTGCCAAATTTTTCAGTTTCCATTAACAATTTATTTGAACTATTTATGTTCATTATTTTTCAATTTAAAATGTTTAAATTTTTCAGTAGATATCAATAAAATTTATTTTTCAGTTTAAAACGTTTCTATTCATATTGATTGTTCTATTGTTTAACATGTTCTTTATTCAAATTAATAATCCTTGAGTTTTTCAAAGGTTTAATGTGTTCATATTGATTATTAAAGGCTTATTGTGTTATGTTTGAAAATGTGTTCATATTGGTTATTAAAGGTTTAATGTGTTATGTTTGAACATATTGATTGATATGTTCTGTTTAATGTGTTCATATTGATTTGTAAAGGTATTGATTATTAAAGATTTAATGTGTTCTGTGTAAAAAAATAAACTTTGAGCTTTTCGTTTTTTCATTTTTCTCAGGAATTGGTTTTAAAGTAGCTTCAAAATGTCTATTATTTTTTAAATGCTATTATGATTTTTGTTTAAGTTTGTCATGTTTTTGTATCATTGCTTTTTAAATTGTTTATGCAATCTTTCATGAGGTTCTTTCTTCTTCTTTTTCTTTTTTTTCTTTTTTTTTTTAAATTTGTAATAGATAATGGATCATCCAAATCAACATATTGCCCAGGATGCTACTATTATTCCCCCTTCTACTATCCAAGACCCTATTGATAATCCTTCAAAACCACCTAAGGTGCGTGCAAAAGGTCCTGGGAGAAAACCTTCAAGGGCATGGGATCATTTTGATAAAATCAAGGCTGAATATGAGGTAACTAGGGCTGTTTGTAAATATTATCAAAAGGAGTATTTGGCTGATTCAAAGGGGCATAGGACAAGCAACTTGTTGAGTCACTTGACTTCTTGTTGAAAATATCCTCACAGAGATGTGGATAATAATGGACAACAAACTTTGTCTTTTCAGTCCAAAAAAGATGAAGATGAGGGTGTTAATCTTGTAGCAATGAGCTTTAATGTAGAAGCTACAAGAAGAGCTATTGCTGAGATGATAGTGCTTGATGAATTACCTTTTAGGTTTGTAGAAGGTGAAGGGTTTAAGAGATTTTGCACCATTTTGCAACCAAAGTTTAAAAACATTCCATCTCGTGTTACCATTGCTAGAGACATTGTAAGGATTTTCAACAATGAGAGGGATAAGTTGAGGAAAGTATTGAAAGGGCGTAAGATTTGCCTTACCACTGACACATGGACCTCAATTCAAAACTTAAACTATA
The DNA here is from genome assembly GCA_025200525.1 of Camellia lanceoleosa. Classification (NCBI taxonomy): domain Eukaryota; kingdom Viridiplantae; phylum Streptophyta; class Magnoliopsida; order Ericales; family Theaceae; genus Camellia; species Camellia lanceoleosa. The sequence continues at coordinate 100,837,259 of CM045770.1, read as the reverse complement.
TGTGTCTTACAGCCCACTTCATAGATGATGATTGGAAATTGCAAAAAAGAATCATAAACTTTGGTCAAGTGGAAGATCATAAGGGAGAGACATTGGTAAAAACTTGAAATGTGCTTACTCGAATGGAACATTGGTAGCATATTTACATTGACTGTAGACAATGCTAGTTCAACAGTACCACAATTAAGTTTTTAAAGCAGAAAACAAGGGACTGGAAAGGGACTATTTTGGGGCATGAGTTCTTACACATGCGCTGTTGTGCGCATATTCTGAACCTTATAGTGGGAGATGGTTTGAAAGAGCTTCATACATCCATTGCCAGAGTTTGTGAAGCTGTGAGGTATGTAAGGTCCTCTCCCAATAGATATGAAGTTTTTAAGAAGTGTGTTGAGAAACAAAAAATTGTGTTGGAAAGTCTTGTGTGTCTTGATGTGCCAACTAGGTGGAACTCCACTTACCTAATGTTGGAAGTTGCTGAAAAGTTTGAAAAGACTTTTGAGAGATTAGAGGATGAGAACTCTAATTACCGAGCTTACTTCAAGGTTTGCGAGGGTGAGGATGGAGATGGGCAGGTGTTTGGGGATGAATATGAGAATATGGATGAAGATGAGAATAAGGATGGGGATGGGGAAAATGGGAGGAAGAAGTCAAGGAGATCTCCAACAGCAAGAGATTGGAATAATTGCAGAAATTTTTTTAAAGTTCTTAAAACTTTTTTACAATGCAACCAAACGATTTTCAGGTTCTCTTTTTGTTATTTCCAATTGCTTCTTTGATGAGATGTTTGTCATCCAAACCAAGATAGAGCAATTAATCAAAAAGGATGACAAACTTTTGTCCACAATGGCACAAAACATGAAAGAAAAATTTGAAAAGTATTGGGGTAATTGGAAGAAAATCAACTTACTTGCGTATGTTGCTGTTTTACTTGATCCTAGGAAGAAACTGAGGTATTTGAAATTCTGTTTTGCAGAATTGCTTGTTGAAAGAGTAGTGAATGAGATGACAGCACGGGTAAAGGATTGTTTGTCTCGTTTCTACAAGCATTATGCTTCTCATGATTCGGTAACTGTCAAAATGTCTAATGTGTGTGAAGGATCAGCGATGAAGGTTGACGATGATTGTGATGATCCACATCTATTAATTGTTTCTCAATTTAATACTTATTTGGAAGAAGAATGCTCTAGTCTGTGTAAATCTGAGGTTGATAGGTACTTGGTAGACAGGTGTGAAGCTTCCAATGAAGAAAAGTTTGATATATTGGGATGGTGGAAGGTCAATTCTTCCAAGTATAGAGAGTTGTCCCAAGTTGCACGTGATGTCTTGGCAATACCCATCTCTACAATAGCTTCTGAATCAGCCTTTAGTACAGGAGGACGCATTTTAGACCTATTTCGTAGTTCATTATCTCCAATGATGGTAGAGGCTCTGATATGTACACAGAATTGGCTTCAAAGCATAGTTCTTATTTCTCTTCGGAAGGCAATGGATGATATGGAGGAACTTGAACAATATGACCCTGCAGGTAATTTTTTGATTTATTTTTATATTTATGTTTTGTACGAAATACAACATAACATTGTTTTAAATTTAGATTAATTGTTCTACCGCTTGTAGCTCTTTCTGAATTGGCATCAACCTCAAACCCAAGTCCAAATATTATCACACTCTAGTATGGCTTGGTAAAGTTACTCAATTCTATATCTTTAATTTTTACTTTTTACGTAATTAATAAAATCTATTTGCAACATGTTCTCATCTTCTATGTTTTTCGTATTTGCAGGCTTCGACTTTTTGGTTTCATGGGGAGTTAACTGACTTTCTTGACTTTTGGTTTTATACAATTAACATAGATCAGTACTCTTCTGTTTGACTTTATGAACAAATATTTTTGCACATGGATAGTGATTGGGATAACTATACTTGTGAATGTTTTGATGGATTACTATCTATTATTATGATAGACTGAAAATTGATGGTGACAAACTAAGTAGTTAGCTTATTTTGTTAGTTTTAATGTGGATGGTGGCAGTAGGCGAAATTTTTTTGGCAATACTGCTAATTGCATTTGATGTATTTTGGACAGATTCTATTTCTAGCATTTGATATATTTTGGACAGATTCTATTTCTTTCTACTGCTTCAGATTATTGGATGCATTTGAAGTATTTTGGACAGATTCTATTTTGGACAGATCTATTCCTAGTGCTTCAGATTATTCATTTAGCAGTTATTATGTTAGTGCTTCAAATTATTCATTTGGACAGATTCTATTCCTAGTGTTTCAGATTATTCATTTAGTATTAATTTAGTTAGCTTACTTTGATGTATTTTTTTGGCAGCAGGTTGTTTGTTTTTTGATTGATTTTACATAGGTTATTCATTTAGTATGCCAAACTATTTTTTTATTTTTGGATGAATGAAATATTTTAGTTTGGACTGTTTATGCTTGGAATTATTTTACAAGTTATTTATTTTATTCATAATGGGCTGTTTGGACTGATTTTAAATAAATTATTAAGTTTTTTTTTTTAATGGGTTTATCTATAGAAAGGGTTGTTTGGGTCATTTTCCAAAGCAAAACATAACTAAATTATAAAATTGGGTTGTTTGAATGTTAAATGGGTTAAAAATAATATTTATTCATAAAGGTTCAAAATTGAAGGCCCAACCCGCCCAACCGATCCGAACCCGACCGTTAAACCGAAAATCATCTACGGGCGGTTTCGCCAACAAATTCGGTCGGAATCGGTTGATTTTTCACCCACCCGCACTATTCCGGTTCGGTAGTGGATAGAGGTTCAACCCGACCCAAACTGACCCGTGTACACCCCTACCCAAGGTTAAACAAAGAGAAACAAGACAAATAATATACCCGGTCATCACAAAAAAAATAAAATAAAAAAATAACTACTTGTTTTATATCAATAATTAACCCCACTAAAACTATTTGCTAAGTCTTTTGTGATCTTGATTACAAGATTTTTTTTTAAAAAATGACACATAATCTAATGTTTATAAAAGCATAATTTCAAGTAAACTACTATTTAGAAAATAATTACTTAAATTACTTGGAATATTTTTTATTTTTTTTAAGTTGTAAACACTATTTTGTATCCTAGGTTTTTCGTTAATAAAGAAAAGTGTCACGTTATAAAATAGTGCTACATAACCACTAGGACAAATAAAAAGCTACCAAAAGAAAATTGAAAGCTCTTGTAACTGTATTAATCATGGTGAAAATTCTTTAGTAGCAAAAAAAAAAAAATTTAGATGTTGGAAAATGGCTTTGTATGAACCTTATTTTTTGCTAACTTTGAGTATTAATTAAGATAGGACCCAAACGTTATTTTTAACGTTACTAATTGGGTTTATATTTAATGTCACGTAGTGAATAACGTTGTGTATTTGGTTACTCAACCATTTCCGGATGAATGAGAATTCAACACGCATTTTTGGGTTCGTGGATATGGCTTTATGTGGGTTTCCTACACATTTGTGAAATGTGCTTGTCCCACATTGGAAAAGCTTAATCATTTATATGGGTATATAAACTCTAGCTTGGGATACTTGGGATAGGGCGCAAGGGGTACCCAATTTGTGGAAGTGTAAGGTTATGAGTAAAGTGGGCTAGACCCATTGGATCCAAAACAAAAAAAACACGTGCGGGTGGGCTGGGCATGGGTGCGATGTCACACCCTGATATTTAATGCAAGAGACATTCACAACCATCAAAACATAATGCCAAAAGGGCCATCTTTCCCATTGAACTAACATTTTCTATTGTACAAAATCCAAGGATTACATGTTCCAAAATCTATTCTAGTTCAAGAAGCTAGATGGCGTTACATTTACAATTGCTTCGCTGGCCTATAAGATACTTCAAAACTAATTAGAATATTACATAAAACAATTAAGTCCCAATACAAAATATCTTTTTGTCTTCCTCTTTCAAAACCAACTAAGTGTCCTCTGCTCTATTGAGGCAGAACTTCATCTGTTCCTGAAAAAGAAAATAGGGTTGAGTAGATCACCCAGTAGGAATACATTTACTCAAGTATTTAATCATTCGAATAAGTTCATGGCATTCTTAAGACAAAAAATAATGATGAGTTATGAGTACAAGTGATCTTCACCACTAATGTAAATACATAACAATTTAACACAAATAACAGTTCACACCTTTTTAACATAACATTTAAACAATCACATCAATGGAAAACAAACCATGAGTCCCACAAAAGAGTCTAACACAAATTACTTTATTTTTCAAAAGAACATCCCCACATTTGCCGACTATAATACGGCGGGAAGTGGGCTCCTCTAGAAAACCATCTGTTTTTCTACTTTCGCTGACTACAATACGGCAAGACTGTGTGGACACCCAAAAACATCTTTCCCACATTCGTCCAGCGATAAGCTTAGACAGGGCATTTGGGCACCTTTAAACTCTTAGTACGGGTACCAACACAACACAACATAACATTTTCCAACACCGACTCTTACCCGGACTCATGCACTGTTAGTGATTCTATCACATTTTAATGCCATTCACAAGCATCCATCATCACATGATTGCTATACTACATAACGTTCAAAGAGTAATACCATTCAAGTCACAATCCTTTCATCACATCAACACCCACATTTATCATCTCTTAGTTACTCATAATATTCCATGAACTAAAAAGGGGATTCCATTGAATTTAATGTTTTGCACCCAAATTTACAATCTAGGGTTTTACCAAATTTAGGGGTTTTGCTTATTCATCATAAATGAAGGTTTAACCAACATTTATATACAAGTTTTAAAAGAAGTGAAGAAATTCCAAGCAAGAGTCAAGCAAGTAGTTTATTTATGTAAATCATGAGTTTAATTCCACACAATCTTCAAAATTAATTCATAGTTACTTAAATCACAATAATACCATGGAACCCCTTCAAACAAGGAAATACTAGAGTAAAAGTACCCCTGCCTCGAAAATCAAGCAAGGAAGTCAAGCTCCTACAAGAATCCTTTGCAATCCAACGATCCAAACGGTGGTTAAGGATAATCTTCAAGTGTTCTTCACTCCTAGCAAGAGATTTTGGTTGGATTTCAAGTGTTTAAGAGGTATTTTATGGTGGAAACTTAGGGTTTTGTAGAGAGGGAAAGAGTAGAAGTAAAATAGAAAAGAAAAGGTAAAGGAATGATCTAGAATCGTTGTATTTAAAAAGCTAATATCACAAAGCTCGCTCGAGTGTGGCTTCCTACACTCGAGCGACTAGACACAATCTAAAGGACTCGCTCGAGCGGAAAAAGAAGGGCCTCAGAAATTCTGCAGTGCTACGGTGAGACTACTGGATGCTAGCATTCTCTGCTCGAGCAAAGCTTTCCTCGCTCGAGCAGGCACACCTGCAATTTCACAAGATATTGGGAGCAACAATAATACGCTCGAGCGACACTTTCCTCGGTCGAGCGACCCTTGAAACAAAACATCACATGCGAGGTGTGAGATTAGGTTGGGCTTGTCCAACCTAATACTTATCTTTTTGGATCAAAAACATTTGTATTTTATTTATTTATTTTTTGGTCAAAAACATTTGTATTTTATTTAATTTTTTTAAATTTTGGTTTCAAAATTTAAAATAAATTGGTCCAGATTTTTTCCTCTACCCAAACAGGTTTAAAACTCCACCGAAACAGGTTCATACTTGTTGAAATTCAAACTGAACAGATCTGTTTTTGTTCAAATAGGTTTTTACCTGTTGAATCTGTCCGAACAGGTTTCTATCTGTTGAAACCTGTTCTGAAAAGCCACCAATATTTCTATAAATAGTCTGTCATTCCAGCAATTCTTGGCATCAAAATTTTCCTAACATTTCTTCCTTTCTTCTTCTGTTCATCCTCCTGTGTTCCTACATTTGTCTACCATTTAGTTTCTAAGAAGAAAAACAGAGAGTTACAGCATTGTTTGGTTCGCCAAACTTGATTTTGTAATGTTGCAAATCAAGTAGTAGTCGTTGCATTTTAAGAAGTAGACACCGTTAAATCTCGAAGCACCAAAGCGAGGGCAAAATCTACTTTAAAGAGATTGTGTCCAATACAAGCCTCGACTTAAAATTTCTATAAGCAATTAATTATGAACTTAATTTATATAATTATTTTCTAGATTATTTTTTTATTTAGTTGATTAATTTACACATACACACATACACTGTGTGAATAACAATCTTAAAGTAGATTTTAGTTTTTTTTTTATTATTACTTGTGTGTTAGATAGACGAATATTTTGTTTTGGGAAATTAAATAGCAGTCATATACTGCTTAATTTCTTAAATAGTAGTAATATACTGTTTAATAATTTCTTTGATAACATAGTAGTCATATATTGTTTATCATTAGATTTTTGTTACAAAATATTATTCCGTATATTAAATAATTTCATTTTTTTGTTATGCAGGTTTAGATGGCTCATAGTTTGGCTAAATGAAATAAATGGCTTTTTTGCTTCTTTTTAAGTTATTTTCAAAATATGACTATTGGTTGAAACTTTCTTTCTTTGAATGATTGTAGTAGTTTATTTTGGATGATTGTATCAAGACGTTTTAAATATTTTAGATGACTGTAATACGTTATTTTGGATGATTGTAATATTTTATTTTGGATTGTTGTATGTTGAAAATTTGTGCTGCCTTGTTGTGCCCACTGTCCACTGTCCAGGTTGTTTGTTGTAATACTATTGTTTGGATGCACAATGTTTGTTGTAATATACTTGACAATGAATGCACAATGTTTGCCACAATTAAATTATATTGAAAATTTGTAAAATTTAAACCGCCAAACAGATTTGCATCCATCCACCAATCCGTTAATTGGCATCCGTTGGATTGGTGGACAGATGCGGATTGAGTTTCTCCAATCTGCCAATCTGGCAGATGCATGGTGGATTGGAAGTTTTGTGGCCACAACCGACCAACGCCCACCCCTAGTCCCTAACATAAAGGTCAGCAAGATAATCTACCGAGTCACTCGTGCGCATAAGTACAAAGTGTGCTAACTTGGTTAACCGATCAACTATCACCCACGCGACATTATTATCCCATTGAATCCTCGGAAGACCCATAACAAAATCCATCATGACATGCTCTCACTTCCACTCAACTATAAGCAAAGGTTGCAACAAACCCGCTGGCCTCTGATGCTCGGCATTTACTTGTTGACAAGTAAGGCACCTTGAAACAAACAAGGTTACGTCTCTCTTCATTCCCTTCCACCAAAACTAGCAACTAAGGTTGTGATACATGTTTGTGTGTCCCGAATGTACCGCAAGGCGCGAATGATGGAACTCTCGGAGTATTTCCTCTCTACAAGACTCTGACATGAAAAAACGATCAAGATATCTAATACTTAAGTCAACATACACGTTCAAGCCCTTTTCTACATTCCCACTAAATATCTTCCCCTGGATAGACTCTACCTCGTGATCACCCCGTTGTGCTTCTATAACTTAGCTCACAAGCGTAGGTTGTGCAATCATGTTAAACAAAGCTGCAGACTCAACGAACTCACCAAGATGCAAGTCAAACTCGCTGATAGTGCCCAACATCTCCCATTCTCGGATGGCAATGCTAACTACACTACTAATGGATTTCCTACTCAAGGTATCGGCCACTATATTGGGCTTTCCCGAATGATAGTGTAACTCAAAGTCGTAATCCTCCATAAACTCCATCCACATTCTCTATCTTAGATTCAAATCTTTCTATGAAAACAGATACTTCAAACTCTTATGATCAGAGAATACCTCAAACCTCTCACCATACAGATAATGTCTCAAGATTTTCAAAGCAAAAATCACTGTTGCTAGTTCTAAGTCGTGAGTAGGATAGTTTCTCTGATATGTTTTCAGCTGACGTGAACCATATGCCACTACCTTCCCCTCTTGCATCAAAACACAATCCAAACGTTCCCAAGACACATCACAATACCCAAACCCCTCTCCAAAATGATCAACACTAGAGCAATGTTAAGTCTAACCTTAAGCTCTTGAAATGACTTCTCATAAGTCTCACTCCACGCAAATTTGATTCCCTTTCTCGTCAGTTTAGTCAATGGTGAGGCTAATCTAGAAAAAAAATTCATAAAACGTCGATAATACTCGGCTAACCCCAAGAAACTCCGAATCTCAAAGGCATTCTTAAGTTGTTCCCAATCTTGCACTGCCTCTATCTTGAAAGAGTCTACAGTCACTCCTTCCCCAGATACCACATGGCCCAAGAACTTCACCTCCTCCAACCAGAACTCACACTTCCCGAACTTAGCATACAATTTGTGGGCTCTAAGCAACTCAAGTACAATCCACAAGTGTTTCTCATGTTCATCTTCAGAGAGTGAGTAAATCAAGATGTCATCAACAAAGACAACCATAAAACGGTCTAAAAACTCACGGAAGATTCGGTTCATCAAATCCATAAACAAGGCTTGTGCGTTGGTTAACCCAAAAGGCATCACTAGGAACTCATAATGGTCATACCGCGTACAAAATGTCATTTTCTAGATATCTTCCTCCTTCACTCTCAACTGTTGATAACCTGACCTCAAGTCAATCTTAGAAAAGCAGCATGACCCCTTCAACTGGTCAAACAAATCATCTATACACGATAGTGGGTACTTGTTTTTAACAATTACCCCGTTCAACTTCTAATAATTGATACAAAATCACAATGTGTCATCCTTCTTCTTAGCAAAGAGAGTCGATGCTCCCCAGGGCGAAGTACTAGGGCGGCTAAAGCCCTTATTTAGCAATTCTTAGAGTTGAATCTTCAACTCACTCAACTCGGCAGGTGCCAATCTATACGGTGCCACGGAAATCAGTGTCGTGCCAGGCACTAAATCAATAGAGAACTTAATCTTACAGTAAGCTGGTAAACTAGTGAGATCCTCGGGAAAGACGTCCGGGTATTCACAAACTACACTCAGCAACTCAACTCGGACCACATCACTCTCAACACCAAAGAATGTAGCAAGAACTAGACTAAGCTCACTTGGTTCAACTTTCGATAATTGATACAAAATCGCAATGTGACATCATTCTTCTTAGCAAAGAGAATTGATGCTCCCCAAGGCGAAGTACTAGGGCGGATAAAACCCTTATTTAGCAATTCTTGGAGTTGAATCTTCAGCTTATTCAACTTGGTAGGTGCAAATCTATACGGTGCCATGGAAATCAGTGTCGTGCCAGGCACTAAATCAATAGAGAACTTAATCTTACGGTGAGGTGGTAAACTAGTGAGATCCTCGAGAAAGACGTCCGGGTATTCACAAACTACCCTCAGCAACTCTACTTAGACCACATCACTCTTAACACCGAAGAATGTAGCAAGAACGAGACTAAGCTCACCCCGACCATGCGAATCACACATAGGCAACAAGGCTCTATCAACTCACCCCCTAGGAAATAAAAATAATCACCACCCGACGTGCACACCGTAACTCTCTGACAGTAACAATCTATAATGGCCTGATAGGATGACAATCAATCCATGCCCAAAATAAAATCAAAAACTCGACATATCAATCAACAAAAGCAAAAGGAAGTCGGTGATCGGCGACTAGCAACCTCTATCTCACAACCCCAACACCCTTGGTTCAACATAACCTCACCACTAACATGTGACTCTACCCTAAGTGGAGATGCTAACTGAGCTACTTCTAACCTTAATCTTGATCACGAATCTGAGATGAAATAAAAGAATGGGATGCCCCAATATCAATTAACATATTGGCAATAGAATTACACAACAAGAAGTTACCTCTCACTACTGAAGGCGGTGGCAACAAATCTGGTCTCTATTCTACCTAACTGCTCATCCCTCGGAGCATAGGTATGATACACTGACTCAGCTAAAAAGGCTCCCTGATTGGCCCTCGAAGACTATGCTGATGGTGTAGGCTGATGGCTCAGTGTCTGCCTCGAACCAGACACACTAGATGTACCACCTGACTGAGGACAAAACCTCCTCACGTGTCCTAACTTCCCACACTGATAACAGGTAAGTAGCTGCCCTCTCCCCTAACTCTAGCTCTGAGGACGAGCCACAAATAGTGTAGACTGTTGCCCTCCTTCTCTTTGCAGGCGAACTAAAGACTTGTGGCCCAACTGACCACACTCAAAGCAAGTGATCCCTCCTTGACCACCTCTTCTAGAACCTAAACTTAGTATCGAAAAGGTAGATCAAGACTGTGCTAGCTAGGACTACTGTGGGATGGAACCCCTCTGCCTCTTACTGTCCCTAGTCTCCACCTGAACCTTCTGACTCTTTTGTCTGGAGCCCTTTATCCACTCCTCCTCTAACTGTACCACGGTCTACAGATGAGCCACCACCTCCACCAGGCGTCTGTAGTTCCTAATCACAGACCCAACTACTTTGAAAAGAAACACAGTCCTCAAACTCTTCTTGAACTCAATGCAACGGCGTTCATCTGTCGCCACAAGTTCGGGTGCAAACCTCAACAAACTAGTAGAGGAAGCCTCAAACTCGACCACTAGTGTGTTAAGCTACTTGAGCTTCAAAAACTGCTCTCTCAACTTCTCCCTAATAGTGGGAGGTAAGAACTTGTCTTGGATGGCGTTAACAAAGGCCTCTTAAGTCACCCCAATGCGCCCACGTGCATACTTCCACCACTGACCCGCATCTCCCTTTAACTGGTAGGATGTCAAGGTCACTCTCAACCCATCATCCTCAATGCCAAGCATCTCGAACGTCTTCACCATCTACTCTAACCAATCATCCGCCTTCAGTGGCTCCTTTGGATACCCCAAAAACTCATCCAGATTAGACCAAAAGAACTCCCTCTATAGAAATGATGGCCCTATCTTAGGTACATGGGTCTGGACTTGATTCTCAGCTTTGAGAATGTCCGTGGATTCCCGCAAAGCTCTGGTTATCTCACGAACTAAAGCACCCATGGCCTACTGACCCACTGGTTCGGCCACATTGGTCTGACCAACCCCTTCTTCCTATACTGGAATATCATCTAGTAATGGCACCTCCTATCGTCTAGGCCTGCCACGCCTACCACCACTACATCCACGTCTTGACATCCTAATAAAGGTAACACAAAAGATTAGCACATTTACAAATGTACCGAAGCTAACTCAATTGCATCCTAATGCGATAGACAACAACTAATTCACTCCATATAAGCACATAGCCACGTAAACACATATGAATTTTCTTCCTAGATACTGATCGTCCTACGACGTTGCCAGAGTTCTAGTTAGAAATAGCAGTGATCAAGTGATCTTCTAGAAAGACTTCTAGAAACTCGTAGATCCAATCAATATCTTAGAAATTAAATCTCATACCCATCTAGTCACATAAGCATGTTATCACATAGCATACCAAGTTCACTTCTAACACAAACTAGTGAGATAACCCATTGTGGTAAAAACCACATCCCATGATCCCAAAGTATTCAAATCCGGTAGCTCTGATACCAAGTTGTAACACCCCAAAAATATAACAATAAAACAATCTCACAATATTAATTAAATAATAACGTGTGCCAAAGTAATTATCATATGATCCCATTGTACAAAAAGTAACATGTGCAGTTATACATTCATAAGCCCTAACCCTGAATCTATTGCATGTGCTATGAGTTACTGGTATGAAATAAAAGTTAAACAGACATATAAATGCCCTAATGGCTACAGCTTTCCAAGACAATGCTTGGTTACAACAAAAGTGAGTTTGAAATTCAATACAAATAAACCCCTAAGCTTGTACAAAATAATTACAACAATAACAGAAAGAAACTCTTGACTCCAAGTACTCCCAAGCTACAACCTTGGCAGAGGCATATCATCAGCACGTGAAAATGGTTTTCCACACAGGGTGAGCCAAAGTCTAGTAGAGATACTATAACACAATGTATGAATCCTAACAAAGTTATAAGGTGAGTGCATATGCAATACTAATGTCAAAACTTTTTGTATCTCTTTCCAAAAACCATGCAATGAGATTATACCACAATTCACGAAATCATTTTCTTTACAATAGAAAACAGGGCAGTGGATACAACACTGGGAATTTCTAGGTACATGTCTTCAAGTAGGCTATATAGGCACTACCAATTGCCATTTTTGCCGGTACTAACTGGAAGGCTCGGTACCTAACTGTGCGGGTTTCCAGACTTTCACCACAACCACACTCCCTACCCAAATTCACTGAGGTATTCACCCATTTTTCTCAAAACAAAATACATTTTTAATGTGTTAAGTATGCACGATACTCAATGCAAATGGATGAGAAATTAGTTTCAATTCTCCTAATACTGATACAATTTCTACAACAATCATAGTTATCCTCCACCGATAGTCCAAAACAGATATCTCTAAATAGATAGATAATTTTCAATAAAGATAAAATTTTCAAAATTTCAAGATGGGAGTGGTAATGCATATCCAACTCCACCATCATCATCATCATCATTCTAATTCCATAAAACCCAACATACTTTTTATTTCATCTTTACAAAATCAAGTATTCAAATTTTAGGGCAAAATCCCTTACTCTTTATAAATCAATTCCAAGGATAAAAATCCAACATTTTATTACAACTCAACCACATTTACAAACCCACAAGCATTTCCAAGAAACCATTTGAAAACCCCTCTTTTGATTTCAAAACCAAAACCCTAGGTTTATCCAAAAATCTCCAGACCACAGTATTGTTTAGAAAAACAAATAACCAAGTTAAAAACAATACAAAAGTGTAGAGAAATCCATACCTCAAGGCTAGAAGGCAAGGGAGAGAGTGGAAAAACTTTGATGAAGCTGAAAACCAACTTTGCTCCGATTAAAATGAAGCTTTAGGTGAGCTATACCTTTTTATCAAAGGGACTAGGGTGTAGAGATCAATGGATGAGAGTGTATTTGAAGGTAGAATGAGTTCTAGAGAGAGAAGGTTTAGATTTAGGGTTTTAAAATGTTTAGAGAAAGAGAGATACAAAAAAGTAACTCAAAAAGTGAGTTTTACGAACTGATATACGCGCAGACCGCTCGAGCGACCAGACACAATAAGTGAGACCGCTCAAGCGACACCACCTCCCAATAGTTTTGTAGACGAAAGCTAACCGCTCGAGCACAAGAAAGACCGCTCGAGCTCAAGAAAAACTGCTCGAGCGAAGAAAACACCCTCCTAGTACTTTTGCAGGCCTGCAAATATACTGGAAGTTTTCAAAGGCCTCTCGAGCAAACAAAGAACCGCTCAAGCAAACTGACCAAAATCTGGGCAATAGTTCTTTTAAAAACACAAACTCCCGACCTATTGCAAATGCAACAAAGACATCCAAACAACCAAACTCAATCAAGAATAAGATGAATAAGGATAAGAACAACCAAATAAGACAAGGAATCCCGATCCAAAATAATAATCGGATCAGGTCTAAATTGGAATCGTTATATTTTCAGTGAGAAATAAGATATAGAAAAAATGATTGAAACTTTAGAAAGAAGATGAATAGAGTTGAATATGAAGAATACGTATATGTATTTTGGGTGTGCCATGAGAAAACAAAAAATATTTTATTTTAGGATTTCATGTGTATTGTCCTTATTAATAAATTTACATTAGGGTACTATAGTATTATTTGGGTGTAAATAGAATCACCCTTATGATGTGGATCCTATTCCAACCTCAAGCCCAATATTTAAGGTTGTGTTTGGCTCATGGATTTGGAGAGAAATTTGAAAAGGGGAAGGAAAAAAAGTGTGTAAAAATAGATGAAATGTAGGTATATTTTATTCACATATTAATCATCTTTTTTCTTTTCCTTTCTAAATTCCTTCTCAAATTCTTAAACCAAACACAATCTTTGATTGATTTACGACTCCTTATTAAGCTTCAAAATGGTCAAAAGGGAAGAAACCTAGTTCTAACCTAGTTTTGCCTACTATTCCCATTAATTCTCAGTCATCACTCTCCTCTCAAGCCATTCAAATCTATAACAAAAGATTCTGGATAAGCATTCATCTCCTTCTGATCAGGCCATCCAAGTTGCTAAAACTCTTGGCATCGATTTGCTGGGTCGTAAGGATGTTTTTCTCAATGATTTCATCAAAATTGAGCTGAACAACAAGGCTAAATTCAAAAAAAATCAGCGATCACAAGTGACGAAGATCATTTTGTGGAATGTTAGAGGTATTGGGAAGTCAGAAAAGAAAAGAATGGTCAGAAAGAATGATTCGGTCTATTTAGGGAATAGGCAACTTCCAATGGAAATTTTTTATATTGGCCTCTCAGGTGGTGGGAAACCAAAAAAGAGGTAAAGAATAAAGGATCTTATTGTGTCTTGAAAAGTGGATGTGGTTTTTATTCAAGAATCAAAATTTGAAGCTTAAAATCAAATCAATTTGGGGAGAGTGGAATCCAAAAGTCTTTTAGGATGACTAATATCTCTATGGGATCTGACAAGTGAGATTTTGTAGCAAGGGAATTGGATGATCTACTGCTGGCTAGGGTGTTTTGAAGCAATGTAAGTGCATGAAGTTATGCTTCGTTGATGCCTTCGGCGTAATCGTAGCATAGCAATAGTGTGTGAAGCTTTGTTTTGTTGTTATTTTGGAAGTTGGATTGAGTCTTTGTAGAGAGTCTATCATGCAAGGGTTTAGAAGTATTGTCGGTAGCTTTGGATTACCTGGGAAAAGGCTTTGAAGAATATGAGTATGGAGGTATTTTAGTTGGTCAATTTCGAGAGATCTAGGGTCCTATTATGTTTTTGTTTAGTAGTTTCTATATTTTTGTTCTTAGTTGGTTGATTGTTGTAGCCTGCTTTTTGTGCTCATTTCGGATACGATAGCCCTACAGTTCGGACTCCTATGATTCTGAATCTGATTTCACAAGTGCAATGTAAAATAGATAAACACATATTAGTCCAAATCTGGCAAATCTTTTGGAAAATCGATTTTAAATCAAAAATGCCAAAAAAGGATTGCTTTGGCAAATTACAGAGTCGCCACCTAAATATTTTTTAAAAATTTAGAAAACCCCGAGACTCGTGCCAAAGGCCACTTATCCGTCATCACCGAAGTGTCTTGGTTCGGGAACTTAGGTATGAGAGGGGAAGATCATGAATTGAGCACCCCACTCACAAGATCAGAGATCGGCCTCTCCTACTCATCATGTTAATCTTATGTACAGTATATACTCTTGTTCTGATTATTATGCTAATTTACTATGTAATGTACACAAGTATAGACTAGCAAAAGTTGGAACACTTTGATCTTATGTTTGTTTGAAACGAGTTTTGAATACGCATCACTTAAAAAGGTGAATTTGTATATACATTAGTTAAAACATCCTAATTTAAGTAATTAGCCTTCATCCACTGGCATTCAGACAGGTACGTCACTTAAGCACTTAGCCTCATGGTATTATGCTTGATATAGCAACAATCACACGCATACAATATGCTAAAGCAATAAATGCTCACCTACTACTCCAAGGCAAGCCAAAAGAAAT
The DNA here is from genome assembly GCA_025200525.1 of Camellia lanceoleosa. NCBI lineage: Eukaryota > Viridiplantae > Streptophyta > Magnoliopsida > Ericales > Theaceae > Camellia > Camellia lanceoleosa. The sequence goes on along the minus strand of CM045770.1, from coordinate 100,821,749 downwards.
AAAACAATTAGAAAAATGCATGCTCTAATATGTAAGTGACTAATGCAACACATACAAAATGCAACTACTAGACTCGGCTACTAGTATGGCATGTGAGTCAATTCAAGGCATGCGACAAAGCATGTATTCGAATAAGGAATTTGAAATTGACATTTGATTAGTATGATGAGTTGAATACTTATGCATGCAAGACGAATTGATGCAAGTCATAGAAAATGCTAATTAAAACATGGTGCTCTATGCTATCCATCATAAGCAAGTAAATAAAAGGAATAAAGAAATGGGGGTTGGAAGACATACACATTATTACAATTTTGCTCTCATGCAATAGGGTGTCCTAATGAACTAACTATTACATCACCAAAGAAATTAATTAACTACACTAGCTAATTATTACAAATTTAAATGAATCTAATTAATTAATTACAACATGAAATTAATTAACTAAGCTATTACAAGTTCAAAGGAATAAATTAGTCTCAGTACAAAATACTACTATTAACACACTTTAATGAGCCACAGGGAATGAAGAATCATTCATGCATGAATGCGAATTTCCACCCAAAAATGCCCTTTGTTTGGCTGCCATAATGGTTCTGTTTTGCAGTCAGAAAATTGAACTGTTTTCACCCCAGCCTCTGCTCTGTTTTGCCATGAAAATGGCACTGCTGATCTAAAATGAAGTGGGTGGCCGGCTGGCCAAGAAAAGTAGTCGGCTGTACAATGAAGTGGCTGGCTGGCCACTAGTTTTTTGCCACTACCTTGCTGCAATAGACATGAAACAAAGCATAAACAGAGTATTTTCAAGGAATGTTTGTCTACCCTGCCTCTCCTTATCATCAAACAAATCAAAAAAGAGATAGGCTCGATTCGCAAATCATTAATCGACGCAAACTCATTACAGGATGATCTATGACTCAAAGGACAAAATCTCAATAAATGATAATGAAAGACCCACAAAACCTCCTCCCTATCATGGAATTGATCAAGAGAAGTGGTAGACCTTGAATCTTGAACCATTATCATCACCAAAGAGTATGAAACGGTTCAAGACTCAATGGGTTCAACTAACATCCGATTGAACCCAAACTTGATTTTATTATCTTGTTACCTCTTTCAATCCCATTTTATTGCCTCTTTTACTTATATTTCCATTCATTAGTCATTTTAGTCCAAGAATAAGAACTAAGTCCACTAAATGGAGAGAAGTGTCAAACAAGAAGTTGTTTTGGACATGAGAGAGATGTAATGCCTTGGTAATAAACCTCCGAAGAGATTAAACCATTAAGTATAGAAGGGTCTCTTTCTCATGCTTAAACAACACTCGTTTGAAACAACTCTCAAACAAATAAAAAGCCAAGAAAGGAGAGAGAGTGCAGAGATGATTAAGTGTGAACACAAATATGAAAAGCATAAAATAAATGCTATCAACTCAAATAGGTTGGTGACTAAGACCTAAACCACCAAACCTATGAGGACCACTACACTACAAGCCTACCATATAAAGCATAAATGAATTATACACACAAAAACAGTCCTAAAGATAGCTAAAACAATACTAAAATTATCATAGAAGAGCTAGAAAAGTAAGTACAAATTGGAGAGAATTAAAGCTAGTAAACAAGCCAAAGGACTCCACTTTTTGGGACCTCAAAACAACATTTTTAGCCTCTGAAAAACTCTGAAAATCAGTAGGAAAAAGTTGAAAAATAGATGGGAAACACAAGGGCAAAAGCTTGGAAAATAAAGTTCAAAAAATGGTGGCTTACCCCTCTACCTTTGATAGCTTTAAGCCACAAGTTTCAGCCCATAAAAACAGTAGGAAAATAGTCCAAAAACAGCAAGTAAAGATAGGGAAAAAGTATTGTAAAGAAGCTAAAAGTTATACCTCTTGAAGAGGAGAAACACTTTGATTCACAAACCAACAAATTCTCACCCTCAAGTGCTGAAATTGAAGCTCAAGAACCTCAGCAAAGAGCCCTAAAAATTTGGTTTAAGTAGTATAGATATAGTGTATATAGGTTGCAAGATAGAGAGAGAGAGAGAGAGATATTTTCAAGAATTTGAACTCTTGGAATTTTTTCTAACCTAAAAACATAAGGTATGGCTGTTTATATATAGAACAACTGATTGATATCTCGAAAATATCTGTATTAAGCTAGTAAGCATAGTGCATGCACATGGGGGGACAGCTAGCAACAAATATCTTCTCTACTGGAACACCTAGCTGGCTAGCCAAGTGGGGGACAGCCGACCACTAATTTCTGGCCAACCGACCACTAGTTGGACCGCAGGCCTCTGGGTGGTCAGGCTTGAAAAAATTCTGTTTTGGTCCAAAAGTGGTTCAAGGTTTGTAGGCTTCTAAGACTCAAAACCGAGGCTTTTTGCTGAGGAAATCGAGCGTTTGTACAGCATAATTTTTGAAACGCCCCGAAATAATATAATAAATCCAACTCATAAGTAGAAGAATAATAGAAATAAAATACTTTCGTTCATCAGAGTTCATTTATGAATGTTAACACGTGCAATATACATTCACAAATATTCATCCTGAATCTACAGCATGTGTTACAACAATAAGAGAATTGAAAACTAAACAGGTAATAATATGCCCTATAGGCTTACATCTTTCCAAGTCATTGCTTGGTTACAAAAAATGAGCCTATCTCAATGCAATTTAAAGCCCTTGGCTATACAAAATATAACAAAAGAAAGAAGCTCTTGCTCCCATAGGTCCCTCCAAGCTATTGCCCTAGCGAAGGCATATCACTAGCACCTGAAAATGGTTTTTCCCAAATAGGGTGAGCCAAAGCCCAGCAGGAATAATCTAATACAATATATGAGATTTAACAAAGATATAAGTACAATGTGCATATACAATGCCTGTGATAAACCATTTACATTCTTATATCATCAAGAAATACCGAGTTCATATCTTATTCCACTTTCTTTCAATTCATTAGCCAATTCCATTATCTTTCAACAACCCAACTGAGACTACAACTTAGTGGTTATCTAATCAACACAATTACCACACAAACACTTCAAATCTTCCATTTTACGAAAATTTTATCTGTGGGATCGGCACCCATGTATACACAAGATTTCGGGACTTTCACCCTGGACACTCCGGCCAACATAATTTCAATGAGTCCATCCTCTATCTCCTCCCAAACAATGGAGTACATCCATTTTCTCCTCCCAAACATCATACATATACAATGTATTTAAAACATAGTCATATTCAATGACAACCAACATTAGATTAGTTTCAATTTACAACAATCATAGTTATCCTCCACCGATAGCCCAAAACAGATATTTCTAAACAGATGTACAATCTTCTCAAGAGATAAATTATTAAAATTTTCATAGGTAAGAAACAACACATGTCCAACTCCACCATGTACACGATCATCCAATTGCACATTATCATTATCAATTTTAGTTATTTGTACAAAATAACAATTTAACCCAATTAGGGCAAAACCTCCTTTTTTCTATATATCAACCCAAATGCCCAAATCAAGTATTTGACCACAATGCAACCTCGCATTCAACCCCATAACCATTTATTTCACATTCATTTAGAAATCCCTCTTTTTATTGCACACCCCAAACCCTAAGTTTGCTCAAACTACTCCCAAATCTTACCATTGTTACACAACGACAAATAACTAAGCTAAAAACCATATGAAAGTGTAGAAAACCCCTACCTCAAAGAGAGAAAACGAGCCAAGCAAGAGTGAAACTTCAAAGACGCCCAAATCCAACTCTAATCTAATCAAAATGGAGATCTTGAGATGGTCTACCTTTTTATCAAAGGGATTTGGGTAAGGAAATCACTAGAACTATGTGCAAATGCAGAGAGAGAGAGTGATTTAAAAAGAGAGAGAAAGAGTCTCAACTTTAGGTTTTAGGGAGAAAATATCTGAAAAAGTGATGTAAAAAGTCATTTTTGCGATCTGATATACGCACAGTCCGTTTGAGCACAAGAAGTGCTGCTCAAGCGTCAGACACAAAAAGCTATTCCACTCGAGCGCAAGAAAGGCCACTCGAGCGCCAAGACACAATGACCAAGACGCTCACCGCTCGAGCGCAAGAAATGACGCTCGAGTGTAGAAAACACGCATCCAATAGTTTTGTAGACAAGAGACCAACGCTCGAGCGCAATAAAGGCCGCTCGAGTACCCACCGGCTCGAGCGTAGGAAACGCCGCTTAAGCGTAGAAATCACTCTCTCAGTAGTTTTGTAGACCTGCAAAAGTATTAAGTGTTTGCAAAGCCCGGCCGAGCGTAGGAAGTGCCGCTCAAGCGGAGGACCAAAATTTTGGGCAACACAAGGTTTGAAAAACAAGTGACCAACTTGCCTAAACACAATCACAACAACCCAAAAACCAATTTCAAAGAGATACAAGGGAAGAAAGAGGTAAACAACAATATGAAAGCACTAAACCTGAGTCCGGAATACCACAAGAGTTAGGTCAAAACCGGGATCGTTATAATTTTCATCATTGGGTGATCAATCTGAGGCGCCCAAGTCTTAAGGATAGTAAAAAATGGGGTGTTTATAATTGCTAACCAACTTGTCGTGATGCTTGCAGATGATTGGGCTTGCTAAATGGTGCCGACTTTGTTGGGAACATTCCGCTTTGCTATGATGTTTGTGCATTCATCTTCTTTATTGATGTATATTGTCGTACTTTGCATTCATCAATGAAGTTTCTTTTGCCGATCTTTAAAAAAAATAAATACTATTTCTATTACTATTTTATCTACCATATTAACAGTTAACAATATTTCATCAACCACATTTATTATGGTCAGCCACATGTTTCACAACATAAGGTGATTATTCATACTTTGAATCATGCAACAAATATTTGATTTGATGTCAATCAAATCTCTCAAATATATATGAAAATGTAAGATTGTCCACAAAAAAAAAAAAAAAAAAGAAACATATTTGTTTATCCTTCATGAAGTAGACGCACTACGCTAAAATTGGGCTTTAGCGGCGGTTTTTTACCGCCGTTAAAGGCTGTAAAACCGCCGTTAAAGCCTTTAACGGCGGTATTAGCGGCGATTTCGTTACCGCCGTTTATGTGCGTGTCGGAAAAAGTAAAACCGTCATAAAAAGGCAAATTACCGTCGTTAAAAGTCGACCAAAAACGGCAATAATATAGGACCAAAAACGGCGGTTTTTTACCGCCGTAAATAGGTTCAAATTTTTCAAAAAATAATTCTTTCTTCTTGCACTCCCCAAGTTTTGAACCCAAGACCTCTCATCCACCCACACCAACCACTCTGCCACAGCTACTCTTCGTGAAATATATTCCCTAAATAAATATTTAAACATTACTTTTACTTTATTGTAGATGGTTTCGCCGGAACTCGCCGGAGTTTCGCCGGAGCATGCCGGAGTTTCACCGGAGCTCCACCGGCAAAGACCGCCGTCATTAACGGCGGTAATGGTTGGGCATTAGCGGCGGTTTTGTTACCGCCGTTAAAAGTGGGTTTCATTACCGTCGTTAAAGACACTTTTAGTGGCGGTTTTTTTAACGGCGGTAGCAAAACCGCCGTTAATGATACATTAACGGCGGTAATACTGGCGGTTTTTAATTCTGCGTTAATAATAGTACCTTTAACGGCGGTTTTCCTTACTGCCGTTAAAAAAACCGCCGTTAATGCCCTGTTTTGGCGTAGTGACGCTTCATGTTCAAGAGGTTTATGAAGTACACAAACTTTTAAACTATTCTATTCACTAAAAAAAGCCCTAATAGAGGCGTTTTGGCCACAAATAAAATAAAATAAAAAATTAAAATTTTTGTGACGTGTCTTTCAATATTTGAAAACCTACCCTACATGCTTTGATTTGTCACTAGGTTTAATAAAAGTTTACATAAAAAGTCTTCTCTAATGTTGACTTAGAAGTTTTAAGCAAGTCTGCCATGACTTTAACTTGATCTTGACCTTGACTTGAACTCTTCAATGACAATAAAGTTATGTATCTAGAATTTTTATATATTATAGAATTTTTTTAAAATATGTAATTTAGATTCTTTTTTTATATTGTAGGGGGATTAATTGAAATTACACATTACAATTTTTTAGGCATTTTTTTATGGCATTCAATCTTAATAAGTTTCTATATATCTTTTTGTTTATTTGACATTAATGAGTCATTATAATTAATTAACTTATATGTAGCATTAGGACACAATTAAAAGTGAAATATTCAAAATAAGCTTCTAGTGAAGGTGTAGACGTGTTAATGAAACGAGAAAAATATTATGTGTAACTCATTTGTCAATTTCATTAATGCCAGTAGATGGAAGAGTAATACTGAAACTTGACTTTAAGTTTAAGAATTCGAGTGTTAAAATTGAAAGTGAAAGAATTAAGTGCAAATGTATTGTGTACGCAGCGGAAAATGTTACATAAGACTAGATATCATGTTAGTAGACCAAGAACACATTGAATCCATAAGGAATACACGAAATTTGGGAGGATTCCAAGCTCATTACAAATACGTTTTTACTTTAAATTTGACTTTTTATTTACTTTTTACTCGTCCAATTATTCTAAAAATTCTTTAACTACTTGTTCTACATCAATAATTAACCCTCCACTAAAACTATTTAATAAGTCTTTTGTGATCCTGATTACGAGTCCCTCAACCCAGTACTCACTGATCAAATATACATAATAAAATTTATTTATAAATAAAAAAAAAAAAAAAAAAAAAAAAAAAGAGAGGAAATACCATTTTGTCTCCTAAACTATTATGTGAAAATCAATTTAGCACCCAGACTTCAATTATTTTAATTTGACACCTAAACTTTTTAAAATTTGATCAATTTTTCCCCCGCCATCTATTTTCTTCTAGAATCAAACAAAATGTCCTGAATTGTCCCCTTAAACTATTATTTGGAAGGAATATAAAAGGCTTTGGCTTCCAAATCAAGTTGTAGTGTTGAACAATTGACTAGGGTTCCTTTCTCTTGCAAATCAAACTTAGGGTTTTCAAATTTCTCACACAATATAGAAATCAAGGTTTAGCATTCAACGAAGGTCACAAAATCACATTGGAAATTGATATTGAATGATGGGTTGGGTTCAAAGAGAAAAGGATGGCAGTCAAACAAATAGAGCACCTGTTCATGGTATTTATGTTAAATATTTGTTTTTTTGTTGATTTTATGCTTATTGAACATCAATTTGTAATGTAATACTAATTTAATGTGCCTTTTTTAAAATAAATCTTTGTCTCTACAACCTTACATTAGAAACCACATTGATACAATAATGCACCGTAAGATAACCAAGCATATCCATAGCTTTCTCTTTCTTCCATTCCTTGTATGTAGTTTTGCTTCAGCTTATTGACCTTCTTGAACAATCCAAGGACGATTTGCACTACCCGTGACACATAGTTGGATCTATCCAAGTGAAATGATTTCAACCACTATTGGGACAGCTGAGAAACCTCCTACCAGGATTGCATCAGTCCATGATGTTTGTATCATCCTTCGTCATCCACAAAAGACGCACCGCGTCTTCCATGCCACTTGAGGTCCATCTTCTTTCAATTGACTTCCTTCTTTCCTAATTTCTTGACCCTCGATTGTTCCTCATTTTCTCTCTCAAACTATGAAGCAAACATGCTTTGTTTTCTTTTCTCTATTTTTATATTAAATATCTTAAGGGGAATGACTAGAAATGGCAGGAAAGCCTTTACTTTCCCTCCAAATAATAGTTTAGGAGGACAACTCAACACATTCTATATGATTGTAAACGGAAACAAGCAGCGGGGGTAAATTGATCATATTTAAACAAATTTAGGTGTTGAATTAAAATAATACGAAATCTAGGTGCCAAATTGATTTTCGCATAATAGTTTGAGAGGTAAAATGAAATTTTCCCTTAAAAAAATGGCGTATAATCTAATGTTTATAAAAGCATAACTGCAAGTAAAAGCATAATTTCAAGTAAACTACTATTTAGCAAATAATAATAATAATAATAATTTTTTAAGTTATAAAACATTATTTTGTAACCTAGGTGTTCATAAACAAAGAAAAGTGTCACGCCTCAATTTTGACTCAAACTATATTTTTAAAAACAAAAATAAGTTAGAAAACATAATTTTAAATCTATAGAAAGAACATAATTTTCGGAAAAATAAGGTGATATTTGAAAATTTAATTCAGTACTTAAAATTAAATATATTAAGTGATACTCTAAAAAAATTAAAAACTATTTAGTGTACTTTTTTCAAATGTGACACTCTAACATGACAGGTATGATCTGACACTAAAAAATTCTTTGGTATATTTTTTCCAAATGTGACACTCCAATGTGGCGAGCAAATAAGTCATTACACATCCAAAAGGGCTAAATGGATCACAAGAAAAAAGTATAGGACTATATGGATTACAAGTCCAAAATATGGGACTTATTGGTAAATCTCCCTAATTAAACTCGTTTGGTAATCATAATTGATATTACTTAAAAATTTAAGTGTCTCTTAAAATATAAACTAAAAGTTAAGAAAATTTTAAGTGATATATAACTTATTTAATTTTGACTAAATTTATAAATACTAAATATAAGCCTAGATGTACACTATTATAAACTCAACCACTGCCACCACCACTGTTACTACTACTACCACCACCACTAGCATCAAGCCACCGCAATCGCCACCACCACTACTGCTACCACTAAAACGCCCCAAAAATTCGAGAACATCAAAGAATACATTAACAAATAATTATAGGGTTTTTCTAAGGTTGAAAGCATAGGAAACATTACTAATGAGTCCTTTGGTCAATATTAACCAAGTAAGATCCCAGGAAGGTTTGAGGAGTTAATATAGCCTCCTTTCTAAGTCTAAACACCTTAGATAGCAAAGTTATTTTTTTGACAGATCTTAACTAGATATTAACACAACGTCCTCATAAGTCGACGAGAATATAAGGGATAGGTAATGCAAAAGATTTATAAAATAATAATTACAAAATCATGGCTTAAATACAACAAGAGATTTAAAACCAGTATGTTTACACAACTAATTTCTATTTCTCCTAGGGTAGCTATACATCTTCAAATACTTCAGCTTTGCCTTTGACATACTAATAATCTTTAATACTTGGCATGAAACGCCATGAGTTTTGAATTCCCAGTAAACGCACACACATCCCCACCCTTTTTTCCTAATCCGATACACAGTCTTAATATAGGCATACACATGACATACAGCAGTAGTAATAATCAAATAGAGCTAATAATAGGTTTCATTTCCAAGGTTAGTCGTTCATTAAGTAAGTTCTAGGCAATTCCCCAAGGAATTTGTCGTTCCTACGCAACCATTAAGTAATGGAACACGAAGCTATTCGAACCTCCCCTTGGCCCTATACCAAGATAAGCACCAAGGATGCCTACGCCCTGAATTATATACTCGAGTTGTAACATCAATGGTCTACCAAGGAGCAACGGCCTTCCAGAGACACAATTCCTATGTGAGACCCTCACTGCTACCCTTATTCTATAACCAAATTCGTAGACAGTCAGAATACGCCTTGTTTCATGTTAGGGTACTGTGACACACTTGCACAAGATTTAGCTTACTTAGGAAACACATCCCACCATCAATTCCATATAAACACAACATTTTCTCATAATACAATTCATCTGATCGAAACCCAATTACCACCCCAATTAAGTTTCCCATTGTGTTAAATGTTTGAAGTTAAGGTTAAAATAATTTATCAAGACAATAATTTCCATACAAGTATGAGCATCATTGTAACGCCCCCAAAAGATACAACATAAATAAATCAACAAATGAAGGGCAAGTGTTAGCATGACAGCAAGTGCACAACTATAAAAATCTAGCTCGACTTTTAATTATCAAAGCTTGTTTATTACTCGGTCATAAAGCCTAGGATGTTAGGCCAGTTCTGGGCCTTAGTCCTACAAATTGTCCATCTATCTCGATTCAGTGCTCCTACGGGTCTCTAGTGCGATGTGAATCACTCAAAAGGATCACAAACATATTTTAGCCCAGTTGGAATCAATTTCTGGAACAAAAGTCGAACTTTTGGTCAATCATCAATGTTGTTCATCCGAAAACATCAGAATACACACCAACGAGTGGAAAAGGGACGGGCTCAAAAGCCCCTTCTCTATGGTTAGGTTTGATTTTCCTAGTTTCACCAAAGTGCCTAGCGTTTTCATCACTAGAAGGGCGCACTTATAAGGATTAAATAGTCCAAAAGTAAAGGAAAATGAAGAACACAAAGAATACAGAAGAGGTAGAATGAAAAGGTTTGAAAAACTTACAGGGGATGGCTCAGAGCTTCGTGCCAATCAGAAAACGGGCTTCAGCAGAGGTTGACGAATCGACTGGTACAAAATGGATGACTTGGAGCGCACGGAACAGTGATGGCAATGCGAGCTCCGATGAAGCTAGGGTTTTACTCGAACAAGAAGATGAACAGTGTAATAGATGAGGGGGGCATATATATTGCCTATTTATGGGCAAAAACCCAAAGGGCACCAACCTTTCAAATTTTTGGCATGATGATGACAGCTATGGGGGTTGTACGGGGCCATCTAGGAAGCGCCACGTGTCACAACATGATGGATTGTCAGTACGGTCGACTGATGGGTGACAGGACGACAGGCACAAGTCTCTAGAGTCGGCCAGAATTAACTGCTCGACCAAAGAGGATAATCCCAATCACGCTCAACTCGGAGGGGATTAAGGGCCAATTGAGAAGGAGATTTGTGCCGAATGGTGGGCCGAGCTGTACCAACACGAAATGAGGTGTTGGGTCGTGCGAGAGAAACATGGAATGTAGTGTTGAGCCGAGCTGTGCCAGCACGAGGTTGGTGTTGTAGCAAGCTATCTCGGTCGGGCTACCTTAGCACAAGCCTTGATCCTGGATCGGGCCATCTTTTAGCACCGCAGTTGTAGAGGTCATGGCAACGTGACAAGATTGGCCTGGTTAGGCATGGCGCAGTGCCGCACTATTCAGTCGAGATGACTAACTACCCGCCCATGGCTGACCGGCCTAAGGGAAGGCCACCAAAGTATTGACCGAGTGTGGCTATGACTCAAAGGTCGCCCTAGCTTAGCTCAGCATTGGTGTGTTCAGAGGCAATGTCTTTGGTGCAACCCAAGTAATAGAGCGGTTTGGTATTCCACGTGGACCAAATCGGAGGAAACCGCTCTAGGTGTGCGTCAATACCGTTTGGCTGTTTAGCCAACGTTGTTTCACAGTTCATACATATACACGTGTAAGGAATGAAGAAGGCAATACAGCCACACGTCCAGCAAAGGATAACAGAGGTAGTGCGCACACAATCTGAGACTACATGACCAGGCTACAAAAGGTGGTACGAGCAAACTCAAAGAGTAAGCAACTTTTAGCGCCTCTCTCTCTCTCTACAGTGCTCTGTATTCTCTCTTCTCTCCCAAGAAAGATAACTTGACCATCGGAGGAATTTTCCAACAACCCACCTGCTAGGTAGCTCACCCTTGTTTGTTTGCAATGAGACGGAGTTCTATTGGAGCAATTCCAACTTGGTAGCAAGGAATATGGAAGACGACGAATATTTTCTACCCCTACAAATAGAATTAGACTCTTTATGCCTAATGCTATTTAAATAAATAATAGATTTCACTATTCCACCCTCCACCGGCTGCCGCCATCGGCAACCTCCGAGCACCCTCCACGTCCAACAATTCACTAGATACGATACTTTTATTTATTTTTTTGAAAATATTTATATACAACAAACAAGTTTTTTATTTTTGTTTTTTTACATTTTTATATTATTGAAAAACAACTTCTTGTTACCAGTTTTGTAAACAAAAAACTAACATGATCAAATGACAAGAGAATCAAAATTTTATAGAAGAATTTAGCTAAGTTTCTCCGTCTGAACTTTACAACTCTTTCCTTTTTTAGTTTTTCAATTTTCTGGACAACGTTATCACATGAATACATACCAAAAAGGAAAAACATACACTGTTGCTCAAACCAAATTTTCCATTATAATCAATGACCGCTTAGACTATGTTTGGAATATTAATTTTAGTAAGAATTTAAAAATAAAAATGAAAAAAATGTGTGAAATGTAAAAGAAATATAATTATATTTCATTAACATTTCACTTATTTTTCCTTTTGTTCCCCCTTCCAATTCCCTACATGATCCAAACACAGCCTTAAAACTCAGACCAACCTCACAGTTCATACACACTGTACACAGTAGTCGTTGTGAATTTGTAAACTACATAACTGGTACACCCAGTTTCATACTAAAATGTCAAAACCATGTTATATATACATATACCAGAGTATAAAACTAAGAAAATTTCTTCGAAAATTTCTTTCTTCCATCTACACAGCGACCTTCCATTCACATACAAAAACAAAATGAACACCACAAAGACGAAATCAAAAGAACCAAAAAAAAAGTTGCAAACTAAACCAAAAAAACAAAAAAAAGATTCAGATTTTGATGTATGCCTGCCCTTAATTAGATAGCTAGGAAGTAAATTCAGAAATTGGTGGACCCAAGTACTCGATTCCGTCCATCTGGGAGTCCTCCGGCATCTCAATCTCTTCTAGCCATCCATAAGAGTCACCACCTCCTTCCTTTGCTACTGTATTTTTTTCTCCATCTGTAACCGAGCAATTAAAGAGTCACCAACCGGCACAATCTAGATAAATCTAAAAATTGTTAATTGCAAATAGTAGTAAATAAAAATAGGAGTTAATTTGATAATCAAACAAGGAATGTTTCACTGCATTTTACAAGTCCAAAATATATGCATACATAGAAACCAGTGATTTGGAAGCCATTGCAGTTCTCAACTCAATTCGGAATATGATCTTACAAGAAGAGGGCTAATAGTAATGGATATAACACTTCATGATTATATGAAATATGAAACAGGGTAGAACGGAAGGACAATATGGGTATTAGCTATGTAATTCAGGTCTAGATTTAGGTTTAGTCATTCGAAGACTTGTATCCTCTCCATTTCATTTTATGAGGACTTGTATCCTCTTCATTTCATTTTATGAGGTTGGAACACATCATCAAAAGCCAAAATCAACAGTTTCAAAACCTTTATTACCCGTTTTAAAATCTAAAATAAAGATTTGCTGATGTGAATCTTTCACAGCCATTGACCATGACGTGGAGAGAATCTAGATTCTGAAGTAAAAAAGAAAAGTTATTCGTCTACATACGATAAAAGCAAAGTGAATTGCATTTCGCATCAACTAATCCAAAATAGTAGGATAATTCATTAGTTTTGTATGACAAACAAAAACGGCCGACTTTTTGGGAAGATTATTCAGGTCAACTATTCCAAGAGTACCTATTCATCACCTACCTATCTAGCACCGTTCCTCATAGCCCACCAAGCCTAAATTTTAGAACTAAGCATGGTTACTAATATGTGTAATCATTAGGCACTAGTGAGGTAACAATTGTACCACAACACGAGCCACAATGGAGGATAAAGACAAGTTGCTTACTTGCTAAAGCATTGTAGGGAATGTCTCTGTAGTATGAGCAATCTCGGCCATCGTCTTTAGAATATGGAGGTCCCATCACATCCAGCACTACACATGGTGTAATAGCTGTAAAGGCATGGATATTGCCTCCTGATGTTGGATATAATACAGACGTGTCGCATGGTGCTGTGAAGACACTATCGGCTTTCAACCTTGCCAATCTTGCTGCAGAACCATCTTATTTAAGTCAAACACCCATAATCAGTTTTAGGGGAGAGAGAGAGAGAGAGAGAGAGAGACCCACTCACGTTGAGAGGGTTGCACAGAGTCATCTGAGTTGATAGGATCCACCCAATCATATGCCTTAATGTGCATGGTTCCCCGCAAAAGCTTGCTGAAAACAGTCATCCCTGGGTGGTTATGAAGGGGAATGACAGCAGTTGCAGGAAGAAAGAACATACACAACTGCAGGGCATTATAAAACCAAAAGTGGATCAATCACTTGGCCTGAATCTTGAGTATTAATTGAACTTATATGAAAGTCTGCATAATGACGCAAAGCATATGACTGTAAATACATCAAATGGACAGTCTGCAAATTTCATTTGGTCAAACTATGATCAACTCTTCTACGTGCACAAAATCCAATTACAAAACCAAACACAATCCTCACATGGGATGGGGCCCATATCCTGTGTGAGAGGGTTATGTCCCGTTCTGTAATTGGATTCTGTGCACTTAAAACTTTTCAACAACGATAAAGCACACTACGATGAAAAAAGCTTAATCTTACTGAAAAGTTCTCGCACTGGTATATGGTTGTGCATGTGACTCTTGGGGTCCCTTTGACGGGATTTTTAGGCCTGAAGAATTGCAAATCCCTACTTAGCCCCACATCTTCTGGAATCATACCATCTAAAACAAATAAAAGGCTAGTTATAAAAAGACCAATTCTTGAAAATAACAAACCAATGACAAGTTGCAATTAAGTATGATGAATATATAAAGATGCGTGCATAAACATGAACATGCACCTGTGTCCTACGACATGTATATAGTAAGCACATCTAGCCATATTAGTATTTTATAGGACTTATTAGGTATATCAATTCCAATAAAAATGGACCCCATACTTTAAAAATCAAAACATCTGTCCAAAAGTCAACGTCTTCTAAATGACATGGACTAGCATGTTTTCAACACCTTAATGACATGGACTAGCATGTTTTCAACACCTTCCTTGGCCTCTAAGGCTCTATGTATATATTTCATTGACATCAAGGTGAATCATTCAGCACGACAGTCAGTATTTTAGATGCAAGAACCATACTAGGATCAACTCTCAATTCAAGAACATCTAAATTTATATCAAAATCAAATTTTACACTATAATTTTACATATTTCTAATCACATCTTCAACAAAATTAAGCAAGGATCTAAGCTAAGACAATTGTCCACAAATTTTCGTTTTTTGAAATCGCTATATAATGGGGAACAGATAAAGGAGAAATAAACACCACGAATAATTCAAACTCATCACCATAGAAGTTGAACTTACAATCTCACACCACAAAATGGTACTACACAACCGATGGGCCATCACAAATTGGGGTTTTTTTTATGAATTGCATCGAAATAAAATATATTTTCACAATTTTATTTGTGATAAGTGGAATTAATGAGCATGACAAATGTAGTTATTGTTTTCACTTCAATTCTTTATAAATTTTTTCTAGAAAATTATATTTTAATGTTCATTAAGAATTATATGTGTAATTTTAAACACTAAAAAGACAAATTTTTAGAACATATTTATAATAAAGTAAAATATGAATAACAATTTTCTTTTCTTTAACTAATTTTACTAGGTCAATTTGTAAAATCCCAAACATTTTGGATAAAGTTGACATTTACTCTAAGAAAAATTGACACCACTCAGTATATTATAGCTCTAGCCCCGGTTCCATGAGTTTTTTATTGCATGATACATCAATTAATAAAGAAAATTTGTAAGATCTATTAGTTTGTATAACATTTTCCTTTACGATCTTATGATCCATTGTTTTATAAAATTATATTTTGTAGTTTTGTTAGTAATGAACCGTCCTCAACAAATAATTCACTTTTTAATGGGGCTCTAAGTAACTAGATCAATGGATGCTAATTCCATGTTCATAGAAGATGCTTTACCTTCACTGTTTCAAAATTGAGCACTAAAGAGGAGGGTAGTGAGAGATCTTATTTATTTTTCGATAAATTATCAATAGGTCTTAATAATTTGACTTAATTCCTATCAAATACTACTGAAAATAAATCCTAATAAAATCATCGCTAAAGACAATTTTTTGCAATTTTCGCTAAAAATTAACAATCAGTAACTTTTTTTTTTTTTTGTCACGGTTGTTATAAATTGTCCCTAAAACTTATAATTAGTTTGTCAAACTATTGTTGAAAGTTAAAAATTAGTGATTTTTTTTTTGTAATGATTTTTTTAAACTGTTACTAAAACTTATAATTAGTAATATTTTTTGTGATAAAAATTTTAAACTATTGCTGAAAATTAACAATTAGTGACATTTTTTAATAGTATTTGATGAAAAATATCATTAATTATCCTAAGCCATATTGGATAATAAGTCCACATAAGTCCCCTTTATTTTTTCTGTAATCACAAGTTCGAAACTACCCAATCAACAATCCAGCAAGTAACTACTCTAATTAAACACAAACATATGATCAAACAGTGAACAAGCTAGTTTGCCGGCATGGCAATTATATATGTGTTTGCTCCAATGTGAAAAAGAGATAATTAAGCAAAGCAGCATTCACATAACCACCCCACCACCCCACCCGGGAATGTCGGCTTTTAATCCCATTCGGCAATGCATTTAAGACAACCTGGAAGTATTACTACATACCCAACAAGATCATGGACAAGCAGAAAATGAAAGAAACAAACTTAAACGTACAACCTCATTTTACAATGACACACAATTCAACGAGAAAAAAAAAACATGTTACAACACACTATAGTCAGAAATCAACCACTCAACTCCGGGTAATGCAAAACTGATCGCGATCAATTATATGGGGCATTTGGACAACAAAAAGGTTTGTTTCATGCAAATGCACACCTTAACTTTCCCGAGCCAATGCTAAATTTTGACCCAAATGCTAAAACAACTGTCATTAAATTACATGAGCCTAAATTATCCCAGCATATGATCACATATAACTGGTTTCCTTGCAAAAGAAATGAAAAGGAAGCTGTTTCAATGTTCACAATACGGATTCAAAAACCTTTATTTTTTATCTCAATGTATGATTGCATATAACTGGTTTCCTTACAAAAGGAATGAAAAGGAAGCTGTTTCAACGGTCACAATATGGATTCAAAAACCTTTCTATTTTGGGTAAATCCACCTCTAAGTAAATCCAAACACTACAAAATCAAAATCATTTTATGATTACGTTCACCTGTTTCGAATCAAATGATTTTTTTTGGGAAATTTAGGAACTTTTTTTAATTTAATGATACGTGACCAATGTTTCCACTTTTAGCACTTATTTGTATGGGAAACACTGTATATGAAGCAACTTTCTTTCTCACAAATTTTTTCCTAGAAAATTCTAAAGCCCTAGAAATATCTCATTTCCGTAAGAACAACGCGAAAACACCAGCAATTTGGCAAAACAATAACTACTTCACAATCAATGTTAAACCCATTATGTCAAATTACAAGATCAACCATAAAACCAACAATTTAAATTGTAAAAAATGAACACAAACACACAAAGATACACATACATATCTAAAACATAATAACAACAATACTAAACAATCCATAAATATCCAATCCAAATATATGACTGTAATTTCAAAATCAAACTCACCTAAAATATGGCACAACTTTTGCACATCACTCGGAGAAGGAACAATCCCATGGCCTCTGAACACCTCCTTGCAAGACGCGAACAGCCTCTGCAGACCTGTCGGCCTCTTGGTCCTTCTATGAAATTTCTTCTTCCTAATGATCTTATCAACATGCCCAACATTCGTGTCTCTTCTCTGATCCACCAACCTTGCTTCGATCGTCATCGACCCACCACCAAAATCCTCAAAAAAAACTAGTAACTCAAAACCCAAAAAAAAGTTTTTTTTTTTTTTTTTTCTTTCTATAATCTACACAATTATATGTACCATATTTGATGAAAATTCCAAAACCCAGTTCAATTCTTGGGCCAAATTTGTTCTTGTCGGATGAAGACTGGGTAAGAGATCTGTGAAGATGGGTATAAAGAGAAAAACTGAGTGTTTGGATTGCAAGAAAAGGTGTGGAAAATACGGAAGTAGTCGGTGGATCAAGTTGTTGCTGTGATGAAAAGGGGAGAGGTGGATAGAGGGAATATATAGAGGAGAGAGAGAAGGTGCAAAACCGGGGGCCATGGAAGGAAGGATTGTTTTAGAGAGAGAAAGAGAGGTTGTTGGATGGGTAGTTTACTTCTCTTCCCGCCCCCAAGATTGAATTATAAACTACCCCTGTTACAACAGTCCCCTGTTTTGATATTTCCTTAGACTACATCCATGTGCTGTTTTTTTTAATTTACCTTTTTGCCCACCCCATTTTAAATTAATATTAAAAAATCTGTTTGGTTTAAGTTTCAAATCATAATTTTACGTTTATATTTGAGTGTTATGTTGATTTAAACCTTTAAAAATTGATTTTAAGGCTACTTTTGAATACACATTCTAATGCATATTTGACAGAGTAGAGTTTTTGAATTTTAAATTTTGAATTTATGGATTGGGTCTACCCGATCGCCCGTCTGAACATCCCCCAAACGTCCGGCCAGTCGACTAGAATAGGTTTTTTTTTTTTTTTTTTTTTTGCAATTACAACCTATTATTTAAAAATAAAAAATTGATATTTGTTTTTGATCTTTTTTAAATATAGAAATTATTTTTTTTTAGACCCTCTTTAAACAAAAAAATTTCAATCAAATATACAATCAAAAGTAATTTTAAAACACTAGCTGAATATTTTTTTTAAATTTTTTAAATAAAAAAAATATTTTTTTCAATAATTAGTTTTTTTTTTGATAAAGTACTAATAAATCCCAAGTTAAGAATTTGTGAATCAATTAGTCTTGTGTTTTATCTTTCGAACTCATAAGTCCCAATGTAATGTTAATGACCCATTTGTACACATTTTGAGCACGTGTTAGCCAAATGGGAGCAGTATGTGGGGCTTTTTTGTAATTTGAAAATTACTGGTGTATCCCAATAGGGTTTTGGTTTTCCCCTCCCCCCATCGATCGAAACGAAAGGAAATAATATGGAAGGTTCTGTGTGTAGAAATGTTTGTGTGTTTTAATTTTGGTAGTGTTGGATCCTCAATTTTACATTTGAAATTGACATCCATATCTTTGCTAAACTCTAGAATTGTGAGATACCATTAGTGAGATTACATTTCAGTCACTGATCCATAGCGAACACTGAATCCATTGACGTGTGGACCAACATTAGGGTGTGTGTGACACATCATTTCATATACGATCGTCGACATTGACTGCCGATTGAGATTGGTAACCCATGGCGTCAAGTATATTCTACACGATGTTGTGTAAGGTTTCATATAAATGTGTTGATGTTAAATCAGAAATTGTGTGTGTGTGGCATTTAGGATAATCAGTTGATGTTGCATGCCGCGTAGTAATGTTTTTTACATTCAAAATGTGTTGAGTTTAGTGGCGTGTAGTGACACACTAGGTTGGGGTGTTTTTGTTCTGTTATTGTCCCCTGGTGTGTTATGAAGGTGTTGATGGCTATGGTGTGTTGTTGTAATGTTTTCACATGGGTCTCTGTGGTCCCAACTTTGTTATGCGCGTGTTCAATGGGTCTATGTTAACATAAATACACAATCAACATTAAGGGCAAACAAGTCATACCACATTCCTCAAATCAAAATAAATATAACATATCATAAATAAAAATGATTAAATGGTTTAAAAGAAAATCTCTAGGATTAAATAGACTAACATTTTCTTAAATGGGATTTATAAGTAATTTTGTCTTATTTTTTTGAATTAAATTTTAAAAAGAGTTTAACTACGAATTTTAAATAGAATTTTTAATAGAGTTTTGAGTTGTGTGTTTGGTAATGAGCTATAAATTTTTGAATTAAGTTTTGAAAATTCTTTTCAAAACTCATAATTAAACAACTTTTCTCATTTCAAAAATTCAAAATTCTTTTCAAAACTCATAATCAAATAAATTTTTTTCTTTCGAATCATGATTCAACAACTCACAAATTCAAAATATAATTCCATTCTCAAATCATGATTATAAAACTAAACCAAATGCTACCTTACTATTTTGTTGAGAGATTTTTGGGGTTATTCCTTTTTTTCATTTAAGAATCACAATGGTCAACTCTACTTTTATTTTCAAAATGGTAATTATAAATGTTATTTTTGTACAAGTATCATTATGTATGTTTTTTCAACCATGGATCCCGCTTCCGACCCCAGTGGGGGTCCGACCCCCAGTGAGCTGTCAAGCTTCCATTCGTCGAAAAAAAAAAAAAAAAAAAAAAGAAAAAAAAAACTGTTTTTTTCACCCAATCAGCGGGCGCCACCTCACTGGGGATGACCCCCAGCTGGGTGTATAATGCATTTTCGTTTCAACCATCGTTTGTTCTTTTTTCAACAATCTGGCGCTGTTTGATATGGTTTAATGTAATTGTTGGTTGATATTGTAATCTTTGAAAGTGTTTTCAACTGCAGTTTGTAACCATTTGATTGGCACAATGTAATTGTTGAATGTTAGATGATTTAAATAAGTATATTTTTTTAATTTTTATGAAAAAAATATGCAGAAAAATAAAGAGGTGATGTGACTCAAAAAAAATAAAAAGATAAAAAAAAAAATATGCTTATATAACACATCCCAAACTAATAAAATATGCCTTTGTCGTCTCTCTCTTACCCAACATCTACTCTCTTTTTTTTAACTATCATTTTTTTTTTCTTCACAATTTGTCGTTGTTTGGTATGGCTTAATGTGATTTTCGGTTGATATTGTAATCCTTGAAAGTGTTTTCAACCATAATTTGTAACCATTTGATTGGCCTAATGTGACTATTAAACATTCCATATGGTGTATCTCAAAATCCTAATCTAATAGGAAAGACATTCTCTCTCACACATGGCTCTAATTTAATCTCATAAAACCCTAAAATGTGCCTTTGTCATCTCTCTTATCCAACATCCACTTTCTTTTTTCAACTACCGTGTGTTCTTTTTCACAATTTGTCGTTTGATATGGCCTAATTGATTGTTGGTTGATATTGTGATCCTTAAAAATGTTTTCAACCACAATTTGTAGCCATTTGATTGGCCCAATGCGATTGTTGAATGCTCTAGATGACATATCTCAAAGCCTTAATTTTATTAGATAGACATTTTCTCACACGCGACTCTAATTTAATCTCACAAAGCCCTAAAATGTCTCTTTGTCGTCTCTATTACCCAACACTCACTCTCTTAACGACTACCGTGTACTTTCATAGTTGACTTTCTGTTTCTCTCTAAACACTCTCACAATCAACTTTCTATTTGCCACTCTTGTGATTTCAGAGATAAATATCGATGCCACTAGTGAGAAATTTCCCAACCGCATGAAGGAAAAAGCGATCTCTTTCACAATGATCACCTCTCACCACACGACGATCAGGACTTTTATAAAGATGTTAATTTTAGATTACTTTCTTAGATAGTGTCTTCAATATTTGATTTCTTGGCATTTTTGTGAAAAAATTTAGTACATTTGTTGCTTATTTATGTATTTAGAAGATTTGTTTTAATTTTTTGCAATTTTTGGTAGTTTAATTTTTGTAATTTAGATATTTTAATTTTTGGTTATTTTCTTAAGATAATTTATTCATTATTTCTAATTCTAATTTCTTTGTGTATTTTTTCCAGGAATAAGCTTACAGTGGAGTGAAAGGTCCTATCACTAAGCCATCCTCTATGCTCTTTGGGTTAGCCCTCTTTTTTTCTTTTTTCTTTTTTTCTTTTTTTTTGGGTAAATAGCAAGCTTCCTTTTTTTCATGTCTTATATCAATGCATTTATATTTAAAAATTAATAATCAAATTTAATCATGGTAATATCATTGTTAGTTGAAATGAATAGTAATGTTTATGATAATCATGCTTTGTTTACTATTTCATATGCCATCAGTAATATGAGAGGCATTTAGAACATTTTAATTGTTTTACCTAATTTCATCAATGGAGATCTGATAGGATAGGCAACACTTCGCCTAGTTACATTTAAAACTAGACAATCAAATTTTAAAAATAACGTGGTGTTGAAATACACCTTAGGCATAATAAATTTTTATTTTTTTATAATTTTTGTTATGCTAAATATCAATTAATTTTAAAATTACTCTTATATTAATTGAATACATCTCACTACTTATGTCTGAAACCAATAAAATAATGATACATCTATACTATATATTAAGCAAAAGGGGTTTTTAACCCTAAGCCTCGTGGGAGCTCCAATCTCCTAATCTAAATTTCCTAATTTTTTGATTTAAAAAAAAATAAAAATCTTAGCATTTATTAACGTCTCCCAACTCTCAAGTCTTACATTCATAATAATACTTTAATGCATTAAGAACAAGCATAAAAAAATTCTTTGAAATCCAACACATATGAATTCCTTGAAAAGTCCTAACACATATGATTATTATCCCTCATAATAACACTTTAATACATTAAGAACAAATATAAAAAAAATTTTGAAAAATCCAACACATATGATTATTATCAAAATATTAAACTTTAATATAATATAATAAAAAAAAACACTTAATTCCTTGAAAAGTCCAACACATATGATTATTATCAAAATATTAAACTTTAATATAATATAAAAAAAGAAAAAAAGAAGACATTTAAAAAAAAATTAAAAATCACAATTCTCACATATATATATAATTGTAAAAACAATAAAATAGGAGGACATTCATGTCTACACATTTTTTCTATAAGATCTCCTCCATTATAATAAGATAACACTTTATTTCTCTCATCTTATAATCTATATATATATATATATATTATCTATACTATATATTAAGCAAAAGGAGATTTTTAACCCCAAGGCCTGTTGGAGCTCCAATATCTCAATCTAAATTTTTCTAATCTTTTATTTTAAAAAAAAAAAAACTCAGCATTTATTGATTTGGTCAAAATCTCCTAATCAACATTTATTAACTTTTTTTAATTCACATGTCTTTCCACATGCCTGCCTTTATTGATTTGGTCAAAATTCTCTCATCAACATTTAAAATTCTCTCATACAAATAATTGTTAAATTATTTTTATAAAAAATCTTAAAAAACATAATTTATATATTAAAAAAATCTAAAATAAAAATAAACATCTATAATTATTCCGTGCATAGCACAATATTATATATTATTATCTATACTATATATTAAGTAAAATGAGGTTTTTAACCCCAAGGCTTGTTGGAGCTCCAATATCCCAATCTGAATTTTTCTAATTTTTTATTTAAAAAAAAAAACTCAGCATTTATTAATTTGGTCAAAATCTCCTGATCAACATTTATTAACTTTTTTTAATTCACATGTCTTTCCACATGCCTGTATTTATTGATTTGGTCAAAATTCTCTGATCAACATTTAAAATTCTCTCATACAAATAATTGTTAAATTAATTTTATAAAAAATCTTTTAAAACATAATTTATATATTAAAAAAATCTAAAACAAAAATAAACATCTATAATTATTCCGTGCATAGCACGGGTGATAGGCTAGTAACATGTTAAGCAAAAGGTAATTTGAACAGGTATTTTATTAAATGGAATCATATTTTTGTTTTCTCGGTTTTGGCTTGGTCCTTTCTTGGTGGTGATGCAAAGAAATAATTAGTAATTCAATTCAGTAGTGTTACATACATCAATTAATGTATTAACTAGTGTACTAATACTAGTTATGATATTATTATTGATTTCACTAATTAATCACATCACAAATCTCAAAAATTTATTAAATTCTGTCACATCATTAATTAGTATACTAATTGGTATAGATAGTATTATTCTTAGTAATTTGATCCAGGACAAATGTAGGTAGTATTCCAACTTAAATATTATTGGTTAAAATAATGAGTTTTACTGGTGTCTCCTTTGAGGAGACAAGACACTTATCAAAAAATAAATAGTCGGAAATAATATTCTAAGGCCACTAAATAATTTTTTGCGAAGTGATTCTGCTAGCTATATATTATAGATAAATTATAAATACATTTTTAAGATTTACTTAAAATATGAATTGCTCTGTATTTTAAAAATTACAATTTCTCTCTTGTTAAAAAAAATTATTTAGCAAAACTAATAGAAAAAATAAAAAATTTAACTATTCTTTTATATAATAATAAAATTTAATAAATTATTAATTAAAATATAGTTATAAAATGGATTATTTTTTATATAATTAAAAACTTAAAAGAATGTAATACAATTTTCAAAATTATAGAGAATAATTTATATTTTAAATAAATTTCATAAAATATAATGGTAATTTACCCAAATATTATTATCACTTTTGCACGCAATAAAGTTGGGTCAGGAGATATTTTTGTTCAGTCAATACCACTTTAAGTCTTTTAAGTAGTGTGGTTTTGCTTCAATCTTTCATTTAGTACTACTAATGGTTGTTTCTTTCCAACAAACCAATCATTTTTTTTGTTGAAAGAATCAAAGAAACGAATGCAAGAGAAATGCAAAATTATATTATATGTGAAAATGAAACTATAATTTTTTTAATATTATTTATTTTTTAATTAATACTTAATGAACGATCCTTTGCTTGACTCGTGAATTAAAAGCCAAAAAGGGTCCGGATGAGCATAAGTAGAAATATATGAAACGGTGTGCTTTTTGATGTGCATGCCAATTTGAGCAAGTTGTCATGCATAGATAAACAACAAATAAGTAATAGGGAAAATTACAAATAAAACCTCATAATTTAATCTTTATAACAAAATAAATTTTTAATTTTATCAATTTAAATTTTAAATTTTTATTCGTTTTTAATTTAAATTAATTATCTATTTTCGTTAAGTAAATCTAACAAAAAATGGTATTTTTTTACATTAAACTCAATGGGTGTGTTTGATAACGTTTACGTGTTCAGTTTATATTTACAAAAATTTTATAAACTGGTTTTTGTTTATTTTTTGTTTATTTTTAGAAAAATATAAACTACAAACGCGTTTGGTAATTGACAAAATGTTTAAAAAAAATTAAAAATATAAAAAAAGAGTGAGAAATGGCAAGTGGTGGCAAGTGGCGGCAGAAGACGGTGGTGGAAAATGGTGACGGTAGGTGGTGGGTAGCTGGTGGTGGCGGACGGGTGGGTGGGGGTGGGGGGTGGGTGGGTGACGGTGGCGGGTGGTGGGTGGTAGCAAGTGGGTGAGTAGTGGTGGTGGCGGGTGGTTGTGATGGTAGGTGGGTAGCGGATGGTGGATGGTGGTGGGTAGTGGCGGATGGTGGCGGGTGGTGGTGGTGGTGGGTGGGTGGTGAGTGGTGGTGGTGATGGTGGTGGTGGTATGGTGGGTGGCGGATGGTGATGGTGGGTGGTGGCAGTGATGGTGGTGGTGGGTGGTGGGTGATGGGTGGTGGTGGTGGCGGTGGTGGTGGGTGATGGTGGCGGTGGTGGTAAGTGGTGGTGGCAGTGGTGGGTGGTGGTGGGTGGTGGTGGGTGGTGGGTGGTGGTGGGTGGTGGTGGGTGGTGGTGGGTGGTGGTGGTGGTGGCAGTGGTAGTGGCAAGTAGGTGGCAGGCGGTGGATGGTAGTGGCGGGTGGTGGGTGGTGACGGGTGGATGGCAAGTGGGTGGTGGTGGCGGTGGCGAGAGGTGGGTGGTGGTGGCGAGTGGGTGACAAGTGGGTGGTGGTGGCAGGTGGTGGTAGGAGGTGGGTGGTGGGTGATGGGTGGTGGAAAATGGTGGCGGGTGGTGGCTAGTGTTGGGTGGTAAGAAAAAAAAAAACTCAAAACTCAAAACGGAAACACATTTTTTGTGTTTTCATTTTTTTGCCAAATTTATAAACTGATACCACTGATTTATAAATCAAAAATTTTACCAAACAAGTTTTTATTTGAATTTTTAAAATTTTTGTAAATATAAACAGAAAACTGAAAACGTAAGTGTTACCAAACGACACCAATGTAAATGTACATAAAATGTCTAAAGTATCATTTTCGTTAAATTTAATAACTAAAATACATATTTTTTCTTCAATTTTACTTTAGGAAAATTGATAAATAATTTAAATTGAAAACAAATTAAAAGTTTAAAATTTAAATTAACAAAATTTAAAATTTATTTTGTTACAACAATCACACCATGAGTTTTTTGTTTGTTTTTTTT
The DNA here is from genome assembly GCA_025200525.1 of Camellia lanceoleosa. NCBI lineage: Eukaryota > Viridiplantae > Streptophyta > Magnoliopsida > Ericales > Theaceae > Camellia > Camellia lanceoleosa. The sequence continues at coordinate 100,795,737 of CM045770.1, read as the reverse complement.
TTTTAGTGTAATTTCCCCTAAATAGTATATATATATATATGAATTTAGAAAAATTTACCTATAAATCCCATATTCAAGAATGGTGATCTATTTAATCCTAATAATTTTCTTATACATCAATTAGTCCCATTGATTTTGGAAAAGGATATCTAATATATTATTTAAAAATTAGATTTACAGTTATACCCTTATTTCTTTCTTTTTTTTTTTTCTCCGTTTTATGCTAGAAAGGTAAGATACACAATCTATGAAAATCAAATTTGGGATTAATTTTTATATGATAATTTTTTTTTTATTTGGAATGACTTAAAATGTGAGATTTTGCAAACATTTCAAAAGTACTACAAATGATTTGAAATATAAGATTCTTCAAACATTTCAAAATGAGTACAAAAACTCATTAGTAAGTTTTGAGCAAATGTGTAATTTAAATTGTAACACTCAAATGTAAAATTCTAATGTAAGACTCCAAAAAAAACTCGTTAATATATTTTTTTCCAAATGTAACATTCAAAAGAAACACTAAAAAAAAAACTCATTAACGTAATACTCAAATATAACATTTCAAAAAAAAAAACTCTTTACTATACTTTTTTCAAATGTAAGAATTCAAAAAAACTCGTTAGTATAGTTTCCTTTTCTTTTTTTTCTAAACGTAACACTCAAATGTAACACGTCAAAAAAAAAAAAAAAACTCCTTAGTGTAACACTCCAATGTAAGATTTCAAAAAAACTTCTTAGTATGTTTTTTTCAAATGTAATACTGCAAAAAAAGTGTGTGTAACACTCCAACATAACACTAAAAAAAACTAATCAGTGTACTTTTTCCGAATCGTAATACTAAAAAAAATGTGAGATTTTTTGAACCATTTTAAAAGGAGTACAAAAATTTCATAATAAGTTTTGAACAAATATACAATTTCAAACTGTGAGTGTTAAAGTTGTGAAAAGTACGCTAAGAAGTTTTTTAGTATTTTTGTGTGTTACATTTGTGGGGAAGTGGATTGGAAATACTCCTCAGATCCTGAAAGACGCCAATGATCCTCAGCTAGTCACCTGAAAAAATACAAATACTCCGGTCGGGGGTGCCGGAATTAGCACTCCGACGGACAAGTCAGTTCCTCTACTCAAGAAAGCTTGTCTACTAAGTTTTAGAAGTGATTCTTACGTACCTTTTCTAGTCCATTGCCATTATATTTATACTCGTTTCTTCTCATCCTCGGGACCAGGGCCTACTTTTTTAATCATTATCTTTTCCACTATTCAGCTCTAGGGATCCTCCCCTATTTGGCCTATTTGTCCTATTCGGCCCCTTGTCCTTGCGGGATATCTGCCGGCTAGCGTCAAGCTTCTGAAACATTCCTCCTTTATCTTCACCAATTATTCGGCTACCACAATTGCCCTCCGAACTCCCTGTTAACGGCAGTTGATCGGCGTGTTTGGTTCAGAATTTGAGAAGTTTAGCGTCAGGCTGCTTCGCGTGCCCCAATATGTCAGGAGGCGCACGCCTTTTTGCTCATCATTACGCTTTCCCGCTCTATTCATGTGTATTTCAGCATTTATTGCGATTTGAAACTTTGATCCTTTCGAATTCACATTTCGTCGATTTTCTGAGACTTTTGGATCGCCAGTGCATATCCCTCCGTGACTCGCATTTTCTGTAACTTCTTCCCGTCTTCCCTTGTCTCATTTGCTCTTCGTAAGTCTCCTTCTCCCTTCTTTGTAATCCTATTTTCTGTTTGTTATTTTAGCTCTGGCGAATATTTAGTTCTCTGCTAGGATGGCCAAACATTTGAAAGACCTCCTCTCTGAGGATCATATCTCTGGTTTCCGGCAGCATTTTTCTATTCCTGACGACGTCCATTTATCCCTTGTAACGGACAACGCTCTCGACATGAAAAGGGAAGATCAAAACACGATCGTATTCCCCCTTTTATCCATTGCGGAGGGCGGGGTTCGTTTCCCCCTACACCCACTTCTTAGGGCCGTTCTCCGCTATTGGGGTTTGATTCCTTCTCAACCCAATGTAAATTTCTTTCAAATCATCATGGGGGTTGTAGAGTTGAATCGACGCCTTAGGATTAACCTTGGGATTCCGGCCATTCGGCATTGTTACGCCTTAGCCAAATCCTCCGGTCGGCTGGGGCGATATTTTCTCAGGGCCAAAGATACTGACCATCACTTGGTGACTATGCTTGCCAGTTCCGGTAAGCGGGTTGACGACGTGATGGTCAACGTCCGAGGTAATTGGGAGTTCGCTGAAGGGGAGGATCACCTGGACCCTATTCCCAGACATAAGGGTGACCCAGGTTGCCACGCAATGTTTTATGTTTGTTGGTCTATCTCTTATTCGGCTCTTTTCCCTAAATTGCTTTTTATCTTCTGCAGGTAATAGGTTGAAGAAAATTCTGACTTCGGTTGACGACGTAGTTCTTGGGGAAATCAAGACTGCACTCACATATTTCGGCCGCCCAAACGTACAAAAACAAGGGAGAGCCGCCCATATTCTCCTTCGGTACGAACCCACTTACACTACTTTCTCAGCTTCAGACAATATTTCGATTCCATCCGGCAATCAACAGCTCTTGGCCCTTATCTTCCCCAGCTTCAAAAACCTTAGCCAGATTGGTCTCGTAGCTTCTGATTCGGGGAAAGACGCCGAGCCGGTTGTAGAGGTGATTGCCGATCCAGATGGGGAGTCTACTGAGGGGGTTGTAGAGAGCGACGAGGCCGTACGCTCGGCATTTGAGGCCACCGAGCCATCCGCCTCAAGACGAGCAGATTTCTCTTCTGGGGATATTTTTGCGAATTTGGGAGGTCTACTCGGCGATTTCTTTGAGGGTATGGCGAAGGAAAGTCTAACGCAAATGGCGCGTAAAAGAAATGTCGAGTGGATAGCCGCCCGAAAGAAGGCTGAATGCGCCGAATCAGATCCCAGCTTGATCAAGCCCTTCGTACCCGTTTCTGAGGGGACGGTTGAGGTTGCTGTGTCCGACACGGAAAAAGAGGGTGAAGAACAGGCCGATGGGAAACGGCTGATTCCGGAGTAAGGCCAAAAGCGTGGTGCCGAGGGAGAAGCGAGTTCAAAAGCTGGCCCCGGTAGCAAACGGCCTCGGCTTGAAGAATCGAACTGTAATAACCCCCTCACGTATAATGATTAGTACTTGATTAATTAAGAGGATTTGAAATTTAATTGTCGCGTATTATAATTTATTTGGGATTTATGAGAATTGTGGAATCTGACTCGTATATGATTTTAACGAAGGTATAGTTTGGAATTAGTAATTAAGGGTCCAAATGGCTTAAAGAAGTGAAATTGAGAAGTTAATCAATTTAATTTTAATTATGGACCCATTTGGGAGTTTAATTAAATATTCGATTCAGTTTAGTGAAATTGAGATTCGATTAATTTAGGTTCTAATTGGAGTGATTAAATTATGAGGATTGAGGATTATGAATATTGCAAATTAAATTTAATTATGGTGTGCCCAATTTGAATATACAATTTAATTGACGGAAACTTGGAGTCTTATCAGAAATTGAAGACCTAAATGATTTAAGAAACCAAAATTGAGGTTGGAAATAAGTTCGATTTATTATTTGGAGCATTTTAGGAGTCTGATTAATAATCTTACTCGTACCGATAAATTTAAATATAATTAATTGGACCCTAACGGAAGTCAATTAGATCAATTAAATTATGAGAGATCTATGATTAGTCATAATTAATTTAATGATGTGCTAATTGAAATCTATTAGGACTAAGTGTTGCCTAATTAAGTTAATTTTAATCACAAATTGAAAGGTGTAAATTTATGGGTGTAAATGAAGTATGGATGTGCTGAGAAACCCAAGTGGGTGTGCAAAGGAATCTGATTGTGTGTGTGTGCATGTGATGTGTTGGAAAGCTTAGAAGTGTGCACGTGTGCAATGTGGTGGCAACAAGAGAAGCATGTGTGTGTATATGTTGGTGAGCTCAAGAGGCAAGTGTAATTCTTTGAATTCATTTTTGCTTTGGGCTGGGAAGCAGCCGAGAGAGAAAGCTTTTGGGGAGAGAAGGCTCAACACCCAAGAAATTTGAAGGCAAATTGAAGTCCTAGGTAAGAAATCTAAGCCTAATTCTAGCAAGAAATTCATGTAAAAGTTTAATTTAAGAGCAAATGGGTTCAATTTCATGTAAATAAAAAGGAAATTAACAAAAAGATGATGAAATTAGATTAGATTCATGATCATGGAAATTAAATTAGAAATTAATTATTTGGGTTTGATATTTTTCATCCTTCACATATTTTTGGTTTATTCTTACATGCATTGTGAATTTTCAAGATTTTAGTTGAGAATTAATTATATAAATTCATAGAAATTGGGTCTTACATGTTTAATCAAATTAGGTTGAAAATATGAATTATAGTTCTTTAAATTTGTTATGTTTGAGTTTGATTTTGAGAATCATTCATAAATTGGGTTCTATAAATTACATGCAACAAGGTTTATTAAAGATTTGGTCCATGCAAATGGGTTAGGTTAGTGATTATGGAAATTAATTTAGAAATTAATTATTTTTATATGAATTTGAATCTTATGGTTGCATGCATGTAATTTAGAGAAATTAAAGAATTAATTCATGAACATTTGAGCTTAATTTTGAATGAAAGGGATTTTGGTGTAGATGGTTTGATTTTGATTATGTTTTCACACATGCAAATATTTCTTTAAAAGAGTTTGTAATTTTAATTTCATGATTTAAGAGGAATTAGTAAAATAATGAAGAATTGGAGCTAAGATCAAGTTATGAAGGTTAATTAGAAATTAATTATTTTGGATTTGGTTTTCGAAGTTATAATTAAATCAAGCTCCATAAATTATATGTAATTTTATTGTGCATTTAATTTTGGAAAAAGGATTTTAAAATCATGAGTTCATGAGTTTTGATTTTATTATGAAACCTAGGAATTTGTTTAATCCATGCATATGATTTAATTTAAAAGGTTTGTTCCATTTAAGTATATTTTAGAAATTGAGTTAAGTTGAATTTCTAAGAAATTGATTTGTGTAATTTATAATTAAGTCGATTTTGTTATTAATAATAAAATTGGGTCTATTTGTATGGCATACATCATGGATTTTGAAGGATTTGGATTAATTCAATCTCATATTTTGAAGAGAGAAATGAAATGTTTTATAAACATCAAGTTTATGGAAAAATTAGAATTAATCCTAATGTTAGATAAAGTGTTGATTTTATAATTAGATTTTAATCCATACTTGTAATTTGAGATTTTATTTAAATTAAACATATTTTGGGGCATCTATGGTTATGAATTAAATTGGGGTTATAAATTAAGCCAAGTTCAAGATTACGGAAACTAGTTGGAAAATTTATAAAGATATAAAACTTGTAATTTTGATGTCAATTTCATGCATGTGAATAATGTTCTAAAGAATTTATGACCTAATAAAGAATAATAAGCTACTAATCAACATAGATTAGTTAGTTAAAGAATGAATCATTGATCTAGTGGTAATTGTTTAAGAAGCCAAGTATAGATCAACCTATTTGGAAAGAAAGGACTTAGTAATGAAAGAATAGGTGAAATAAGAATCCGGTTTATTTAATTAAGAAAGAATAAACGTAGTAGAACTTCGAACTAAAAAGGGCGAGTTTAATCAATGTAGTAATATTGTATTTCAATGTGTATATGTAATTTGCTTGTGTAGGTCACGCGCCATTGCCTGTCTGATTTTCCTGATATGCCCAGTCTGTCTGATTTGCTTCTTCAGCCATCTGTGAGTAATAACATTGTAAAGATATGTTTAACTGTACTTATTTTCTGTGAAATAAAATGAGATCTGTTTTCTGTAAAGATATGTTCTATATAATGAATGATTGTTCAATTTCTGACATGTATCGTGACATCCTTAGTATTGTGTGATACCTACAGCCATTACCCGGTATCGGAGGTTCCCTTGTGGAACTACGCTTTATGCGTTCTGTTCTATTACGCTTTATGCGTTACATGCGTCTGCTTGTTACCGTCTGGGAGGCCCGCCATGGGGGCTTTCTTTGTTACGTTACATTGCGGATCCGGAGGTTCCCTTGTGGAACTACGCTTTATGCGTTCTGTTCTGTCACGCTTTATGCGTTCTGTTATGTTATGCTAATGGATGTATCACGTAAATTTAATTATGACTTACGATTTCTGTCTATATATGATCCGATCAAGTATGAATTTGATAAAGCTGAATTATGATTTCGATCTGATCAAGCATGATTTTGATACAATATGAATTGATTTCTAAAATCTGTATGGACTCATTCATTGAAACCCTTTACTCTGTTATTATTCACTGGGCTTTAGCTTACTGTATTATTTATGTCTGTAGGTGATCAGGCGCGTGACCAGGCTAGAGGCTTCTATCTAGAATCTATTTTGTCAGCCAACCTATGTGCCTCCCGTGGAGGTTCCGGATGTGTTAAGTGTTGTCGTTGTGTAATTTAAAGTTTAAGTCATGTTTTCTTATTTGGTTCTTCAAGTCTTGTGTATTTTGAAAAAGGGGGGACTAAGTCCCTTTCTGCCTAATCTGTATATATATTATGACTTAGAGGTGATGTGTATATATGTATATAAAAAGTTTAAAAATTTTCCGTCTCATATAAGTCTGCACAGCTCAATGGACGTTGTATATTCTTAATTGCTTCCGCTAGCCCCTAATATTATGTTAATATGTCTCAGAGGCCGTAGGTAATCTTAGGATTACTGGCCGGTTACGATGCCAAACCTATAGGGGCTGGTTTGGGTCGTGACACGAACGTGGTCGCTCCGTTCGTTATTCAGCCAAAGATCAGGGATATGCCGATTTTATCCGACGCTTCAGCCATCGAGGATCCAGCCGTGGCTCTGAGCCTGGCGGCTTTAATTTCTCTGCCGGCTGACAACAAAGCCTTCGGTGCCGTGCCTGATGTTATGGCCGTTGCCCTAACTACTCAATCGGCACTCCTGGTAGGTCACCTTTATTACGCTCTTGTTTGTTAAAGGCGTCTACTCATACCGAATTGTTTTGCAGACGATTGGAAGGATCGTTGACTTGGGTCGCCGCCTGCGTGATGCTCTCGGGAGAATTGACCATTTGCAAACAGAGGTGCAGGGTCAGAAAAGTAGGGCCGAGTTCGAAATTATGAGAGCGGAAATGGAGAGTGCACGAGCCGAAGCGGAGAAAGAGAGGGTTCGCGTCATGAACGGCCGTGTTGATCTTGAGGATAGGGCAAATCTTGACGAGTCGCTCAAACTTTCCAAGAAAGCACTTCTGGCGGAAGCTTCAGTTAGAGGAGCTTAAAGGCGGCGTGAAAGCCGTGTCGGAGGCCTTTGAGGCGGAGGCGCGCTTCTGACGGAATATGTTGAAGAAGTGTCCAAATTTGAGAATCGCGGGTTCAAACATGGGTGGCTCAAAGCCCTTGCTGCCGCTGAGGTGACATTGGATTTTCCAATACCTTACGAGCAGGTGGATGGTGAGCCAATTGAATCCGATACCGACGAGTGATCTGGGAGCCGTTTACTGAGCAGGCGTATTTTTGGTTTTGTTTTTCTTCTTTTGGATAGTGCTTTGTTGGTTTAGGGTAGTTTTCATGTATAAATTGGTTAGCATCTGCGCGCAATTTATTAATGAAAATTTCCTTGTAATTTTTGCTACCACCACACACTTTGTATGAAAGAGTTCTGTGGTTTAATTTTAATGAAAGAGTTCTGTGTTTGTCAAAGCATTTAGTAAAATGGAATTGTATATACTGTGGGGAAACCCTGATTTGTGAATCTACCCTTGCCCCAGGGGGTTCATGAAAAGAATTCTAGCTGAATCAATTTGTGAGCCGGCTGGGGTACTTGGTCCGAATAGATTGATAAATCTGCTCTTGCCAGTCAACTCGTGAGCCGGATGATTTTACTGTGGCACGAATGATTTTATCTATAACTCTTCTAAACAAACCGTACATACAATATCGTGTGTCCAAACTTTAGTTTGTTCCTTATTTATTTATTGTCGCTAACCACTGAAGGTAGAGAGGAAAAGATTGGTCAATATTTGGGTTCCTGCAGACTCAATACATATCCCATCAAAATCACCATTTGCAATTTCACTGCCTACTGATCTTGGACCCTTAGATTGATGAATCGCCTTGCCCCAGGGTTCATGATAAGAACTCCGACTCGAGGAACGGTTAAATGGCCGTTTGGGGTACTTGAGCCGAATAGATTAATGAATCAGCTCTTGCCTTAATCAACTCGTGAGCCGGCTGGGGTACTTGAGCCGAATAGATTAATGAATCAGCTCTTGCCCTAATCAACTCGTGAGCCGGCTGGGGTACGAAGGCGCTTAGGCTGAACATATCCCATCAAAATCACCATTTGCAATTTCACTGCCTACTGATCTTGGACCCTTAGATTGATGAATCTGCCCTTGCCCCAGGGGGTTCATGATAAGAACTCCGGCCCTGAGGAATCAGTTCGTGAGCCGGCTGGGGTACTTGAGCCGAATAGATTAATGAATCAGCTCTTGCCCTAATCAACTCGTGAGCCGGCTGGGGTACGAAGGCGCTTAGGCTGAACATATCCCATCAAAATCACCATTTGCAATTTCACTACCTACTAATCTTGAGCCAAAAGCTTGTCTTGCCGTCAACTTATTCGGCGTCAGGCGATTGGGTTTCGCGATTAATGAACTTGCCTCGATCGTGCTGCCTCTGCGAGTGTTAAATGATCAAAGGTACAGCTTTTAAGAGTCTGGTAGGTATCTGATTCAAACTCCTGAGAGAAAATCTATTGTGCGAATGTCGAATAAACTCTTCTTTAACAGCAAAGGGGAAGCCAAGACATTGGCTGAGCTTGGCGGTGATATGAATCGAAGTGAACAGTAGTGCGCTCTTGCGTCTTTGGGAGTAAAAGTTCTATGGGTCGAGAGGCGTCAATCTCCTCGGCGTCGTGCGAAGTGTCGCCTAGACGGGATAGGCAGTCTCAGGGGAGATCGCCACACGCCCAAGTCGAAAGGAGATCAGACGCGAATCCGTGCCCGTTAAGTTTTGCAGTATTTGTGAAGAATAGGCCCATAACAGAAGCGGACTCGATCGTTCGAGATCCAGACGTGGCGGTCGAATTTGCTCGACAAATATTTCCTCCGGAAGTTCAGCAGTCAATGGCTGGTCGTCAGGACTACGAAGTGTTTTGCGAGGGCATTCATGGGGCGGTAAAAGGGCTCTATACGGCTTATGAAGTCGGCATGCGATTGCGCGCCGCCCGCCGAGAAATAGAGAAAAAGGAAGAGCGTATCCGCAGTTTGGAGGCTCGCATGGAGGCGGCTGAACGTGAGTTAAGAGAGATCAAACGGCTCAGGTACAACCAGCAGGGAGGGTTACCAATCGGCTTATAAGCGCTGCCATTGCCGATCATGAGACGGCGAGCATGTTCGCATTGGAGTCCGCAAAGGGGAGGTCTTATAAAAAAGGTTTTCATGAAGGGCGCTTGGTTGGAATCCAAAAGACCAACGAGAAGCTTGCCGAAGAAGTTTGCCGGTGTGAAAATTGTGGGTTTAGGCATGGTTGGATCAAAGCATCTCAAGCCGCCGAATCTCTTCGCTTGTCAGGCATCGATTCGGCGTCACCTCTCTACCACAGTAAGGACTTTCCGTTTTCTGCTTTCGAGGTTGAGAAGAGTGAGGATGAGGGCGACGCCGTATGACTTTAATTATTGTAAGGTTCGAACGCTGGTCGCGTTCGCAGTTATGTAAATTTTATTTTGTTTTATTTATTTATTTATTTATTTTTTTTTTTTTAATGAAAGACGCTTTATTGAAAATATCAAATTGTCTCCCGCATTCGGCGTGTCCGTGTTTAATTTTATTGCATAAATGTTTGGATAGACGTAAATACATCAATCGGACTTAGAAGCTGTTAAGTCGATGCGCCGATTCGTTGGCGTGATCAGCCTACATGTAATGGCCGTTTACTTTTGAATAAAGCCGTTGCGGCGTGTTGTTGAAATTTGAAGAAGCCGTGAGCCAGGGATCGGAGGGGTTACGGCATTTTTGCATTTTTAGACGATTGGACTAGATAATTTTTGCCCTTCTTGGCGGCATGCGCGTTTTAATAACCGTTGGGTTAACTAGGTCATGGAGAATGTTGACGGCCTTTGTCTCGTGGGGTTTAGGGATTCGGGCCTCGAGATCGCGGCCATTACTGAGAATAAAAGCGGCAGGCGCCTCATGCAATCAAACATATTTGGCTCACCAGCATCTATTGCGTGGGATGATCAAGAGTTCTCACCATCAGATGGTGATGATAGTTGGAGCTCAAATTCTGGCCGAACTTGGCGCTCAGATGGTTTGCAGCGGAGGATTCTCCGGTGTGGGAGGTGGACCGTGAAAGGCGGAAACACGTCAGCCTCCAAGTCGTTGAAGCAGATCGCCCCGAAAGGAGACACAACGACCGCTGCCCCTAACCTCCCTTGTCTTGGATCTTGGCCTTGACATTGTCGATGGTGTCAGAGGCCCGGCGACATGCCGATTCGGGCGTGGTTAGATCGATGCGTTTTAAGCCGCGATGGTTGTTCAAATGACAAGAGTTGGATCGATCGGTTGATTTGTCTTAGAAGAGATAGATATTGTAATGTTCGAACGCGGATTGCGTCTATGTAACAACGTTTTAATCAAATAAATTGATTTGTCTTCGAAGAGATAGATATTGTAATGTTCGAACGCGGATTGCGTCTATGTAACAACTTTTTAATCAAATAAAAAGTGTTATTTCATATAGTTGAGTCTTACTGAGTCTTACTCTGAAAATCTTTTGTTTAGCTGTGCCGGATAAATGTTCCTGATCCCAACTTTTAATGGTTAAGCACGTCATTTCGTATGGTTTAATGGTTTGCTATTAGTTTGCTGTCGGAAAGTTTCCTAACGGAACTTTTGTGTAGCTTAAATATTTTTCCTGTATTCAGGGAGCGGCCCTTGCCTTAGGCGGGATGCGAGTTTAACCAGAATGGGTCGTACTCGTGGGCTGACTAAGGCACGCCTTGTCCAGCGAACCATAGTGCCTAAGGTGTCGTGCACCAAAGGGCGCTCCGAATCCGGAGGCTTATTCGGCCCTAAGGTCTTATGCACTAAAGGGCGCTCCGAATCCGGAGACTTAATTTGGCCAATCGTGATATCCACGAAGGGCGCTCCGAATCCGGAGGCTTATTCAGCCCTAAGGTGTCGTGCACCAAAGGGCGCTCCGAATCCGGAGACTTATTCGGCCCTAAGGTGTCGTGCACCAAAGGGCGCTCCGAATCCGGAGGCTTATTCGGCCCTAAGGTGTCCTGCACCAAAGGGCGCTCCGAATCCGGAGACTTAATTTGGCCAATCGTGATATCCACGAAGGGCGCTCCGAATCCGGAGGCTTATTCGGCCCTAAGGTGTCGTGCACCAAAGGGCGCTTCGAATCCGGAGGCTTATTCGGCTCTAAGGTGTTCTGCACCAAAGGGCGCTTTGAATCCGGAGGCTTATTCGGTCCTAAGGTGTCATGCACCGAAGGGGCTCCGAATCCGGAGACTTAATTTGGCCAATCGTGATATCCACGAAGGGCGCTCCGAATCCGGAGGCTTATTCGGCCCTAAGGTGTCATGCACCGAAGGGGCTCCGAATCCGGAGACTTAATTTGGCCAATCGTGATATCCACGAAGGGCGCTCCAAATCCGGAGGCTTATTCGGCCCTAAGGTGTCATGCACCGAAGGGGCTCCGAATCCGGAGACTTAATTTGGCCAATCGTGATATCCACGAAGGGCGCTCCGAATCTGGAGACTTATTCGGCCCTAAGGTGTCGTGCACCAAAGGGCGCTCCGAATCCGGAGACTTATTCGGCCCCAAGAGGCTTGAAGGAGAGAGTCCCAAAGAAAATTGATTTTTGTCACGACCCAAACCCGGCCCTATGGGTTTAGCACGTGAATCGCCAAGAATCCGAGATTACCAAGGCCCTCTTGAACAAAGAAAACAGTTAAACAGAGTACAGGGCCTAGCGGAAGCCAATACAGTAAATAATTAGTGTCCATTGAGCTGTGAAAATCTGTATGCCAAAAACTTTTTTATGCATTCATACAGTTCCCAAAAACAGTACAGTCTATACATTCATTTACAACATTCAGTACAGGGACTTAATCCCTTGAGAAACAGTACAGTACGGTCGGTAACAGTCTATACAGTAGTCCCAAAACAATACATGAGACAGACAGGGGAAAACAAAACCCCAAAGCCATGAAATGGCAAAATCGAATTTCTCATTGTGAGGCACACAGTGGTGACAAAAGCGGGGATGACCCACGCTCTAGCTTCTGGCTGAGAACCTACATATATATATAAACAGTGAGCTAAAGCCCAGTGAATAGCATAACGTGTAAAGAGGTTATGAATGAATGTCCTTACAGTAATGAAATCAATTCATTATACAGTATTTCAATCTTTCAGTAATTCAGTCAATCAGTATTTCAATCAAGCAGTCATATGTGGTACATCCATTAGCCTATAAACAGTAGGTCCAAAAGGACCGGGCCTTACAGACCCAACAATAATGATGGCCATCAATCAGTAAACAGTATGGTTCCACAAGGAAACCGACAGAGCTCTGTAACAGTCAATAACGGTGAGTGCTAAGGATGCCTGTCTGATTAAATCTGAGGACATACATTCATTCAATAAACGATATCAGTTCAATGAACAGTTCATTTCAGTATTCAAAATATAACCATTTTGAACATATCTTTACACAATCTGTTACTCACAGTGATTGGGCTATCAGTAGCTAGAGCGCGTCCCCGTGAGCCAACCCTAAACAGTTAGCAAATAGAACACACACTAAGTTTCACAGTTGGGAAAGATGATAATTAAATCCCTAAATTCCCTCGGTGTGGTTCTATGACTAAATCCTCATTAAGATGCCTTAAACTAGGCCTAAGAATGCCTAGGATGGGATGAGGATGCAAAATTACAGTTGGAAGGCATTTTTCAAAAGTTGCTGAAAATAGGCACCTCGCTTGAGTGAGTCTTCCTTCGCTCGAGCGAGACTCCAAAATCAAAGGCTTCGCTCGAGCGAACGATCCTTCGCTCGAGCGGTCTGATGAAACAGTAAAAGTACTGGTTGCTCGATTTTTACGCGCGATACCACGCTCGATGCTCGCTCGAGCGGAGCCTTAAATAAAGGTGCTCGCTCGAGCGAGGAATCCTTCGCTCGAGCGAGGAAGCAAAATCTGGAATTTCCAGATTTGTCTCCCAAGTTCGAACCAAGCATTCAACCATCCAAAACTCAACCTCTTGGCCCCAAATTTTGGAAAAACACTTTAAACTCAATGTATAACAAGTTTCAAAAGCTAATTTGCACATGCAAGGGCCAAGGGTTGATCAATTAAATCCATTTTCAAACCCATTTTCAAGAACAAGTTTAAAACATGCAATGCATGAGCTTCAAACCCAATTCAATCTTCAATTCTTGCTCTAAAGAGCTCCAATCTTTGGAAACAACTTGAAAACATGGACTATGATAAAAACATGGACATGCATGTATCATTCTCAAGAATTCAACTTCAAAAGTCCACAAATTCAACATGCATGCATGAATTCTAGCATGAACCAACCTATATGGACTCAAACATGGTTTAATTCTACAATTGAGCAAGAATCATGCAAAATGAAGCTCCAAGATGACAAGAAGACAATGGATTCCTTACCTAGAGTGTTGATTTCAAGTCTAGCAAGCTTAATTTAGCCAAGTTACACTTTAATTCCAAGCACTCCAAGCTAATTCACCAATATGAGCTCAAATCTCTCTTACTTCTCACTCACTCTCCTTTCTCACTTGTTTGGTCGGTTAGAACATGAAGAAAAGCTGATCAAATGTTTTCTCTAAGTGTATAAGGTTCTAATGATAGAATAAACAAGGGGGCCACTAAGGGTGGCAATTTGGTAATTAAGTTAAACTTGTCAATCAATTCATTTTAATCTAATTTAATCATTCCTAATCAATTTTCAGATAAATATATCATTAAATCACAAATATTCTACTGATTCTAAAACATCAAACGGTTTCTAAATCGGCCGCCGATAAGGCCTTCAAGTAGCAGTTTTAACATAAAATGCAAACAGATCAATCAATCAATCAACAGATTCATTATGCAATTCAATAGGTAAACTCATTCAATTTCAGTTTCAATTTCAACCAGTTAGTTCGGTATCTCATTCAGTTCACTTATCAGTCATAATCAGTTCAGTTTATCAGTGATCAATATATAATTCAGGGGTTATTCAGTAATCAGTACGAGGGTTGTTACAATTTTCATTAAAACGTGGTACTAGTACAAGCATCAGATCCCACAAGTCAGGTCCGTAAATGGACCTTCATAAAGTCTACGTTCGCGCGGATTGCGGTGAGCCACGAATCTCTTCAATGCCACGGTCTGTTAGGAAGCGCATAAGCTGATGGTAGGTGCTTGCCAGACTTCATGATGCAACCGTGGCCCATGATGGCATTATACGGCGATGAAAGCTTCACAACCAAGAATTCCACGCCAACCGTTTTGAGCCCGCTCGAGCAGTAGCACGATCCTCCCCAACGGTATTCGGATTTGTGTTGAAGCCGAAACGAGACGACGGTGATAGGTCCGACTTCGAGGCCGAGTTCAACAAAAGTTACGTAGTACAAGATTTCGAAGTGCTTCCTGGGTCTATGAGAATGCGTTCAACGCTGAACCGACGTACGCGTAATTTGACGACCAAAGGATCGACGTGGCTGGCCACTGTTCTGACGAGGTCGGAGTCATCGAACTTAATTGTCGGAGCTTCTCTGGGCCTGCCGGTTGACATGTTATGTTTTTGGGGAATTGGGTGCGATTGAATCGTATGCACGGCGATGGGGATCTTGGCAGATCAGTAGATTATATGGATCACACTGGCGGAGATGAATCTGTCTCAAGGCTAATGCTTTGGTTGGCCTTCCCTTGCTCACGTATTCTTTGCGATCGACCATCTTGCACCAGTTCCTCCAGATGATCCTTCGCATAACGACTCTCGGTTTCGTGGCGTGATCTTTGTGGTATTCGCGATCGTCTATCCCTCCTCCGTGTGTCGGAGGCCCCACCATCTTCGACGGCCACTTGAAAAATGGAAGGTCTTTGGACTTTGGTCATTATTGCCGCGATCGGCTCTGTCGACTCAGTATACTTCTTGTCGGTTCGCCTTGGCGTCTCTTTGTCGACTTGTAGTTGTTCGTTCGTTCGGTGAGAACCGACGCTTGATCGTGAGTCCTGCCTTTTGTCTCGCTTGGTTCGTTACCGGGGCTCAGGGCTCGGTGGCGGCACGGAGCTTATTGGTCGAGCAATTTCGGGGAGGGCCGTTTTGCTGGAGATTTGTCCGGCTTTTATTCTCAGGGCATCATCTTCGACTTTACAATATTCTTCAACTTTCTTCATCAACGCCCAGACTGTTTTGGGGGGCCTTCTGGTCAGGGAACTGCGTAGAGCACTGTCAGGAGGTAAGCCCATTTTGAAGGCGGTGATGGCCATGGAGTCATTGCAAGTGTCGTCAACAAGGTTGAAGCACTCCCAATATCGTGCCGAGTACGCTCTCAGCGTCTCTCCCGACTGGATCTGCATAGCCCAGAGGGAGTCGACCTGTTTCGGTTGTACCTCGTTGGTGATGAACCTGGCCCTGAAGGATTTCTGCAGTTGGCGGAAGCTTTTAATCGAAGCTGGCTCCAACTTGTAATACCACCTAACGGCTAGTGGACCTAGGCTGCTAGGGAATATTCGGCACATGAGGGCTTCATTGTCTGCGTGCAGCGTCATGGCCTGTTTGTAATGAGAAATATGATCAGTGGGGTCTGATTTTCCGTCGTAAAGAGTGAATGATGGAGCTTTGAATTTCTTGGGCAGGGACGCCCTTGCGATCCGTCGAACGAAAGGATCGTGCTGGTCTTCCTCGTTTGAGCTGCTTCTCCTGCGCTTGGTCCTTGTTCGCAGATCCTTTTCGGAGGAACTGGAGGTTTCGGATCGTCCCCTTGCATCGAGCTCCGTGGATAATGAGTTGGAGTTGCTATCGGTATCCTTTGGTCGAGCCCGAGGTCTTTGCCCGTCTGCCCTCGGAGGTCGCTCTGGTTCCTGGCTCACGGCCTCTCTAGATTTTGCTACCTCCAGGGCCAACTCTTGACGGAGTCGTTCGTTCTCAGCGATCATGTTCTCGAGCCTTTGTTCGTTCTGCTTTGCTTGTTCCATGATAGCCTGCATTGTTTCTTGTGCTGAAGTTGTTGGCGAATCGAAGTTCAAGACGCGTCGTGCCACGATAGTTTCTTTTCCGAGCATATTAGCTGGGGTGAGGTCGTCTCGCTGTGTGATCTCGTCGGTGGCTATCGGAGGATCTTCGGTCACGCCTTCCATGGATGTATTTGAGTATTCCCACAGACGGCACCAATTGTGGGGAAGTGGATTGGAAATACTCCTCAGATCCTGCAAGACGCTAATGATCCTCAGCTAGTCACCTGAAAAGATACAAATACTCCGGTCGGGGGTGCCGGAATTAGCACTCCGACGGACAAGTCAGTTCCTCTACTCAAGAAAGCTTGTCTACTAAGTTTTAGAAGTGATTCTTACGTACCTTTTCTAATCCATTGCCATTATATTTATACTCGTTTCTTCTCATCTTCGGGACCAGGGCCTACTTTTTTAATCATTATCTTTTCCACTATTCGGCTCTAGGGATCCTCCCCTATTCGGCCTATTTGTCCTATTCGGCCCCTTGTCCTTGCGGGATATCTGCCGGCTAGCGTCAAGCTTCTGAAACATTCCTCCTTTATCTTCACCAATTATTCAGCTACCACAACATTGGAGTGTTATGTTTGGCATTACATTGATTGGAGTGTTACGTTTGAGAAAAATACACTAACGAATTTTTTTATGTATGTTATATTGGAGTATTACGTTTGGTTTTTTTTTTTTTTTTTTTTTGTGTTACATTAAAGTGTTACATTTAGGATTACATTGATTGGAGTATTACATTTGGAAAAAGTATACTAACAAGTTTTTTTTTGTGTTACATTAGAGTGTTACGTTTGGAAAAAGTTTAGAGTGTTGTGTTATTATGTTTGAAAAAAGTATATTAAGAAATTTTTTAGTGTATTACATCAGAGTATTACATTTTTCTTTGTAATATTGGATTTGTTTCAGAGAAAGGAAAAATTCAAAATCTCTATAGTGCAGATTGCCTAAATGTGTAATTTTATATTTGGAGAAACTCACTTTTATCCCTAAAAAAGTAAACTTAAAGTATAAGTGACTACCATTTTGTGTAATTTTCACTTTAATGGAGACTTTTAGATTCATATTTAAAAAGAGAGAATTAAACCGTTCACAAAATTATATTTTAAGATTTATTAATACTTTATCCATGGATCTATTCGTGCATTATATGTATATGTTAAGAGCATTTCTGATTTTTTATTTCTTTTAAATTAAAATCGAGTAAAAATTTGATTAGAAATTTGATTTGATATAGAATGCTCCCTTTAACTAAATGCTTTATTGGTGAAAATTTGGAATGCTCCAATCCTTATGGTATATATATATATATATATATGTGTGTGCATTCATGCATTATATGTATATGTTAAGAGCATCTTGATTGGTTTTTTTTTTTTTTAAATCAAAATTAAGTAAAAATTGGATTAGAAATTTGATTTGATATAGAATGCTCCTTTTTAACTAAATGCTTCTTTTTGGTGAAACTTTTGAATGCTCCAATCCTTATCACTTACTTAAAAATTTCATCAAATCCTTCTAAAAATTTCAAACTTATCCCCAAAAGTTTCTTTTATCAAAATAATTATTTTTGCTTTAATTTGATACAAGATTGATAAAAATAATTAAAGGTCATTTTTATTAAAAAAATTTATTGAATTTAAATTTAATTAGAGATGCTCTAACACATATATGTAAGCAATAAAATAATCAACAAATAAAAAAACACCAAACCCAACTCTAGTAAAACTCAATATTTTAGAATCAACAATATAAACTGTACTTAGAATTATTTATTTATTTTTTTAAAAATCATATTTGTTTGTATTCAGACTTACCGGATATGAAAGGCAACCACAGGATAAAAATAGAATTTTCTACAATATTTTTCTTATAATAATCTTTTAATAGTTAAAATTAATTATATGTTGGGCCTAAATTATTTACATAAACAACCATTATTTGTGATTTGAACTAAAATAATTTACTTAAACTACTAGTGCAAGAATACTAGTCCCACTAGACAAGTCACTTGCACACTAGATAAGTTGTTCAAATGGATATGTAAAAAATAAAATAATTAAAACAAAATTGTGGTTATTATATATATAGATTTTTTTTTTTTTTTTTTTTTTGAGAATAGAGAAATATTATAGATAATTAGAAACCATTAACGAGCCTAGCAACCTGTAAATCCAGCATGGGGCGTGGAAGGTTATGATCCTTTTGTTCTAGGAGGAATAGCCTCTCATCGTATTGCAGTAGGGACATTAGGTATATTAGTGGGTCGTTTCATTCCTATTCGTTGTTATGATGTTCCATATTCAAATAGCGGAGATTCACGAAGAAGTATTGCGCTATTTACCAGTGAGTGGTATTATTGGACTGATCTTTTGGTGGGAAATGTTCTTCATTTTAGATAATGTATGCACTGATTTAATTGCAAAACGATTAACTTTAATAATAACTAGGAATTGGAAAAAAACAACATAGATATTTAATATCATCGATGACCATATGAAATTTCTTTACTCTTTGTATAAACAAAAAAAATTGTACATAAAATTCTTATATAAAATTGTGTGGTTATGTAGGAAAATTTTATAATTCACACCCGAATGTGCATCATATGTTCCAGTTATCATATTTGTAATCTTTGATTATGACTAGTGTTACATATAACTCATTCTGATGTTGCTTATGATTTATTATAATTATTATTTTAGTTTCAATCAAAAAAATATTTGGTTATACCTAATATAATATTTGGTATAATTTATTACTATTATTATACTAGTTACGACTGAAAAAGATTCAACTATAATATTTGAGGTGATTTGTGATGATGAACACTACAAATATCATAATTTATATATAATACATATTCTTTTGAGGGTGCCTATTATAATATGACCCAATTATGTATGGTCCTTTCATCCTTATCTTTGTTTGAATGTTAAAATGTAGGTTTTGTCATAATCACTATTTTGAAGAATAAAAGAATTCCTCAAATCTTGTCTTAATTATATACAAAAAGAAAATATTCACAAGCAGAAATTTCAAACAGAATTTCAAATCAAAATTAGCGTGTGAATAATAATTTTGAAAATATAAGTTACATTGATGAGCTTTTATTTTTGAAGTGATAGAATTCAAGAATACCCTCATCATTTTATATCAAAATTCTATATAAATTTTTTATTTGCATAGTACGCTATGAAGAAAAAAAAAAAAAAAAAAAAAAAAAAAAAATTATGCATAAACAGAAAGCAGGAATTTTTGTCTTATGAACTATCTTGTAATTCAAGTACATTTGTGCCTTTCTTTCTCCTACTCCCTCTTTTTTTTTTTTTTTTTTTTTTTTTTTTTCCAAGAATCACTTTCTTATCATGTTCCCAACAACCAAACAGTCTACATGATTGAGGATCTGGTCTTATTCCCTTAAATTGCTTCTGATGCGCCATTTATGTATATAAATTATAGGGTTTTGTGATTATTAGCTAAGGAAAATGAGTCAGAGCACTAATTAGTATCACCATTAATGATACACACTGCCACAATGTTATTGTGTCTGTGTTTTTCTTTTTTTTTAAAAACAAGTGGATGCCACATCATTAGTGATTGCTTTAGAGCATCACTTTTAATGGTCTCTATCATAGCCCAATAACTAAATCTATTAAGAAAAATGTTTCATATCACTAAAGCACCACTAATGACATAGCATTATGTAGACCCCACTATTGATGTGATAGTTTGGCCTTTGATTTTTTTTATTTTTTCCTTCTTGTACTTGCCAACTCATTAGTGGTACTTTTAGAGTTTCAAATTTAATGCTCTAAATCGGGACTGATCTATTAATTTCACTGAAATGAAATCTAAAATAAAATAATGATTCTATCAAAATATTTATTTACAATTTCAGTTTGGTTAAAAAATATATAAATTTCAAATGAAATCGTCATTTACTAATCTAAGATAATAGATCCCACTCTGTCTGATGTAGTTTTTAAAAATTATTTTTTGAGTGTTTTGTTTGTCTATTTTTTCATTTTAGTAAAAAAAGGAAAAAAAATCATATTATAATTTATTTTTTTAACTTTTTATATGCACTTAATATAAATATACTTAAGAAGTAAAATATTTGTAAAAAATATATAAAAAACAAAAAAATAATAATAAAAACAAAAAACAAAAATGTACTAGTTTAGCTTAAAATATGAGTGTTGGGTGTTTGGTTAAATTTTTCAATTTATTTGCATTTATAGTTAAAATAGCTCAAAATGGGCTTAAAATAAGATGTTTTTTTTAGGCTAACTAATCTTTTTTAATAACAAGGTGTATATTACAAAAACAGTGAAGTGCATGTCATTGAAGTCTACAATTTTTGGCAAGTTTGCAATCTTTGATTTGGTCGGTTTCTCAAAACCTGTTGGCAGCATTATCATTGTGTTGGGGTTATGTAAAGTGTGAAAAGAGTTATGAAATTATTTTTGATACGATTGAATACTAGCATTATTCAAGACTTTTTCTTTTTTTCCTTTTTCTAAGGTTACCATGAACTAGTTCACATTAACATTTAAAAGTATCAACAGCTTGTTTGGTTCCAGTTTTTAGAAAACAGTTTTCAAAAAATTCTACTTTTTTATTTTTCGTATTTTAATGTTTTCAATGAATTTTTTTAATATTTTAAGCAATTTTTTTTTAATTTTTAGACATACCTAACATAAATATACCTAAAAAGTAAAAAAATTGTGGAAAAAATATTTTAAAAATTCACTAAATATCCAAAATACGAAAATTCAGTATATTTTTTGTATTTTTATGTATTTATTAATTTTTTAAAATATTTTTTCACAATTTTTGTACTTTTTAGATACATCTATGTAAGGTGCATCTAAAAAAGTAAAAAAAAAATTTAAAATTTTTAAAATATTCACTAAAAACAAAAAAACACGAAAATCAAAAAACTTAATTTTTAGAAAACTGAAACCAAACACACTGAATTTTTCTGAACAGGATCTTTTTTAACCGCCCTTTTAATTGTGGAAAAAATATATTGAGTCACACAAATTTGATATAATTATATTTAGCTCCTTTAAAATTTTAGCTCACATAATATTTGACTTTTTTATCATCAGTAATTCGTTAGTCATATAAATAAAAAATATATTTTATTTATTTATTCTTATGTTTATATATCGTCTACATTAGTTCAGGTCACTTTAATCTTATTAAAATTGTCGGTATAATTATATCAAATTTATAAAACTTAGGGCTGGTTTGGGGTGTACTAAAAAAGTGCACTTTTTGTCTTTTTAGACTAAAAAAGTTGAGAAAAAAATATGGAGGTTTGGGTTAACTTTTTGGATTTTTTTGGAAAAATGTGTATTAAAAAATTGTATAAAAGGAGTGTGTAAGAGATGAATAGTGACAGGTGGGTCCCAGCCGTACAAGTCGGAAGGCGTGAATGGGATTTCGAAATTATTGGTTATTTTTTTTACAAAGCACTGCACGGTTTTGTTTGGTCCGTGGGGGTCATCACGGGTCCCATTTTAATAATCTGAACCGTTCAATGTGTGTAACTGATCGAACACTATATACCCATAAAAAATCACGTAAATCGGATATCGATAGCTATCTGATCAGAACTATTTATTTTTCAATCATTAATTATAACACCATCCATTTTTCGTACAAAACTGATCTGATCATATATTTATCGATATCCGATCAATGTGATTTTTTGCAGATATATAGTACTCGATGATTTCTATACATTGAACGGTTCAGATTATCAAAACGGAACCCATGATGGCCCATGAGACGAACAGCGGTGTGTGTACAAATCACACCCAATAATTTACAAAGACTCTACTGCCGCAGCCTGCAGTGGTCAATTCGGTGGTCAAATTTTCTGAAAAAAATTATTTTTTTAATTTTTTTTTTTTGGTGAATAGTGATACCTTTTTAGATTTTGGAGTAACTTTTTGACTTTTTGACTTATATAGATCAAGCCAAACCAGCCCTTATTATATCTTCTTTAAACCTCAAGAGTGATTAATGTAATTTACTTTTCTACACTAGCATAGTGAGTGTCATTACATGAATGAAAAACTATTTTAAAAAAACTAAAAAATGTGATATTTTATAGTTAATAAGATTTAGACCATAGTAGTTGTAAAAAATAATAATTAACCATGTCCACATCTACCCAACCAATTGGCTTAGTTGTTAAAGTTTTTTTATTGAATTCTTGGATAAAAAGATAGCAGGAAAGGTTTCTAACAGAAATTACATAGTGTGAATAATACACAATTGGGTTGGGACAATTTTAGCCAAAAAAAATAAAATAAATTTTTTAGCTTGATAACACAAAACATCGTATTCAACCCATAATCATTACATTTTTTTTTCTCACAAAAGTCAAAAAAGTCAAAAAACTCATCTCAAACAAAATTTTTTAATCTCAGACTAAAATAACTAAAAAGTCAAAAAACTAAAAAACTAACTGACTTCCCAAACGAAGACAATATCTTATCTGTCAAACTAATAAGGGGATTCTACTTAAAGTTCAAAATAAACCACTCAAGTATTGTATATTGTTCACATTTGTGTGAGCAGATTTTACACACACAAGAAGCGAAGGATGATCTCTAACAATACTGTATTCACTCACTCATTTGTCTGTCAATGAGTGAACAGATTAATCTTTCTATTCACTCACTCATTTGTCTGTCAATGAGTGATATGAAAAAATCTTCATTCTACATCAAAATGTGAAAATTCTCAACTTTTTTTTTTTTTTTTTAAACAGTCGAGTAAGATGAAAATAAGAGAAAGCCAAACTACAACAATGATGAGACTTGAATAAAAGAGCGGTTCATCCATCAAATCAACCCTTTTCTCGAAAGATTAAAAATGTTTGAACTACTCAAGAAATTGTTGACATTAATATTATTTAGCAATAACTAATTAGCAAAATTAACATCTTGATTGTTGATTGTCTTAAATTTGACTTTCTTCAATGGGTATTGCCAACAAGTTAAAAAAGAAATTGAAAAACACTTTTCACTCAATTTAATAGATTTTTACCAAAAATTCTCAATAATAGTGAAATTTCTCAACTATTTTTTCTTAAATAATAGTATATGTTGCGGCCAATATAATTGTTGAATTTGTTGTCATTATTATTTTATTTTTTTTAGAAAATGAATATTTGAAGTACATAGATAGATATTATGGAATTATGTTGATAAAAAAATTTAAAATTTTTTTAACACTAGATAAGTTGTTCAAATGGATATGTAAAAAATAAAATAATTAAAACAAAAATGTGGTTATTATATATATATATATTTTTTTTTTTTTTTTTGAGAATAGAGAAATATTATAGATAATTAGAAACCATTAACGAGCCTAGCAACCTGTAAATCCAGCATGGGGCGTGGAAGGTTACCATCCTTTTGCTCTAGGATGAATAGCCTCTCATCGTATTGCAGTAGGGACATTAGGTATATTAGCAGGTCGTTTCATTTTTATTCATTGTTATGATATTTCATATTCAAATAGCAGAGATTCATGAATAAGTATTGCGTTATTTAGCAGTGAGTGACATTATTGGATTGATCTTTTGGTGGGAAATGTTCTTCATTTTGAATAATGTATGCGCTGATTTAATTGCAAAACGATTAACTTTAATAATAATTAGGTATTGGAAAAAAAAAAAAACATAGATATTTAATATCATCGATGACCATATGAAATTTCTTTACTCTTTGTATAAACAAAAAAAATTGTACATAAAATTCTTATATAAAATTGTGTGGTTATGTAGGAAACTTGTATAATTCACACCCGACTGTATATTATATGTCCTAGTTATCATATTTGTAATATTTGATTATGACTGGTGTTACATATGACTCATTGTGATGTTGCTTATGGTTTATTATAATTATTATTTTAGTTTCGATCAAAAAAATCTTTGGTTATACCTTATATAATATTTGGTATCATTTATTATTATTATTATATTAGTTACAACTGAAAAAGATTTAGTTATAATATTTGAGGTGATTTGTGATGATCAACACTACAAATATCATAATTTATATATAATACATATTCTTTAGAGGGTGCCTATTATAATACGACCCAATTATGTATGGTCCCTTCATCCTTATCTTTGTTTGAATGTTAAAATGTAGGTTTTATCATGTTAGGTTTTATTCTTGGCAATCCCGTCTGACAAAACTCCTTTCAGTTGTATTTGTTTTCGCACTTTTTATTTTAGTGAGGTTATGAATTTTTAGATGTGAATCCAACCCGAATTGTGCCTTGCAGAGAAGTTTTGTAATGTTAATTTTTTCAAGATTGCCACTTCGCTGATTATGACGGGGAGACATTTCCCCGCTCGAGTAAAGAATGCTGAGTTCTAGAAGTTTAGTTCGCCTGCAAAAATACTGGATGCTGTTTTTTCCCGCTCGAGCAGAACTTTCCGCTCTCGAGTGTAGGTACGCTCGAGCGGCCAAATTGACGCTCAAGCGGAGATCGCGGGACAGTTTTCTATAAATACGTGGTTAAGTCAGATTCTAGAGTAACGCCTCCAGATCTTCTTCTTGGGTTCTAGGGTTTATATCTGGAGATATTTTGCTAGTTTTCTTTGATGTTTAATTGAATATTCAACTCATGGGTTAAGAAGAATACATCAAAGGTTTGTTTGTTCGTTCTATACAAAAGAGACAGTTGTTCTTCAGTGGATTCTGAAGAATTTGAGCCTGAAACTTTGGTGGATTCTGGAGTGGCTCATCGTCAAGACAATTCCGAGGTGAAGACGGGGTTGGAAGAGGCACATAGGGGTTGGTTCAATTCGGGCGTGGATTCGCTAGGTAATTGAGAGTATACCTGTATAATTTCTTTATATCTTCTTAGTGCATTATTTTGTCACTTTTGCCCGTGGTTTTTTTATCACAATTGGAGGTGTCCAATTGTGGTTTTTTCACGTAAAATCGTTTTGTCGATTTGTCTTGATTGTTTGATTGGGATTGTTATATACTACTTAAAATTAATACGTAATCACAAATCAACATCTAGGGGGTTTCTAGATTTTTCATATCAGAATCACTATTTTGAAGAATAAAAGAATTCCTCAAATCTTGTCTTAATTATATACAAAAAGAAAATATTCAAACATAAATTTTAAATAGATTTTTAAATCAAAACGAGCGTGTGAATAATAATTTTGAAAATATAAGTTACATTGATGAGGTTTTATTTTTAAAGTGATAGAACTCAAGACTACCCTCATCATTTTATATCAAAATTCTATATAAATTTTTTATTTGTGCAGTACTCTATAAATATATATATATATATATATATGCATAAACAGAAAGCATGAATTTTTGTCTTATGAACTATCTTGTAATTCAAGTACATTAGAGAAGAAAAAAAAAAAAAACTAATTTTTGTTTTTTGCCTTTCTTTCTCTTAGTTTACTCTTTTTTTTTTTTTCTCCCCTTTTCCAAGAATCACTTTCTTATCATGTTCCCAACAACCAAACAGAGTGTACATGATTGAAGATCTGGTGTTATTCCCTTAATCTGATGCGCCATTTATGTATATAATAAATTATTCAATTCATTATAGGGTTTTGTGATTAACAGCTAAATCTATTAGTTTCACTGAAATGAAATCTAAAATAAAATAATAATTCTATCAAAATATTTATTAGAAGTTTCAGTTTGGTTTTAAAAAAATGTAAATTTCAAATGAAATCAGCATTCACTAATCTAAGATAATGGATTCCACTCTGTCTGGTTTAGTTTTTGAAAATTATTTTGGGAGTTTTTGTTTTTCTATTTTTTCATTTTAGTAAAAACAAAAATCATATTTTAATTAATTTTTTAACTTTTTATATGCACTTAATCTAAATATACTTGAGAAGTAAAATATTTGTAAAAAATATAAAAATACAAAAAAGTAATAATAATAAAAACAGAAACAAAAATGTACTAGTTTAGCTTTAAATATGAATGTTGAGTGTTTGGTTAAATTTTTCAATTTATTTGCATTCATAGTTAAAATAGCTCAAATTGAGCTTAAAATATGATGATTTTTTAGGCTAACTAATCTTTTTTAATATCAAGGTGTATTTCACCAAACAGTGCCTTAAGTGCAGGGTCATTGAAGTCTACAATTTTTAGCAAGTCTTGCAATATTTGATTTGGTCAGTTTCTCAAAACCTGTTGGCAGCATTATCATTGAGTTGGGGTTATGTAAAGTGTGAAAAGAGTTCTGAATTGATTTTTGATACTATGGACTAAGTTGAAAACTAGCATTATTCAAGACTTTCTTCTTCTTTTTTTTTTTTCCTTTTTCTAAGGTTACCATGAACTAGTTCACATTAGCATTTAAAAGTATCAATATTTTCTGAAAAGGATTTTTTTTAACCACCCTTTTAATTGTGGAAAAAATTGTGGAAAAAATATATTGAGCCACACAAGTGTGATATAATTATATTTAGCTCCCTTAAAATTTTAGCTCACATAATATTTGACTTTTTTATCATCAGTAATTCGCTAGTCATATAAATAAAAAATATATTTTATTAATTTATTCTTATGTTTATATATCGTCTACATTAGTTCAAGTCACTTTAATCTTATTAAAATTGTCAGTATAATTATATCAAATTTATAAAATTTATTACGTCTTTTTTAAACCTCAAGAGTGATTAATGTAATTTACCCTTTTTTCTACACTAGCATAGTGATTGTCATTACATGAATGAAAAATTATTAAAAAAAAATAAAAATTGTGATATTTTATAGTTAATAAGATTTAGACCATAGTAGTTGTAAAAAATAATAATTGACCTTGTCCACATCTACCCAACCGATTGGCTTAGTTATTAAAGTTTTTTATTGAATTCTTGGATAAAACGATAACAGGAAAGGTTTCTAACAGGAATTACATAGTGTGAATAATATACAATTGGGTTGGGACTATTTTAGTCATAAAAAATAAAATAAATTTTTTAATCTAATAACACAAAACATCAGATCCAATCCATAATCGTTACATTTTTTCTCTCACAAAAGTCAAAAAAACAAAAAAGCTCATCTCAAACGAAACTTTTTAGCCCCAGGCTAAAATAACTAAAAGTCAAAAAACTAAGTACTCGTTTGGCAATGACTTTTTTAGTTGATTTTTTTGTTTTTTTTGACTTTTTTAGTTTAAGACTTTTTTAGTCGTTTGGTATTCTTATTTGGTTTTTTTTGACTTTTTGGTTTTGGAATAGCAAATTTTTTTGTCTTTTTTGTAATTTTTGTCCTTTTGTGATTTTTTGACTTTTTTATCCTTTTGTGATTTTTTAGGCATTGTTTGGGGAGACTAAATAAGTGCACTTTTTGTCTTTTTGGACAAAAAAATTAAGGTTGAAAATATAGATGTTTGGGTTAACTTTTTGACTTTTTATGAAAAAATGTGTAATAAAAAATTGTGAAAATTGGTTTTTAGAGAAAAATTTGAATTGGGAGTTGTGCAGCACTTTTGGTGAATAGTGTTAACTTTTTAACTTTTTGAGTAACTTTTTGGCTTTTTGAATTATTTGGGAGTACCCAAACTTGGCCTTAATCTTAACTCAAAAAAACTAACCCACTTCCCAAACGAAGACAATATTTTACCGGCCAAACTAATAAGGGGATTCTACTGAGCCTCCGTTTGGCAAGAATTTTTTTGGGCTTTTTTGGCTATTTTAGCCACAAAAAGACAAAATAAGCTTTTTTAGCCACAAAAAATAAAACATCACATCCAACCCATAATCATTACACTCCTCTCTCACAAAAAAACTCAAAAAAGTCAAAAAGTCAAAAAACCCTTCCCAAACCAAACTTTTAAGCTCAGGCTAAAAAAGCCAAAAAAATCAAAAAGCCAAAAAACTAACCTACTTCCCAAACGGAGGCTGAAAGTTCAAAATAAACCACTCAAGTATTGTATATTGTTCACAATTGTGTGAACAGATTTACACACACAAGAAGTGAAGGATGATGATCTCTAACAATCTTTCTATTCACTTACTCATTTATCAGTCAATGACTGATATGAAAAAATCTTCATTCTACATCAAAATGTGAAAATTCTCAACTTTTTTTTTTTTTTTTTTAAAACAGTCGAGTAAGATGAAAATAAGAGAGAGCCAAACTACAACAATGATGAGACTTGAATAAAAGAGCGGTTCATCCATCAAATCAACCCTTTTCTTGAAAGATTAAAAATGTTTGAACTACTAAAGAAATTGTTGACATTAATATTATTTAGCAATAACTAATTAGCAAAATTAACATCTTGATTGTTGATTGTCTTAAATTTGACTTTCTTCGATGGGTATTGCCAACAAGTAAAAAAAGAAATTGAAAAAAAATTGAAAAACACTTTTCACTCAATTTAATAGATTTTTACCAAAAATTCTCAATAATAGTGAAATTTCTCAACTATTTTTTCTTAAATAATAGTATATGTTGCGGCCAATATAATTGTTGAATTTGTTGTCATTATTATTTTATTTTTTTAACAAAATGAATATTTGAAGTATATAGATAGATATTATGGAATTATGTTGATAAAAAATTTTAGGGCAAATTATATATACCTCCCTCGAAATTTAGCTAAATTACAGATACCTCCCTGAGATTTTGAAAATTACAGATACCTTCCTGAAATTTATATTTTCATAATAAATTTTTCCCTGAGATTTATATTTTCATTACAATTTGTCCCCTAATTTGTTATGCAAATAGTACTTTCAAGGGAGTATCTGTAATTTCTCAAATCTCAGGAGGGTATCTATAAATTTGCTAAACCTCGAGAAATATATGTAATTTGTCCAAAAATTTAAAAAGTTTTTAACTTTAGCTTTTTTTTTTTTCTTTTTTTTTTTTGATTGAGAAAGAAGTTTTAGCTGTTGGGAAGCAAAGTGCCAGCTGTGGTTTTAAGGGAGGTAAAGTGAGAGCAGGTCGTTTCCAGAACATTGTGATTAGAGAAAGGGGTAGTTCAGACATTTCACATGGAAATGATCTTCACGTGTCACTCACGTGCACTATTTTGGCTTCCTCATTTCCAAGTGATCGCCTCCTCGTCTTTACACGTGTCCACCTTGTTCCCTTGGCAACTCCCCCAAATATCTCTTTAAAAAGCAGTTTAAAATTTTGTACATAAATATATATATTATAAAATATACAGTTTTTTAAAGATATTCGGGACATGCGTCTAACTTTAAAATTTTTTAAGCAATTGTGTTAAAGTTTTTTTAAGGGTTAAAATGATAAAATAATTTGAAAAGATTATATTATCTCTACATGTTTGTCCACTATCTATTTATTTATCCATATCACTTATCTGTTCATCTATCTATTCACGTCACATGTGTTATTTTTTTGTCCACTTAATCTGTCTATTTGTTCATATTACCACCACCAACAATCGTTACTATCGATTAATTTTTCAATAACTTTTTTGACGGCAACAGTGGTTTGATGTTGATCTAACGACAATGAGAAAAAAAAAACTTCAAAATAATAATATCTTTCTCACCAAACAATTTCATTAATTATATACTTATTTTCATAAAAGATTAATTATTGTACTAAATGCCATATTCTCATAAAAATGAACTTACCACCGACTATTCTTTTTTTATCATGATTCAAATAATAAAGTTAATTAAATAATTTATAGTAGTTCGCGTGAGATATAATTTTATTTTTATAATATAATATTGTCTCTTATGATGATGTTAACTAAAATAATTTTAAAATTTCTTAACTAAAATCTCTTGGTTGTTTGTATTTAAGCTTTTTTTTTAAAGATTGGATTTATATCTAAGATTTGAATAATGATTTATAGATAAAATATAGAAGAAAAAATTAATTTACATTTTATTTATATTTTTTTATATTTTATTTTCCTCCACAAATTACTACCCAAAAGTGTGAGTTGATGGATTGCTTGGAACTTCACTTGATCATCACATGATCAAGACATGTTAAGCTCAATCTCACCGTAATTATGTGAGATAAAAATCATGTCACATAAAAAGGAAATGTACATATAATCTAATAAAATATTTACTTTATAATTAATATTTATTTTATAATCATGTGTGCAAAAGCTCGCAATTTATGAATAAAAAAGATGAATAAAAACAGAATATGTTTGTAGAGTTTTAAATATCTAAGCCAGCTTGATACTTTCATATGACAAATTTTCATACTTATCACAATTGTTGTAAATACTTTTGAAAAAGCAAAACAAGTGGTCACAGCAACATAACTGTTCACTTTACATAATTGTAAAAATAAATTCAAACCTTTTGTTTTGCCTCGAAAAAAAGTAAAAACTACAAATAAATTTGCTAATAAAAAAGATTGTATAAAACCCTTGTACACAATTAAAACTGTAAATAAATTGAATTGTTCATGAGCTAATCGGCTTAGTTCGTTTAATAAATGAGTTGAGTTTTAACTCAAATAAATTCAGCTCATTTATTATTTATTTAAATAATATAAATAATAATAATAATAATAAATTATCAAATTTCATTCCGAGCTAGAGCTTGATTAGTATTAACAAGCAAATGAATTTTCGAACTAAACTCAAGCTGAATTTCTGAACTCAACAAACAAACGAGTTAAGCTCGAGTATTACAAACTCAACTCAACCCGGCGCATTTACAATTCTACACATAATGATATATGCATTTTTATAATCCTTTCATTGTAACTCAAAAATACAAAAACAATAATAATACCATCTACTTGTTTGATTCCAGTTTTTAAAAAATAATTTTTAAAAAATTCTTTTTTTTTATTTTTCGTATTTTAATATTTTTAATGAATTTTTTTAATATTTTAAGAATTTTTTTTAATTTTTAGACACACCTAACATAAATATACTTAAAAAGTATAATATTTGTGAAAAAAATATTTAAAAAATACAATAAATACCAAATATATATATATATATAAATAACAAAATTCAGTACATGTTTCATATTTTTTGTGTATTTATTAATTTATAAAAATATTTTTTTATAAATATTTTATTATTTAAATACATCTAAGTAAGGTACATCTAAAAAATTAAAAAAATTACTTAAAATTTTAAAAATATTAACTAAAAACTAAAAAATATAAAGAAAAAAAAAATCAATTTTCAAAAAATTGAATTCAAAAAATTAAAACCAAACACTGGCATTGTAAATAAAAATGAAAATGAAAATGTATGAAACTCACCTTGCTTATTGAATTCAAAAAATTAAAACTAAACACTGACATTGTAAATGAAAATGAAAATGAAAATGTATGATACTCACCTTGTTTGTTTCCACTATTCAAAAAACATTTTTTAAAAAATTCTACTTTCTTATTTTTCGTGTTTTTTTGTTTTTACTGAATTTTTTAATATTTTAAACAATTTTTTTATTTTTTAGACACACCTAACATAAATACAGCTAAAAAGTAAAAAAAATTGTAAAAAAAAAATCTTTAAAAAATTCACTAAATGCCAAAAATATAAAAAATATATATATATACAAGAATTCAATACATTTTTTGTATTTTTATGTATTTATTAATTTTTTAAAATATTTTTTCACAAATTTTTTACTTTTTAAATACATCTAAGTAAAGTACATATAAAAAAGTAAAAAAAAAATGTTTAAAATTTAAAAACATTCAATAAAAACAAAAAAATACAAAAACTAAAAAAATTAATTTTTAAAAAAATTAATCCAGAAAACTCAAACCCAACACACGGATTGCTTTTGTATACACCACTTTTGATTTCACAAAGTTGATTATTATATCTCATCAATTAATTATCTTATAGGTCAACTCCCCATGCAAGCCGTTGTTGTCTACGAATGTGTCATCACCCTCTGTTTTTCAAGATTCCATCATTACCCATAGTGGCTAAAAAGTGGATGATGTGCTATGTATGGTGTCACTGTCAATTAAAACACACAGAAATGTGTGGAATAAGAGTTCCATACTACATCATTAATTGGGCATTTTCCATCCAAAATTGCAGGCCATTTTCATCTCTACATAGATATCCTCCACATTTTCAAAGTTCAAAACTTTCAAAACAATCAACATCAATGCACTTCTCTTCCTCAAAATAAATAATAATAAATAAAAATCAATGTACATTAACGGTCAAAAACACTAGTATAATTCACAAAACATGGCATATTAACTTTTTCATTTCTCTGCTATTTTCAGTTAAGTCAATTATTTTCAGTTTAAGTTTTTGTCATTCAAATGCATCTCACAACCTCATTAACCTTTCAAAAAGAACAGACATGAATCACAAGGACTACTACTGTTGTTTCCACCTCCACAAGGCAATCATGATGATGATTGTCAAAGCCATGCCGACGTATTTAATCCATGTATCAACCCGAAGACGCCTCTCAATCACCCTTAACACGGAATTTGATAATCCGATTGTGTTGAGTACATCCAGTGCCTTTCGTTGTGCTCCCTACACCCAAAAATACAAGTTTAACATTAGTCAGGTGTTTAAAATCCGATTCATACACTGAACTGAATGCAATAACAAGTGCCATCACGCAGAAATATCACTGCAGAACACAGGACAAAAACCAACTCTACCTGCCATTCTTCAGCATGTATTTCTATACAAACTTGTAAAACTGTGTTTGGATCAAGGATATTAGAAGAGACTTGTGGAGGCACAAAAAAAAAAAGGGGAAGGAAAAGTGAAGGATCCAAACACAGCCTTAAACTAAAAACAAAGGGAGTGGGTACCATTCATCTTCACCATCTATAACATGGCACACAGGAGAAGGAAAACAGGTAGCAATAGAAACATGCTGATCAAAAAAAGGTAGTAATAGAAACACAGCTACGCTATGCTCACAGAAAGAATTTTGCACAGAACAGGACACAGATGTCACCCAAATGTTCACATCTATAGTTGTTGAACATTTTGTCTCACATCTGTGCATTTTGTGTCAGGTATTGTCTGTGTGCATAGACTTTTTGATAAAAATAACATAACATAACCCTGAATCAGCAGCAGAGGAAGACAACAAAGTGATAAGGATATTAGGGTAAAGCATTACCAGAATGTGAGAAGGATATTAGGGTAAAATGCCAGATATAAAGGCCTCGTTTAGGAATTTGGCTATTTTAGTTTTTGACTATTTTAGTAGGCTAAAATATTTGTGTTTGGGAAGAATGTTGAATTTTTTTGTAGTTGGACGTAATGTTTATGAGAGAAAAATTAAAATAATTATGAGTTTGATGTGACATTTTATCTTATTGACTATTTTAGCTTATTTTGTGATTTTAGCCCAAAAAGCTAAAAAAATTCTCTCCCAAACATGGTTCAGAGTCAATTGTTCCAAGGCAATTGAACAAACAGAACAAACTAAAAACAAAACCAAGCTTATGGAGATCAAGTCACTGTAAATCTGTAAAAGAGCACCAGAAAAACTAATGAACATAAAACATAAAAATACCCTCCAGAATTGGGCCATCATTTTCCTAGTTCAAAACTCCCTTCCAGAACTTAAAATTTTAGTTTAGTTTCACAAAATTGAATTTATGCTATGAATCAACTTATATGGAAAAATAAAAAATAAAAAATAAAAAGTAAAATTGTTTTGAGAATTATGCAGTGCCTCTCAGCGCCATTCCACAATTTAGAATCACTACAACAGACCGAATATAATCTTTGAGAAACAAAAATTGATCGAACTTTCACTTACGAACTATGCACAAAGAGAACTGGATGCATTCCGAATTAGCAAACCATATTTACGCTGCATTTTAATGCAAAAGTTTTTATTAGCTTTCGACTTAAAAACCGTAGAAATCTTTCAGAAGAAATTTACATTGGACACCTTGGTTCCCTACCCCCATGCTTTCAACCTTATAAAGGAGGTATACAAACAGCCACTCAACCACAAGATAAATTGTTGGTTCCAATCCCAAGAAGTACCTTCCTGTGAGTTTGTAGTCTTTAGACACTTTGTGACCATTAATAGTACACAAATACAGACCCTACAGCTGGATGTTCTTGCGATATTAACATCAAAACAGATACTCATTAATAAATGTGAGAGTGTGGAGCATGTATAGCAATTGCTTTGTTACAGATACCTTCAAGCGCTCCCTTTGGCCAGCATATTGGGAAAGAATGGCCACTCCAGTTGCATAAGATTCTTCCAGCATTCTGGCTGAGGAACGGGCAGATTGCATTGCTTGCGCTTCATCATCGAAGATTCTCAATACATGAGATGATTCCCCATTCTGAAACATATAGCAAACAAATTAGATGGGGAGGTTTAATAATGTGTGAAGACCAACAGTTAAAAACTGACAGCTATCAAAGAGATAAAATATCGCTCACAGCTCTTTCAAGCAGTTCAACCCTCTCTCTAGCTTCTTGTGTCCGTCTCTCATTCCGTAAGAAGTACTTATCCAGACTTTCTTTCAATGAGTCAGCCTCTTCAGCAACTTGTTCAACTTTCCTGTGTCAACAAAAGAATATCAATGCATTGAGCAACAGTATACAACCATCAAATTGTAACAGCAGTAGAATATAAGACCAAGTTCCTAAGAACTATAAATCCTTGTCAAAGGAAACGGTAAATAACTTTGTAAGAAACCAACTAATTATAATTAGAGTATTCATGCAAGTGAAAGGTAACTTTATTAGGTTTTTCTCTCCTAAAGCCTAGACTTGCTTGGTGACATCATTTGCATGAAAATAACCCATGCAGTGGTTGCATCTAATTACACCTTTCATTTTAAGGTGAAGAAAAGCATAATAATTTATGCTTTCACTTTCTTTGCATGCATTTAAAATGCAGAAAAGTTAATTTTGGATAGGTGCTAGTCATCTCATTTGAATTCAGTCAGTCCATTATGCCATATAATTCATTTTGAACTAACCGGTCATGCTTTTGGTGGTTAGACAAGCATGTAAACATGAGAGTTTAAAATATTTGAAGGTGAGCTTGGAGGTAAAATCAGTCCATGAAGGGAAAGGTATGGTTGTGCACAGGTTGGCACAGAGTAGATTGGATAAATTTCTCCAACCCTCCCTCCCTTGGCAGATTAAGATTTTTTTTAACTGCTGCAGAACTGCCAAATGTCTTGGTTAATGTTTTGAAGTAGTTTCATATTAGCCAGTTCGGCGAGTTGACAAAATGCATTTGCAAATTGGGCCTTTTCATGTATTTAATCACACCACTAAAAGATATATATGTATGTGCTTTTTAGAGAGAGAATGTCCCAGGATAAGCGATTTAGGCAGGAAAAGTGATTTTTCAATTTTATTCACTGATTTTAATTTTCTGTGTTTCTTCTTCCTCTAATATGTCACTGCTTGCAGTTAATAGTGCTTCTGCTCCGGATTTTCCTAGTTTGAATGCTCTTTGCGGTGTTTCTCGATCTGATTCTCCATTGTTGAGATCTGCTTCTTCTCATATTCAACGTCAGTCTGGTATCAATTTCTTTGATGTGCTGGCAGGTGCAACTAAGGCAAACTCTGATCATCTTAGGGTTGCTGATTCTGATGTTCCTAGCGCTAAATTGATCAAAACATTATCATCTGAGGTCCTCCAGCTACAACAGGAATTTGGAGGAGAATACCAGAGCTTTGGCAATTGGTAAGGTTTCTTCTAGTTGTAATCCTTCTGATTCTCATGTGAAGATTTCGGATTCTATTGTTTCTTCCCCTTGGAAGGTCCCCCTTGATCAGGTTATCGATCCTATTGTTTCTTCTCCTTGGAAGGCGATGTCAATGAAGGATAATGTGGCCACATCTCACAAGAATTTGCAGTTTTTTTTCCCCTGTTGAGTCTGAGGATCGAATTAGGGTTGTTCCTCCACCTGAGGTGGAAGCATATGGATTGCAAAAATGGAAAAAATTGTGCTGTTGATTATTTCCTTGATAACAAGCTGTCATTTCCTGCTGTGGATATGGGCTAAATTTGGGTTGGTTGACCTACTTTCTAGTGACAAGGGATTTTTCTTCTTTTTGTTTCAGGTCCTTGGCACTTTGGGGGTAAACTCTTTATTCTTACGAAGTGGGAACGTTTGCTGAATTCGGAGAAAGATCAGCTGTCAAAAATTCCTATTTGGGCTGAGTTCTATAACATTCCTTTGGAGTTTTGGACTGAGCAGAGTCTGAGTTATATAGCTAGTGCTGTGGGGAGGCCTCTTTATGCTGATAATACAACTGAATCTTGCACTAGAATTAGTTTTGCTAGTATATGTGTGTTGAGATTGATGTTCATTCTAAATTGCCCCAGTCTATTGATTTAAGGTGGGTAATGGAGGTTGTATTGAGATTGGGGTGAGGTATCCTCGGAAGCCATCTAATTGTGCTAGATGTTTGGTGTTTGGGCAATTTGAGGTTTCCTGCCCAAAAAGGCCTGCTGACACAGTTGCAATTAAGGAGAAAGTTTGGGTGGTTAAACCTAAGGTTGCTGTTTTGGATGTGTCTGATCATCTGAGTACTGAGGATATGTTTGTTACCAAAGCTGAATCATCTAGGGCTGCTAATGGTGAGGTTGGGTTGCCTTCTGCTGATGGTGGGACTGGAGCTTGTGATTTGGCTCGCAATCAGTTTGTTGTGTTGGATGCTGCTCATTTAGTGGAGTTTGATTCTACAAATGATTTAGGAATGGTTTGTTAAGGAGAAGGGTTAGTTAGGTTAGTGGCTGCTGGAGTATATTAGTTTTGCAACTGTATTATATGGTGTAACTTGTAGATAGTGGAACTGGAGAAGATTTGGTTAGAAGATTGAGATTCATATAAATAAATGATACTCTGTACATTGGGGATTGATTGAGGAAATATAATAAAGAACTGATTTACATTTTTTTCTCTCTCCTCTCTCTTCTCTCTCTTGATTGTGCCTGGGTCTTCTATTTCTTTATGGTATCACAGCAATCTGTTACCTGCGCAAAAAGATCTTGATCCTGGATCTAATCAATAATTCAAAGAATTGAAGAGATTAATCATGCAAATGCAGACTTCGTCTTCAACTTCATCTTCAAGTTCATCATCAATGGCTTCCACTGTGGTAACCCTACCAGCAAATTTAGTGTTTCTTATTTCGAATTTTAACTCCTCCGTCACAATCAAGCTAGATTCAACTACTTATACTCTTTGGAGATCACTGATTCAAAATGCTCTTAAGCCAAGTGGTTATTTTGGATATCTAGATGGTTCAATTTCATGTCCTGAATCTGAGATTGTTGATTCAACTAGAAATCGTGTTCCAAATCTTGATTTTGTGATGTGGAAATTGATTGATGGTCATCTGTTGTCTTCTGTGACTGCTACAATCTCTTCATCTGTGTTACCTCATGTTTTGGGACTGCCCAGTACTAATCTTGTTTGGCAAACACTTGAGGCTCGATTTATTTCTTTGTCTAGATCTCACATACATGATCTTAAGCGAAAGCCATTTGATCTCTGTAAAAGTACCAAGATGGATGTGTAAATAGATACTCTTAAAGAATATTCTCAGAAGCTTGCTGTAGGTGGCTGTACTGTTGATGAAGAGGATCTAGTTTTCCATGCTCTGAATGGTTTACAATCAGAGTTTAATTCCCTCAAAACTGCCATTAGGGCATGAGCAGAACCTATACGTTTTGAAGAGCTAGCTTCACTTCTTGGTGATGAGGAAATGCACATTAATAAGGATCAGATTGTGTCTAAGTCACCACTTGATCATACTTCAGTGTTTCTCTCTACTCGAAATCAGAATTCTTCTAGTTCTTCTCAGCTGTAGTCTCATCAGAATCCAAATCAGTCTCAATTTCCTTCAATCAAAATCAGTCTTTACCAGAATCAATTTCAGCCTGGCCTCATCTCGCAATTTCATTTCTCTGGTAGAGGAGGAAGAGCATTTAAGAAGAACAAAGGCAGGGGTTCAAGACCAGGAAATTGGCCTCCTCTTGTTCAAGGATCATCCAATTTTAGTCCACAAGGGAATTGGTTTTCAGGAGGTCAAAAGGTGTCCAGTCAGATTTGTGGCAGAACTAATCATATTGCAGCAAATTGTTTCCACAGACTGAATCTGAGTTATTCTCGTCCAGTTTCCATCCCATCTCAGTTCAGTTCAAGTCCATCTTCTGCCTCGGTTTATCAGCCTCAATCATCCATTTTTTCCAATACTCCTTCATACAGACATTATGCCCCTCCTCAGGTCAATGTTACTCAGTTCACTTAACCACCTATGGATCCCACTTGGTATTTAGATAGTGGTGCTACTAGTCATCTTATTAATGACTTGTCTAAACTTTCTGTGCAGTTGCCTTATGTGGGCACTGATAGCATCCTTGTTGGCAATGGTTCCAGTCTTCCTATCTCTCATTCTGGTCAGGGTCTCCTTCCCACACCTCCTGGTAATTTTCTTCTCTCTCAAATGCTTCATGTTCCTTCTATTTCTCATAACTTGCTTTCTGTCTATCAGTTCACTACTGATAATCACTGTCGGCTCATTTTTGACTCATATGGATTTCTCATTCAGGATATTCACACCAACCAGGTTCTTCATCAGGGTCCTTGCCACAAGGGTCTCTATCCCCTTCATACTTGTTTTAACTCTGCTTCACCTACAGTCTTGCATACTGCAACTCAAAATGCATTTTTCTGGCATCAAAAACTTGGTCATCCAAGTTCTGGTTTGCTTCAGTCTTTAGTCAAACAGTATCATTTACCTGTTTCATCATTTCATTTTGATTGTTACAGTTGTAATAAGGCTAAAAGTCATAAGCTTCCTTTTCTTTCCTCTGATTCTTCTACTTCTGCTCCTTTTGAAGTAGTGCATATGGATGTTTGTGTATCCACTCCTATTGAAGCTTTTAGTGGCTGTAAATACTATCTCTTAATAATGGATGACTATACCAAGTTTGTTTGGCTTTTTCCTATGCATTATAAGTTTGAAGTTTCACGTATTGTTACTGATTTTAAATCCTTTGTTCACACTCAGTTTGGTGCACTTATTAAGACCTTCAGGTCTGATAATGGGGGAGAGTTTGTCAACACTTATCTTTCTCATTTGTTTGCTCACTTTGGTATTTGGTATTATTAACCAAACTTCATGTCCACATACTCCTGAACAAAATGGTACTGCTGAGCGCAAACATAGACACTTGATTGAGACAACTATCACTCTTTTAGATCATGCTACTCTTCCTGTTAAATTTTGGTTTGACGTTTTGCTGACTGCAGTATATCTTGTTAATAGACTCCCTTGTTCTACCAATAATTTTCAGGTTCCATTTCATCTTCTTTTTCAGAAATCACCCGATTATTCTTTTCTCAAGTCCTTTGGGTGTTGTTGTTTTCCTTGGCTTAAGCCTTATGCTTCATTCCCAAGTCTAAACCCTGTGTTTTTCTGGGTTATTGTTCTACTACCAAAGGTTATAGATGCTATGATCCTTCTACACATAAAGTTTTTGTGTCTCGACATGTCAACTTTTTAGAACATGATTTTCCCTACTCCGAACTTATCTCTCAATCTTCATCTATTTCTCCATCTTCACCTCTTTCTCAATTTTAGAACATGATTTTCCCTACTCCGAACTTATCTCTCAATCTTCATCTATTTCTCCATCTTCACCTCTTTCTCAATCTTTTCCTATTTCTCAATCTTTTGTTGTTCCTTTAGCTCTTTGAGATCCTTCTCTCCAACATATCGTGCCTACTATTCCTTTTCCTACTGCTACTTTTCAGTCTAATATTCCTTCTGCAATTGTTTCCTCTTCCTCTCCTGTGTCTAGTTCAAATTCACCTCCATCTATTCCTCCTATTTCTGTTCATCCCACGATGACCATGTCTAAACATGGCATCATCAAGTCTAAGGTTCCTGTCTCCTTCCATTCTATTACCTCTCTTCCAACCACTGAACCCAAGCCTTTTCACAAAGAGTCTAAGTCTCTGGTTTGGAATTCGGCCATGCAAGAAGAGTTTGCTGCTTTAATCAAACAAGGTACTTGGACTTCAGTACCACCTCCCCATCAAGGCAATGTTATTCATTGTCATTGGATTTTTAAAGTTAAGAAGCATTCAGATGGCTCTATATCCAGATACGAGGCAAGATTAGTAGCCAATGGCAGTCAACAAAAAACAAGTTTGGATTTTACAACCTTTAGTCCTGTTATTAAGCAGCTTACAGTGCGGGTTGTTCTCTCTCTGGCTTTGCATATCCCTCTTGCTCGATCTGTCCCTCTCTGGTGTGACAACAAATCTGCCATTGCTCTTGCTACCAATCCTGTGTTTCATGCACACACTAAGCATACCGAGGTTGATTGTCGTTTTATAAGGGAAAAAGTTCAGTCTAAGCTTCTCCATCTTCAGCATATTGATTCCTCCCAACAGGTGGCTAACATCTTCACCAAAACTTTATCTGCTGATCGTTTTCAGTTTCTGAAATCCAAACTGTTAGTGCAGCAAGTGCCCCACAGTTTGAGGGGGGATGTTAAGGAGAAGGGTTTAGTGGCTGCTGAGCTGTCTAAGTGAGTAGATTAGTTCTGTAACTGTATTAGATAGTGGAACTCGTAGATAGTGGAACTGGAGAAGAGTCGGTTAGAAGATTGAGATACATATAAATAAATGATACTCTGTGCATTGGGGATTGATTGAGGAAATACAATAAAGAACTGATTTACATTTTTTTCTCTCTACTCTTTCTTCTCTCTCTTGATTGTGCCTGGGTCTTCTATTTTTTTATGGTTGCTAAAACTCTTGTGGTTGACACAACTGCTGTTTGTGATAACCTTGGTGCTTGTGTGCCTTCTGCTCTTGACCTTGCTGGTCCTGCTTGCTCTGAACCAGTCATACAGGGTTTCTCAATTGGTAATGGTGGGATTGGTCCACCTGTTATCAAGATTGGTTCCTGGAATATTAGGGGTCTTGATTATCCTGTTAAGCAGCTTGAGGTCAGGAAGCTCATTCATGATCATAATTGTCTCTAATGGGTCTTGTTGAAATTAAGGTTAGGTTGGAGAATTTGGCGATTACTTGTAGGTCTTGTTTGCCTTCCAATTGGGATTACCTTCATAATATTGGGCTTGGTGTTTGGGCTTGGTGTTGTGGCTAGGGTTATTTTTACTTGGAATTCTTTAATGTCACTTTGCTCTCCTCTTCTATGCAACACATTACTTCCAAGGTTGAGCATGTCAATTCCTTGAAGGTATTTGTGGTTTCTATGGTTTTATGGTATGAATTCTGCTTCTGATAGGAGGCTGCTTTGGTCTGGATTGAGGGAGCTACATCCAAGGGCAAACTCTGTTGCTTAGATTTTATTGGGTGATTTTAATGTTGTAAGAAGGCCTAATGAGAAATTTGCTTCTGAAGGGTTTGATGGCAGGGCTGCTGCTGAGATTAATGCTTGTTTAGATGCAATTGAAGTTGATGATTTGACTGCCGAAGGATTTTGGTTTACATGGTCTAGTAGGAGTGGTGTTTGGGGGATAAAAAGAGTAGGATTGATAGGGCCTTGGTGAATCATGTTTGGCAAGATTCTTTTCCAGAATCTGAAGCTGTGTAGGAGTGGGATTATGTATGCAATTTCTCCAGTTTCTTGCGTACAGAAAAAGTTGGTTTTGGACCCAATTCCCTAAAAGAGCTACTCCAATTTGGTTTTTTATATTCTTAAGCTTTGTGTCTTTCAGTCAGTTGTATATCCCAGCAGTATGGTGTTGGTTTGTGTAATGGGAATCAACCCCTCCACAAACAAATGGAGGGACGGCTACCTACCCATACCTCTCCCAAATAAATGGAGAAAACTACCTACCTATTACCTCTCTCAAACTTTGTTGTAAGTGAGAGCCTTGAACACTAGGCTCGACCCTTTTTTGCTATACATCTAGTATAGGTGTGTCATATTGATTTACATTTTTAGTGGAGCTCTTGCATATCAAAGATTCAAAACACAATTCCCTTCGCTTTTCCTTTCTATCTTTCTAGATGGCAAGCCTCTTTCTAATAAAAAGGTAAAATTGATTGCATCATGTAGAAAGAAGAAGGTTCCAAATGCCCTTAATAGTCTCAACTCAATGACCTATATTTGTTGAAAGGATATCTCTATAATCCAATCAATTCCGTAAAGATCGCAGTAAAAAACAAAACCATTCAATTGGATTACGTGGCATGGAAGGGTATTCCACACCCGAAGCCCAAACTACAACAAAAGGGGGAATCCAATCAAGTCGACAAATAAAGAAATTGGTCGACTCATCAGGCCCATGTTCGAATCCTCTATAT
This sequence comes from Camellia lanceoleosa, assembly GCA_025200525.1. Classification (NCBI taxonomy): domain Eukaryota; kingdom Viridiplantae; phylum Streptophyta; class Magnoliopsida; order Ericales; family Theaceae; genus Camellia; species Camellia lanceoleosa. Next base: position 100,753,120 of record CM045770.1, on the reverse strand, counting down.
AAGCAAGTAAAAGTTTTTAAGTTTACCTCCACATCATGATCTTTTTGTGAATGGTTTATATACTATAGTGACTCTACATCGAGGAATGGATTTTTGACTCATCAAAAGCTATGAGAGAAACGAACAAAATCAAATTCCATCAACTATCCAAAGAATCCAAAGAGTAGCACCACCAAATTTATTGTATACAAAAGGATAAATAACTACAGTATGAATACATGAGTCAAGCAATAATGAAAACGAATAATCCTACAATCTAGCCACCATCTCCAAATGGCACCCATACCAAACACGTAACACTCAAAAAATGTAGTGAACAAACCTAGCAAGAATAAAGATCAAACCAAATAGAAAGCACAAAAAATTGATCATCATCATTGACATCATATTATCTTGGGATAATTATACAGATCTACCAAGAGATTTCTAACAATTACATAGATCTCTCCTATGATTTCTAAAATTACACTAAAAACTCCTTGGTCTTTCTGACAATATATGGGAACTGCCCCTCCATTAACGACCCATCAATTACAGTGATGGAAATGTATGACGTCATCCATCTAGAATTACCAGTTTACCCTTATCCAAACAAATATCTATTATCATAATCTTGCGTTTCATAATTTGATTAACGATTCATGTATAGATCAATGTGAATTGTTGACAACTTTTAAAATTGGGGATGTTTAAGGATATTAATCACATAGTTTTGCAATTGTAATTTTAAATCTAATTGTCTTACTTTGTGAAGTCATTGGGATAAAAATTTATTTATAAGTTCGCAAATATCTTCAATTTTGAAAGACTTGTAACTATTCTTAAGATCTGAAATAGAGTTAAGAAAGAGGAAGAAAGTAAGCAAAAGAAGAAATTTTGAAAGAAGTATTGAGAAGATGAAGCGGAAACCAAAAATAAAGATCGAGTTGAAGAGAGAACCGAAACAAGAAAAAATTGAAACGAAAGAAGAATAAGAAGAGACGGGGTAGAACTTAAACAAATAAGAAGAATAACAGAGAGGTAGAAAGAAAGAAATACACGTAGGTAGCGCGTGAAGAATACAACTTGAAAATGAAGATCCAAGTTGATGGAAGTAGTTTTAGCGGCCTCTTGTTTTTCAAATGTTCGCTCTAAATGATTTTCTTCACATGCATAACTATGGATTTTCGGCTACAAACATGAGAATATCTTAGGGGTGGCAAACCTATATAGTTTAGACAAATTCTTATGCTATCAATATTTTGTTTGCTTATTCTTCAAAGCTTCATCTCACCCGCATGACATGTGATAACCCTCTAGGAATTACACACTTCCTAAAATTGTTGAGACGGAGAAACCAAATTACAAATCAGTTTTTAAAAATAAAAAATAAATAAAAATGAGATTAATCGAAAAAGCATTTCCTACTGAATATCATCAATCGAAGACTAATTTGAAACCCTAGGAATAGTAAAACAATCAAAACTCGAATTAATGAAACAAATAGTATACAGATCGAATAAAAAAGATTGATTTCAAGAGAGGGAGAGAATTGAGACCTTTTCCAGAGATCGCGCTGGGATTTGGCAGAGACGGAGCGCCAGAGGCGGTCCATCTCGGCGCAGAGGGATTGGATCTGAGAGATGTCACGCTTGATTGCGAAAGAGAGTTCCGGGGAGTCCACCGCGGCGCCATTGGAGGAGGAGGAGGAGAACTCGAGGCGCTCGAGCCTCTCGAGGCTGTCCCTAGTTCTCAGTAGCAACCTCTTCGAGCTCTGGTATAACTCAGACAATGTCCCACCTCCACCTCCTTCCATAGCCAGAGAGTCCGTGTCTATTTAAAAATCACCACATCACCTTTACATAGTTTGTGAATTAAAGAATAAAGGTTGGGACCCCCTTTGGGGTCACCCCTTTATCCCCATTGTCACGTGGTAAGAGGTGATTGGAGGAGTAAGAAAAAAAAGAAAAAGAAAAAGAAAAGATGACCAATGAGAGAGAGAGAGAGGGGGTCGAAAGGGGTCCTAAAAAGGGGATGAATCATTGTTGTGAATTAAAACGCCAGTCTCGTTACGTAGCCCAAATTCACTGGGGCTCGACTGCCCCGAATTTCAAAACGACATCGTTTTGATTTTTTTCCTCCCCCCCTTCTTCTTCCTCCCCCTCTCTTCTTCTTTCCCCGTCTCTGCTCTGCTCTTCGAAAAAATCAAAATGAAAATCTAACTCAAAAAATCAAATAAGAAGAAACATTGCAAATCCACAGCACAGCAACAGAAGAATCAAAATCAAAAACAAAAACTCATAAAAAAAAAAATCAACAAATCCAAAATCAAAATCTCAGATGAAAATCAAAAATCAACAGGCAAACTCAAAAAAAAAAAAAAAAAATCAATAGACAAACCCACTTGAAAATCTAAATCTAAATCTAAATAAAAAATTCAAAAAAATCAAACAAATCACCAAATCTACACAAATCAAAAAAATCAAGATCAAAATAAAAAATAAAAAACGAACCCACAGCAACAGAGGAAGAAAGAAGAAGAAAAGAAATAGAAAGAAAAAGAGAGAAGAACAGAGGAAGAAGGAGTGGAGGAAGAAGCCGCCGTCGCCTTCACCGTTGCTCTCCGTCTTTCCGTCGCCGTCGCCCGTCGCCCGTCGCCATCACCGTTGCTTGCTCTGTGTGTATACACAACCTGTCGTCGCCATCACACCGTTGCTTTCGTCCCTCTTCTCCCTTCACAGTCCCTCTTCTCTCTTCTCTCACCGATTTTCTCCGTGTTTAAAGAGAGGGGAAAAACAAATATTCAAAACGATCTCGTTTTGAATTTCGGGCCAATTCCGAACTATTCAAGCTATCAAGCTTTATTATTAACGAATAATGTTTTAGAGCATTAAATTGAGAGTTTTAGAGCATCACTAATGATTTGGCATAGTAATCTCCACCAAAATGATGTGATATTTTGACTTGAATTTTTTTTTTTTTTTTTTATTTCATTAGAGTTATTAGTGATCTAAAAATTAGTGAAATGAATCACCACTCTATTATTAACAGAACATGTAAATTAATCATTATACCCTCATTTTCTTGCACTTCTCTTTTTGAATTAAACGTGCAAATATTTTTGAAAGATTGTTTTAGGAAGTTGGTAAAAAGTTAGCTTTTGACTTTTTACCAAGTTTTTTAATTTTTTTGGAAGTGATTTGGAAAGTTGGTAAAAAGCTGACTTTTTGCTTTTTAGTTTAATATTTATTTATGGTGTCAAATCAAATTAAAATGACTAAAATACCCTTACCCAACATAAAAGAGTTATTTTTTTATTTATTTTTCATAGGCCCTAATTTGTAATTTTAGGACTACGTTTTTTGCACTTGCCAAATGATTTTTCTGGCGTTTTTGACACTTTTTACCATGTTTTCAAAATGACATATCTATATACGTAGAGGTACAAACATAATTCATTACTTGATATATTGATTGTCCAAGTTTAACAATTTGTGTATATATATAAATTAGTAGTAATCCGTGCTAAGCAAACCATGTAAAAAACTTAATAATATATTTTTATATAAAATAATAAAAATAATTAAATTTTTGTATGTAAATTATGAAAATAAAGAAGATTGAAATTTACAATTTAAGTCTCATAATTTCATCACAATTTATTTATTATTTTTTAATATGTCACAAATTTAATTATATAACTTTCAACCCTCCTTACTAGAATTGCAATAACATATAAATTATTTGCTAATTTATTTTTTAAAATAATAAATAAAATTAATTAAAAATTTAATATTAATGAACAAAAGAAAAAGCAATATATTTAAGATTTCCAATAGAATTTTTCTTGAAAATATTAAAAAATACATCTTTTAAAAAGGGATCATCGAATAAAGGATTATTTGTAAAGTGTTATATTAGCTCACTTTTTTATCTTTTTATCTTTTTTTGATCATATCACATCTCTACTTTTTTACAATTTTTTCGTAAAAAATAAAAAAATATATTTAATTATCTTTTTTAAGTCACATCACATCTCTATTTTTTTTTATAGATATTTTTGTAAAAAGTAAAAAAATTATACTTATTTAGCACTTCTCAAACTACCACTAAGTTGATATTAAAAAAATTTACTTTTTATAATGGCATAAATAATTTAAATATGATTTTTTAGAAATCCTTTTTAATTTAAAAATTACAATAAAATATTAAATAGAATAAAATAAATTTCTTACAAAATAAAAGTATTTAAATAAAAAAAGGTAAGAAGAAAATTTGATATTGTATTTTCATTTAATATGAAAATAATTCTAAATGAACAATAAATTATCACCTATAACCCTATTTTTTTTTTAAATAAAAAAGTTTAACGAACTATCACTTTTAATAAAAAAAAAATTAATGTTTCTTTCTAATTTATTTTAGCAAAAGTAGCTTTTTAACAATTTGAATCAAAGACATCTTTATTCTCTATTTTAATTTTTTTTTAATTGGCAATTGAGATAAAATATATATGTATATATATAATAATCTAACAAAATCTACCATGTTTGGTAAGTACTAAAAAAATTATGTTTTGTTCTTTTGTTAAAAAATATATATATATATATATATTAAAAAATATTATTGTTCAAGTCCTTACAGTTTATAAGGATATAATTGTTTTTTATAAAATTTAAAACAAAAAAAAGAAAAATAAATAATAGCGATTAATAATTTGAACACATATATTTAAAACAAATTATATTTAGACCAATAATATTATGACACATCATTATGACACGTGTGAATATTGATCTCATCCTAATTGTAATAATATAATTTGAAGAAGAATTTAAATTTGAAATTTTATTTTATAATTTAATAAAGGATGCAAAATTTAAGGAATGAATATTGATCTCATTCCAATTATAGTAACATAATTTAAGTAAGAATCCAAATTTAAAATTTTATTTTAAGAATATAAAATTAATTTATAAACCAATCATATTGTAACACATATTAACAAAAGATTAAACAAAATATAAAAAAATGAAAAAAAAAGAATTACAACTTTCAACCTTGATAAAATGATAATATTTTACAATTATAATAGTATATAGATATATAGATAAATCATGGAATAGATCATTATTTAAAACCTATATATTATGGGATAAATCATTATAATTTTAAATTTAAATTAATAGAATGCTTTCCATATTTAGTGCCCCTCAAATTTGAATTTTAAAATAGATTAGTATACTTTCTATTTTTTATTTTATATATTTGATATACTTTTGAAAGTCATAAATCAAAAGATATTAAATTATTTTTATTATTATTTTTTGCTTGAATGAGAGTTATAGAGGATTTTTTTAATTATTTAAAATCAAAAATTAGAAATTTTAGTTTGAGATATTGGAACTCCCACAAGACTTATAGTTTGAAACATTTTTACTTATATAATATATAGATAGATAGATAAATTTAATAAGACTTTATATTTATTTTAGATTTTTTTTAATATATAAATTATTTTTAAAAAAAATTTATAAAAATAATTTAATAATCTCATCACTAACCATAGTGTATTAGAGAAGTTAAAAATAATGTAACAGTAGGAATGAAAGAAGTCAAAAAGGTTTCTAAATTAGAAATCTTTTTTCTATGTATTATATAGATGTCTTTTATCAATTCTCTTTAATTGAATGATTTGATCACCTAATGGGTTTTGTGAATAAACTTTTCATATACTATATATGGTGTATATATGTACAACTGATACAGAAGAAGAATTTTTTAGGTTATAAATAATCATATTTGGACAAAAAATTTTGTGCTGAGATTGACCTAAACTTATGGTGCCATCAATTTAAAATTAGTTGCAGTTGGTGTGTGGCAGTGTTAAGGTGGGTTTGGTGAGAGAAAAACTAGGGGAAGAGGCAATTGATGCGGTACAATGGGCTAGAGTGAGGGAATAGAGAGAGATTATGGAGAGAAGGAAGAAGAATGGCAATTAAATGAATCAAACAAAAGGTAAATTATCAATAGGTATTAATAGGTATTAATAGTTATATTTAATTCTCATTAAATCATATTAAAAATAAGTTTTAATAAAATTGTCGTTAAAAATATTTTTTTATGATGATTTTTTTACATATATTGTTAAAAATTAACAATTAGTGACTCTTTTTTTTTTTGTCATGATTTTTATAAATTTTCGTTAAAATTTACAATTAGTGTCCTTTTTTGGTGAGGAATTTTTTAAATTGTCGCTAAAAATTGTGAATTAGTGACATTTTTTTGTAACGATTTTTTTAAACTATCGTTAAAACTTATGATTAGTGATATTTTTTATAACAATTTTTATATTGTCGCTAAAAATTAACAATTAGTGATGTTTTTTAATAGTATTTAATAAAAAATGCTATTAATTATCATAGAACTTATTGAACAATAAGTCCATTAGTAGGACCTACACGTAAATCCCCCTAAATTAACACACAAATACTACATACAAATTTATGAATATTGAGATCAATTTAGATACAAATTCATCGATAAATTTGTGAACATCGATTCCACCACCATTGATGATTCCCAAATTACATACACAAAAATACTCTCTCTGTGTTGTTGTTTTCTTCCAACTTCTAACCCATGATAGCTATATGTATATATATTATAATTATTATTATAATTAAATTAAAATTACTTTTATAATAGTAGAAAGAGAAAATAGAGTGGTAGGATGACCAGTTAATGGGGATTTTCATTAGATAGAAATAGTCGGAGAAGGAAAAATGGTAGAGAGAGAAAGGGGAAGAAGAATGGCTAATTTTATAAATTTAAAGATGCGTAAAGGTATTTTGGTCTTAAAATATAGTTTACTCTCTTCATGGATGTGTAAACCTCATGTGCCTCTATTTACACATTACCTTTCATCTCAAGACACACCATTAATTAGTTTATTTTTTATTATAATATTAACTTAATACAAAATGACCACAAAGGACTATCTCTTCATCCATGAACCCTAACCTAATCTATTGACAGCCACCACCATCGGCCAACCATCACCGATTGGCCAACAACCACACTTTACCACTACCTTTGCCACGACCACCGCGACCGCCGCCACCTCTCATCACCGTCGCTACTTTGTTACCCTCCTCTTTAAATCCTATTGCCACATAGGCTCGCGACCACCACCATCGTAGCTTCCTTCGACGACCTCCACATCATCGACCCACAATCTTTCTTTTTCTGCTTCTATCACGGCTGTTGGTTGTGGGTAGGGTTAGGGTTGAACAAGAATGAAAAATGAAGAAGGGTTACAGCAGTGCGCCAGTGACAAGGTTTGTAGCGATTGTTGGCAAAAACGAAGGTTTGCAGCAGTGTGTCGGTGGCGACGAAGAGGTTTGGATTATTGTTTCCTTAAATAGTGGTGGTAGGGACTAAGATGAGGGTTGCAACAAGGAGGGGAAATGGGTGGAGGTCAGTGGCTGACGGCCGGCGATTGCTATCACGACCCAAACCAGCCCCTATGGGTTTAGTACTGTAACCGGCTAGTAATCTGAGATTACCGAAGGCCTGCTTAATAATAAGACTGTAATACAAAGTACAAAGGCATGGCGGAAGTCAAAACAGTAAATAAACAAGGTCCAATGAGCTGTGTCAGTCTATATGCGAAAAGACTTTTCATGCATATATATATACTCGATGAAGCAAGATGCACAATATTTACTGATCATTGAGCAGGACCAAACCCCTATTAAAAAAGATAAAGATGCAGTCTTTGTGTCTATACAGTTATACAAAACAGATACAGAGACAGACGAGGGAAATTAAAACACCCCTAAGCCATAGCTTGGCAGGCTCGGAATCTCGCAGTGAGGCACAATAGTTGGCTTGACAAAAGGGGAGTCTAATCCACACTCCTAGCTCCGGTCTGGTGCCTGAACACCTACATATATATATATAAACAGTGAGCTAAAACCCAGTGAATAACATAAGGCGTAAAGAGGTAAAGAATAGATGTCATTATAGTAATGAAAACAGTTCATTGATTCAGTATTTCAGTCATTCAGTCATATGTGGTACATCTATTAGCATAGCAGTACAGTAAACAGTAGGTCTTAAAAGATCAAGCAGTTAATGATGTCCATCAATCAGTAAACAGTAATGGTTCCGACAAGGGAACCAACAGAGATCTCTGTAACAATAGCAATAACAGTAAACAGTAGTTGTTAAAGATGCCACAATACAGTTCAGAATATAAGACATACATTCATTTAGTTAACAGTGTCATTTCATAAAACAGTTCAATTCAGTATTCAAAAGATATTCATATTTGAACATATCTTTTGTAACAACCCTCGTACTGATTACCGATTAACCACTGAATTACGTACTGATTACTGTTAAACTGAACTGATAATGACTGATAAGTGAAGTAACTAAAGTACCGAATGGACTTATTGAAATCGAAACTGAAATTGAATAAGTTATCTATTGAATTGCATATTGCATCTGCTTGATTGATTGATTATCTATTTGAATTCATATGTTTAAACTGTTAATTGAAGGTCTTATCGGCGGCCGAATTAGGAATCGTTTAGTGTTTTATAATCAGTAGAATATTTGTGATTTTATAGTATATTCATCTGAAAATTGATTAGGAATGATTAAATTAGATTAAAATAAGTTAAATCAAAGAGTTGCCTTATTTACGGAATTGCCATCAAAGTGGGGCCTTTGTTTATTATATGTTGAGCCTTATTACATGCAACCAAAACATATTCTTCAGCTCACTCTTTGAGTCCACCACCGAATATAGAGAGAGAGAGAGTAGGAGATTGGAGGATTTCATCTTGCATGCTTGGAATTTGAGAGAATTGAAGTATAATTGGCATAATCTAGCTTCCTTACCTTGAAATTGAGACTTAGGTAAGTGACTTCACCTCCATCTTGTTGTCTTTGAGCCTCATTTTGCATGGTTCATGCTCAATTGTAGAATTAAGCCATGTTTGAGTGCAAATAGGTTGATTCATGCTAGAATTCATGCATGCATGGCCATTTTGGTGTATTTTGGAGTTGATTTCATATTGAATTGTACATGCAAGCTCATGTTTGTATTATAGTCCATGCTTTCACTTTGTTTTGAAAGATTGGAGCTCATTTGAGCTAGTTTGGAAGCTTGAAATTGTTTAAAGTGCATGCATGTCATATTTGCATGATATTCATGAAATTGGGTTTGAAATTGAGTTTAATTGAAACACCCTTGGGCCTTGATTTCTTAAATTGAGCTTTAAAACGTATTATTCTATGTGTTTGAAAGAGTTTTCCAGGAAATGGGCCCAAGAGGATCGAATTTGGAGCATCAAAACTTGGTTTGGAACTTGGAGGTTGAATCTGGATTTCCCAGATTTGAGCGTCCGGCCGAAGTGCCGCCGCCGGAGAATCATGCTCCCAGCATTTTCTTCGACTTGATTCTGATCCGCCGGCGGAGTGTTTCACGCTCGAGCGGAGAAATCGAGCATCCAAAGATCTTGCACCTTCATCATCGCTCGGCGGTGGAATGTCCCCCCGAGCGGGGACCTTTGTTGGCTTGTCCGCCGAAAGGGAAACTCAAGGCGAGTGAGGCCCTGTTTCACTGAAAATTCTGAAACTGATTTCTGTGCACATCTTTGCATCTTCATCCCATCCTAGGCATTCTTAGGCCTAGTTTAAGGCATCTTAATGAGGATTTAGACATAGAACCACACCGAGGAAATTTAGGGATTTAATTATCATCCTTCCGACTGTGAACTTAGTGTGTGTTCTATTTGTTAACTGTTTAGGGTTGGCTCTCGGGGACGCGCTCTAGCTGCTATTAGCCCAATCTCTGTGAGTAACAGATTGTGTAAAGATATGTTCAAAATGGTTATATTTTGAATACCGAACTGAACTATTTATTGAACTGATATTGTTTATTGAATGAATGTATGTCCTGTATTTCGAACTGTATTGTGGCATCCTTAGCACCCACTGTTATTGACTGTTACAGAGCTCTGTCGGTTTCCTTGTGGAACCATATTGTTTATCGATTGATGGCCATCATTATTGTTGGGTCTGTCAAGGCCCGGTCCTTTTGGACCTACTGTTTATAGGCTAATGGATGTACCACATATGACTGATTGATTGAAATACTGATTGACTGAAATACTGAAAGATTGAAATACTGTATAATGAATTGATTTCATTACTGTAAGGACATTCATTCATAACCTCTTTACACATTATGTTATTCACTGGGCTTTAGCTCACTGTTTATATATATATGTAGGTTCTCAGCAGCCAGACCGGAGCTAGGAGCGTGGGTTGGTCCCCAGTTTTGTCAAGCCAGCCTATGTGCCTCACTGCGAGGTTCCGAGTTGCCATGCTATGGCTGGGGTGTTTTTGTGTCCCCTATCGGTCTCCTTACTGTTTTGTACTTTTGTATAGACCGCTCATCGCTTTTACCGATCTTTGTTGTCTAGGATTTGATCCTGTCTTGACCGATGAATGATTGTATAGATCGCATCGCTTGAATGTATGAATGCATAAAAATGTTTTTGGCATACAGATTGTCACAGCTCAATGGACACTAGTTATTTACTGTATTGGCTTCCGCCAGTGCTCTACTGCTTAATCAGACATCGTTTCAAAGCCTTGATAATCTCGGATTCTTGGCGATTCTGATGCTAAACCCATAGGGCCGGGTTTGGGTCGTGACATCTTTACACAATTGTTACTCACAAAGTTCTGGGCTACAGTTAGGCTAGAGCGTGTCTCCAGTCGCCAACCCTACACAGTTTACAGAACGAACACACACTAAGCTACACAGTTGGGAAAAATAATAACTTAATCCCTAATTTGCCTCGGTGTGTTCTACATCTATATCCTCATTAAGATGTTTTAACCTAGGCCTAAAAATTCCTAGGATGGGATGAGGATACAAAGACATATTCAGAAAACATTTTCAGAATCTTCAGAAAAACAGAGTCACGCTCGAGCGTAGGTTACTCCGCTCGAGCGGACATGCAGACAAAGGTTACCGCTCGAGCGTCACTTCCCACACTCGAGCGGTCTGCAAAACAGTCAAAAGTACTGGATTCTTGAAAATCACGCTCGATGGGCACTCGATAGCCGCTCGAGCGTAAGACACAAGGTCCCACTCGAGCGTCAATTATTCCGCTCGAGCGGACTTCAAAACAGTGCAAAGTATTGGGAGCACGAATTTCACGCTTGAGCACCAGTAATCCCGTTCGAGCGTGAGTTCAAAATCTGGAATTTCCAAATTTGAACCTCAAGCTCGAATCCAACTTCAAAGGCATCAAATTCAATTCTTTTGGGCCCATTTTCCAGAAAACACTTCAAAACTCATAATATTATATGTTTCAAAGATCAATTTGATAAATCAAAGCCCAAGGGTGTTTCAATTAGATCCAATTTCAAACCAAACTTTCATGAATATGATCTCAATGAACATGCATGAACTTTAAACAACTTCCAAGCTTCAAAACATGCTCTCATGAGCCAATTCTTTTCAAAATAAGATGAAATCATGGACTATCACACTATTATGAACATGCATGCACCAATTGCCATGAAATCAACATCAAAATGCAAGGATAAACATATGCATGCATGAATTAAGCTATAATTCAACATGTTAGAACTAAAACATGACTTAGTTCCTTAATTAGACATGAACCATGCATGAATCAACTTAAAGACACAATCAAAAGGATGAAATTCATACCTAGGTTCCTTAATTACCAGAATGGAAGCACAATATGTAAGAATCCCTTCAATCTTTACAAGTCCCTAAGCCAATTTGTGAAGAACTCAAGCTTTCTCTATCTCTCACTCTCTCAAGTCGGCAAGAACAAGAAATGGACTGGTGAAATGCTTTGTTAAATGAATAATAAGGCTCAAATATGTTATAATAAAGGGCTCACTAACATGGTAATTCCGTAAATAAGGCAACTTGTTTAAATTAGCTTATTTTAATCTAACTTAATCATACCAAATCAATTTTCAGATAATTACACCATAAAATCATGTAAATTCTAATGAACGCAGAACATTAATAAATTTCAGATTTGGCCGCCGATAAGGCCCTCAATTCGCAATTTAAACGTAAAACACAAACAGATAATCAAACAGTCAAACAGATAGAATGCGACTCAACCAGATTAACTTAATCAATCAGTTTCAGATTTCAATCAGTCAATTCAGTTTTTCAGTTGGTTCAATTATTTATCATAATCAGTCTCAGTTTAACGATGTCAATGGTTTATCGATGCAAATGGTGAGGTTATTACAATGAGGGTTTGGGTTAGAATTGAGTCAGAGTTAGTTGGAGAAAATCGTGGGTGGAGTGCGTAAGTAAGGGTAAAGATGAAAAATTGTGGTGTGTATTGAGTAAATTTCTTGTTTATTAAATTATTAAAGATGTGCCTTGAGTGGTGGTATGCCTTGAAATGAAAGGTGGTGTATAAATAGAGGGTGAACTTTGATAAAAGTTTATAAAACACAGGGGTAAAGTGAAATTGGCCCTTTGAAAATTAAAGTTTCACATTTTGTTTGCTTACGTGAGTTTAGCAAAGTTTACATTTACTGATTTTAGTTTATAAGAAAAATATTAATATATTTTAAATTCATTTGTGGTAAATCAAAAAATAAGAATAAGTATGTTTTACAAGGTTAGGCAAACATCTAATCAATCTGTCCAACCTGATCACAAATGAGCAATTTTAATGTAACGAGTGAACAAACGCAAATCTAACAATTTTAAAGAAGTCAAGTTTCAATTGAATAGCAGATACATAAATTTCAATTCGCGAAACCTGACTTGACCATATGGAATTAGGAATTCTTATAAACATTTATATATGTGCGTAAATAAAGTATTGAAACTTCAAAGGTATTCTTTTCACATTTTAGAAAAGCAGAACTTTTACTTCTCATTGTTCAGTTCTAAAAATTAGATTTATTTTTGTAACATAAGAATTGTTCATTAAATTTTTATTTTTATTTTTATTTTTTGGGCGGGTAAAATTAAGATTTCTTCAATCCACCAACCTGATCTGCATCCTTTGGCCAATTTGCCCAATTCACTCGGTCAATTTCGAAACCATAGGTGGTCGAATGCAAATCGGATTTTCTCAATCCAAACCCCATTTGGTTGGGTGGTGTATGACATGCAATCCATCTAAACCTAACTTGTGAGCACCTCTAATGTTTGTTACAATAACGTGTTTTAAAAACTTATTTTGAAAACAACTGAAACGGATGGCCAATGGATAAGGTAGTTGTAGACAATTGGAGATGGTGATCGAAGGTGATTATTGACCGCCAAATATGATAGTCACTGATGGGAGGTGGTTGGCGATTGACCAAGAGAGTTTCTCTTATTTTCTCATTAAAATTCTCTCTCCATATTTTGGTTCATGAGTTGACAACATTACTGGTGGCTGTCAAATGTAATTGCCACTGATGGGAGGTGGCTGGTGGTGTACCAAAAGGGTTGTTTATCTTATTTTCTCATAAAAATTATCTCTCTCCATATTTTGGTTCATGAGTTACTCCCTCAAAATAGAACACCACCACATAAACAATTTGTTTCAACAACAAGGCTAAGTGAGCCAAAAAGGGAATTGGTTCTTGTTAAACTCAAATCCAAAATCAAACTAATCTTTGATCAGTTCTAAATTTTTGAACTTGAAATTGAATTATTTATATGTTGAAATTAAACTAATCTAACTCAAGTAAACTTTGATTGAAACTGTGATCACACGTTAAATTTTTTTGTCTTTTATACGTACACATTATGAAACAATTTAAAAAAAAATTTGTTTGGTTTGTGTTTCTGAAAAAATTTTGGAAAAAATTCTCTACAAATAAGTTTTCAAAAGTAATTAAACCAAACAAATTTTTCCAAAAAAATTTTCCAAAACTTGTTTGGTTTACAAATTTTTCAAACAAATCTCTCTCTCATACACATCAAATCAATCACTTTTTCCAAAACTCTCTCTCAAAATAATTTTTCAAAACATCCTTTGAAAAAAGACCAAATCAAATAAATTTTCGTACTTTTTATCTCAAAACATGTTTATCAAATACAAACCAAACAAGGCTGTTTTTATAGTGAAATTGTCAAAGTCCAAATTCCACTATAACTATGAAGATATCACTAGAAGAAAAAAAAATTATTATTATAATGTGGCATTGTATATTAAAATATAAAATAATAAAAAAAATATGTGGTAAATTTCCTCCATTAGTGTTTGACTTGTTAACAGAAAACTCTAAATTAATTTTTTTGCCCATAATAATAATTCATTATAAAGAATACGATTGACTTTTTGATAAAAATAAATCATTAGTGACTAAAATGGGCTTTCTGGTGAAAATATATTTGCAATGAACTAGACTACTTTCAATCTCATTTGTATTTTAAGAGATCGATATGATCAATTGAAAAATTATATATAACCTTAGCATTTTCAATTTATTTTTTAACATAATTTGAAACATTGATACATAATTTTTTAAATTACATGATAAATAAATACTAATATATTAGTAAAAAATCTCAAGGAAACTAGCATAATTTATCCAAAAGTATATATATATCTATATCATCAAGTTTTCAACCCAATACCAATATAAAAAATAATAATAAGAAAAAAAAAAAATAGAGAAAGACCCAAAAGGGAGCACTGGAGAGCCTCTCTCTAGGTAATTTTTGGCATCCCTCCAATGACTTTTTGACGTGTCTCCGCCTAGCTCCCAAAACACTTTCAAGGTGTAAATTTGAATTGCTTATATCCCGCAAGAGAGATTTGAGAGTTTCTCCTCTGATTTCAGCATAGATTTTTGAATTTTCAACATCTATATTATTTCCATCTTCTCTCATAGATACTGTTGTGAGTGCCCTTACTCTTCAACTATAACTTTTGGCGATGACTAAAGTATTACAGCAACAGCGACAATGATGTTGATGGCGAGATAGGTTTGATACAAATCTTACTTTTTCAAACCACATTAGTAAGAAAATCATTGAATTTTCCTTAATCATTTGTTTTTCCTCTTTTTTTTTCGGCTTTGTTTTTTGTTGTTTGTTTTGCCTTTCGAAGTTTTGTTATTTTTTATTTTTCTAGATCAGTATGTTGTTTACTTTTATTTTATTATATCTACTTTATATCTTTCTCAAAAAATATTTATGTAAGTAGGGGTAGTCATGCTATTGTGTTCAAGCCCATTTTCACTGCAAGTACCAAACCCAACCAAGCCTTAAAAATATCATATTTGGTTTGGCATGCCACACCCAATCAACATGTTTTTTTGGGTTGTTTGCCTACCTGGAAAAACTGTGTCATCAAACATGGACATCAGAGGACTCAAACAAGAAACTTCACCACATCTCAATTTCAGAATCCAAGAAATGCAAGCCGCCTCGTGGCAGGAGAACTTTAGTGCCTCTGCAAAATTATCATCTCCACATAAGCAACATTATGACCATTACCGCTAATTAAATGGTTACCAGTGCACAAGCTTAAATTCTTTTGATTCATTGAAGTGCATAAACTGCTCGACAGGTCTTAAAAAGGATTTCAATTTTCATTTTGCAACAATGAATCAACAGAACATACTCATCCTTTTTCTTTTTCTGATGAGTGATTATCATGAAACTAACTACGACCTGCTGCTACGAAAAGTCGCACTTCGGTTCCCGGTTGCTGGAAAAGCCTGGCGCCTTCTACCCTGCGCAAAATCTCCAGTTCGTTCATCATTACGGGAATGCCCGGCAACTGAACTCTTTTTCCTATCCACTTTATCAAGCCTACTATTATTCCTATGACCCTCATCGCCCTCTTCCCCCTTTTTCGCTTTCCGATCTTCCCCAAACCTAAACTCTTTCCTTGCAGCTTCGTAATCAAATGGTTTCAACTGCAAAAACCCACCAGATTCTTTGGACTTCTCTGCTTGCTTGGGTTTACTTGTTTGATTTGTTGACTTGAAACACTCTTGAAAGCTGGAGGATAGATCGCAGAGAGACATGGTCTCATCATCTTCCTCGCCCATTTCAGGATCAGACCCTAGAGGTTTGTCTTCCCTGTCCTCCAACTGTTCGTCTTTTATTTCGCCAGTTATTGCTTCCTCAACATTTTCGTCATCTTCTATCAATATAAAATCATCCAAATTAGAGCTTGAGGGGGGAAGAGCAGAAGGTTCATCATAATTCGTACTTGCGTCATTGCCAATCAGTATAACATCATCCGAGTTAGAGCTTGTGGCTTTGACGGAAGAAGGTTCTTCATGAAGCATACTTTCCGATACTTTAGCAGGCTCTTTTACAACTGGTTGTGACTGCTCTGCACTGGCCACAAATGAATGAAATGGAAGGCTTACTGAAGATTTGATCTGCCCCAACTTGAGCTCTTCCTCTTCCTATGGATAAAAAACGAATTAAGTATTTTTTTAGTAAAAATAAGAGCTACACCTAACAAATAAAACATAAATATAAAGACAATTTTAGTAGAGGTTGCAATTCAACAGGCCTTAATTGGCCACCCATCTGACAAGCTCCAAATCAAAAAGTCTGTACTTCTGTAACAATATTGAAATGGATGAACCTCCAATATTAGCTACAAAAATAAAATAAAACAACCTTCATTGTGGTCAACAGATACAATTCATAATTCATAATAAAGAATTACTATTTGATCAATGAACAGATTAGGGTTTCAGAGAGATTTCAGAGAGAGAGAGAGAGAACTTGCAACGAATGAACCTCAAACATTAGCTGCACAAAATAAAACCCCATAGTTGTTGGTCATTCAAATTCAAAGTCGAAGCACTATTGCCTATCCAATATGCACTGATCACTATGTCTAGACCAAAACATCTCTAATAAAAGCACCAAAAGACTGCAGAAAAAGCAAGGTCAAAGAACTCACCTTTTTATCGGAATCAAACTTCCTCTTTGCTGTAGAATTCCCCAGCATTGCCCCAAAAGCACGGCTTGGCTTCTTTAGCACCTGAACAGTTGCTTGAGCACCCTAAAAAATTAATGGCCCAAAGACTTAGTTTAGTAGTCTCCACTAAACATAAATAAATAAATAACATCATATCTTTTGAAGTTAATCAACAACTTACTGAATGTGAAGAATTTTCTTGTCCATTTCTGCAAATTCCAGCAGTTCGGCTTCCAAGTTCCAAAGACTCCTTAACATGCACAGAACCTGGAGGGTTTCTAGTCATGCTATCATTTATTGAAATGCCACCACCTATACTTTCTGTCGCTGTTGTGGTTAATCTTGCAGGAGATTCAGGAAGTTGGGCTTCATTTCCATCTGCAGACACCGTGTTTTCTTCAGATGCCTGCATTTTCAAATAGGATACATTCATCAAAACAAAGAATATCAAGGGCTATGTGCCGAATGAAATTAGTATATTATACAATATGCCATATATGTATGTGTGTTTGTGTGTTCAGGACATGTACTGTACTCATAACCAACCTTTGGATACATATCCCAATACCCAGCCTTAGGTTTAGGAATGTTTCACTTGGACATGTACCCACACCTGATATTTGTACCCGAGTTTATGTAACATAGGTGACATTTTTATATATAAAGTTTTAGTTCTACTAACATAAACCCTTTTAACTCAAGTCAAGGTTTTAAATAACGGTGGCGGTTACCGTAACGGTAGCGGTAACGGTGACGCGATTGTGGGGTGTAATGGCCATAGCGTAACGGTGGCGACAACCGGAGCTGTACATTTTTTAATTCTTTGCACAACTTGAGGAAAATATACTGACACGCATGTTTTTATTTCAAAATCACATTTAATGAGGTTCAAAATGATTTTTATTATTTTTGTTTAGTTTTAAAACATGATCTAATATACATACTAATTTTTATATTAGTTTTAAGTCGCTATGGAAAATTTTCCTATTGTTGGATTTATTTAATTTTCTTTACTTCACTAATTATAATTATAGATAACTTTTCCAATTTGTTAAAAAAAAATGAAGTACGTTTAACATTAAAAATAATAGTCTCATAAATAAAAATTCAAAATTCAAAATACAAAATGTCAACATAATAATGTGAAAGTATGTAACATAAAATCTATATTTTGTTCAATAAATTTAACATAAGAGAAATACATATAAGTTCATATTCAAATATTATTAAGTAAAAAAGTAATGAAATCTTGTAGAACTTAAAGATTGGACATTCAAAATATGTATAGATAAGATTTTTACTTGAGTTCTATAACTAGAAAACAAAAAGACAAAATAGCAATATATACAAAATTTATAATAAAAAAAATTAAAAATAGAAGCAAAAAGGTCCATAACGGTGCTATAGCAGCAAAATAACAACTGTTGCGGCCTTTACGCAACGGTGGCAACTGTTACAATGGTGAATTTCTTTCACACCACTACAGTTGCCGTAACGGGTAGCAGTAACAACCACAACCGTTACGTAACGGTTGCAGCCGCTTTTTAAAACCTTGACTTGAGTATTTCTCTCCATATTTCTATTTTAGTTTTAATTCCTTCTCTAGTTTCATCCGCTAGAACACTATCATATGCGAATAACATAAACCAAGGGACTACATCCTGAATGTGTTTAGTTAATTCATCCACGATTAAGACATGACAAGACTGAGGCAAACAGTAAAGACTCAAATTTGACCCTTCATACAATCTACCAGTGATAAAAAATAAGTAAATAAAATAAAAAAGTTTTTCCTGTAGGCGATCCAATTATAGTCACAATCCCATCATACATGTCCTTTATCGCATCAATATACCTTTGGTTACACTATTTTTCTCCGAGACCCACCATGTTATATCTTTACTTAATTTTGATATAAATCACAGGATCAAGGTCAATAACTTGGCCTAATGAAAAAAGAACTCCCCTTTTAGTTAGTTTATTCCCTAATGAACTAGTTCATTAGAAAATTGATTGATTTCCATTTCAATATAATATATCCTATCTTAAACATTTTCTAAATCTATCAAAACCATACAAATATCACCCTTCTCTATGTCCTTTATTAATTTTCTTAGTAACATTGCTTCCATAGTTGAACTACCAAACATAAATCAAAACTGATTCCCTAAAACTATTGTTAAGCGGGGAGACCTGCACGTACAGTTTTTAGGGAGATCTAGTCGAAAGACCGGCCGGCGCAATCAGCTGAATGTGTAAAGGCCCCTCAACCCCAGTTCATGTTGGAGGAAAGAAAGCCGATATAAAGAGCTCCATATTACTTAATATTTAATTATACTAAGTATAGCCTTGAATAGAGATCTAAATGGCAGAAAAAGATTCATGTAGCCAACCTTACTTAATGGGACACAAAACTTGGTTTAGTTTGGTTTGGGTTGACTCATCAACTTAATGTCTCCATAATTGTTATACTTTTTAGTATCTTTTATTTTTATATGCAAGTACCAAAATACTTTTCCTCCGCTCGCCATGCATATTCCTAATCATAAAATCTTACTAAATAATTTTGTTAACCAAGACAACCCCTCCTGATGCATTTTTATGTCTCAATAGGTATACAATTTAGTCCTAATCCCTTGCCTGATGTCATTTTCTTAAGTGCAAAAAATTCATCTCAAACTCTCTTATTCAACAATAAAATTTATATTCTCTAATTCCATGATTCCATTGAAGCTACAATATTCCTCTCCTACTAAACATTCCAGATGTTTTTCCAAACTCTCTTATTCAACGATAAAACTTATATTCTCTCGTTCCATAATTCCAGCAAGGCTGATATCGCTCTCCTCCAAAACATTCTAAATGTTTTTCATTTAATAGTTTTTCAAAATAACTTTTTCACCTTTCCATAATCTCCCCATCATTCACTGACACCTCCGAATCCTCACTTTTAATACTCATAACCTGATTGAAGTCTCTACTCTTCCTTTCTTTCAATGTTTTTCATTATTCTCCATCTTTACTATATAATCTAGTATAAAGATTGATAGGCTTTTATAAGATCTAGGTCTTGAGTTCGAGTTACCCCAAAAAGCCACTAGAGGTTTGCCTGGTGGTTAATTTCAAGGCCCTATGATTAGTCGAGGTGCTCGCAAGCTGGTTCGGACACCCAATTATCAAAAAAAAAAAAAAAAAAAAAAGATTCACAGGCTTTTAATCTAATTTTCTTTTAAACTCCTTATTACCCAACTTTCATCTCTTAAATTATCCTCATTTTTATTCTTTTACCACTTTTTAAAACATTTTCTTTTTGTTTTTACTAATATGTCATTATTCCACCCAATGTTATTAAAGGCAATAGACGCAGCAAGGCGCCAAGGTCTCCTAAGGCCTAGGCTCAAGGTGCAAGGTGAGGCGCGGGCTTCACCAAAGTGAGGCGCACCTTGTACAAAAAAAATGTATAATTTAATATAAATAAATAATTTAGGGTTCAATATAAACAAAATAAAATATTAAACATTTATTGTTTTTTTGGAGATTAGGAATTATGACTAATTTTTCTTCTATCATTGATTTGGGGTTGAACGGCCAATATATTGGCATTTGTAACAAGAGTATGAATCTTTTGTATCTACACCAGATTAAGTCAATGGTCAGATTTTAAACAAAACCAATTAAAGCAACAATAACAAAAGCCCTCAAGACGCAAGCTTTAGGCCAATCAGGCGCCTTATCATAGTCGTCTGGCCTAAAACACTACAAGGCATAAACCTTGGGCTTGGACGAGACTTGGGCCTAGTGTCACATACTAACAAATTTTGAAGCTGTCCCTCACTAGAAAGCCCTAGGAGGTTCTGGAGATTGCTGGAAAATTGTAGAACTACCTAGAGCCTTTTAGAGAATTATACATAACTCTAGAAGCTGGTCCATAATACTTGTATGTTCTAGAATAGTCTATTAGATGTAATAGGAGGAAGTGTCTAGAACACTCTCCATCCTTGTAGTTCTAGAATGTTTATTATAGCCTATAAAAAGGGGAGGGCCTCATTTGCCCAAACCACTGAAGAGTTGTAAAGTATTCAAGCAATACAATACAAGCATTCTCCAATAGCTCTCTCTCTGAGTTTCTCTTGTATGTACAATCTTCTCCTAGCTCTCTTCCAAACAAGGCTTACTTAGCTGCAAGCAAGGCGTACATAAACATCTAAGACCGCACAGTTGGCTTGGAAAAACTAAAGCCATGACAGTTGGTATCAGAGCCAAGTTACGAAAGCGTCGTGACTAAGGAAGGAAGAGCACTATGTCGGAAGTAATTCACACCGAAGAGAACCGCAGAAGGGAGACTGCTGCAAACTTGGGCAAGAAGGCCGAAGACAAGTCACGCGACATCATGAGTGCCATGGAGACCGAAGTGGTCAAGGTTGAAATGGATATGGCCAATGTCAAGGAGTGGTTGGATCGGTTGGAACAAGGGATGGAGCAACTTGACGGCAAGGTGGAAGGCCAAGTTGAGGAATTGCTTGAGTTCGTGCGGGACACCATCCGGACCAATCATGAGACCCACAAGCTATGAAGCATGGACACGGCAGATTTCATGCCGTGGCAGTGTCTGACACGGGGACACGCTGGGGACACGAGGACACGCCGAGGACACGTACGGGACACGCCGAGGACACGTACGGGACACGCCATTTGGCGTGTCCCTTTAATTAATTTATTTTTTTGGTATGGGACACGTCGGGGACACGGCGGGACACGGCGGCACATAGCAAGAGACACGGCAAGGGGAACAAAATAGAAAACCCTAATTCGAAGAAAGACGAGAAGAAGAGCTAAATCCAAAATCAGAAGAAGAAAAGAGAGAAGAGAAGTGCGAACCTGTTCATCTCCATCTCCATCTCGATCGATCGATCTCGATCTCCATCGATCTCCATCTCCAGTCGATCTCTGTCTCCAGTTGATCTTCCATACCTGGTACGTCTCTATTCTCTCTCTTCTCTGGCTCGCCTCTCGCCTCTCTCTCTCTCTCTCTTGTCTTAACCCTTTCGTCTGCCTCTCTTCTGTACCCCTTTTGTCTGCCCCTCTTTCTCTCTCAGACAAATGTTTTCGTTGACCTCCTCCACTCAAACATAATATACTATATATATTATTATATAACATATAATATATGTATAAGATAATATATAATGTATAATATATAATACATATTATATTATAAGATAATATATATTAATATATATTAATAAAATAAATAAAAAAAGACATGTAAGTAAAATAAAATAAAAAATTAATTGGAACATATTATTTAAAAATATATAATAAATAAATAAAATAATTAATATGTATTAAAATAAAAATATTTATAAAAAAAATTAAAAAATTTGCCGTGTCCCCTGCCGTGTCCGTGTCCCCATTTTTTAGAAATTACCGTGTCCCGTGTCCGTGTCCGTGTCCGTATGCGTGTCCGTGTCCGTGCTTCTTAGCCCACAAGCAAGAAAGCTATGACTTTGAGCTCCAAGACCAAGTCCAAGAGCTGAAGGAAGGCTTGGAGGAGACACGAGCAGACTGGGCTATGTGCAAGCGAGTTGTAGCCAGTGGTGGCATTACCACTAATACGGGATTCACTCCAAGGCTTAAGGCAACAAAGCCTAAGGAGTTCGATGGCAAAAGGGACGCCAAGGAGCTGGACAACTACATTTGGCACTTAGAGAGGTACTTTGAAGCCTTGAACTTAAATGATGAAATGGCTAAGGTACACACTGCTTCTCTCTACCTCACTAAGCTAGCTGGGATTTGGTGGCGTCGTAAGCATTGCGAAATTGAAAAGGCCACTTGCACTGTCTCTTCATGAGAAGAATTTAAGAATGAACTTATGAGACAATTCTATCCTGAAAATGTGCCACATGAAGCTCGAGTGCAAATGAGGGAGTTGAAGCACACCCGTTCTATCCGAGACTATGTCCAAGAATTCTCCAGGTTAATGCTTCAAATTCCTAATATGAGTGATGAAGACTTGCTTTTCAACTTCATAGATGATCTTAAACAATGGGCACAATTGGAGCTACAATGAAGGGGTGTCAAAGACATTTCCACTACACTCACCGTGGCCGAGACATTGGTGGAGTACACAGAGCCGGAATCTTCTAACTCAAAGTCCACCAAGGATGGTCAAGACAAAGGTGGGGGAGCAAAGTGGGCCAAAGAGTCTAAGAAATATAAAGCTCCAAGGAACAAAGAAGGCGGAGGCAAGCCACCATCAGGCAAGGATTGGAAGAAGGATGCCAAGAAAGACATCAAGCCCAGGGACAACTGCTTCATTTGCGATGGGCCACATTGGGCGCGGGGTTGTCTTAAGAGGAAGAACCTTAGTGCAATGCTTGAGAAGCAAGAGATGGAAGAGCAAGCACACATGGGGTGTCTTCAACTGCTCAATGCTCTCAAAGCCAACCCAGTGCCAGCAAACAACAAAGACCGATCCTTGATGGATGTGAATGCCAACATCAATGGGAAGGCTACTCAAGTTATGATAGACATGGGGGCATCACACAACTTCATCAAGGATGAAGAAGCCAAGCGGTTGGGCCTCAAAGTCGACAAGGGTCAAGGATGGCTCAAGACAGTGAATACGGAAGCCAAGCCACTTAATGGCGTAGCTCATGGGGTAGAGTTACACTTGGGCACCTGGCAGGGAAAGGTAGACTTCTCTGTAGCACAAATGGATGACTTCAACATTATGCTAGGCATGAAGTTTTTGCGACAATTCAATGTAGTGCTACTACCGCGCCACAACTCCATGTGCATTCTTGAGGGTGGTCCATGCATGGTCTCCACAGTGGCCATGGCAAGTTTGGACAAGAAGGTACTCTCCGCAATGCAAGTCAAGAAGGGCTTCAAGAAAGGAGAGACCACCTATCTAGCTATCCTCCAAGGCGAAGGGGAAGAGAACGAAGACACTTCAACAGGGCCACCGAAGGAGATTGTCAAGATGCTAGAAGAATACAAAGACATTATGCCACCCGAGTTGCCTAAAAGACTTCCACTTAGGAGGGAGGTTGACCACAAGATTGAGATGGAGCCAGGCGCCAAGCCACCAGCAATGGCACCATACTGAATGTCCCCACCAGAGTTGGAGGAACTAAGGTGACAACTGAAAGACTTGCTGGATGCGGGCTTCATCCAACCATCAAAGGCACCCTATGGAGCACCGGTGTTGTTTCAGAAGAAGCACGATGGATCATTGCGACTATGCATCCACTACCGGGCTCTCAACAAGGTAACAATGAAAAACAAATACCCTATGATTTATTTGATCAATTGGGGCATACAAAGTTCTTTTCCAAGCTTGACCTAAGGTCGGGATACTATCAAGTGCGGATTGCGAAAGATGATGAGCCAAAGATTGCTTGTGTGACTCGCTATGGCTCATATGAATTCTTAGTAATGCCCCTTGGCCTCACCAATGCACCCGCTACATTTTGCACATTGATGAACAAGATTTTCCATCCCTACTTGGACCGGACCGGTCCGGTTCGTATATTTAGATGACATAGTCATCTATAGCACTACTCTTGAAGAACATATTGAACACCTACGAACCGTGTTCAAGACACCAAGGGAAAATGAGCTATATTTCAAGAAAGAAAAGTACTCATTTGCAAAGGACAAAGTTTCCTTCCTTGGCCATGTAATCAAGGGAGGAAAGCTTCGCATGGAGGAAGGAAAAGTAAAAGCAATCAAGGAATGGAAATCACCCACCAAGGTGACGGAGCTACGGTCTTTTCTTGGGCTTATCAACTATTATCGGCGGTTTATCAAGGGCTACTCGGCAATAGCAGCCCCTCACCAACATGCTCAAGAAAGGCAAGGCATGGGAATGAACAGAAAAGTGCCAATATGCCTTTGATATGCTAAAGGAGGCGGTGACAAAAAAACCAGTCATGGCTCTACCCGATTGCACCAAACCCTACGAAATCCACACGGATGCATCAAATTTTGCTATTGGAGAGGTCTTGATACAAGAGGGACATCCTATTGCCTATGAGAGCTGGAAGCTCAATGACACGGAACGGCATTATACAGTCCAAGAAAAGGAGATGAAGGCCATCATTCACTGTCTAAGGACTTGGTAACATTACTTACTTTGTTCCAAGCTTGTGGTGAAGACAGATAATGTAGCCACAAGCTACTTTCAAACTCAAAGGAAGCTAAGCCCAAAGCATGCACGATGGCAAGATTTCTTGGCTGAATTTGACTATGTCATGGAGTATAAGCCCGGCAAGGCAAATCTTGTAGCGGATGCATTAAGTAGGAAGGCTGAGTAAGCTGCCATTGTGAAGCTAAAGGTGGAGTTGCTAACTCTAATCAAGGAAGGCATGGAGCATGACAAACTGGCTAAAAGCTTGGTAACAATGGCTAAAGAAGGCAAGACCAAGGGATTTTGGGAAGAAGATGGCATCCTCTACACAAGGGGGCGATGTGTCTATGTTCCAAAGTGGGGAAACCTACGGAGGAACCTTATCAAATAATGACATGACACCCAAGGGGCTGGCCACCCAAAGCAGAGACGAACTCGAGCACTGTTAGAGTCGACCTATTATTGGCCACAAATGTGGGACGCGGTGGTGCAATATGTGAAGACTTGCCTTGTGTGCCAACAAAACAAGGTGGAGAATCAAAGTCTGGCAGGATTGTTGGAGCCGCTCCCTATACCAAGTAAACCTTGGGAAAGTATTAGCATGGACTTCATAGTGGCATTGCCCAAGTCTGACAGGTGCAAGAGTACTCTAGTGATTGTTGACCGCTTCTCCAAGTATGCAACATTCATAGCTACACCCAACAAGTGTTCAGCTGAGGAGACAGCCAAGCTGTTCTTCAAACATGTGGTGAGGCACTGGGGCTTGCCACAGTCCATCATCAGTGACTGAGATTCAAGATTCACGAGCAAGTTTTGGACGGAGCTGTTCAAACTAATGGGATCGACACTCCATTTCTCTACTAGCTTCCACCCTCGAACAGATGGACAAACCAAAAGGGTGAATGCGTTATTGGAGCTATACTTGAGGCATTTTGTAAATGCCAACAAACATGATTGGGCCAAGCTACTTGATATAGCCCAATTTTCCTACAACTTGCAACGGAGTGAAGCGACTAATCGGAGTCCATTCAAGCTAGCCACATGGCAACAACCACTCAATCCACACTCTTTGGTGACCAACTCAACAAGGAGTCCATCGGCCTACAAGGTTGCTAAGACGTGGAATGAACAAGTAGATGTGGCACGACCTTACCTTGACAAGGCAACCAAAAAGATGAAAAAGCGGGTGGATGAGAAGAGGCGGCACCGAGAGTTTAAAATTGGTGACTTGGTGATGGTAAAGATCTTGTCTAGCCAAAACAAGTTCACCCGAGCCCTACACAAGGGGCTTATACGCCGATATGATGGGCCATATCCGATAATCAAGAAGGTGGGTAAGGTTGCTTATAAACTTGACTTACCCCCACATCTCAAACTTCACACAGTCTTCCACGTAAGCTGCTTAAAGCCCAACTATGAAGACGAGGAAGACCCGGACAAAGGCAAGTCAAAAAAGGCACCATTGGGCATCACAACAACTTATGACAAGGAGATAGAGTCCGTCTTGGCAGACCAAGTGGTCCAACGACAAAACTATGCCCCACGTCATGAGTACTTGGTGAAATGGAAAGGCTTGCCTGATTGTGAAGCGAGTTAGGAACCGACAGAGGCATTATGGCAATTTGAAGAAAAGATACAACGGTTCCATGAAGAAGACGCGACGAGGGCATCACCATATTAGGTGGGAGAGAATGTCACAGACTGACAAATTTTGAAGCTGTCCCTCACTAGAAAGCCCTAGGAGGTTCTGGAGATTGCTGGAAGATTCTAGAACTCCCTAGAGCCTTTTAGAGAATTATACATAACTCTAGAAGCTGGTCCATAATACTTGTATATTCTAGAATAGTCTATTGGATGTAGTAAGAGGAAGTGTCTAGAACACTCTCCATCCTTGTAGTTCTAGAATGTTCATTATAGCCTATAAAAAAGGGAGGGCCTCATTTGCCCAAACCACTGAAGAGTTGTAAAGCATTCAAGCAATACAATACAAGCATTCTCCAAGAGCTCTCTCTCTAAGTTTCTCTTGTGTGTGCAATCTTCTCCTAGCTCTCTTCTAAAGAAGGCTTACTTAGGTGCAAGCAAGGCGTGCATAAGCATCTAAGGCCGCACGGTTGGCTTGAAAAAACCAAGGCCGTGACACTAGGCACATGTCTATGCACGCCTTATCGAAGTCGCCTAGCCTGGAACACTACAAGGTGCGCAAACCTTGGGCCTAGATAAGACTTGGGCCGCGCCTTTAATAACACTTTCCACCAACAAGTATTTTTAGATATAAAAGTTCTTTTTTCTCACCCTCTGTTTGTGTGGGCGTAAAATGTTTTCCTATGGAAAACGTTTTTTATGAAAAATATTTACCGTGTTTGGTTGCAATCTTAACACTAGCCCTTTAACTACTAGCGACTTCTCTCTCCTATCAGTATTAAACATCTCAGTGGGCATCCTAATCTAGCCTATAGGTCGCCCCCTCCATAGCTCGAACCGCAAAGCTACACCCAATGATCCTATACTCAACATGGTGGCTGGCTTTGATACAAATCATACGAACCCTTTTAAGTAGAACTCACCCTTGAAACCAACTTGCAAGGGGACCAAAAGAAGCTTATATTCACAAGGCCAAGCCTCTTTTGTTCCAATTTGGGATAGTGGTCGCATTAGTAGCGGTGCTGGTGGTGGTGGATAGGGTGTTGGAGGTGGTTCTGTGCTAGTGGTGGGGATGGGTGGTGAACGTGGTGGTGGTTGGTGGGTTGGAGATGGCGGTGACAAGGCTGTAGTCCAGGAAAACATTTTCCACCTTAAAAAAGTAAAAAGACATTTTTTGCCCATATAGGCTTGTTTTCCATTAACTACGAAATGTTTTGCGTTGACACTCCAAGTACATCTTTCCATATTCTTTAATGCATAAAGGAAGTTGGGATCACTGAAAATTAAAGTAACAGATATTTGAGTAGGGAAAGTATCGGTTTCTTATTTATGTTCACATGTTTATATAATCTCAGTTATTGGACTGTACAAGTTCTAGACAAATATAACAAGCCAGTTGCAGATTTCTTAATCGTCACATTAAAATGCACAATATGGAATCATCAATCTTAAATATGATTACTCTTTCCCCAAGATGGGAAAGCACACAACACAGAGCATGATACAATGAAAAAATAACCCCAAACTGAATAAATAAATAAATAAAATTGAAACATACAAGTTATTCAATGCACCCTCACTGCAATTCACATAGTATTTTTCATTTTCAGTGTTATCATGACCCACATACAAGGGCTTGCCCATGATGATCTAAACTAAAAATTAGCAATTTGACAATCTGTTCAGGGTTGATTAGAAGAATCATGGAGGACTTTTAACCTTAATTTGCCTATGCAAGTCTTACCGTTTCCACGCGAACCTCCTTTAGAAGCTCTGCAGCAGCTTCAAATGCAGCAGCATTCTGCATTGAATGCCTAATGATGCTGACAATGGAACCAAGATTGCGATCTACATATGGGTGCTTTGATTTCACCAAATGGCGTAGCATGTTGGTGGTGACAGGCTTCTGTTTGGCTTTTTCCATTATTGAGAGAGAAAATATGAAAATGTCATTGCGTGATTTATAAATAACAGTATTAAAAAAAAATTATCAAATAAAAATTCATGTAGTTTTCCAAATACCAATATCAAGAAGAGTTTTGTTTGGCAATACATAACCAGTACTTTCATCCTCTGCACGGGCAACAACGTCTCTCCATTCACAAAGTCCCTGCAAACCATTCAGATTGTCAAGTAAGGACAAGGAGGTTAAGCATCATTTGGTTGTTTGGTTTCAACCTCACAATTAAAGTGCTAAAAAAAAATTGTTAAAAAAAAATTTGGCAAGTGCTAAAGAAAAAATTCCTGAACCTTTTTGTCTATAGAGAACTTTTTTCAAGTTTTTGTTGGAAAATTTTACTTTTCAGGTCTTTCTAGTCTGGAAGGATCTTTTATTTTTTATTTTTTTTATAACTCAAAAAAATTCACTAAAAACAAAAACAACAAAAAAAAAAAAAAAATCAAAACCCACCCAAACTTTCCCAATAACAAAAACAGTTTTTTTGGCATTTGCAAAACACAACTTTATCCTAAAGAAGAAAAAAAGGTTACTAAAAAAACACTTGTCAAACCAGCCCAAAATATGCAGATAGCAAATCCTCAGTGGTTCCCTTCAGGATTGGAATAATCTAAGGAATAAAGAAAGATCATGCTGATAGCAGAAAAATAGAATAAACTTACTGCAACAATTGCAAGCTGCTGGGCATTGAAACCAGCGCCCTGCAAACTGTATCAACATGACAAAAAATGTATGTTTGATCATTTTCTTTCCAAGTCAACGGAAATCAAACTATCAACAACAGAAAACCCAATGAGGAAAAAAACACGGTTGATGTACATTAAATTCTACAATTCATACAGTACAGGTAAAGGGTATCACAAACTGAACCAGTAACGTACCCATATATGTAGAGATATGAACTATCTGTCAAAAGTTCTTTTTCATAAAGCCGCATGCATAAATCATAACTGCGCTTGTAGACCTGTAAGCCACAACAGTTTTTTAATAATCAAGGTAAAACTGTGCTCCCATGATACAGTGATAGCGTTACGGGAGGTGAGCATGTTGTTAAGAGCTCTATTAAGTGTGTCACGCCCATGAATTGCACACACATTCACTCACTCACTCTCTCTCCGAAATCTCTCTCTCTTTGTTTGTTTGGGGTTAAGTGTGACAAAAGGAGAGATTGTGTGATTGGTAAGGTAAGAAGCACAAATACAACACAATACGAGCATGCTGACAAGACTATTTTCAAAAAGTAATGGGCACGTCAAGGCAGAGACACGACAACAAATAAATATATATTTTTATACATGTACATAAAATAATTACCTTTTTTCACATTACAACTACATTTATCTTATGTCATATCAAAATAGTAAGAAAATCATTTTCCGCATTCTACGTATTGAAAATGAAATGTGAACAAGAAGCCTTAATAAATATTTTAGAACGCTCTATTTATAAACTAATT
Source organism: Camellia lanceoleosa (assembly GCA_025200525.1). Taxonomy (NCBI): domain Eukaryota; kingdom Viridiplantae; phylum Streptophyta; class Magnoliopsida; order Ericales; family Theaceae; genus Camellia; species Camellia lanceoleosa. The sequence goes on along the minus strand of CM045770.1, from coordinate 100,722,962 downwards.
GGAAGTTATTTTCTTCAAATTCAATGTGTTTAAACCATATCATTCTGGAAAAAATAAATAATAAAAACAAAATTTTTAATTGAAAAACACTATTCAAATTTTTGACAAGAATAACGTGGTAGTGACATTTGTTTTTTACATACAAACCACATTAATGACTTTTAGCTTTAAAGTGATAAAATTAAAAGTCACCACATTATTCAGTATTAATTTTATGTAAACTTGTCTTCATATCAAATTTTGAGTAAATTACAAAGTACCCACCCCCCCCTCCCCCCCCCCCCTCCTCATGTTTTGCCATCTTCCCACTTTGGCCTTAAAAAGTTTTTTTTCCCGACTTTGGCCCTTCACGTTTCAAGTTTTTCCCAAAAGTTCTGTTAGTGGCATAAGGACTTGCAGCATGTTATTAGCCCTAGTAGCTACTTGCTTTATAGTTCTTTCCCAGGTTCCTAATGGTTATAACAGACAAGGACAGCCACTTTGGCCTTAAAAAGTTTTTTTTCCCGACTTTGGCCCTTCACGTTTCAAGTTTTTCCCAAAAGTTCTGTTAGTGGCATAAGGACTTGCAGCATGTTATTAGCCCTAGTAGCTACTTGCTTTATAGTTCTTTCCCAAGTTCCTAATGGTTATAACAGACAAGGACAGATTTGAATAGATTAGTTAGATTCGAGGTCTCTTCCTACTATATGTTTAGTGCAAGCTAGGAAAGAGAATAATAGATGAGTTTGCAGTTCTTTATTTACTCCTAAAGCTAACTTCTATCCAAAATTAGATTAAAAAAATGCCACGTGGCATAAAAAATATATTATTATATTTCGACTTGAGTTTATGTCAGTGGATTAAATATAATAATATATTTTTATGCCACATGGCATTCTGTCTAATTTTGGGCATAAGTTAACTTTAGGAATAAATTGGGAAAAACTTGAAACATGAAGGGCCAAAGTGGAGGGGAAAAAAAAACTTTCCGAAGTGAGAAAATGGCAAAACACAAAAGGGCAAAGTGTAATTTACCCTTTTTTGATTTATATACTACTCAGTTTCAATTTGTATATTATTAATTTTTTGGAGTCCAAGCTTCTTATTTTCTTGAAAGCAATCTTACAACTAGGACCAAAAGTATTGTATTTTTTAAATCCAAATTTATCACTAAAAGCCCATGCCTTGCATGGGAATTTTCAAATTTCAACTAGTTTACATATAAATCTTTGTGAAATTAAACATGAGAGAGAGAGAGAGAGAGAGAGAGAGAGAGAGAACTATTCCAAATCAAGTTAAAAATATGACCCTCTATCCTTCTAAGATATACCAAACCTTTAAACATCCTTTAGTTCAATATGTAGGCATCATAATTACAAAGCACAATAGACATAGGATCAGCACAACCCCAAAAACTTTGGGAGATACAGAAAAGCTTATTGACAATCAAAAATAGCAAGATCACAACTCAACCTCTCAAAAATTATAAAAACTTAAAAAAGTAAAATAACCAAGCACAAGCTTCCACCATGAAGATGGTGATTAAATTTTTTCACGTTTTTGATCAGCAACAAAATAAATTTTATTGATAAGGAAAAGAGGCAAAGTAACAAAGATGGTGGTAGAAATTTACAACCCTAAAATTTTACCAATACAAAGAATATGAAGAAGAAAATTAAGCGATTCAATGAAAAGGCACATCAAACCAAGCACAACAATTATGTCTTGATCTCATAAAGTTGTAGGTAGCTACCATATACATAAATGAGTTTAATAGAAATAAGCACTACGAGCCCTTCATGTTGGTGCTATGTCAAAGCTAGATTAGCAAGTGAAATAGTTACTAAAATACCTTATGTACTTTCAATATACATGCATAGAGAAGGGAATGTTCACAGCTTATAAAGGTCATACCTCCACCAGCGGTTCATCAGAATCTTCAGACTCAGTCGATGCTGAAAGCAACCTGATTCTCATTAAGTCATAAATATGCAACAGGTAGTGTGTGTCCTCTCTGGCATATCTGATAAAAACAAAATATGATAAGTCTGATGATTTGGGTGACACACAGGCCTGGATAAAACTAAAAAACGCATGTTACTTGTCAATCCATTTCTTCTGAGCTGTTGAAACTTGAAATTAATCCATAGGGTCAATATGTTGGCTTTAGGGACGACACAACGACTAACACGAATTATCAAATAAAAATACTCAAATATGAACTGCTATGATACAGAGGGCAGAATTTGTCGAATTGAATGCCCTACACACTGGAACATGAGCGGAGAGCTTTGCTCACTTAAATATTCTTGCTATCTTTCTTAATTCCAACATACAATTCACATAAAATGGTTCAGATTTAATTTCTAAGACCATGGGGGACAATGAAGACCGCTCAAGATCCTTCCTCAATGCAGAGTTTGAGAAGCAAGAGTGTGAGTGCCAACCTTGAAAACTGCAAGATTCAAAGCACTGCTAGAGCATCTAGAATAAAATTGTATATTCCTCTTATTGATTGTTCATTTGTGTTATTTTCATTGTGCTGAAGACAAACAAATTTTTTGCACAATTCATAAGGAAAAGTCCAGTAAAATAAAATGTTAACTCAAACCCAATGGGCAAAGTAGCATGGTAGAATGCAGGGTGCAGTAACTTCTCCGAGGTCAGTGGATTGTACCATCTTATATACTTTTGGAACCTTTTATTACATGGAACCTTTTACCACCCAATTGTCCACCCTTAAGAAATACAGATAGCCAACTTATCTTCCTCACAAGTAATTAGGACTTCCAAACAAGACATTTGTCCGTATCTTATTCAGAGTACCTTCACATCTCAAAAACAAAACAAAACAACAAAAGAAAACTACTAACCAAAAACAATAAAACAAAAGAAACAACAAGACAAAAAAGGCAGGCAAGAAATTAGGAGAGCAAGGATCATTGGTCGCAAACAAACACGTACCTGAGCATCTCATCAGGGAGAGGGCGAAGTCTCCAATCTGCATTCTGGTATCTGCAACGAGTTGGCTGGTTAATCTTACAGAATACAGGGACTGGATGTAGGGAAGGAATCAAACAAGAGAAAGCAGCAGATAAGTGGATGCTTCTATAATTATATATAGACCTACTCTTTGTTAGCGGTAACTCCACAAAAGTGAGACAGAAGATACTCCAGACTATTTCTTTCCAATTTCAATACTCTTGAGGCCTAAGAATTAAGACAAAAATTCAATTTACTCAACCCCAGTACCGTAGCCAAAATAAAACCTGAACATTTATCTTATATCTCAAGAAAAACTATTAACAAATAACCAAGACCAAGCCAGTCTAGAAGGTAGGGATCTCTTCCATGTCTGTCCAATTAATCACACCACAGTTCACAAGAAGAACAAATGAGACTAAACTATGAGACATGATAGAACTAATGGATTCAACAAAAGTGGAAGGTCCTTGAGAACCTGTGATCCTACCAACAAGAAATAATTATTATTGTGAATCACCAAATCAATTTAAATTTTCTGGAAAGTTGCCAGCAAGATAGTTGTAAAGGGCCATTTTATCCAACAAAAATTTGATAAAGAAATCAAACTTGCATCCAGGAACAGTTATCTATACAACATGCTACTTTTTATATAGAGAAATCACTATCACATACTTTTTAGACTACTTTATGGAGCAAAATCTAAGAGGAGAACAAGGAACAGTTGAAAATAAGTAAATATCTTATCACTTGTGCAAACCTAGACTATCTCATGCATGAGACACTTATTAAAACCAAACTTATTCATATATTGTAATATAAATCAAAACTGTAATCAGTGAATTCAACTCCTCTCAAACCCTACCCCAGAACTCACTCCAGCATAATTGAGATGCTATTCACCAATCAAAGAAACACTGAAAAGAAAGAAAGAAATCAAGTAAACAAGAATCATCAACTCATCCTAGTTTTCACTATGTCAATGTCTTAGTGGGGACTTGTAAATACTTGAGTGATGTTGCTCCAACACACCCACATTTTAAACCCTCAGAACTTTATATACTTGGGTGTCTCAAAGGCCAACTCCGAACTTCTTGAGCAACTGGCAATAGGGGCATTGGATGCACCAACTAGCCGTGCCAAAAAATATTATTATTATTATATGTGTAGCCAAAGAATAATGCATAGAGTCAATCACTAGATGGCCATCACTTAGGAGATAAATCCAAACATCAGCAGGATACATTTTTATCGTTGTAACTTCAATACTTCCTCAGGCATATTCCAGAAATCTCAAGCCAAAAAAATAGGGCATTGTCCTCAGAGATCTTAGGAATCAGATCAAATATCCATTCTTGATCCATAAAGAAAGAATATCTTCTACTTGCTGCTCACTGGAAAAATAGTTCCTAAGCATTATATCAGATGAGTAAAACTTAAAATAACAATTAAGACTCATCGCTGCAGAAGTCAAAATGGCTCAGATCTCAACACTTCCCTCCCTAATATTATATTTCACAATTCACAAAAATCTGCCACTAAGTGAGTCATGCTTTTATGTGTTGTTTTCCATTACTAGTCAGCTTCAAAGCAGCTACAATATTAGTTACAATTACAACATCAAGCTCTTCAGCTAATTTCCAGCCAACAACAGCAACCCAACAAGAAGTATGCACGCAAATGCACAAGTTTTCATAGAGACCTATTAATAGCTGTGGAGAAGCATCATAAACTCTGACAAGGGGACACATACAAGAAACAGCACAGTCCAAAAAGAGAGGCTAAAGTATTCAGACAAAAAGACGAATAGACACAAATTGTGATTGAACATTAATTACCAGAGCGCACCAACAGGTACATCACAAACAACTTGACATAGCCTCTTTCTTGCAGAATGATAAAAACAAAATTAAAGCTCACGTGAAGTTCACATTCCAGAAAAGTGAGTAGTTTCAAATAAAAACCTGCCCAGTGTCGAACATATTGCAGACATATATGCCAAAATCCCTTTGGAGCCACATTATATCATGATCCGCCCCATGCATGACCTGATAAGTGAAAGTATCATCACAGTGAAGCAAGTCTACCATAATCTCAGAGATGTATCATATGAAAGAGATCTACCTTTTTCTTCATAGGATCTTTGAAAACTTCCCTCAGATGAGGACCAATATGAATGCGAAGCTTTAGCGTATCAACGACAAAATCCTCGGTTCTAGTTGAGACTTGCATCAGACAAGTCAACCCTTGAAAAGATCGATAATGATTATGTTCCAAATCAACCTGGACAATGGTTAAAAATAAAGCAAAAAGAAAACTAGATATTATAATCAACCAAACAAAAATAAAATGCATCCCTAATATTAATGTTGTTTTAGACAAATTTCAACACAATTGAAAGGTATTCTTATAAAATCATAGTGCACTGAAAAACCCAAAAACATTTGAAGCAATTAATAGATAATCATATAAAGGAAAAAGCACACCAAGAAGAGTACAACTGAATCAAAAATCTTCAAAGGTTACCAATGCTTTATGTCTAGTAATCACATATTAGGCAACTTATGCCAAGGAAAACATGCAAACATCCAACCCATCAGGTTCGTCTTGCCATGCAGTGCTATTATCGAAGAATTTAAGTAAATAAAGAATAAGAAGGCATGCTTACCAGCACAAATAACCATGCCCAATGCCACAACATAAAGCAATGCAACCCCTCATCCAGTTCACGAAACTTTCACAAACCTTTTAAAAAATGGGTTTTCAGGCTCCTTAGGATTCCCACATAAGAGAAAACCAAAGTCCTTGATAAGCCGACTACTAAAAAAAATAAACCGAGCTCTGCTTACTATAAACTACCATCAAAACTCATTTACGGCATAAGCTACAATAGAACCTACAGCTCAAAATAATTCTCAACACGGAACAGAAGTGAAAAGACCATTAAAAAGCTTAAAATAATGGGAAAATAACAAATGTGAAAAAGACAACAACACGTCTAACTGCAAGTGGGTATCCTGGTGATACAGCTTTCTGCAATAATGTCTGTGATAAGATTTAAATAAACTGATCTAGACACCAGTATGCTCAAGCTATCAAAAACTAGGTGTCAAAGAAGCGGGGCAAACTACTTATCTAAGCCTTTTCATAACCAAGGTGCCTTGTATAGTGGAATGCTTCTTTATTGACCTTTGTATGGAGTCCATGGATATTTGTTTTAGGTGCTTTATGGACACAAATTTTCACCGGGGAGACAGGATAAGCTGAGATGGAATCATGGCAATGGGTTTTTCTCAATCAAGTCTAATTTCTCATTAATTTTTTAGGACCAAAGGGAGTAGTTCCCATGAAAGGTTGTTTGGAAGTCAGGAGCTCCATTTAGGGTGACATTCAGTTTTTGGATGGAAGCTTTAAATTCTATTATCACAATTGATAATTTGATGAAGCGATGCTACAGGATGTCTTGCAAGCTAAGTTACACGGACGCGGGTATGAGTGTCGGGTGCGGGTGCGTATCTAGGGGTCGGATACTTCAAAATTAAAAACATAGGATACGTGGATATGTATCCAAATTTGGATACGGGTACGGGGATACGTTAAATATATATATATATATATATTTTTAAATATAATTATTAAGATGAGTTATATTATATAAATAACAAATAATTATTTTTCATATATGTGTTTATTTATTTTTATTAATATATATAAGTATATATTATCTTATAAATATATTACATGTTATACAATAATTATTATATAATATATAATTATCTTTTAAATATATTATAATTATTATATAATATATAATAATTATTATTTATAAATATATTATATTTTATGCAATAATTATTATATAGTATATAATAATAATTGTATTATTATAGTTATTATAGTAATAGTTATTAATTATTATTATTTTATATAGACATATACGAATATAGATGTGAATCAGACAGGGACGAGAGAGAGGGGGGGAGAGAAGCGAAGGTAGGAAGCGATCAATCGATCGATCGCGAGGGAGAGAGAGAGAGTCATCTGGGGGTGGATCTTCGACTGGACACTGGATCTTCGACTAGATCTCTCTTGTTGTTCGATCTTCGAGCTTCGATCTTCAACTATTCAATCGACTGGAGCTTCGCTCTTGGACTTGATCTCTCTTGATGGAGCTTCGATCTTCGACCGGATCTCTCTTGTTGTTCAATCGACTGGATCTTCGAGCTTCGATTGTTCAATCGACTGGATCTTTCAACCAGGTTCTCTCTTGCTCTCTCCTCTTTCATGTCTTTTGCTGTGAGCCGTGTCCGAGAGAGAACAGCCGAATCCGACACAGATCCCACACCCGCACCCGTGTCGTGTCGTGTCGTGTCGACACGGGTACTTCGCCCCAAAGTGGCGAGTCCATGTAACACAGCTTGCAAGTGTTATATGTGTTACAAGGTGGGGGAGTTGGTGGATCATTTACTTCATTACACAATAGCAAACGAGCTTTGAGGTTTGCTATTTTCCACCTTTGGAGTTCCATGGGTGCTGCCAAGGTCCGTCAATGATGTTTAAGTTGGTGGTACGGTTGAAGGCAGAAGGCTAAGAAGAAGGTTTGGATGGGAGTTCCCTTAGTCTTATGTGATGTTTGTGGAGGGAAAGGAATAGGCACACTTTTGAGAAGTTGGAATTAGAGATTCTTAAGCTCAAGATGGACCTCCTGCATACTTTTTTTTATTTCTGGTGTAAATGGCCCTTTTGTGAATCCTCTTTTCTTCTCGTAGATTTTATTGTCAAGCTCAATTTCTTTGTTGAGCTTTTGTGACTCTTTTTGTACATGATTGCACCAGTAGGGTGTTTTTGATGTAGTAATGAAATACAACACAAATCTTACTTATAAAAAACAAATTAATGAGAAACAAACTGTCAATGATGTCGCATTGCATGGACCATGATTGAGATGCAAAAGAGGCATGGAGCCATCTTTTTGATGTAAGTTGCTGACTCTGCCTACCACAAGAGGAGGGGGACGGGGGTTCTAACATAGTAGTAGACTCCAAGATATAATCTAACCTGTCAATTAGAAACAATTCAAAATAGCAACATTTACCGCAAATTCATTCACGCCACGTAATTTTGCAGCTAACTCCTTCAAATCTTTGACTTCTTCCACAAGCTTGAATGAAGTAGACTCAGTTGGAGGTGGTTTCACAGGCTCAACAACATTTTTGTCAACAAAATCCAAAGCAGAATATTTCTCCTACAGGTATGAAAATAACATAGTTAGCAATATGCTTTCTTTTGATATTGGCAATCAATCAAAACCAAGCCCACTATAATTAGTTCATAAAGCGTAACCAATGATGTTTACAAGCCAGACCATTTCAAGAAGTAGAGAACACAATAAACAAAATGCTTATTTAACCACCCAGCATGTATAAAATCAATAAAATCATCAATAAGCTTCATGTCCATCTAGGAACCAATATCCAAATACATAGAATCTGTAGAGCACCAAAACTGTTATCATGTCCAAAGTCAAGCCTGTAGATGGAATATCCATCATTAGCAAAGAATCTCTAAAGGACAATTTTCCCAAACAAGTAGCCAAGAAAGTTAGCATCATTAAATGCTCTAAGCAAAGCAGAGTTAATTCTATGTTATTCTTCTGAAAAGATAATCACAGAGAAGAAGTATTTCATTAGCAATGTCTGCTCCAAATCATGAGGACCACCTTTTTCAAGACTTAAAAATGTCCCTCTAACTTGAAGTATTATCACTAAACACAAGTTGGAATCTATGATGGTGACGATTTGGCAACAGAGAACGGCAACCAAACAATGTCATTTTGTCACTAGCAAAATCCTTTGCACCTACTTGCTCCATAGGTGAACAGACGACCCAACCCAAGGAACAACACATTAGAGACTTCATTGAATCTCAATATAGATTTAGGTTGCCTACACGAAGCTGTTCCAGTACATTAACACTAGGAAAATCATAGTAACAGGACAGCCTAACTAAAGAGGTAACCCATTGGCAAGTACTTATTTTTTATCAGCAACAGAAAGAAATTTATTAAAAGAAAAAGGCGAGTATAAAAGGTGGAAACAAAAAGCACACCAAAATCAAAAGAAAATAAGAAAAAACATAAATCCTCACCCTACAAATAGCTCTCCAATCTCTAAAAATTAGAAAGTTATGTATCCCTTTAAAATAAAGAGCCCTCAAAACCCAAAAAGAAGCCAAATAACAAATCTTTTCCAAAATGCTCTCAACATCTTCATTTTTATTTTTTATTTTTTTCTAATCATAAGACCCAAAGAAACTGCACGGACAAGACAACTTTAAATAGCCTGTGCTTTTTCATTTGAATTGAATTCTCTAAAAAAACACTACATGACATGTTCTCACAAGAGGTGGAATAACCCAATCTACCTCCGTCAAAACGAAATACTCTCCACCACAAAGATGGAGCTATAAGACAATGCAAAAGAAGCACAAACACTTCTATAGAAAAGGCATGTCGTATTATACGCCAACACTCTGCAGACACTCCTAAAAGTGTGTCTAGTACTTCTTCAACATAGAAATGATATTAAAACTGTAATAATAATAATGACCAATTTATCTTCTTCACCTGAAGAAAATAAAATGGTATCATCTACAAACTGTAAATTGACACTAAAACATAATCTCTCACTCTCAAAAGCCCTACAAACCAATTGACTCAACACATCAATTACAATAATAAACATAAACGGGGATAAAGGATCCCCTTGCCTTAAACCCCTAGTAGAAGTTATGAAAGTGTCAACCGGCTTCCCATTCACAACAACCAAAACATTTGAAGAGGCAAAACAACTGTGGATCCATTTACTCCATCTCTCACCAATTCCTTTCTTTTCCATATGATCCATCAAAGGAACTCTCAATTGCCTTACAAATTTTCAAAAAAATTATCTCAACAAAACAAGGTCCATAAAAATTTGGAATGATAAAGTTACATCAATATATTAAGGTCTCGTTTGGCAACATCACTTTTTAGCCTAAAAGCTAACAAGTCACTAAAAAAACCAAAAAACCAACAACCTATACTAAAAAGTCAAAGATTCTCTTTTCTCTCTACTTTTTGCACATCTTTTCGTAAAAAATCAAAAAGTTATCCCAAATATACTAGGTTTTTTTACATCATATTTAAGCCAAAAAGTCAAAAAGTTACTAAAAAAGCTTGTTCCCAAACAAGGCCTAAATTTAACTAATAACACCGAAAGGGCAACACAATGGGTAATTTGTATTTAAAGTAGATGCCTAGATCAGCTAGATCCAGATCGAAGAAAAGCTAAGTGCAATAGAAAGATGCTTTGTAATTTTCAAGACATGGGAGGTAATGGCACAACTTTGATTTTCTACTAATCAAAGGTAAAAATGATAAGTCAATAAGTAATCTTCTAATTATGTATGGATCTTGATCTTGAATTAACCTCCCTTAGTAGGATGCTTATGAATCAAATATTTCCTCATGAAGTAACCTCTTGAATTACTTGACTCTTAAATAACCTCCTTGGTTATTTCATACATAAAAGTTGTTACTTTACTTTCACAATGGACAAAAATATCAAATCATATTCTGTATTGCGTATAGGGAAATCCAACACACACTACTTGTGGTAAAATTTCACAAGATCCCAACAAAAAGTTTGACCCTTCTTGACAATGTGGTGAGATATCTCAAGCCACCAACACTACCCCCAAACCCTATACTGCATTCCTGAGACGGAACATAAATTTCAACACAATTATAAGTGGAAAAGGGAACATCTTCAGTTGTGTAAAATCCTGACAGAAGTAGTATGATTTGTGATTATACAACTAAATACAAATTAGCCAATTGAGATGCTTCAGTTATGAGCAGCAAAGACCAAAACATATGCCTGCTATGAGGAGATATCTGATTTAAGTACAGTGGAAGAATGCGGGCACAATTATAAGTGGAAAAGAGAACATCTTCAGTTGTGTAAAATCTTGACAGAAGTAGTATGATTTGTGATTATACAACTAAATACAAATTAGCCAATTGAGATGCTTCAGTTATGAGCAGCAAAGACCAAAACATCTGCCTGCTATGAGGAGATATCTGATTTAAGTACAATGGAAGAATGCGGGCACACATGCAAAACCAAAAGGGGCAGCATGGATTGAGTACGAGAAAACCTAATGCATATGATTGAACAGAGGAGACCAGATAGCAAGGCCCAACAAAATCTGCCAGCCAATCAAAATTAGGCTATCAGGTTCAGAATGGTGCATAATCTACATAATGTGAATTCAGTAAACCTTATATATTCAACATTTTTATAGTTATAGAATAATGCTTTGTTTGTTTAACTACGTTAACATTAATACCACAGTTCTGATGTCCCGCATGACCCATCTACAACTCAATACATTGCAGCATAATAGAACCATCCCTCAACAACAAACTCTGTTCAGATTGAATAGTCAGGTTTTGTAAAATCATTAAATCACTAGTGGACTCACAACATAAAAGCATAACCCCAAATCTCTTTCACATAAATCTCATATCTAATGTTAAATTTTACACACACAAGATCGATCAATTTCAGCAAAATTTCTACAAACTCATAATTAACACATTTTCTTTTTCTTTTTCTTTTTTATACGTAAAACAAAAATTCAAAATCTTGGTACCAAGAAACAAACCTGTGGATGTATAACCCTAGACCCATCCTCACTCCTCTGCAACCAAACATGATCAAATGGCTGATTTGAATTATTAACAACTATCTTAAACATGTCCTGAGGCCGCGGAATTGTGGGTATATGAAATGGAATCTTTTGCTTCGTCCCCATCGTTTTCCTATCCCTAGAAGCCACCTTCACAGCCGAAGACGACGACGAAGAACTCAAATCTTTCTCCATCAACTGATTCAACCCTTTCTTCTTCCCATAAACCAACTGAAACCCACTTTCCGAATCCACCGAACTCATCAATTTCGACCCTCTTTCCTCTTCTTGCTTCCTCAACTTCTCAAACTCATCCGCAGACACATCAAACCTCTCAAACAACTCATCGTTCACATTGACAAGCCAATCGTACACATCATCGAATTCATCAGGAAAGGCCATTTCTTTGCCCCATAAATGCGATGAATACCCGATTGTATCGAGCATTAATTGCGATGTATCGGCAATTTCTGTAATCGGGGCATTGAACTCGTTAAAGTTGCAATAAAAGTGAAAATCTTTATTGGATGGTATGCCTCGAGAAGAACCCGAAAGCTTTGCTATAGAAGAGGAAAAGGGACCGGAGAGAGATTGTAAAGCATCGGCCTTTTGCTTTGTGGACTGGGGTTGAGACTGAGACGAACCGACCTCCATGATTTCGATGCTCAAGGAAGGTTTTCTAGGGTTTTGATTTTTGCCCTTTTACGTTGGCATCTCACCAGAGCTCGAACTGATCGGATGCGGGCGTATTGGGTTAGGGTTTAGTGTCCGTTAGAAGGGGACTTCAACGTGTTAGAGCATCTCCAACGGTTCACTTCTTTTTTCATCAAATTTGAGTTGAAAAAATGCCTTTTCATCAAATCTAATACTGAGCTCTCCAACGCTGCATCAAATGTGCATGAAATTAAGTGGGGTGACCGGTTGGTCAACCGGTGGGTCGACCCGGTAGGATTGACGTGCAGCCAAAAATTTTTTTTTTTTTTGAATTTTTTGAACTTTTTTTGAACTTTCTGAACCTTTTTTTTGGGACGACCCGGTGGTCGACCGGTGGGTCGACCGGCCGGTCGACCGGTTAGTGAAAAAAATTTTTTTTTTTTTTTTTTTTTGAACTTTTTGCACTTTTTTCTGAACTATTTGAACCCTTTATTGGTTGACCGGTTGGACAACCGGGTGGACAACCGGTTGGTCGACCCGTGTCCCCCTCCAACGGTCCGCTACAGTTCCGCTACAGTGATTTGGTGAATTCATTACTTGCTCCTTGATCTGATGAAACGTTTGATGAAATATCAATTTGGTATCAGGTTTGGTGAACGGTTGGAGGCATGAACAGTGTCGTTTTCATCAAAATTCAAATTTGATATCAGATTTGCTCAAGCGTTGGAGATGGTCTTAATTGTGAATGAAAATTAATAAATAAATAAATAAAAATAAATATTTATATTTATGATTCTTTATTAGGGAAAATTATTTAAAAGTCCTATTAGGGAGACTTGTGCTACATTTGGTCCCACAAAAAAACTTATGTTTCCATAAGTCCTATGGGCAGTTTTTTGACATATTTACCCTCAATATTAATTGTTAATATCATAATTAATAATAAAACCATATATAGGGAAATTGATATAAACGTAACGTAACGTGACATCCACATAATCGTAACGTGACATCGACATAAACGTAACGTGACATCGACATAAACGTAACGTGACATATCTACATAAACGTAACGTAATGTGACACCAAATATGAACGTAACGTGACACCTATATAAACGTAACGTGACATATCTACATAAACGTAACGTAACGTGACACTTATATAAACGTGGCGTTGACATATCTACATAAACGTGGCGTGGCGTGACACCTATATAAGCGTGGCGTGGCGTGACGCAATATGAGCGTGGCGACACCTACATAAGCGTAGCGTGACATAATGTGATATTTACATAAACGTAACGTAATGTGTCACGTTACGTTTCGCAAACTTAATAAGTTTTTATTTTTTAAATCTGTTTGTTTTGAAATAGATATATAATCTTAATATATATATATATATTTTTTGTATGTAGGATTTTTTTAAATATTTAATTTAGTGACTTTTAATTTGTAAGTTGAAAATTTTAAAATAAATGAAAATTAGAGAAGACCACAAAAAAAAATTTAATTGAAAAAAAAAAAAAGATTTTTAGGCAGTTTTTCTTTTTTTGGTAGGACTTTTAAAAATTCTCATTCATTTTCTACAAAAATAAATAAATAAATAAATAAATAAATAAAAGATTTAATTGAAATCACTGCTCTTTTTTGTGGTGGCATTAAAGTGCTTCTCATTTTTGGTACTTTGGGGCTTTGCACCAGACAGCCACTTCGATGAGATTTTAGATTCCTGATGAGGCTTGTAGCTTAAAGTCAGCATTATCTGTGACTCGGTCGATTCGAGACGACGCCAGTTGGAGAAACGCAGATCATCGCGATTGGAGGCCAGTCCGATGGAAAGCGAATTGTCTTTCAGATCGGAGGTTCGCGGCGTTCGTCTCCGGCGGGACCATATTGTGGTGGTTTTGGAGCAGAAGATCTTCGTTTACTCTTTTTCGGATCTCAAGCTTTTGCATCAGATTGAGACGATGGCGAATCGAAGGGCACCGATTCTTGGTTGGGAGTGGGTATTTTGGGAAGGTGTGAAAATGGGATAAAAAGATTAGGATCTTGTGGAATACATTTTTATGAAAATAGGACTTGAGACTCTATAAGAAATTACACAGTACTTAACCTAGCATAAGGTTCTGAAAAAGGACTTATAAATAAGTCTCCCTTTTTATTACGACACTATGAAACGTTTTGAAAAGATAATTAAAAATTATTTTTTAACTTTTTTTTTATTTTTTTGTAAAAGATAAAAGTGAGTTAAAAGTTGGAAAGTGACTTTTAACTCATTTTCCAAACTAAACTTATGTCCATAAGCCTAATTTTATATTTTTAACTCATTTTCCAAACTAAACTTATGTCCATAAGCCTAATTTTATATTTTTTGAGTCTAAGGGTTGGTTTGGGGTGTCATAAAAAAGTGTATTTTTTGTCTTTTTATGAAAAGATGTGTAAAAAAGTTGAGAGGTGATGTAATGAAAAAAAATAAAAAGATAAAAAGATGGATTATATAAGTTATCCCAAACCAAGCCTAAAAGTTCACGTGTTAAATTATTATGCTCATAAGATCATGGTAAAATGATCAAATTATCCATTCCTATGCATACACAAATAGATTAAGGGCTGGTTTGGGGTGTCCTAAAAAAGTGTATTTTTTGTCTTTTTTGACTAAAAAAGACCAAAAAAAAATATGGAGGTTTGAGTTAACTTTTTGACTTTTTATGAAAAAATGTGTATTAAAAAATTGTATAAAAAAATGTGTAAGAGATGATTAGAGAGGAGTGGGCCCCAGCCGTACAACCGGCTGAGTGAATTTGAGTTGGAAATTATTGGCTAATTTTTGTACAAAGCATTGGACGGTTTTGTTTGACCCGTGGGGGTCATCACGGGTCCCATTTTAATAATCTGAACCGTTCAATGTGTGTAACTCGTCGAACACTATATACCTATAAAAAATCACGTTAATCAGATATCGATAGCTATCTGATCAGATTTATTTATTTTTCAATCATTGATTATAACACCATCCATTTGTTGTACATAACTGATTTGATCATATAGCTATCGATATCCGATCAATATGATTTTTTGCAAACATATAGTACTTGACGATTTCTACACATTGAACGGTTCAGATTATCAAAACGGGACCCATGATGGCCCCCATGGGACGAACAACGGTGTGTGTAAAAATCACACCCAATCATTTCTTTTGGAGGCACTGCCGCACACAGCGGCTGCACACCAATCAATTCGGTGTGTCCTTTTTTTGAAAAAAAATGATTTTTTTTTTTTGTGAATAGTGATATCTTTTTAGATTTTAGAGTAATTTTTTGACTTTTTTGCTTATATAGGATAAGCCAAACCAACTCTAAGATTACCTATGCATACACGAATCTTCATTTTCTATATAATAATAAACCATTCGTTTCTCTTTCGCTCTCTTCACAAACTCACTTAACTTTTTCTCTCTATTGGTCTCTCTCTCTCACTCCTTGTTCTTCACTGACGCTTATTTTTGGTCTTGCTTCTGATTCCTTCTGCTATTGTCGTTGACCTCCACTTTTATCTCTACATCCACAGCAACAGAAGCTCTCCCGCCGCCGACATCGATATCTTATTCGTCTCCTTCCACGCCGTCGAAGTCACCTCCTACCTTCATTTCTACCACAGGCAGATCGGCAAATAACATACATACATAGATATATATATATATAGATAGGTAAAAAAAAGAAAAAGGAAAAATTGTTGGAAATAGTTATAAAATTCTGGGTAAAATCAAAATTTTTTCTTAAGTTTGGTCTAATTTTTAGGTGGGCTCCGTTTATCGATTTACACGGGTCAAAGTGATAACGCGTTCTATGCCGCGTTGTGATTTACGTGGTATATTTGGTTGCTCAAAACCATTACCAAGTGAATGGGAAATTGAAGCCAAAGTATACTCCATGGAAATGGAGTTTTGGTGGAAATTCCTTAAAGGTTTAAATAAGGATTGTCCCACATTGATTTGGTAGGAGGTTTTTTAAAGGGTTTATAAGGCATGGGTTTGGTACTTGGGGTGTGCCCCAAGGAGTACCCAAGTGTTTTAGAGGGAGAGGTTATGGGGAAAATGGGCTAGACCCATTTGACTCAAAAATCACCACACGCGCGCGCCGCCGCGGCCGAACGGGCGGGCGGGCTAGGCTGGGCCTGGGCTTCGGCACGGGTGCGTAGTGTGAGGTTGGGTTGGGTTTGTTCGGCCCAATACTAATCTTTTTGGGCCAAAAATATTTGAATTTAAATTTTTTTTTAGTAAAATAAAATCCATAATTCAAGGTAAACTGGTTTGGATTTACTGTACATCCAAACAGGGAACATAAATAAACCAGTTTGCTATTAATGCACACCCAAACAGGGCACTTTCCATTTTTGTTATCTGTTTGAAATATAACCCAACAGATTCAAATATGTTTGAATTCAAAAACCAACAGGTTTCATACCTGTTCAATTCAAAACCAAGAGCCACATTTACATCTATAAATAAACCAGCCTCCCATTTGGATTTTACTAAAATTTTCGTACTCCATCCTTTGCTATAAATCTCTATGCATTTTGCTGCATTTAATTTCTGAATGAAATAGTATAAACACTTAGTGTGTTCGTAAGGCAAACAATTTGTAGTGCTGCTATTGTTTGTAGAAGATCATTTCATCCTGGGAGATAGATGTCCAAATTCTGAAAGCACCGTGGAGAGGACGAATCTGTCTTAAGGACACAGTGTCAAACACTGGACTTGATCAGTGTGAAAACCCATATTTAAATTATTCTTGAAAGAAAATAAATTAATTAATTAATTAATTAGTTTTAAATTAACCAAATCCTATCACTAACAAAGACCCTATTAAGAATAATATTTTTGTGGGTGTTCAATATTTGTTGTTTATAAATTAGTTTAATTAAGATTCAATATAATAATTATTCTTACTAAATACCTTAGATAAAAATCTTAGTGTATCAATTTTCAGAACCCATACAAATACACACACACACAAAAAAGAAAAAAGAAAAAAAGAAGAGATGTTCGTAGCTATGCCACCTGCTTGTTTGCATAGTGGTATAGGAACCATAAACCACCATCCCTCTTGGAATTTAGAGAAAGAAACCACCATCCCTCTTGGAATTTAGGGAAAGCTTTCATTCTTGGAACTTTGAGAAAGTGAGCAAGATAAAATAATGGAAAGAATGAGAGGGAGAGAGAGATGTTTTCAACTAGCATTTTATATATATATGCATGCAAGCCTTCCTTGTGCATACAAGCATTCGGTAGAAAAAAAAAGAAAAAAAAAAAGAAGAGAGAAATCTCTTAAGCAACCAAGTTTAGTAGTAGGAGAAGAAGAAGAGTAGGAGGTTAAGGAAACCAAAATTCTCAACCATTTTGTCACCCTACTACTAAGTAAGAAAACCCTTCCAACCTTCTCATTTTTTTTTATTGTTGGAATCTTCAAATTTTATTCCTATGATAATGATATCTAGTTTATCCAGAAATTTTTGGAAATAATTTTTGAGCTTTCTACGAATTTATATAAATTATTAACTAAATCTGAAACTGTGTTGAGAATAATTTGTTTTGAATCTGCCAGCATGTTTACCCGAATTTTTAGATAATTTTATACTCAAAATTTCAAAATAATTTATTCTACAAAGTTGTTAATAACGATGTCTAGTTTATCCAAAAATTTTTGAAAACAATTTTTGAGTTTTCTACGAATTTATATAAATTTTTAACTAAATCTGAAACTGTGTTAAGAATAATTTATTTTGAATCTGCCAGCATATTTACCCGAATTTTTAGATAATTTTATACTCAAAATTTCGAGATGATTTCTTCTACAAAGTTGTTGATAATGATGTCTAGTTTATCCAGAAATTTTGGAAAACAATTTTTGAGCTTTCTACGAATTTATATAAATTTTTAACTAAATCTGAAACTGTGTTGAGAATAATTTGTTTTGAATCTGCTAGCATGTTTACCCGAATTTTTAGATAATTTTATACTCAAAATTTCGAGATGATTTCTCTACAAAGTTATTAATAATGATGTCTAGTTTATCTAAAAAAATTTGGAAATAATTTTTGATCTTTCTACGAGTTTATATAAATTTTTAACTAAATCTGAAACTGTGTTGAGAATAATTTGTTTTGAATCTACCAGCATGTTTACCCGAATTTTTAGATAATTT
Source organism: Camellia lanceoleosa (assembly GCA_025200525.1). Taxonomy (NCBI): domain Eukaryota; kingdom Viridiplantae; phylum Streptophyta; class Magnoliopsida; order Ericales; family Theaceae; genus Camellia; species Camellia lanceoleosa. Next base: position 100,704,406 of record CM045770.1, on the reverse strand, counting down.
TATACTCAAAATTTCGAGATGATTTCGTCTACAAAATTGTTGATAATGATGTCTAGTTTATTCAAAAAATTTTGAAAATAATTTTTGAGCTTTCTACGAGTTTATATAAATTTTTAACTAAATCTAAAACTGTGTTGAGAATAATTTATTTTGAATCTGCCAGCATGTTTACCCGAATTTTTAGAAAATTTTACACTCAAAATTTTGAGATGATTTCTTCTACAAAGTTGTTGATAATGATGTCTAGTTTATCCAGAAATTTTTGAAAACAATTTTTAAGCTTTCTACGAGTTTATATAAATTTTTAACTAAATCTGAAACTGTGTTGAGAATAATTTGTTTTGAATCTGCCATCATGTTTATCCGAATTTTTACATAATTTTATACTCAAAATTTCGAGATAATTTATTCTACAAAGTTGTTGATAATGATGTCTAGTTTATCCAAAAAATTTTGAAAACAATTTTTGAGCTTTCTACGAATTTATACAAAATTTTAACTAAATTTGAAACTGTGTGACAGATTTTATCATGTATTTGAAAATTTATTTAAAATTCTATACTAAGCCAAATCTGGTAATTTCTAACTAAAAGATGAAATTTGAGAAGTCTAGTTTCATAATAAATTTTTAGATTATGGGTTTGATCTATAAATTTAAGCATGGAATTAATATAAGGAAATGTGACAAATCTGTGTCATAAATACCCTTGGAATTTTTAAGAATTATTTATAATTTATTTTTGAAAAATGCTTTCTGAAAAATGACCATGACATGTTTATGGATTATTCTGTAGATTGATATGAATTTTAGAGTTGTATAAGTAATGTATTTAAAATTTTACTTGCAAGATATATATTCTGAAAATTTTTTACGGGCGAGGATAAAATCACCACTTTCATATTATACTAGTCTAATTTAGTAAATCAAAAATTTGTGCAGGTGTGCATTTATGGTTTATTTCTTGTATTTAAGTTATTATGTTCATACCATGGTTTTAAGTAATTGTTTACTAAATTTTGTACATTGAACTATTATTGGGTGACATGCATAATATTTTATGTTGGGAGTTTTTCTTTAGTTGGTATAACGTTATTGGTGATTGAGATTTGAATAATTTGTGTTTAATATATAAATTAACCAAAAGGATTAACGGTATATAATGAGTTACGGATGAAGGGTTAATACCGGTGTCACGACCCAAACCCGCCCCTATAGGTTTAGCGACGTAACCGGCCAGTAATCCGTGGATTACCTACGGCCTCCAAACAGATTAACAATTAATAAGGGGCTGCGGAAGCAATAAAGTAAAATAAACAAGGTCCAATGAGCTGTGATGACATACATGGGACAGAAGATTTAAAACTTATTTATATATATAAACATGCTAGCCAGAAACACCCATATGTACAAAATATTTACATAAGTATGCCCCAAGATCCAACTTTGCAAAACACAACCATTGACTAGCATGAAACAAAACTGCCTTGGGGTTAGGCTTTGACTGGAACCTCCTCGGGAGGCGCAACAGCTGGCTGACCAAAAAGGGGAACAGGAGGCCATCAACTCTGGCCAGGGTCTTGTGCCGTCTCACCTACATATATATAAAAATCGTGAGCGGAAGCCCAGCGAATAATAACAGAGTAAATGGGTTAATGAATGATGTCCATTACAGAATTAGAAGTCAAAGCTTATATCAGAAACAGTGTCTTATGCATTTTCAGATTCCAAATCATTTTCATAATCATTTCCATATTCACATTCATACACAAATTCTTGCATAAGATCATATGTGGTACACCCATAGCTATCCGATCAATTAGGTCCAAAGACCACAATAAAGTTGGTACCAACAACCATAAAGGTCCTCGTCTTGCGCGCAAGTAGCCATGGTATTGTTTCCCCCAGGCAAGGGGTATCTTGATATTGTTTCCGGCGAGGGCCATATGCTTGCAGTATTGTTTCCCGGCGAGGCCATATCTTGTGATATTGTTTCCGGCGAGGGCCATATCTTGTATTGTTTCCGTGAAGGGCCATATGGACTAAGAGTGCCACAATACATTTCAGGAGATTGGACAATCATTCACGATTTATAACATAGCATTTCAGAAATCAGATCATACCATATCAGTCAGAAAATACTTAAAGTTGAACATAACTTTACAGAGTTATTACTCACAGTGGGCGTCGATACAAATAGGTGAAGTCAAAGGGGGTCAAACAGACTGCGGCACTTGACCTACATCACAATATGGGTACACACTTGAAATACGCATCTCTAAGTGTATCAAAACTTATGTTAACAATTCTAAGTGTGTACTTAACCCTTTACCCTTGGTATGGAGTCCTAATCATGGCCTAGGAATGCCTAGGATGGAAGGTGGATGCAAAAATGCCTTAGAAAACATTTTACAAAGTTCTTTGAAAGCAGGGTCTCGCTCGGCGAAATCTTCCTTCCTTCGGCGAGCTCCCAAAATCAAAGGGTTCGCTCGAGCGGGGAGTCCTTCGCTCGGCGACTGATGAAGCGAAAAAATCTTGGTTGTTGATTTTTTCCCGCGATGCTTTCGATGCTCGCTCGAGCGAGCTTCCAAAATCAAAGGCTTCGCTCGAGCAAGGACTCATTCTCGGCGGTCGATGAAAATGCAAAAAATCTTGGATCTTTGCAATTCTGGCGATGGTCGCTCGATTCTTCGCCGGCGAGATTGCGAATAAAAGGGCTCGCTTCGGCGAGAATCCTTCGCTCGGCGAGGAAGCAAAATCTGGAATTTCAGTTGTCTTCCTAGTTCGAACCAAGTCTCCAATCCCCCAAAACTCAACCTCTTGGGCCGAATCTGGAAAAACACTTTAAACTCATAATACATTAAGTTTCAAATGCCAATTTGTAATTTCAAGGCCAAGCGTGAGCCAATTTGAGCACCATTACAAACCCATTTCAAGAACAAAGTGAAATCCAACATTCTTGAATTCAAATGCATTTTACAACTTCAAAACATGATCAAATGGCATATTTTCTGGAAAAACATGATGAGTACATGGACTCTAACAAAATATAGACATGCATGCAAAATTGGGATGAAAACAACCTCAAATGGCAAGAGTATAAACATGCATGCATGATATGCTACCCAATTCTACCATTTCTAACCAAATCTAGAATTTAATCTTCTACAAGTCAAGGAACTTGCAAGAACTAGTTCAATTACACAATGAGAGGGTGAATTCTTACCTTAAACTCTTAGTTTCAAGTCTTGGAGTTTAATGTTTGCTATAAACCTTCAAATCTCCTTGTGTCTAGCCAAGATTGTATTGAATTCAAGTTTTTCCCTCTCTCTCTCAATCGGTTTTGAGTAAGGAAATGGTTTGAGAAGAATGTTTTGTTCAAGTGTGTGAACTCAAGAATAAAATTAAACAATGGCTTCCAATGGCAATTATGTAATTAAGCTAGGCTCATTATTAAAATGTTATTTAATCAGTTTTAAACATTCCAAATCGAATTTTAATTGAACCTACCATAAAACCACATAAAATCTAACTAGCCCAAAACTCCAATTAATTTCAGAATCGGGTGCCGATAAGGCTTCCAATTTGCAGTTCAAAGTTTAAAATATAAACAGATATTCCGACACCGAACAGATAAAAACACATAAGTCATGCAATGCACATGCAAGTAAATTCCCGATTTTTCCCTTAACTATTATTAATCGTAATTAAGTCCCAGTTAGCGTTAATCAGGGTTGGGGTTATTACAGTCTTCCCCCCTTAAAGGAGTTTGGTCCCTAAACTCAAGTTACCTTCACTTGAAGCCAATGTCGTGTCTAGTGGAAACAAATCCGGATATCTCCTCCTCATGTCTTCCTCGGTTTCCCAAGTCGCATAGGTTCCCCCGTGGTTCTGCCAATCAACTTTTACTAACGGTATTTCCTTATTTCTCAACCTCTTGATCATTCGGTTCACAATCTGGATAGGCCTTTCTTCATAGGTATAGTCATCTTTCAAAAGTACATACGTCGGCTCGATGACATGGAGTGGATCTCAGATATTCGAGCATCGATACATGAAAGACATTGTGCATGTGCTCCATCACCGGAGGCAAGGCTATTCGGTAGGACACCGGATTGATCTTTTCGAGAACTTCATAAGGTCCAACATACCTTGGAGCCAATTTTCCTTTAACACCAAATCGGGTTTGACCCTTCATCGGGGTCACTTTAATGAACACATGGTCCCCCACTTCATACTCCCTTCCTTTTCTTCGAATATCGGCATAACTCTTTTGCCTACTCTGTGCAGTTTTCAAACGCTGCTGTATCAGTTTCACTTTCTCAGTTGTTTCTTGCACAAGTTCCGGTCCCAACAAAGTGCATCACACCCACTTCACCATATCGAGATCGACACTTTCTTCCATACAATGCTTCGTAAGGAGCCATTCCAATACTTGAGTGATAACTATTATTGTACACAAACTCAGCTAAGGGCAAGTAAGCTTCCCAATTTCCCTGGAAGTCTAACATACACATTCTGAGCATATCCTCCAGAGTTTGGTTAGTTCTTTCAGTCTGGCCATCAGTCTGTGGGTGGTAAGCACTGCTCAATCTCAATTACATTCCCCAAAGCTTTGCAAACTCGCCAAAATCTTGACACAAACTTGAGTCCTGTCGGACACAATGATAGACAACGGCACTCCATGCGATCTCACAATTTGATCATATAGATGTTAGCTTGATCTATCAGCGTTATAAATAGTTTTAACAGGCAGGAAATGTGCAGACTTAGTCAAACGGTCAACTATAACCCAAATAGAGTCCATACCTCGAGAAGAGCGAGGCAATCCCACAATGAAATCCATGGTGATATGCTCCCATTTCCATTCTGGTATTGGGAGTGGTTGTAGCAAACCGGCAGATCGTTGATGTTCGGCTTTAACCTGTTGGCAGTGTAGGCATCTAGCCACAAAGTCTGCAATACTCCTCTTCATTCCAGGCCACCAAAAATTCTGTTTCAAGTTGTGGTACATCTTCGTGTTCCCCGGATGCATAGCAAATTTACTACTGTGAGCTTCAGTCATAACACGTTTCCTCAAATCATAGCAATCAGGCACACAAAGACGGTTCTGAAATTTCAACACACCATTTTCAAGTACAAATTCGGGCCTCGGTTTTGAATCAAACTCCTCTATAATCTTTTTCAGGTGTTCGTCCTCACATTGTTTCTGTCTAATCTCATCAAGAACAACAGGTTGAGCAGAGATAGTAGATATCAGTCCATCTGGTTCACAGTCAGTTGACAAGTCTTTTCAGCTAGATAACAAACACGACACAGTTGCACCAGATTTTCGGCTCAAGGCATCCGCCACGGTGTTAGCCTTTCCCGGATGATACAGAATTTGCAAGTCATAATCCTTGATTAGTTCCATCCAGCGTCTTTGTCTCATATTCAACTCCTTTTGGGTGAAGAAATATTTCAAACTTTTATGGTCTGTATAAACTTCACAAGTTACCCCATACAAGTAGTGACGCCATATTTTCAAAGCAAACACTACGGCTGCCAATTCAAGGTCATGTGTTGGGTAGTTCTTTTCATGAGGTCGGAGTTGTCTAGAAGCATAGGCAATCACCTTCCCATTTTGCATTAGTACACACCCCAAGCCTTTGTAAGACGCATCACTGTACACTTGAAACCCATCAGTACCATTTGGCAAAGTTAAGATTGGTGCAGTCACTAACCTGGTTTTCAATTCTTGGAAAGCTGTCTCTCTTTGTTCATTCCAGTCAAATGGCATGTTTTTCTGAGTTAACTGAGTCAATGGCAAGGCAAGTTTTGAGAAGTCTTTCACAAATCTCCTGTAGTAGCCTGCAAGTCCCAGAAAACTTCGTACTTCTGTCACATTTGTAGGCCTTGGCCAATCCACAACAGCTTCGATTTTTTGAGGATCCACAGAAACACCATTTTTATCAATCACATGGCCCAGAAATGCCACATTGCCCAGCCAGAACTCGCACTTAGACAATTTAGCATACAACTTCTTTTCTCTCAATATCTGCAAGGCGGTTCTCAAATGATTCTCATGTTCTTCCCTGTCTTTGGAATATATCAGAATATCATCAATAAATACAACAATAAAATCATCAAGATATGATTTAAACACTCTATTCATAAGATCCATAAAAGCAGCAGGTGCATTTGTCATCCCAAACGGCATTACCAAAAATTCATAGTGTCCGTATCTAGTTCGAAATGCAGTTTTCTCAATGTCCTCGGCTCTAACCTTTAACTGATGATACCCAGACCGGAGGTCAATCTTAGAAAACACCTGGGCACCCTGAAGTTGGTCAAATAAGTCATCTATTCGGGGCAAAGGATATTTGTTCTTGATAGTCACTTTGTTCAATTCCCGATAATCTATACACAATCTCAAAGACCCATCCTTCTTTTTAACAAACAACACTGGAGCGCCCCAAGGTGAAGTACTCGGACGGATAAAGTTCTTGTCTAACAGTTCCTGGAGTTGGGTTTTCAATTCTTTCAATTCAGAAATAGACATCCTATAAGGAGTCTTGGATATAGGTTGTGTTCCCGGAATCACCTCAACAGTAAATTCAATCTCTCTATCCACCAAGTCCCCGGGTAAATCAGTTGGAAACACATCAGGAAAATCACAAACAACAGGGATTGTTTCTCTGAGAAGCTGTGAGATGCAACAAGATGCAACACAAATAACCCCTACAACCCTTCCTAAGTAGTTTTACAGCTTTCATAGCCGAAATTAAGTATGGGGGAGGAACTACCCCATTCCCTCTAAGAATGAATTCAGGCATACCCGGCGGTCTAAACACCACAGTTTTGTTTGCACAATCAATAGTAGCACAGTATTTAGTCAACCAATCCATCCCCAAAATGCAATCAAAATGATGAATGTCCAAAGGCAGTAAGTCCACATATAGCGTCATATCACCCACCACAATATCACATGCCGGATAAACATGAGTACACATCATAGAATCCCCAGAAGGTGTAGATACAGATAGTACACATGTCATATGTTCTAGTGGCCTAGTCAATTTTTGAGAAAAGGCATGCGACACAAAAGAATGCGTAGAACCAGAATCTATCAACAAATATGCATATTGGGAACATACAGAAAGTGTACCTGACACCACGGTATAGGTGTTCGGTACGTCACCAGGCACCAAAGCAAACACTCGGCCTTGCCTTAGCGGTTCTTTTCCGACATTGGCTTTGACATTGGTTTTGGCCACAGAAGCGGATCCCGCTGAACTTGCTCCAGGGCGGTTAACGGTCTCGGATCTAAGTGGATAATTCCTCACCATATGGCCTCTCTGGCCACAACCAAAACACGCACCTGATGTTAGGTGACAAGGACCTTTGTGCTGTTTCCCACATTCGGGGCAATTTGTCATAGAGTCCTGACCTTAACTTGAGCTGCTGTGAGATCCTGTGTTACGCTTCTTATTCCCGAAAAATGAACGCCCATTTTTAAAGTTGTTTCCCGGCCTTTTTCCTGCCCAATCAGTCCGTGGAGCAGGAGCTTGTTTCTTTGCTGCTAAGATGGATTCTGCCATCAATGCCCTATCCAGAACACTCACATATGTGGGTAGATTCAGAACTCCCACCCTGTCTAGTATGTCCAGATCCAACCCATCCTCAAACTTGCGGGCCTTTTTGTCTTTCGTGTCCACCATATGAGGAGCAAACCTAGCTAGCTCAGTGAACTTGGCCTCATACTGTGCCACAGACATCTTGCCCTGTTTAAGTTCCTGAAATTCTAAGACTTTCCGATTGCGAAAGCATTGCGGAAAGTACTTGTCATAAAAGATTGCATTAAACTGCTCCCATGTCATATTCCCATTGTTACCACGAATTAACAGCCACCACCTGCGGGCTTCATCTTTCAAGGCGTAGGTAGCTAACAAAACTTTCTGAGTTTCAGAACAAGGGAACACCTCATACAACTTCTCCATCTCAAGCAACCACGTTTCAGCTTTCAAGGGCTCAATCCCACCATAGAACATTGGCGGTTTCATCTTCAGGAATTTCTGTGTCAGATTAATAATGTCATTGTTATCAGCTTCAGCCTGTACTGGCGGAGGTGGAGGTGGTACGGGTTGTTGTCTCTGTTGCTGCATTACCACTTCGGTCAAGTTTGCCAACATTTGTTCCATTCTATCCATTCGGGCATTAGAAGACCCTGCTGTATCATCATTCCTTGGATTGTCCATGGCTATAGGTAAACAAAACTTTATATATTCAAATATACATTCAGTTTCAATATTTAGTTGCACATTCAGTTTTAATGTTCAGTTATATTACCACACACTCACACATGCAAATGGAATGCCCCTAATTCTTACTAGGACATCCTAAGCTCATAAGGACCTGTGTGTGCGGTATAACTCGTGCTCTGATACCACTGTCATTACGACCCAAACCCGCCTTATAGGTTTAGCGGCGTAATGGCCAAGTCCGTGGATTACCTACGGCCTCCAAACAGATTAACAATTAATAAGGGGCTGCGGAAGTAATAAAGTAAAATAAACAAGGTCCAATGAGCTGTGATGACATACATGGGACAGAAGATTTAAAACTTATTTATATATATAAACATGCTAGCCAGAAACACCCATATGTACAAAATATTTACATAAGTATGCCCAAGATCCAACTTTGCAAAACACAACCATTGACTAGCATGAAACAAAACTGCCTTGGGGTTAGGCTTTGACTGGAACCTCCTCGGGAGGCGCAACAGCTGGCTGACCAAAAAGGGGAACAGGAGGCCATCAACTCTGGCCAGGGTTTTGTGCCGTCTCACCTACATATATATAAAAACCGTGAGCGGAAGCCCAGCGAATAATAACAGAGTAAAGGGGTTAATGAATGATGTCCATTACAGAATTAGAAGTCAAAGCTTATATCAGAAACAGTGTCTTATGCATTTTCAGATTCCAAATCATTTTCATAATCATTTCCATATTCACATTCACACACAAATTCTTGCATAAGATCATATGTGGTACACCCATAGCTATCCGATCAATTAGGTCCAAAGACCACAATAAAGTTGGTACCAACAACCATAAAAGTCCTCGTCTTGCGCGCAAGTAGCCATGGTATTGTTTCAGCAAAGGCCGTATCTTGTGATATTGTTTCCAGGCGAGGCCATATCTTGTGATATTATTTCCGGCGAGGGCCATATGGACTAAGAGTGCCACAATACATTTCAGGAGATTGGACAATCATTCACGATTTATAACATAGCATTTCAAAAATCAGATCATACCATATCAGTCAGAAAATACTTAAAGTTGAACATAACTTTACAGAGTTATTACTCACAGTGGGCGTCGATACAAATAGGTGAAGTCAAAGGGGGTCAAACAGACTGCGGCACTTGACCTACATCACAATATGGGTACACACTTGAAATACGCATCTCTAAGTGTATCAAAACTTATGTTAACAATTCTAAGTGTGTACTTAACCCTTTACCCTTGGTATGGAGTCCTAATCATGGCCTAGGAATGCCTAGGATGGAAGGTGGATGCAAAAATGCCTTAGAAAACATTTTACAAAAGTTGCTGAAAACAGGGGTCTCGCTCGAGCGAGCCTTCCTTCGCTCGAGCGAGCTCCCAAAATCAAAGGGTTCGCTCGAGCGGGGAGTCCTTCGCTCGAGCGACCTGATGAACTGAAAAAGTACTGGTTGTTGATTTTTTCCGCGCGATGCTCGCTCGAGCGAGCTTCCAAAATCAAAGGCTTCGCTCGAGCGAGGACTCATTCGCTCGAGCGGTCTGATGAAAATGCAAAAGTACTGGATGCTGCAATTCTACGCGCGATGGTCGCTCGATTCTTCGCTCGAGCGAGATTGCAGAATAAAAGGGCTCGCTCGAGCGAGGAATCCTTCGCTCGAGCGAGGAAGCAAAATCTGGAATTTCCAGATTTGTCTTCCAAGTTCGAACCAAGTATTCAATCACCCAAAACTCAACCTCTTGGGCCCAGAATCTGGAAAAACACTTTAAACTCATAATACATTAAGTTTCAAATGCCAATTTGTAATTTCAAGGGCCAAGCGTGAGCCAATTTGAGCACCATTACAAACCCATTTCAAGAACAAAGTGAAATCCAACATTCTTGAATTCAAATGCATTTTACAACTTCAAAACATGATCAAATGGCATATTTTCTGGAAAAACATGATGAGTACATGGACTCTAACAAAATATAGACATGCATGCAAAATTGGGATGAAAACAACCTCAAATGGCAAGAGTATAAACATGCATGCATGATATGCTACCCAATTCCACCATTTCTAACCAAATCTAGAATTTAATCTTCTACAAGTCAAGGAACTTGCAAGAACTAGTTCAATTACACAATGAGAGGGTGAATTCTTACCTTAAACTCTTAGTTTCAAGTCTTGGAGTTTAATGTTTGCTATAAACCTTCAAATCTCCTTGTGTCTAGCCAAGATTGTATTGAATTCAAGTTTTTCCCTACTCTCTCTCTCAATCGGTTTTGAGTAAGGAAATGGGCTGAGAAGAATGTTTTGTTCAAGTGTGTGAACTCAAGAATAAAATTAAACAATGGCTTCCAATGGCAATTCTGTAATTAAGCTAGGCTCATTATTAAAATGTTATTTAATCAGTTTTAAACATTCCAAATCGAATTTTAATTGAACCTACCATAAAACCACATAAAATCTAACTAGCCCAAAACTCCAATTAATTTCAGAATCGGGTGCCGATAAGGCTTCCAATTTGCAGTTCAAAGTTTAAAATATAAACAGATATTCCGACACCGAACAGATAAAAACACATAAGTCATGCAATGCACATGCAAGTAAATTCCCGATTTTTCCCTTAACTATTATTAATCGTAATTAAGTCCCAGTTAGCGTTAATCAGGGTCGGGGTTATTACAACCGGGTATTCAGGGTGAGCTCTGGTTTTGAGAATTCTCGTGTAAATTGTGCCGCGAAATCCTAAGATGGCACGGGACTTATTTGAACCCTTTTCGGTATTCGGTTTTGGAATAAGGATGGATGTGCAGGTGGCACACAGAGAGGTTACGTATCCCTGGCAGACCGGTTCCTTGGGGCAGACCACAGATGCCACTACTTGGGTATATAACCCCGGACGTGGGCATCCCTGGTAGTTACGATTGGTAACACTTAAATATTTAACCAAGGGAGGGTTTCAAATTAACCGTTGCCATGCTTGGTGATTGGTAAGTTAAATCTCTTTGGTGAGATTTCGAGTGTCACCTAATTTATTAAAATTATTGAAAATTATCTTAATGGTTGTAATTTATGTGTACAATTATATTGTTATCTCATGTTTAGAATCTTATTATTTTTCTCTTAAAAAGAATGGTAGGTTGGTTATGTTTTCTTACTGCGTTGCAAAACTCATGGCATATATTCTGTTGCCCTGGCGTTTCATGCCAGATTATGCCAAAGAAAGAACCGAAGCTGAAATGGGAGTTGCTGCTAATATCGAGCCTTGGCTAACTTAGAGCCAATAGCTTATCAAAATAAAAGCATGTTATTTCTTGTATTAGTATTTAACTATGTTGTGATGTTGTGTGTGAACTTGTAGTTTTATTTGGTTGTTGGACTTTGACTGTGTAAGAATTTAAAATTTCCTAATTAGTAGTTAAAATTTTATCTAGCAAGTTGTTGTTAGTTAAAGTCTTATGATGTCTCAAAGAAAAAAAAAAGAAAATTTGAGGCGTCACAATCAGATTATAATTCGAAGAAATTGATCAAGTAAGTTGTTTAATTTATTATTCTGTTTTATTATTTATTTAAAAATAAAATCTGCTTTTGTTTATTTATTTTTATTTTTTATTTCGAGTTTGATTTTTGTAATCAAACAAATTCTCTCATTTTCTTTATTTCTTTAAATTCTAATTGTTGTTTTGTACACAATAGAATTAAAATCTTTTAAACACAGTAAAGATTGTCCAACAAAAATAAAGAAATACGTTTACTGCCTCACCTTCGGAAATAGCGTTGCATTGGTTGAAAACGCTGTGAGCGGACTTGAATGATTTAAAAGCTACAAGCTTCACGACTTTACTGAATCAATTGAGGTCAGTCACTAAATTCCGAGCTACCTTAGTGTTCTGACTAATTTCATCAATACCATGGGCTAGAAATAGAGCACACTTGGAAACTGGCTCGTAGAAAAGACATAGCACCATTATAGACTGTATTGAAGAGACTCACTGGCTTAGTTTCCTCTCTCTCCGATTTTGTCTTTTTCTATTTCAAAACCAGTTAAATCTCTAAGATCTTTACGAGAGAGATCTGATGGAGAGTGGGTTCACAAATCCTTGCAAGATCACTAAAAATTTGCACTTAATAGAGGCAATAGGTGTGAAGAATATTAGCTATGACAAAGATGGTTTCAAACAATTAACAAAGTTATGGTGGAGTAAGTGTCAGTATCTAGAATATCTTTTTGTAGAGAGAGAGACAGATAGAGAGAAAAAGAGAAGATGAAAAGAGAGAATTGTTTCAACAGATAAAACAAAGAATGAAATTGTTTCAACAGATCATACCTTGTTTCAATACATAAAAATATATATATTGTGACTGCTTTGTTGAATTGTAATTTTAATAGATAAAAAAAGAATTTTGAACATTTAAAAAAATTTAACAGATAGGAAAAAATAGTCTTGGTGAATTTCAACAGATAAGGAAATTAAAGTCTGGGGAATTTCAATAGATAAATTAAAAATATTTAAAAAATTGGCAGATAAATACAAATTTGAACAGATAGGTTCAAAAGATTAAATAGATAAAAAAAAAAAGATTTAAACAGATAGGTTAAATATTTAAAGGGCAAAATTGAAAAAAAATATATAATCTAAAACAACAAAATGTACTTCTTACTACAATATTTTACAAAGTGTGTACTTCTCACCAAAAAAAATTATTCAGCAGACCTAACGCCTCAATCAATTATTAGATTGAATTTATCAACAATTTTCTCTTTTTATTATATATGAACATTTAAAATTTTATTATATATGAACATTTAAAATTTTATTTGATCTCTATTGTATTTTAGAAAAATATAAATAATTTATTAAAATTTTATAACTACAAAAAAAAAGGACTTATTTAGAAAGGAAAAATAAATTTATTTATTAATTTTTTTTAGTGTAAATTATAAATACACCTCTTAAGATTTGTTTAAGATACGAATTAACCCTACATTTTTTGAAATTATATTTCACCCCTTAAAGTTTCTAATCCTATAACAAATGACTCATTTTATTAATAAATTATTAAATCAATTAATATTTTTAATGATGTCGCAAATATATTTAAATTAACAATTTAGGTAATTTTATTGTCATATATGAGAGTTGTTAGAAATTTTATTTTTGCTGTTAATTTTGTTAAATAAAAATTTCTAACAATAAAGTATTTGTAATTTTTAAAATCACAAAGGAGTAATTTATATTTTAAATAAATTTCAAGTGTTGTACTTGTAATTTACTATCTTTTTTATCCTATTCATTCGAGAAATTTTATTTGCACGCACCTAGTTATCTTAGTGCACAAACTTATTAATTTGATTATTAATTAATTTTCTCAATTTACATACTAAATGTTTCAATTATACACTTCACTCATTCCATTGTACACACACCACCTCAACCCTCATTCTACACACTTGTTGAGTGACCTACTGCTTCCAGACTTATAGACCCACACTGCTACGGTGAAAACCTTCATTTAAGGCCACATTTAAAGTGAAGTTAAGTGAAGACACAATCCTTCATTAAAGACCTACATCCCATTGAAGATCTCCATTGATAACACCATTAAACACCCTCCATTGCATTGTTGAAGGTGAGACATCTTTCCATTTCGTTATTACATTTATCATTTTCAGATCTTTGTACACTTCATTGCCATAAAAACTTCGTTTTTTCTTTGAAGTTTTGCGGTTTGGGGCTTTTGACACTGATTTTTTGAAATTATATATTTAATTCATAAATTTTCTTTTGAATACAATTGATTAGTTCGACAAATTAGTTCTGAAAAAAATAAAAAATCGATGGTTACTATCCAAATGTAATAAATTACTTCAGTTCTGTAGTATCGAAATTTGTGAATTTGTTCGACATTTGATTTCCGAAACATGTATTTTTTTCGGCCCTGAAATTCCGAATGTTTTTATTTATTTATTTAGACAAAGTTACATAGACCACCAAGATTGAGTGGACCTTAGTTCTCTTATGTTTAAAGGATCAAAGGATTGAAGTGTTGTTGAGAGTTTGATTTTGTGAATGGGAGTCGAAGCAAATATATGGCGGTACATTGACACTAAAATGGAAGCCAATATTATTGACTGAAATTTATGCTCTTATTTTATTCTTTTTGGTATTTTTTTTCTCTTTTCGGTTCCTCTTTTTCAACAATTTTATTTTATGGGTGTGTTTATTTATTTTTATTCTTTTGTAAACTTCAATACATAACAATAGATAAAAAAAAAAAAAAATCTATGCAGGATTGGTATTCCCATACTAGGTAAATAAAACAAAACAATATAAATGATAACTATTACCATTAGTATTGTTAACACAACTAATTGTTATTGCTATATTGGTTGATGACTACAACTTGACTGTTTCATTGTATTTTTATTAGAGTATTTTCAGTATAAATGCTCTATTGGGTTGATGAGAACAATTTTCCTTATGCAGATGGATGCCGGTCCCAATCAACATCGGTCAATAACAACTTCAAACAGAAGACTTCATGAATTAGAGAACGTGGACGTAGATGTGCTCGAGTGCATGATAATGATGCACATATTGCCATAGATGATGATCTACTACATGATGCACCAGTTAGAGACAATATTGCTATAGATGATGACCTTATTAGTGATGAAGATATCCTTACTAAGCCATTTTCGAGAGGGCCAACTGATCCATCAATTCTTAAAAGTTTTAAAAGTCATGTTGTCGCAGCTATTTGGAATGTTGATGATGACAGGGGGGGCCTTGAAGTGTCACAATCACGTGACTAAGATTTGTATGTAGCTGTGGTGGGAACAAAGCAACAACGCTGCATTTGCATGTTGCATGTACCGCTTCGTCAACAAAATTGTTGTGTCCAATTTTGTTGAAAAATGGCAACCATAAACAAATATCTTCCATTTGACTGTTAGAGAAATGACTATCACATTGGACGATATCGCCACTATCCTAGGGCTTCCATTGTAGACAAATCTATTAGCGTACGTAAGTTGTCAGAGAGGCAAGCCATTGCATTAGTAGTTAATACCTTGGGAATTGATGAGCAAGAGGTCAGACATGAGATGTCTAGTGCTTGGGGCAATTCAGTGAGGCTTGAGTGGTTGAGGGCACGCATTCATAATGTTATAGATGATGATTTAGTGGAAAAAATTGCATGTGCTAGTAAAGCATATTTGTTATTTTCTGTTGGGTTGTACACTTTTTAGTGACAAGACTAGTACTAGGTCCTAATTGTTTATTTGAGTTTGTTGTCCGATTTGATGACCGTACCTTCATATCTTAGGGTACTGCTACATTGGCATACTTATATAGACAGTTGGAGTACGCTAGCAGGCTCGATGTGAAACAAATAGCCAATTAAATGACACTCTTTGAGGGATGGATTTATGAATACTTTCGTGGATTCTAACCACAACTAAATATGAATTATACTCAAGACATGCCACACATTTACCATTGGACTTCTCAAAGAGAGTCTGGTGAAGAGACACAGTTGCAAACTTTTCGAGAGGAGCTTAATAGGTTAGGTGTACACGATGTAAGTTAAAAAGTCCTTCAAAGTTGAAACTTTATTTCATAAAAAATAATTTAGTTGTTATATCTTAAAGTTGTTATTGTTTGTAGGTTATTTGGAACCCCTATCAGAGTTGCAGAGATGTTCATTCGTGTCACTAAGTTATGTTCTACTACGGTTGCCTAAAGTATTTGGAAGTAGTTGAACCATATCACCCTGATAGAGTTCTGAGACAGTTTGGCAGCGTGTAAATAATCCCTAATCCATCACTTGTGTAACACCTCAAATAATACCTTTTACAGAAATTATACGATAAATTATTTTTGAATACCTTAAGCTAAATTAGTTACCTTATAATATAAAATAATTAAATTGATACTTGGAAAAGAATGTTTGATTTTACAATTGTATGTGCTAAAATATAATTTAATTTAAAATTAGGGATCATTATGTTTTACAAAAAGCTAATAAAGTAATTATTATGGTTTTTTTGGGACCATAGTGAAATGGGAAAAAGTGTGATATTCTTTAAATTGCAATTCAACATTGTGTATGGAGCCATGTGTTTGGCATGGATTAGGAGCCATGTGTAAGGCATGAATTAGACACCTTGTGGAAGCCATGTGTTTGGCATGGATTAGCAGCCATGTGTAAGGCATGAATTAGATGCCTTGTGGAAGCTATGTTTTTGGCATGGATTAGAGTTATGTGTTTGGAATGGATTAAAAGCCTTATGAAAGTCATGTGTTTGGCATGGAGCCTTGTTGTAAAATTTCCTATAAGTAGGATATTTTTTAGGAAATAATGGAAGCAAACAAACAAGCAAGCAACAAGAGAAATGAGAGAGTTGAAGTTAAGGCTTAATTTTGAGGTGAGTTTTATTATATTTTGAGTTACCATAAATTGTTTTATATAAATTATGTTTTGCAACTTATATTTGTCTTTAAAATATATTATTTGTTAAATGAACCCTATTTGATTAAAAAAGGAAATCCATGGATATAACTGTTTATTAAATATGTTTTTGAATAATTATTTTGTAAGTACCACCATGGAGGTCCCATGTCTGGGGGACTTAAATATTCATTGACCCTCTATTCTATTATATTCTATTGTCAACTTTGTGACCCTCTGAAGGTCGCAAGCCTATGAACTTAAATATCTGGCCCTCTAAAGGTCTCATGTCTGGGGGACTTAAATATCCATTGACCATTTGTTCTGTTCTATATTGTGGTTATAATTATTTTGCTTATATGATTTCTGTATTATATGTTCAAACCAAACTATTCTTTGTTTAGCTTGAATAATTATCCATGGTGATTTTTATATCCTTATGCTCTTAGTATAAAATTTCTCATTCTACCATGTGTTTATAGCTATTAAACAATTTCAGGTGATAAGGCTTAGGGAGGGGTGTTAATTCCTCATTCATAAGTTAGAAGTAGCAGGATTAGTGCGTGAGGTAGGCACAAAACACTTTGTAAGTATAATCTAACTCCGGCAATGTAAATAAATAAAAACTCCAACGTATATGTTATAATTAAATAAATATTTGGGTACCCTTTTATTTTACTCCGTTGTATTATTAATTTGTTATGACGTCAATTTTTGACTTGTCGCGACATCTAACCTCTGTGTACTGGGTTTGGGTCATGACAAAATTGGTATTAGAGCAATAGTTAACTTTCAAAAAAAAAAAAATTTTAAATTAAAGCATAGGACACATGCACAATTAAGTAGTGGGATAGGGTGATCAATATCTAAATATTATATTTTGTTAGTCTATTTATTTATATTATTGTTTTGTGTATTTATACATAATTTGAATATTTATATATAAAATAGTATATGATATCTTATATTTTATGTATTGTGATGTCGTAGTGTCAGCCGTAATTAATAAAATAAAATAAAAAAGTGTAGTGCGCCACTTTTATTTACTATTTTATTATATTATTAATTTATTTATTGGTCTATTTAGTTATGTTGTAAGTTTGTGTGTTTGTACATATTAGGGATACATTTTTTTTGTAAAGTTTTTTCAAAATTTTTTGTCCTCCTTCAATCACTACTTTGTTAGAAGCAAAGAAAAGCCGCGGGAACAAGTTTTTGTTCCCCTTCAATTACTACTTTGCCTAAAGCAAAGAAAAGCTTAGGGCATGTTTTTGTGAATAATGTGTGCAATATGTTTTGTGTGAACAGTGATTAATGTAATGATTAGAAATTATTATGTATAAATAGGAATTGTAGACTGGATTCATTAAAACTTTTACTCTGTCGTAATGACTAATAATAGGAATGATACCGAGACCAGTGGAGTCGATCCAATAGAAATAATTGTACACAGAACTGTTGAAGGAGGTTGAACTACCCTTTGGGTGGTCGACTAACCGGACGACCAGACGGTTGACAGACGGTGGTTATTGTTTTGTATGCATAGTGGTTGTCTTCGGCAATATTACAGGACCTTTCAGTCGATCGGGTGGGTGTTTGCGCAGTTGGCCGGCGTTGATTTTTATTTTGTTTCCTCTTCCTTCCAGCAAGTATTAGTAGGTGTGTTTAGGTTGTTTTTGCTTTGTTTTTGTTTCATCGAGTTGTATTTTGTGTTTTGGTCAATTATAGGCTCAACATCTAATTCAGAACTCACTTAAATGCAACCATTCTTAGTTTCAAAATTCAAAACAAAATGTTTTTCATGCTCAGGTGCTGTGCCATTTATGCCATTCGAATTTATGAAACCAAACACATTTTATTAAACTTTAGGAATCAAACCCCGATCAAAATTTTACAAAAGAGAGTTGAAACTATACATATGTACTCAACTCCCAAACAAGAAAGAAGACAAATGTCACACCCCAAATCCGGGCATGACCGGCCGTGGCCCACAGGGACTTAGCCCAAGGCACACGTAAGCCTAAAAATGAACCCAAAACCATATAGAATAATTGTGATGATGGCCCAAGAATAATCCAACACTCAATCCAGTGACATACCACAATGTATGCACAAAACTCGACAAGCAATCTAAAACAAATAGATGTATGTCCTAGAGGTCCATGCAATCGAGTCCCCGCTATGCCAAGAGTCCACTCTAAGTCCTGCTAACACCTGGAAGTGATAAAAATTGAGTCAGCTGATAGCTCAGTGAGTAGCAACACGGATAGTAAATACAGTTCTAAAAACAGGGTTCAATTCCAAAATAAGATATATATCTCAGAAACTAGTTTGGCATACAGTTTGGTAAATACAATCTGTTTCAAAAAGAAGGTTCCACAGTTCAACACTTTAAATACTCATGTCTCGCAAGAACATGATAAACAACATTTTCCACATAAAATACTCATGTCTCGCAAGAACATGTTAAATGATATTAAAATACTCATGTCTCGCAAAAACATGATAAACAACATTTTCCACTTAAAAATACTCATGTCTCGCAAGAACATGTTAAATGATATTAAAATACTCATGTGTCGCAAGAACATGTTAAATACAGTTTATAACATGAACACCAACAATTTTCTAGGTACCAATAAAAAACAATAATCTGCCACACATTTCTCAGGCTATAAGCCCCGTTGGATCCAATACCGAACTAGGAGTCATCCTCAGGGTGGCACCTGGGCCTTTTCTGCTAGTCGATCCGATTGAGGTCACCTAGTTATTTTTAAAGGTCTGTTCCTTACAATCGTTGAGCACTAGAGTCATCACGGCCTAACCCGGATCTGTTCCCTAGTGGCCAGAGTCACCGCACACAGTGGAATAAGTTCCCTGGACTAAATACACACATGGTCCCAATATTCAAATACACATCAGTTTCGCAAAACATGGTAGTTCATCATTATAAACATGAGACCAAACAAATAGTTTACAGTATGCCAAGTTCACACATGTTTCAGAAATAATTTGATTCATTTGATAATATAATAATTATCAAAACAGTTTAATCATGAAACAACAATTTAATTTTCCAACAGTTCAGGGTAGGGGAACATTTATAAAAATATGTAGCATGAAACTACTCACCTGGAAACGAAATAATATAATCCTCGAATAGAGTATGAAAGTCCAACTAGTGCCCTGAACCAATATGAAAACTTCACGTCACTACTAATTTCAAACAAGCCTTCCCAACCTATTCGCTAACTTTGAAAATTACAAAACCCACTCCATGTTATTCGAAAAATTCCAATAACCTCCAGATATGATCTAATATAACCTAAGCTTCAAATCCAATTGGTTTCACTTGATTTGCTTATCAAATTAATTATCTACAATTTATTATATCCAAACAGGCTGTTTTCTGTCGCACTTCAAAGAAATTAACAGTTCTCTTAGTATACACGAGCAATCAACGCAAGGCCAAAAATGTATGAAACTAGACTCGTAACCGATTCTAATGACACTAATTTGATAATTTTTGGATTTATTCCCAAAGAGAACAACACTTCCAAAGTTACTGTTTCGGACTGGTTTCCTGGACAGATTTGAATACTTCAATTTATATGGATTTTGACTCCCAAAAATTATGAAAAATTCCAGATATACAATTCAGTATGTAATTAATCTACGGTAAAAATTTCAGATTAAAATTCCTCCGTTTGATATGATTCCTCAAAATTTAAAGTTCATGCTTTTAGGATCAAGAATTTCCATCCACCTTGCAACCCAAAACTTCCCAGCAACCCATTTACACAAGAAAATCCATTATTAAATATTAATACCTCTCTTAAACTCCTTCTCAGCATAACCAAACCACCAATTAAATATAAAGAAATAATAAAACACACACCTGCATACTTCACTTGACTTGTCAACTGGAAATTCATTTATCCCATCAAGTAGTTTCTTTGCTCTAGCAGCACTTTCAAAAGGTATAAATAAGTTCCATAAGCCTTCTCTCTTTGCTAACTCCTTCAAGTAATTCCACAACCCACTCGAACACCCACAAAACAACTCCAACGACACCACGGCACCTGCTCGTGAGGCGCGACTGAAATTGGACAACAAGGCCAACCCAGATGAGAAAAACAGCGGCCAAAAACCAGCAATTCACTTCCCACAGTCAGTGACTCCTTTTCTGCATGGTTGAAACACTCATCACGTCGGATTTTAGGCAATCCCATCCTTGCATTTGATGCCGACAACAGTCCCATTGTTATTGACAGCTTTGGCAGCGTATTCGATCTGGAAAACACGGCCATCTAAGAGGGTCCGAAATCATTCTTGAGCTGTTACACAACCCAAATGGGTTCCATAATTGCAGACCTTGCAATAATAAATCCAGTAGTTCTTGGCAACATGACAGTGGCAAACATCACAGATGAATATCAATTCTTGCTCTTCCTTTGGGAAAGAATAGAAGAGAGTAAACAATGTTCATGATCATCACAATTCTCACTCTCAGGCAATGAAGCACAACCAACATGAAGATCAAAACTACATGTACAACAATGGTATGGAAAAGCAACACCAGATTCACCACAGGCACACCAACTAGTTCATAAATATTATCAAAGAATTCCTACTCCCTCCATGTGGGTGGAACTAATCTTTTAATTCCAGGGACATCACATGCCGCAACGTAAGCATCTGCTTTCACAATTTTCTTTTGAGTAGCTTTTGACATGGCAATTCCTGTTGTCTCTCCATCATTAGATCTGTCGTAAAGTATCTCTCTACATCCCCACCTGAGATGGAACCTCCCCCCTATATTTGTGATATACTTTTTGATTGGGCCACTTAAATAAATGTCCGGAGAACCTTTAAGCATGCGTAATAAGGAAGCTTCCGTTTTTGTGGCAAACAATCCAAATATAGTGAGCATACAACGGGCGCTGATATTATCACAATCAATAAACCCAAGAGCATAAGCAACGGAATCCCACATTTTAAAAATCTTAGCACAGTACCCACTTCCAACCATCACCGAAAATAATCATCCATATTCTCCATCTTTTACTTATTCTATAATGCATATTCTCCATCTTTTACTTATTCTATTGCCCCCACTTAAACATCATCATGCTCTCTTTCTCTTGCACAATAATGCTCCACCCACACCTATGTGTCCGTCCACCGAATGGAGCACTCAAAAATGTAGTTGTATTGCATAAAAAAAAAAAAAAAATCATATGCCAAAAACATCATTATGTATATTCCACCCTCTCTTGTTTTCTTTTTCTCAAAAATTCCCAGATTGTAACATTTTTTTTTTTTTTTAACAACGTTTGGATCATCACAATCTACCCTCCTTAAAGAAATTTCGTCCTCGAAATTCAAACAAGTAATGTAATGCATCCTACTAACACCCACAAACTTCCTCAGGTACTTACCAATGTATCAATAAAAATTTCTTGACTACTACCTGAGTCTCAACAAGTCACACCGTTAACAAACCAAACCATTGCTTTTGCACCACAATTGGTTATAAAAACCCTTATTAGTGTAAACCATCAATAACCTAAAGTAACCAAAATATGATCTAATCTCTTAAGCATAACACAAATTTTGTCAAAACGACTCCTCAGAATACCAAGACACCATAGCTTATTGGTGATAACCCAACTTTAACGAACTATTTCCATCGCCTAATACACCATGTATCTCAAGGCCAAAATAACTGTCACCATTCTGAGACCTTAACAAAACGAAATAATAATTCTTCAAAAGCATTAACCACCAACTCATATAATGACCGTCAACCGTCACATAACAGACAATACCTTATCAACACTGTTTCACATCACACTCATATTATGATAGCCCACGAGGTCAAACACAATTAAGCATATGCTGTTACCACGACAGAATATTCCGTTAGCTGACGTCACTGCGCGTAAGAAAAACACGCAAAAAGAAATTAACATATGAATACTGAGATATGGGGTTTCGAACCCTTGACTTCGAGCTCAAGCCACAGCCCCAAACCACTAGGCTAACCACTGAGCCAAGCTACTCTTATGATCAGATATCCAAACAATTATATATATGTATGAGACACATATACATCAAAACAAAACAAAATAGAAGAAATACTCGTTGCGGGGTTTTGAACCCTTAACCTCGGGCTCAACCTCTCCATCCTCAAACGCCGAACCAGACCACTCCACCAAGTCACTCTTGTGACACGATTAGTCGAAAAAATGTATATAATACATAAATATACAATATATATGCATATATGAGTACAACTTTCCCGCTTCTCTCTCTTCTTCGAAATCTGTGTCTATCACGCGGTTTGCCTTTTACGTCGGTTGGCCGACAAAAGTCGACTTCATCGATTACCGCCCGCTTCGACTCTCTCTCCATCTTGTCTTCTTCTCTTCAGTATTATTCTGAATCAGCATCTTCAATCTTTTACTTATTCGTTCATTTCTCATTCTTCTTCATCACTCTCTTCCATTTCCTTCTCCATCACTCTCTTCTGTTTCTTCTTCCTCACCGAGAACGAGAGAGACTGAACGGGGGAGAAAATTTGTCTCAAAACAACGTTTGGGTCATCACAACAAAGAAAAAAGAAGGCATTCGATGCCTCAATAGAAAAAAAGGAAGAAAAGAAAAAATAATTGGGTATTCTAAATTAGTTTTAATAACCATTTGGTATAATAAATCCTAATTTAACAAAAGCATACTAGTTTGTAAAGTGATGATTAGGACAAAAAAAGAATTAAATATTATGAAAATTTTAAAATTAAAAGCTAAAAATCCAACCAAAGACCAAAAAAAAGACAAAGAAGATTGAGATACAAGGTGAACATCAAGTTCAAGAAAAAAAAGAGAGTAGGAAATAATTCTATCAGAGTGCGCAGCAAAAATGAAGAGACAATCCTATAAATCAATTTCGGGCACAAAATTTTAAAAGGAGTGAAGATTATAATACCTCGAATAATACCTTTTATGGAAATTATATGATAATCCATTTTTGAATACCTTAAGCTAAATTAGTTACCTTATAATATAAAATAATTAAATTGATACTTAGAAAATAATATTTAATTTTATAGTTGTATGTGCTAAAATATAATTTAATTTGAAATTAAGGATCATTATGTTTTGCTAAAAGATAATAATGTAATTATTATGGTTTTTTTTTTTGGGCCAAAGTGAATTGGGAAAATGTGTGAAATTCTTTGAATTGCAATTTCACCTTGTGTATGGAGACATGTGTTTGGCGTGGATTATGAGCCATATGTAAGGCATGGATTAGAAGCCTTGTGAAAATCATGTATTTGGCATGCAGCCTTGTTGTAAGATCTCATATAAATAAGAGATGTTTTAGGAAGGAATGGGCGCAAACAAACAAGAGCTTAACAAATGAGAGAGTTGAAGTTAGGGATTAATTTTGAGGTGAGTTTTATTATAATTTAAGCTACCATAAATTATTTTATATAAATTATGTTTTGCAACTTATATTAGTCTTTAAAATATATTATTCGTTAAATGAATCCTATTTAATTAAAAAGGGAAACCCATGGATATAACTATTTATTAAATGTGTTTTTGGACAATTATTTTATAAGTACCATCTCGAAGGTCCTATGTCTGGAGGACTTAAATATCCACTAATCCCCTGTTCTGTTTTGTTCTGTTGTCACATTTGTGGCCGTCTGAAGGTCCCAAACTTGGGGACTTAAATATCTGGCCCTCTGAAGGTCCCATGCTTGGGGGCTTAAATATTCACTAACCCTCTATTCTGTTATGTTCAATTGTCACCTTTATGACCCTCTAAAGTTCCCAAGCCTAGGACTTAAATATCTGGCCCTCTGAAGGTCCCATGTTTGGAAGACTTAAATCTTCATCGATGTCACGACCCAACCTCGAGTGCTTAGGGCTGGAACCACAACTTGCCAATTAATTTTAACTTCAAATAAATTAAATGGCGCAGGTGGAGTAAATAAATTAAATGGCAAGTAAATAATCCAATACTCAACAAGGTTAAAAAAAAAAAATTCATCGAGACTTTTATTTTTCGTTCTCGATGGTTGGACAATTATTACAAAAACAAAAAAAACAAAACAAATAAAAAAAAAAATGTCCGCATTAAGTCATGTGTTAGTCCCATTATACAAGGTTTCCACTTTTCTTTACATTTCATCACTTAAAAATGAATAACAGCTAAAAGTACATAGCAGAGTAAGAAATATTATACCAAGAGTATATGGCATAAAATCACCATGGATAATTATTTAGGCTAAAATATTGTGCATTATTTAATTTGAGCTGAACAAAGAATTTACATAGCATAAATGAATTTTAGAATATGAATAAAATAGTTATAACCACGGTACAAAACAAAACAGAACAGAAGTCAGGAGAGTGACAATCAGAATAGAGGTCAATGGATCCACGACAAACCGAGGGTCACAAAGTGACCAATCAGAGAGGCTAATGATTATTTAAATCCTGCAAAACATGAGACTCCAGTGATAATGCTTACAAAAAATTAATGTTTATATAATCATTATTAAATAATTTATAAAATCTAATATCCATGAATTTCAATTTAAGCAAATAGAGTTCATAGAATCATTAACATAAGTGAAACTATAATATAGTTTATAAAAACATAAAATAAATTGTGGTAATTCAAGATATATGTAAAATATTTTATGGTGATTCAAGATATAATATTACTCACCTTAATATTGATTCTTCACTCTTACTTTCCGCCGTCAAAGGCTTTATTTACTTGTTAGTTTCCTTCATTTCTAGTATTTTTTTCTTTTTTGTTTGCCTTAAACTTGAGCATATCCTCCCTATTTATAGGGACGCAAAACTGTGGCTATCAAGCCACAAGAATCCCTCCAGACAGACACATGTTATAGGCCAAATCTTTCTTAGATTCATACTTATCTCAACATATGCCTTTTTTTGCTTAACTTTTGGTTTAATTCTATTTTGGCCCAATTTTTAAAATAATTATATACCTTTTTTTTTTATAATATATAATTCCCAATTAAATTAAACTTTATCACATACAAAACCGTAACATTCACTATTTTATTTTACTCTTATTATATATATGTATATTTTTTTGTGTTTAATTAAACATTTGAGGTGTCACAATTGACCCTTTGTTCTGTTTTGTACCGTGATTATAATTATTTTGCTTATATAATTTCTGTATTATATGTTCGAACCAAACTATTCTCTGTTTAGCCTGAATAATTATCCATGATAATTTTTATACCCTTATACTCTCAGTATAATATTTCTTACTCTACCATGTACTTATAGTTGTTGAATACTTTTAGGTGATGAGGCTTAGGGAAGGGTGTTAATTCCTTGTTCATAAGTTGGAAGTAACAGTACCAGTGAGTGGGACAGGCACAAAACACTTTAAAATTATAGTCTAGCTCTGGTAATGTAAATAAATAAAATCTCCAATATATATGTTATAATTAAATAAATATTTGGGTACCTTTTTATTATATTCCGCTGTATTATTAATTTGTTATGACATCAGTTTTTGACTTGTCGTGACATCTAACCTTTAGGTACCGGGTTTGGGTTTTGACAACTTAGCCCTATGCATGCTTCTCGATAAGCCATAGCTCCACGCTATAATGTTATTTATGCCTACTTGGACATGATTTGAGAGGCATGGGACAATCATTTGTTATCTTAGTGGAGGATGAGTACATTGGTACGGCAGTCTTAGGATTGTGTTCTTGGTTACATGGATTGGTACCAAACTATTACCTATATGTATGTTCAAAACCCAACGTGTCATTCTCAAGTGGACCCGAATATTCATCATTATCAATATCCTAGCCAAGACGCACAGGTGTCATCGGTTTTTATTTACATTACAAATTATTTATGTCATGTGTTATAGGTTTGTATATAATGTTGTACTTGTTCTCATAATAAAACATATGTCACAGATATATCAAATTACTCATCCTTTCATTGAGGCTAGTGTAGACACCCCATTTTTGACCGTCCTCAAGACTTGGACATCACCGCTTGAACACCTGGTGATTATCCATGTTTGTGTTCGTTTCGAGTTCCCGGAGGTCCCATTGCTACTGCACCTCGGGATCTCTTAATCGGTTTGTTCTGCGCTTGGTTTTCCACCAAGACTTGTGTCTGCTTGCATTTGAGGGTAGGGAAGGCTTGTTAGCCATCCCGGACCTCACTCTGCCCCACTTGATCACCGGCCCTTTATCGGTGTCATCGGCACTATTTTCTTAGAATACAGTGCCGATCGGCACTTCTCACTGCCGGTCGGGCCAATTTTGTTGCGGTGAGTGTTTTTGCCACGGTGACCTCCTCGAACCCCTATGAGGATGGTGCATGCCACTGTGCCACCGGATTACCCCATCACTCCTCCCGCGTAGCATTGCACCCTTTGCCCTTTGAACCCTTTTAAGCTTCTAGAAGCTTGACCCCTTTTGGCCAAGCTTCTTGGGGAAGCTTGGCCAGCTGTATTGGCTTCCTTTAGAAGCCAAGACCCTCCTCACCTCTTTGAACCTTTTGGCCTTACTTAGCCATTAAGTCTTGGCTTGTATATTGCCTATTTAAACACCATTCATCCCCTTGGCTCAAGGGTTAGCAACTTTAGGTCAAGAACCAGAGATTATACATATACTCTCTGATATACATCCATATATATCTATATTTCCCTCTCTCTCCTCTTGTGTGTGTGTTTTAGGCCCCAAATAGTGAGTTTTGTCTTACTTTTGCACCATTACACACTATTACACCTAGCTCCGAGATTGGAAGACTTGGAGGTTTGTTTTGAGTGATTTTGGACTGGTTTTGATCACTTGGAGAATTTGGACCACTGTTCTTCATTGGTTCTTCAAGGGTAAGCTTGTTGCTTTAGATTCCCCATTCTTGCAATCTATTTCTACCCTCTTTACTTTGTGTTTTTGGATTTGTGTTTAACATAAAAAAGTCTTGTTTTTACTTGTTCTTGAACTTTCATTAAGGTCATTTTATGGTTTGAGTTAAGACTTATCGCTTTAAGCCTTGTTTGGCCCTCTTTGGTGCCTTTTTCTTAGGCCTCCCTATTTTGGTGTTCTTGGATCTTCTCACCACTGAAAACCAGTGAGTTTTCAGTGGTGAGGATGATATTTTCGTGCCTCATCTAAGGGAGGGGCACCCCTCTCCCTTTTGTCCTTTGGTTGGCCTTTGTTTTGGCTCATAGTATAGCATGTGTGCATGTTTGCATTTTGCTTCATTTCAAGGCTTTTGGGGCTGTTTTAGGTCATGTTTGATCTCTGTTTTTGGTTGGAATTGTAGCCTCTAACATGCTTCCTATACCTCCTTTGAAATGCTCTCTTGTATGCCATGTTTTGAGGTTTTGACTCTTGCATGTTTAGGCTTAGTGTCATGAAGATACTAGTATTATTTTGCCATGTTAGAGGGTCATGAGCCACTGATTTTGCGATGATTGGTGTGTTTGAGGTGGTTGTCTTGCATATTGGTTTGTAGGCCTTGTTTGTATGAAGTCCTAGCATGCTTATCTTGTTTTGATCTAATGATTTGGCATCATTATAGGTGGTATTTCAGTCCCCATTTCATGTTCAAATACTTCCATCTATCATCTCCTTCATGCATTAGAATGTTGGTCTTTTATGCCTTAAAAGAGCATTGTGCATGCTTCCATGACTAGGGTATTTTTGGGGGTGCCATGAGGGATTTGGGTGTCATTCCACATGCTTAAAATCTGTTTTTTTGTTTGTTGAATGCATGCCATGAGTGGTTGTATGAATGATGTCAAGTTACTCTCTTTGGTGTCCTAGACTTGGGCCCATTGAATAAGCATGCTTGTGTGGCATTTTGATCATGTTGAGAGGCTTGTTTTGCCTTTGTTTTTGGAACCTTGAGGGCTGCCTGCGATGGGTTAAGTTAATTGTTGCATGCTTATGTCATGATTGTTGCATGGTTGGTCAATGTAGCCTCAAATGTGTGCTTGTTAGTCCCATGTTTAATTGGCTCATCTTGCATGCCATGTGCATCCTACATACTGTTTGTCTTTGCATGCTTAGAATAATAGGTTGCATTGCGTTTGAGCCTTGCTTGCATACTTGCATCTCATAGCTTGGTTTGGGGTTGTCAAGCCAAGCCTAGGATTGAGGGAGTTCACATTTCAAGTGGTGTAACTCATCTCAATCCTTGGTCACTAAGGCCCTTGATTTCCATGATAGGGACTTAGTATTCATTTGTTGTGTTGCATGCATATTTACATTAAGATCAGAAATCTTGGTTCCTTAGGGACTCATGCACCAAGTGGCCAATTGATACCCGTACAACCAGGAGCCATCCCCCCTCTTGAGTCCCTTGACATGATAGGAAGGTATGGACATGCTCACATTTGCCCAAAAACGATGCCTATGCATTCTTGTCATTGCTTCTGTCACTGCCTGTTCTCGCAGGATTTTCACGACCGGCATAAAATAGTGCCGACCGGCACTATTTTTGTGCCGATAATTTAAAAGCTTCGGGTGGCCCTTGTAAGAAGCCGATGACTACATCGACTAGCCGGTGGGGCATTTCGGACCACTTGGGACGTATTCGAATTTTGGGAATTTTGGAGAGGTGACAAGAAAAAGCAGTCGCAATGCTATGGCACAGGTTTTCCGGGCGAGTCGCGACGAGCATGCATCATTCGCGCATTCCGAGGCAGGGCTGAGGCTCCATTTAATTTATTTGTTTAATTTAATTTTGGTAATTAGAATTTGTAATAATTTATTTATTCATTTATTCTTCGGTCTGTATTATTTATTTATTCGGTCCCTCCGAGTGAGGGCAAAAATGTAATAAGTGTGTGTGAGTGGGCATGTATGTCTTCCAATCCCCACTTCTTTCTAACCCTTTTATTTACCCGCTTACAGTGGTAGATTAGGGCATTTTCAATTAGCATACCTTATGTAAATGCATGCGTGCATCATTCATAAGTATTGCATACATTGGGCTCGGCACATCACGCAAACTGCATCGCACTTTCGATTTCCAAATTGAATACGTGCTATGTGGTAGCATTTCATATGCCATGTTAGGTTAATGAGCCTAGTCTAGCTTACATCTATGCCTGTGTCGCATTAGCCACTTAACATGAATCTAGGTCATGCACGTTTGCTAACCGGGTTTTGTTTTTGGCGCGGAGTACGATGTAAGTCTTTATCGCTTTAGCATATCGCATGCGTGTGAATGTTAACATGACGATAGGATTGCCATGCGGCTAAGTGCTTATGTGATATAACTGTTTGTATGCCTGTGGGTGGAGGTTGGATTGTATGAGTTGGGAGTACTCGTTGAAATCCGTATTTTAGCCTACTTGCGAGTAGCAAAATCTAACACGTTTTTCAAAACAAAACGGATATGCAATGTTTATTTCCAAATTAGGCGATCTAGTCTATACTTTTGTGGTGTGCGCATAACATAGTAATACTAGGCTAGTAACTAGAATAAGAACGCAGAAAGTTTTCAAAAGCGGATATCACGGTTAGTAGAGGCGGTCTTCGGACGGGCGAAGAGGGTGCTCATAATGACCTTCCCGATCGTACCCAAGCTCCCGAGCCAAGACCACTTTGGTGATGACGGACGTGTGGCCTTCGGCACTGAGTCAGGGTTTCCTAAATTCCCCCATTTTAAAAATATTTAGGTGGCGACTCTGTTATCTGGCAAAGCAGTCCATGTTTGGCACTTCTTTCAAAAAATCTGTTTTCCTTCAAAACGATTTGCCGGATTTGGACTCTTTGGTTGATTTAGAACCGACACAAACTTTAAAGAGTCCGAGCAGTGGCAGGTCCTCATGCAAGGCGTTACTCTGACTAGCTATGAGGATAATGTTCAATATCTTGGTAGGCTTTACTATGCAATTGATGCAATTAAACGTCTTCTTTAAGATCAACACATTGGTGAAGTTGCACCCAGCACATCTACTGCACATTGTTTTGGAGCACATTACACTAGCTGGTCACACAGTTGATAGTATTGTCAAGGAGATATGATATTTTCAAACATTATGCATTTTGTGATGATGTTAGTGGATGTACAAAGAGACATATATTATTATTACTCTTTGGATTATGTATTTTTTAGATACTTTGGTGGATTTAGTAGTAAGTATTTATCAATGTTACTCTTTGATGTTGTACAAGGAGACATGTATTTTGTGATGACGTGAGTGGATTGAACTACTAGGCAATATTATTATTTCTTTTTGGATACTTGTTAGTTAATATTATTACTCTTTAACAGTAGTTACACTTTGCTAGACAAAATAACACTTGTACGTTAACAGTAGTGACATTTTCATTACATTTTGTGTTCAAACAATGCAAATAACATGATATCCATTCTATAAATAAGATAACTATAACTCATATTCATTCCATCAAAAAATGACCATTACAAAATTCAATGGCAAAATGATATCCATTTCATAAATTCATGCTACTATAAATCATAAAAACTAATATCTTAAACCTTTTAAATATCCGAGAACTGCTCCCTAATACATCAATCAATGTCAAGTACATCAAATGTCTCTCTAGTAGCTACATTGGGTCTTATGTTTTCTTTGAACTTATAAATATGGCTAACATATCCATTCTCCCATTCTAATGCACAAAGGTGATAGTGAACTCGCCAAAGCACAACAATGGGAGGAATTGGATGATCAGGCTCCAAAAATACATACATAAACATCCGATGAGAATTCAACCAAATTAATAATCAAAAACTCCATAAACTTGGCAAATCCATCAATTTTGCAATTACAAAATTATTAAACTATAATGGCAGGTAATTTTCATAGGTTATACCTAAACAAAATGATTTCCATTAACAAATCCAATGACAATCTTATGATGATCAGCTGGGGTTCTTGGTTGGCGGTGATCTTGAAAGTAAGAAAGTGAGATACTATTAGAATGACAAGTGGTATAAGACTACATTATAAAATGATGCAATAAGATAATCCATGTCAGACATAGTCATCGAACGATCAAAGTCTAGATTGTCTTCAAAGTATGACAGGACAGTTTCTCAACCATCTCATGTGACCCGTATAGTACGACGTATTCATCTTTGTGATCATTCAACTCATGTAACAGATCACGCGTAACTTGTACCTAGTCATTCTCTCCAAGACCAAGTAAACCCGCAATAGCTCTAAAACCACAATTCCCATCACCATCTATATCCTTCATCAACTTTATGAATGGTTTTAATATAGGTGGGAAGTTACCAGCATATGCACTTGGTAAACTTGTTCTAGTTCAATATGTTTTTGTCTTCACATTCCGTTTATTCTCATGCACTTTCGAAACTCTATTTTTCTTTGATTGACTTAAAGCTAATGTGCTCTAGCTATCAAGGCTATCTTCAACCAACTCCAATGTACACGAGTTACGACAGTAAGATATATCAACTTTCTTATGTCTTTGACATGGATTAGGCTTCACATAAGGCTCAATAAGGAAAGTGCTCACTGGGTGTGCAATTTCCCTTAACTTCTTCAACATATCCAATTGCGTTGGTAATATTAGACTCATTGAACTACTTCAAAATCAACTCAAGTTCTAGGATACAAGTCAATACCAATTTGTCAACCATCGGATTGTGCACACATATATTAAGTTGCGTCCAATGGACATGTGTGCTACTGGGTGGAATAGGACAACATTGTCTCATGTAATCTGCAATCTCGTGAGCACAAGGTAAACCATGTGTGCACCTAAGAACATACTCACATGTTGCAACATTAATTCCAATTGAATTTGCTCTCTTACTCTCTATCAGCATGTACTCCAATGCACAAATAGGCACATTATACCGAAACCCTCTAAATTGAAAAGGTTTGAATTGATGTTGCGTAACAGTCAAACTTTTCTTGAATGATGCTTTTACTTGAACGTCTGTAACTCAGTAAACAATGTATTTCTTCAAAAGATATCTAAAATGTCG
This sequence comes from Camellia lanceoleosa, assembly GCA_025200525.1. Classification (NCBI taxonomy): domain Eukaryota; kingdom Viridiplantae; phylum Streptophyta; class Magnoliopsida; order Ericales; family Theaceae; genus Camellia; species Camellia lanceoleosa. The sequence continues at coordinate 100,671,668 of CM045770.1, read as the reverse complement.
TTTGACTTGAACGATTGCCTATTCAATTTTGCATGAGCACTCTCAGTCCTGTTCACATGGATGTAAAGAAAAAATAATCGAGTATAATAATTAAAAAGACTTACAAGAAAATAAAAAAAAAAATACCAATTGGTTATAACATTGCCAAAATGCATACACATGTCTGTATGTACCACAACAAATTTTTCTTTATCCGGATTCAACCAACTCACAGTAACATACTTGACTACCTCAGAATAGTTATTAAAATGCTTATGCAATATAACAAGGTGATCATTGTACTCATCTTCAATCAATGAAAATACTAAATAATTCCATGCAGTTCTAAACTTTTCCCATTTTTCTTTTATCTTAAACATTTTCTTGCATTTCGCCAATACATTCTTATTAATATGCCAACGACATAACAAATGTCAGGCATTCAAAAATGTGTTATCAATGACATTTATCAAGGCAAGCTCTCTGTCTGTGATAATGACTTCAGGCAAAATACTATTGTCTATAAGATCACACAATGTTTGTAACACCTATGCATAGTTATCAACTAGCTCAGTTTTCGAGTATGTGAAAGCCACGGAGAATGTCATGTGAGTTGATGTCGCTCTCACAATTTCAAGAAGAGAAAGAAGATATTTATTCGTCTTATATGTGTAGTCTATAATCAACACACGAGGAAATGTATGAAGCAAATCCAAGATCATTAGATGTACCCAAAACAATGTATTTATGCTTCGCTAATTTCACCCAATAATTGTTGCATTTGGGATCTACCAGCTTTCTGTAGAACCCTACATCGATGTTGTACATTGTAAACTGTTTTCATTGTGCTCATATTAAAGGCATCCCTATGTTTGAGTGTAATTAGTATCTCTTTTGGTCTTACTAGGCTCTTTGACATATCCACTAACAGTGACTTCTCCTTAGCTGACAATCTCCTTGCATATGAATGTCCTTGGAGATGCTCCGCAGCTAGATGATTATACAGTCACAAACTACATTCCATGTCTATTCATCATTTGTTTTCAACTTGTATGCCCTCAAATCAAATGAACATTTGCATTTCTTCATACCAGTTTGTCTCAACAAGCCTTTTGAGCCATCTGTTAACTTGTTACGTGATCTATACTTGCCACTCCTCTCACAAGCAAGATAAATTCTTGGTCTCTTGTAACCGTCACCATAGTTCGACGTCTTTATAATAATAACAAAGCCATTAGTCCTTCTAACATCACATATCCAAGTAAGGAATTCATCATTGTTGTTGAAAACTTGTACATAATGTCACATAACTTTCATAAGAACAAACTAACTAATAAAAATTGTTAAGTTACAAAATTAATGTTAAAGGTTACCTGTTTAGTTATAAAATGACCATTACAATCCACCATAATATCAGACCGAATCTCAGTTTCTTCAGTGCATGCAATCTGAAAAAGGAAAAAAAATTAATTCGGCACTTCAGAGTTGAATATAGCACTAATATTCGTCACTTAATAACCGAAATTTTCATCACTAATTTTGTTATCACCAAGCATATTTTTACTTGAATTTGAACTTCCACTGGTTTACAACTTTTCCCTAACAAAATCGATAATAATTGTGTGATGGGTCGTTTCACACACCAAAAATAAACACTAAATTATATCAAATTCTTTAGAATGACGGTAAGTCCAGGTATCGATCCACAGGGACAAACGGGACATTAAACTAATTTAATTGTTAAATTCCTAAATTAATTTTGATAAAAAGATTGAGAGATATCATGACTAGACGAGAATTAAATGGAATTGAGAAATTGAATTGACAATTAAAAGTAGGGTTTGAGATACTGATTTTTGGAAAAATCTTGGGGCAAAGAATTCACCACTAACCACATAAATAAGACTTAACATCGGCCATCAATTGCAATCAGGTTTGAACTACCCAATATTTCACAACTACAAGTTTGAAACATTGATCAAGAGGATTATTGCATTCAACGTACAGGCATAAATCATCTCAAGTAGCACGAATCGTTTGCTCTGAACTATGGTAACAACACGACCCGTCTCTCATAACATGACTCGTCTTATACTTTGAACAGAAACCCAAGGAAAACTAATGTATGGAAAGCATTAAATAATCACAGAGAATAAAATACTTGAAGAGATGAAAAAGAAAATTATTATAAACTTCTAAAACATCCATACATTTATTCAAACTGTTTCTGTTGGCTATATATTTTGTATAAGCCAATCGTAGCTTAACACGTGGCTTGTAAATGGTAGTTTGGGGAGTGAATGTAAGTCCTCAATCAACGACAGACACATGGCAGTTCATATTGGTAACAATGGATCTGCGTAGCATTGGAGTAGTTAGGAGGCGCAAGATGATGTGGCCCAAAGGTTACTCACAGTTCAAATTCAAATTTAGGAGGGAAGCCTAATGGCGTAGTGGAAACTAACTGTGTGAGGCCATGATCAGTGATCGTGAAAGGGCATTTTGACGGTTAGAAGCCCATTTCGACAATCACCATCAAAAAGTACAAATAGAAGAAAAGGCTAACAGAAGAAAAACCAGACTCAGAACTAGAAACCAGTTATTTACTTCATATTTTTCTTTCCAATTTTTACATTTCTATATTCTTTACATTTCCAGATCTTCAATTCTTGTACTGCACTTTATTTCCTAGGAGTAGTTTCAAATAGTTTGTTGCTGTGAACCTCTTCGGAGCTGGGTCATTGAAAGCTCGGTCATTGTAAACTCATTGTAAGTTTTTATTTACTTAATGAAATTCAATTTCTGAACTATTTTTTGTACTTGTTATTATTTATAAGTTTCTCCTAAGCAAGCCACCAGTAAATGTCCTTTTCATTGAGGCTAAAAGAATTTCAACACAATTGTCTGATAATTGGTTGGCAATTAAAATTCTGTAAGGACTTATTGATCATTGCTGGCATGCTTAAAAATTACATAATTAACCTTCGAAAGCCAAAAAAGCCAATATATATTTTTGACACGCCTAGTGGGACTACCACTAATGGCTAGATGAAGAGCAAAAGAAGAAAACAAACGCTTGGAAAAAGGTGTTGAATGAGAGATAGAAGCACCTAGCCTTGAGGACATCCTATGGATTAGGGATGGGCAACGGTTTATCTGATTAGCAAAAACCCGCCCAACCCGCATACAAATGGGCGGTTTTGCAACCACAATGCGGACGGATGCGGTTTGAAATATGGCATGTTTGTGGGTTGCGGGTTTAACCCGCACTTGCAAAAACCCGCCTGCACTCTTTTTATTTTTATTTTTTTAAAATTTTATTTTTTTATCTTAACCGTTGATTTCATTCATATATCCTACCTAGATATTTTTGCCCAAAACAAAACACCCTTTATTTTTTGAACTTACTCTAGCATTACATTTGCTAATAGTATTATATCAACTGAAATTGAATAAATACTGATCATATTTTTATTGTTACATAATTGAACTTGTCCGAGATGAAGCGTGATTTGGAATTTTAAATTCCTTAATGAATATGGAGTTCTAGTTTAGGATTTTGAAATATGTGCTTGTGTTAGTTTATGATTTGATTTAAGATTTTAAATGATTTGTTTGTGTTACAAATTGATTTTGTTGTATTTTTAATTTTATAAGTTTTAATTCATTAATTATTAATGTTGGAGTATTTTAGAAAATGGGGAGAAAAGGGCCCAAAATAAATATTTACAAAATGGGAAAAAAATAAGGCTAAAAAATAAATATTTGAAGAAAAAAGCCAAATCCATAACCGCCTGTATATCTGTGGAACCCTATTCAAGACAAACCGAAACCGCATGACGATTTATTGCAGGTTGTCTTTTTCCTAAACCACATAGATGCGGAAGAGTCCAAACCGATTCGCAAACCGTTCAAATCCGAACCGTGAACACCCCTACTATGGACGCACCTATCCCATCAAATCCTCTACAAATAGTCGAATAGACCAGTACTACAGAATATGCAACACATGTCCAACATACTAGACAAGGCCATGAAACTGGACCTTCAACTGTCCCTTCTACCTAACCAATGAATCTATGGGGAGGTTTAACAATTGCTATAGAACAGCAACTAATGTATACAATGGAAAGATGAGCGACATCCTTTATGGATCGAATTAACTCTCACCAACCAATTGCCGTATAGCACAGGCTAAAGAAAACTTGAATTCTCTTCAGCATAGATTGGCTCAAAATAATGGACAAACTAATGATCAGACTAGTAATCAAAATCATGAGAGGTCATCACCTGTGCCTCAGTCATGATATGAAGCTCTTTCGAGACCACTTGCAAATCAAAATTTACCAGTACCTATCAGCAAAACCATACAAATTAGTGGGTTTGGGCCAACAGAAAGGAATGGTATGAGGATGTTTTCAAATCCCATGTTTGAAACCATGCCTAACACACGGTTGTTCACTAATCCTATGTTTGAATTTGCACCCGGGGTGTTGAAGGTGTTCCTGCAGTTGGAAGAGAAACAACACATATTCCTCCTCCTGTGGCACTTTTCGTAGGGCAAGCTCCAAGAGGTCAACCATACCTTCAATAGCAACCAGTACAACAAGGACAACCAGTCTTGAATGTACCCATATATAGACCAAGAGGCCCTGAGGTACATGGAGTTCCTCTAAACCCTATGTTTGCTCCTCCAGTAACCAGCACAAAACATGGTTCCTAGGGACCAAATTACTGATATTGTTAAAGAGATGTGTGGACCCATGGCTCGGGGGTTCCAGACTCCTGTGTACAGAAAACCCTACCCAAAATGGGTGAATAGGGTACATGAATACCCAAAGGGATTTAGAATACCAGATTTTGTCCTTTTTTATGGAGATAGGAACCAGTTAACGGTGGAACACATTGCCAAGTTTACAGGCCAGTGTGGTGAATTCGCCAATAATGATTACATGAAACTAAGACTTTTTCCAAACTCTCTAACTGGAGTAGCCTTTGTATGGTAAATAAACCTTACACCTAACTCTATCCAAACTTGGCAACAAATGGAGGAAGTGTTTCATGCCCAGTTTTTCAAATAGAACCTGAGATTTTCATGGTAGACTTGGCAAGATTAAGCCAAAGGCCTGATGAGAAGGCTGCTCAATTTATTGCGACATTCAAGAGGGCATGAAACAAATGTAGGGTCATACTACCAAAGCCTAAATTTGCAAGATTAGCTCAAAATAGGTTGGAATTTAGGCTTCGAAAGAAGTTTGATTCAATTTAGTTTCAAGACTTAGTAGAATTAACCTATAAAGCTTTTAAATATGAAGTCTTAATTGAAGAAAAACAAGACCGAAACAATGCATCCTATAAGACTTATTATAGGGACCTTAAATTCGAAATTGATGCAATAGAGATCATAAGAAAAGAACCTATGACCTGTGAAGCATTGATTCAGAATGACACTACAATTGACCAACAGTTTAAAAAGAAAGACTTTCATAGGAAATATTCTTTTGACATAACCAAAGCTAATGACATATTTGATCATTTGCTTGCAGCACATTTCTTAAAATTACCCAAGGGAGTTAAGATCCCAACTTCTAAAGAACTTAAAGGAAAATTGTACTGCAAATGGCATAATTTTGGGTCCCACTCAGCTAAAAATTGTATTTTTTTTCGAGACAGGATCCAAGAACAAATTCGAAAAGGAAGATTAAAATTTCTAACCAAGACTGAGAAGGCCATGAAAATTGACACCAACCTATTTCCAAAGATTGGAGAGGCAGTAGCTAATGTTGGCTTACTAGATTTCCAGAATCTCTCTTTGAAGGAATTTAAAGAAGTTTGGTCATGTTTGATTCAAAAGATTAATAGTGAAGTATTAATAATCTTATTAAATTAGTGTGGTATTCACTATCCAATTGGATTAATATTCATTGGATTAATAATCCCACCCCTACCCCATTACTAATAATCTTACAAATTTGTTAGATTAATTATCCGTTGGATTAATAATCCTAAATCAAAATGTTAAAACAAACATAAGATAATTGGGTCCACGGATTAATAATCCCAATCCCATGCTCTAATCCACCCAATCAAACATGTCCTTAATGTGCAGATGCATGTTGCTAGCCAGGTTGCCTTCAAAAAGGACACAAGAATTTTACTAGCCAGTGGACAAAACTTTACAAGTCAAAAGGATGGCTCCAGTGAAGAAACATTGGATGAAGATTCCCTTGGAGCAGCTGTAATGTAAAGAATGTATCCCAGATGCAGGTTGAGTTACAAGTGGCTAAGGAGGCTCCAAAGTGATGGGAAACAACACTACAAAGATGTGTAGAGAGGCCACAAGCCAGCTAGTACTTACAACAGAAGGCCATATCCAACTGGTCCTAGACAGCAGTCATCCTTAGTTGGGCCACCAAATACCGGAATGCAGTCAAAGGGCAAGAAACCTCTGCATGAGATCAGACCACCAAACTATTACAGGATGGAAAGTAATAGGGGGCCCAAATTTGGCTCGAGACAAGGAGTCAATGCTAATGGTTGGTCTCCAAAGACCATTTTGAAGACAATTTCAAAGATAGGGGCAACAAGCCCAATAACTGAAGCAGTGGGTTTATGGGTACCTGGGGTTCCAGATTGGTTTGTCATGTAGAACAAACCTAAAGTAATGCCTACCTAAAGGAAGACTCTTGGAGACAATAATGATCAAACCCTCTTTGGTGGCTCTAAATAATTGGGTGTTACTCAAAAACCCAAAGATAAGGGAACCAATATGATCCTTGTGATCTTCAGGTCCCAAAGAAGGAAAATCCAGCGAAGATACACCCAGTATTAGAGGGACCTGAAAGAGAATAGAGAAAGTACTTCCTTGGCACAGTCAAAAGGCCAGATAGAAGAAGAAGAAAGTTCAAAGCCTGGTCCCAAGGTCAAAGGGGGCAGGAAATAATTGGCTAAAGTTCATACTGAGCTAAGAGCTAAAGAGAGATCTAGTCTAGCAGGCCTCAAAAAGGCCTTGATGGATAGTGATGGCGAAACAGATGAAGAACTAGGCCAAGAAAAGGTATTGGCTGAAGATGAAATGTTCAAAACTTTCATGGTTGAACAGACCTTCATGGTTGAAAAGCCAACAGAAGTAAACCATCAATAAACAGCTTTGAAGGAACCTACTAGCACTGAGGTACCAGAATGCAGTATGGAGGATGTCTCCCAAGCATCAAAGCAAATCAATATGGAAGGAGAACAATCACAGCCAGGGGTACAATTTGGCTCATTCTCTCCAGTGCTAGTTAATATGGTTTATGTGCTGCCTCAGGAGTTTCAAGCTGAGGAAGAGAACCAAGAAGGCCAGGAGGATGACCCTATTCCAGTTTCTAGTGAGGATTCACAAACTAGCATGGTACAAGATGAGTCTGAGGTGGCCAGGCCCATGGAAACTGGTGAAGAGAGTGAGGAAGTGAGTATTAACCTCTCATTCCCCTTTAAGTATCCTACAATATCCATGGTTCAACATATTAAGCCCTTATAAATTAAGGCTTATTTTGATGGAATCGAAATGAATAGGGTACTGGTAGACAATGGGGCAGTAATGAACCTGCTTCTAAGATCCTCTTTGAAAAAGTTGGGGAAAGGAAATCCCAGGTTAATCCCAACAAGCACAACCATTGTTGGTTTTACTGGGGACAAGCAGATGGCTCAGGGCATTTTGTCTATCAACTTAAGTGTGAGAACTAGAGATTATATGACAACATTCTTTGTTATAGACAACAATGCCAAATATAATGCTTTGCTTGGTAGGGATTGGATCCACACAAACAAATATGTACTTTCTTCTTTACATCAGAAGATGATGATAGCACCATGCAATGGGGATACAGAGGAGATCAATGCAGATCCACAGCCCTTCATTGCTTGTGCAGATTTTACAAAGGCCAAGTTATACACTGAACGGGTAGTACCACTTAGTGTGTTGAGGAAGTTTGATGTAACAGTCGAAGTGACGGCTAATAAGGAAGTAGCACACCTGAAGCATCTAGTGCAGGAAAGTGCTGATGAAGAGTTCATCATCAAAGATACAAATGATGCCTGGTTGTAGGCAAAAAGATCAAGATCAAGAAGCCAGACCATTGGCTTTGATAAAATTTTCAGCATTAGATATAGAGCCAATAGTCCAGAAGGTGCAGGGAAAAGAGAAAGAAGCCATGATAATTGGCTGTAGTCAGGGGCAACAAAAAGCCAGACCTTGGTTCTTGATAAATACTATGCATTGGATATTGAAACTAAAGTCCAAGAAATTCAGGAAGTAGAGGCTCTCTGGACAGATTTTGTCTATGAAAAAGAGAGTAAGGATGCTGAACTAGAAAAAATATAGGCAGAACAAGATGAAAATGGTGGCTTTGAAGGTAGAATAGGTAAAAGAGGGAGCATCAGTGAGTGCTCAAGTGTAAGATCCCTTGGAAGAATTCAACTTAGGGGAAGGTTCAACGTAACAACCTACCTATATCAGTGCCTAGTTGGAACCTGCTGACAGGGACTGGTTGTTAGTTGTCCTCAAACAGTATAAAGATTGTTTTGCTTGGTCTTACAATGAATTAATTGGGTTGGACAGGTCATTAGTGGAACATAGGCTCCTAATGAAGCCTAATTTCAATCCACACAAGCAAAAACCAAGACGGATGAGCCCTGAAGTGGTTCAAAAGGTGAAAGAGGAAATTGTTAGGCTTCTTAAAGCAAGCTTTATCAGAACATCCAGGTATGTTGAATGGTTGTCCAATATTGTGCTTGTGGTCAAGAAGAATGGCAAGATAATGGTATGCATTGATTTTAGAAACTTAAATTTAGCAACTTCAAAAGATGAGTACTCATTCCTATAGTTGATCTACTGGTGGATAGTTCAGCAAGACACAAGATTTTGTCTATGATGGATGGGCATTCTGGTTATAACCAGATTTGCATAGCAAAGGAGGATATCCATAAGACAGCTTTCAAATGTCCTAGAAATATCGGCACCTTCGAATGGGTTAAGATGCCATTTGGACTGAAGAATGTTGGAACAACATATTAGAGGGCGATGAACACTATCTTCCATGATCTCAATGGAGAGTACTTAGAATGTTACATTGATGATATTGTTGTGAAATCTCAGTCTATGGAGGAGCATCTAGTTCACTTGACAGCAGCCTTCGAAAGAATGAGGGAGTTCAAACTGAAACTCAACCCTCTCAAGTGTGCTTTTGGTGTGTAGCTGGAAACTTCTTAGGGTATGTACACAAGAAGGGAATACGGATTGATCAGAACAAAGCCAAGGCCATCATTGAGGCTAACCCTCCATCAAGTAAGAAAGAATTGCAAAAATTCCTTGGTCAGGTTAATTTCCTTCGAAGGTTTATTTCTAACATTGCTGGAAAAACTAAAATGTATTCTTCTTTGTTGAAGCTAAAAAATGAAGAAGAATTTATGTTGACAGCTGAGCATCAAGCTGCTTTTGAAGGAATCAAAGCCTACTTGGCCAAACCTCCAGTATTAATGCTACCAATGAGGGACAAACCTTTGAAGTTATACATTGCTATAGCAGAAGATTCATTGGGGGTTTTTCTAGCTCAGGACAATGAAGAAGGTAAGGAACAAGCAGTTTATTACCTTAGTAGGTTTTTAAATTCTTACGAATGTAAATACTCAGCTGTAGAAAAACTATGTGTAGCACTGTACTTTGCAGCAATGAAATTAAGATATTATCTTTTGCCCACTGTTGTCTTGGTAATTACAACCACAGATTTGGTTAAGTACATGTTATCTAGACCTATACTAAGAGGAAGAATTGGCAAATGGATTTTTAGCCTTATCAGAGTTTCATCTAGAGTATGTTCTCCAAAAGGCAATAAAATGACAAGTTTTGGCTAATTTTTTGGCAGACCATCCATGTCAAATAGAAAATCAAGAGATAATGGCTCTTGGTATGATTAATATTGAGCCATGGCAGATGTGGTTCGATAGATCAAAAGCCAATGGTTTAGTTAGAATTAGTATTATGGTTAAGTCACAACAGGGGGTAGAAACCACACATGGTTTCAGGATTGATGAAGCTACTTGTTCCAACAACTAAGCTGAGTATAAAGCTTTGGTAATGGGACTGCAGATACTTATTGGGTTATAGGCTTACGCAGTTGATATATTTAGAGATTCCCAATTGGTAATCAACTAAGTAAAAGGAATTTTTAAATGTTAAAGTGCAAGCATGTTACCATATTATGTTGCTACATTACATTTGCTTTCTCAGTTCCAAATAACAAATTATATCCCAAGGTTTATAAATCACAAAGCCAATGATATAGCTCAGAGGGCTTCGAATTTCAAAAGAAGGGATGACACTCAAATAGACATAAGCTAGGTAACCATCAAAAGCTAATACCACCTTTAGCTAAAAAGGGTATTATGGTAGAAGTTATCAGACTAATTTGAAAGAACATGATTAGAGACATTCAATCATCTAGTATTCTACTGGTCGTTCTTCGAAGGCCAGCAGAAGGCTTAAATTACAATCAATGCAATTCATAGTGTATGGGAATGCTCTTTACAAAAGGAGAGCAAATGGGCTGCTATTAGAATGTCTAGGACCAAAAAAGGCATTGACTGCCATGACTGAGGTACATGAAGGCATTTGTGGTGCCCATCAACCTGGTGTGAAGATGAGATGGTTGCTTCGAAGGCATTCCTATTATTAGCTAACTATCCTTAAAGATTGTATAAAATATACAAAGGGATGTCAAGCATCCTAGAAGCATGGCATGATAAGATATGTGCCAATAACTGATTTGCATACAGTTGTAAAGCCTTGGCCATTTAGAGGTTGGACAATAGATATGATGGGAAAAATATATACATCCTCTTCGAAGCAACATTGTTTCATTCTAGTAGCCATAGATTACTTCACTAAATGGGTTGAAGCTAAGCCTTATAAGGCTATGGATTAGACGTAAATTATTGGGTTTATCAAAGAATTAATCCATAGGTTTGGCATCCCACAGATCATAACTGTGGATAATGGGACTATGTTTGATGGAAAGGTGGTAAGATCTTTCCCAGCAGAATTTGGAATTAATGTTATTAATTCTACCCCTTATTATGCACAAGCAAATGGTCAAGCTAAATCATCTAGCAAATCCTTGAAAAAAGGAATACAAAGAGTTATGGAAGACAATCGTAGGGATTGGCATAACTTATTGTTAGATGTGTTATGAGCCTACGTGACTTCTCCAAGGTCAAATACATGAATCACTTCTTATGCCTTAGTATATGGACATAATGCAATATTGCCTATGGAAATTAATATCAAATCCTTGTGGGTAAAATGCTAAGACCAGTTAACTACTGAGTAATATCATCAAATCATGTTCTTAGGGTTAGAAAATGTGGATGAAGCTAGAATTTTGGCATTAAATAATATCTTTTTCCAAAAGAAAAAGGCAGCGAAAAGTTATAATAAGAAAGTCAAACACATTAGCTTTGATGAGGGTGATTTGGTATGGAAGACAATTCTGCCAATAGGAATTAAGAGCCATAAATTTGGCAAATGGTCACTTAATTGGGAGGGACCATACCAAATTCATAGAATCTTGCCTAGGGGAGCCTACCATATGAGAAGTCTAAATGGCTATGTACATCCCAAGAAAATCAATAGCAGATATTTGAAGTCTTATTATCCAACTGTGTGGAAAACACAAGGAGTGTAAGAAACGCTAAGAAGGCGTAATAAAGGGGCATTAAACACTTAGATAAGAAAAATATAAAATGATAAGGACTTTCATTTCATAAAGATTTAAGTACATGAAGCCATAAATTGGCCCAAAAATCAGTACAATGTCTCAGTTGTTCCCTTACAATTGATTCTCTACTCCTAAGGGATAGGAACAACTGTATGGCTGCAGCCATCTCTTGCCTTCTGTCAGCTAGCCCTTGATTGGTAGTCTGCAATTTTTCAGCATGTCAATCCAAGGCTAGGTTGACTGCTGCTAGCTCCTCTTTTAGTTGTGCTTTCCTCTGCAAAAGTTGGATTTGAAGCTGAGAGGCATAAAAGTGTTGTCCTTTCAAGTCAAACACTTCAATATGTATTTGGGAGACAAACTCTTTATCCTTTTACAACTTCTTTTCTGCAGCCTTGGTCATATGGCAAATATTGATGTAAAAATCAATGATGGTTGCTGCTTGGGATAGGTGGCTTGAGAAGGCCATGTTGGATTGCTCCAAGACTTTGCAGCATTGGAGGAAACCATTTTTGATAATAGGCTTTTGTAGGCTTCGAATGGAATCCTCGAGAATGGTTTCAGCAAGTCCATGCAGGTGCTTAAGTCTACTCGAGGCAAAAAAGTTTCTCTAGTAGTGGAAGAGCTTTCAATAATCTCCAAAAGAGAGTCAGCAATGATCAATGGCTCAGTTTCATTGTTTGTTGCTCGAGTTGGGGAAAATATATCAAATAAGCTAGCTAACTAGACTTTGAAAATGTCCATCTCTTCCTTTGACATTGGCAGTACATAAGAATCACTAGTTGAAGGAAGAAATAGAAGCATGGGGATAGGAGAAGGAGTGGAGGTTTCCCCAACAGTATCTATGGCCCAGGCTACCAGTAAGTCAAGAGAAGAGGGACTGGAGCTGGATGGTAGGGAGGAAATTGGTGAGCTGCTTGTCACATCTTTGGAAGTACCAGTTGCCACTGAAGAAGAAGTGACAACTGGGGTTCTCTTTGGTGCTAGTAGGGTAGCCAAGACTTTGGGAGAAGTCTATAGAGGTGAGGTAATTGAGATCAGGGGCGGGTTCGAGGTATTGAAAAGGCTAGGAGAGAGGGAGGATAGAATACTTGGCCTTAAGGAAAAAAGGTAAGAAGGCATAGAGAGTGTAGAGCTAGGAAGTGGAAGTATTAGCTGAAAGGGTTCTACACTCATTGGCACTCCAAAGTCAACCTTCCATTTTCCTTTTAAAGTTGTCTTTAGTTCTGAGGAGGTCAAGAAGGGTCCCTTCTCCCCAGACAAGGTAGAAGAAGGCAGTGTCGAAGGAAGAGGAATTAAAATGACTGTTGCTGCATTTTAGAAAACAAAGAGAAAATGTTAAATTTATGCTAAGTACTAGGAAAGGATTGGCAAAAAATGGGACTAAGGGAAATTACCAGCTTCAATTGTTATAATGGCATTGTTTGAAGAGCTGCGAAAGGCATAATGCTTAGCAGTTTTACTCTTTTTAATAGTCTCCTTTTGTAGTGCATCAACAACAGCGGCTTCTTCCCTTAATATTTGTTGCTGCCTTATTTTTTCGGACCTCTGAAATATAATAATTTCTTTGGTCTGTTCCTTCTTCACTGCTCTAACAAATGCCTCATGAGTGGGGTCCATGACAAGCTCACTAGGGGAGAATGTCTTCTTTTTCCTCGTTAATGGAGCTTCTTCTTCTTCCTCCTCAGGTATTGTCTCCATAGGGTCAGGTTACAGTATGAGCTTTTTTTTCTTTTGTTGCTGCCTGCCCTTGAGGATGTTCAAGGCTTAAGTACTCTGAGGGGAGTTCTCTTGTGAAGCTCTTGCACCAAATATTGAGGCTATAAGTAAATAAACAAGGAATCATAAAAGGAAATGGGTAAAAGGAGACAGTTTATACCTTTCTTCGAGGTAGCCTTGGTGATTCTAGGAGAAGAAGATGAGGCAGCAAGAACAGGACCAGTGCAGGAGGTGATGGCGATTCCAGTCTCCTTGAGCTTGACTTGAGAGGGCACATTTAGCCCTTTTAACAGATCCTTGGAGGAGATGGCCAAGTGCACCTCCATGTTGGCTGTCCACCAATTTTGATTGTCCACCAATTTTGATATCTCTTCAGTGTATTGCCTTGTGGGATGAAGAGGTATAATTCAAATTCGTCCAAGTCTAGTAGCAGCTTGGAGGTGGCTTAATCCAACTTGGTTTTGGGCACTTTCAATTTTCTAGTTGTAAGATTTGAATTAGAGAGGCTGCAGAGAGGAACATGAATCCTCTGAGTAATCCCAAATTGCCTAGCATATTGGAAAGGGCAATAAGCCTCAGATATGCATTTGTAAGCTCGAGGATTCAAGGTGCCAACAAAGAGCTCCCCTGGAGTCAAGATGGAGGTGCAAATATCTCTGTGTGAATGTGGAAAGAGGGGAAACTGAGAGTTGATAGAAAAAAGAAAGTAGAAAGCAAAACTAGAAGGATAGAGAGAAATTCTGGCATATTTCACTCCATAAGTGGTGGGGTCTTACACCAAGAATTTCAAACACTTAGAGTGTAAATCTGTGAAGTATGCAAAAAGCCAGAGTTTGAGTACCCTGAATGGGCCTCCTTGGTTAACATCCATGGGTCTCTCACAAAATTGGGAACAAACTCTATAAACATGGCCCAAAACATAAAGAGCCAAGGCTATCTTTTTCTTCAAAGCAAGAGCCTTGGTAAGAAGGGCAAATTCAAGCATAATCCTCTAAGAAGAGGTACAAAAAAAAAAATTTGCAAAGCCAATATAGAAGAAAGGAAAATAACTCTCGATTGGTCACAAGACCTTCTTTCTTGTTCTCAGAACCTACAAAATCACTAAATGAAGAGTTCAAAAGGGGAATAGAGAAGAGGATCTTAAGGTCAGGGTAGTCTAGATTAAAGGGGGTACCAATGGGAGATAACCCTAAAAGATGACACATGTCAAAGACAGTGGGGGCCATCATAGCACAACGAAATTGGAAAAAATTAAAGACTGGATTCCAAAAGCAAAGTGCAGCAAGTATTAGAAAAGGATCTTCAGGAATAGAAAACCTAGATAGACGAGAGGCGTCAAGGAAACAGAGTTCTTGAAGGTCCCATGTTCTAGCAAGAACAACTAGGTCATACCATTCCTCCAATTCTGGTCGTAATGTAGGCTAGCAGCGATAAGGTCGGTTCATCCTCTAGCTCCCTCAATCAAGGTCCCCCTCGTAAAGAAGGCAGTGATCCTCTAAACGAGGGTACAAAACAGAAAGTGGAGCAGGGACTTCTCTAAAGATAGGTCCAAGGATGTATTCTCCTTGAATATGGTGACGAGGGACGAAGATGCGCCCATCGATGGTGCTTGGTTCACTAGCTTTGTATTTGTTTATCTCTTCATTTAGACACTTCCTCAAAGCCACAGATGGGCTCATACACTCCATAATTGGTACTTTCAAAGAAGAAGAAGCCATTTAGTGAGAGGTTGAGAGGAGGGGGTAAAGAATGAGTATAAGAATTAGGAAGCTTAAGTTGGGAGTAATAGGAGTGAAAGGGGAATTTTGGACAAGTGAATAGGTAAAAGCATGAGAAGATGGGGTTTTTAAATCTTTCTGTCCAACATTGCCCATTTAACATAATGGGTCAAGTAGACCCAAGTTTTGACCCATGTGTGATTAAGGCTTTTATTTTAAACTCCTAAGAACACTTGAAGGAGAGCTACAGTATGTGGATATCTTATAAATGAGAGAAATACATTTCAAATACTCAGTTTGGCTTCAAGAACATATAGTTGGCTTCGAAGCTAGTTTTTCAAATACTCATCTGGGCTTCGAAAGTAGATAGTTGGCTTCGAAGCCAGTTTTATACCTTAAACTCAAATATAGTTGGAGTGGGTTTACTTCGAAGGTTTTGAGGGTATTCTCTTAGGCTTTCCATAAAAGGGAATTTCCTTCGAAAGAGTCTTTGTATTATTCTAAGATTAGAATATGGTTCCCGCCTGATCTTTGGATTTCAAAATAAATAAGCACTATAAAGCCAGTACTTGGTCAAGCAATGTGGAAATTTCAAAGATCAGAGGATTTACCTATATATGAAAGTATTTTCTTGAACTTTCTAAACAAATCCCTTTGAAGACAAATATTGTCATTTTGTAGAAGAAACTCCATGTTTCGAAAACACTTAAACAGGCTTTGAAGCAAAATTGGTTAATTCGAAATTGTTATTTACACAAATTATGTAAACAAAGTAAGAAGTAAGGTCATATTAACCGTACAATTGGAATATGAAAACCTAATTTCATTGATAAAACATTTACCTTGGGAGGGCCTATTTGGCTACAAATTCAATTTCATAATAGTAAGGAATAGAAAAAGTAACAAGTTCATTGAATTTAGCCCAGCAATGTTCTATGAACTTGTGTTCTTTCTTTATCTTGTCTTCAGTTCTATCTAGGCTGGGTTGCTGCAGCTGATGTGCTCTTAGTTGGAAGAAAAGCTGCTCAGCCTTCATTTCAAACTCAATTTCCTTCAAACTTTCCCCATCTCGTCCATATCCATATCATCCCAGTATGCTGAGTCCTTGTTTTTGAAGGCATCATATTCTTCGAGAAGGTTCTTTGCTTCGTACTAAGTATGAATTCGAATGGCAACGATCTCATCCAATGAATCACTAGTGGCCAAGGAGTTTTTTTGCCAGTTGAGTAGGAGAGGGAGTTGGTCCAAGAAGGTATGTAGTTCTGTTTGGGCTATGGGGTTAAGAGCATGACCTTGAAACACAATGTCACAAGCCCACATAAAGTTTTTGTAAGGAACATCATCTCCAAGTACTTTGAAAGGCAGATGAGAGAAGGCGGCAAGCAGAAGCTAAGCTTTATATTGTTGGAATGTAGTTGGAGGAACTGGAGGTTGGTAGGAAGAAAAATGTTGACCCTCAAAGAGAGTGAGTTTCAATTCCTCCATCCAGTTAGGATTTTGAGGGAGAAAGGGTGTAGAGGGGTCCATCTCAAAAGAAGGAGGAAATTAGGGGTTATTCATGCACTCTAGCCAGTCAGAAGAGCAAAAATTTGCCTTCTTAGCCAAGAAAAATCCCAATGCATCGATTGGGTTAGGAGTCTTTTGCACTAGCCTTGTTGGCAGAGAGGAGGCATACCATGCTGAAAGTAGATTGTCCTCTAGGAAATGAAGATGGTCGAAGGGCATGTAAGGGTATACCATTGAGCTGCGGGAACAATAAGGAACTAAAAGAGGATCATCGAATTTGACAAATCTGTAATAAATCTGTTCCCTTATTTGCGATTGAGCCGGTGTTGACCAAGCATCCTAGCTAGTGTTTCTAGAAGAAGATGAGGTAGCTTCGTCCCATGCAAAAGGTTTCGGAGCAAAGGAAGAGGAAGAGCTTTTAAAATCCATTTTGGCAAATTCTTGGTCTAGAGGTTCGTATTTCGCAAAAGCTTCCATAACTTGTATAAATGGAAGCGGATAATTGTGGCCAATAAATGCTTGAAAATTCTTTTGAGGGCGGTCATCATTGTCCAAAACCTCCTCGTATGCTCGATCAATGTAAGAAAAGGCTTGATTGGCCATTAGAGATGTATCAATCTCTTTGTATACACGAATAGTGGAGGAAAGGTTCAAGTGCAAGGGAGAATTTAATGAAGTTCAGTGCTTCATTACTCGAAGGCGGCTACACTTCCAAGATACACAAAGTCCATGCACGTCCTAGTATGTGGGCAAAGTACACTAATCCACTAATATCACCAAGTATTGGTTATATTAGTGCGGGGGGTAATGTTGGCTATGTATTTTGTATAAGCCAATCGCAGCTTAACACGTGGCTTGTAAAGGGTAGTTTGGGGAGTTAATGCAAGTCCCCAATCAACGATAGACATGTGGCAGTTCATATTGGTAACAATGGATTTGCGTAGCATTGGAGTAGTTAGGAGGCACAAGATAATGTGGCCCAACGGTTACTTATAGTTCAAATTCAAATTAAATAGGAAAGCCTAACTGCAAGCATGGCGTAGTGGAAGCTAATTGTGTAAGGCCATGATCAATGATAGCGGAAGGGCATTTCGACGGTTAGAAGCCTACTTCGACGGTTATCATTAGAAAGTATAAATAGAAGAAAAGGCCAACAGAAGAAGGACCAAACTCAGATCTAGAAACCAATTATTTACTTCATATTTTTCTTTCCAGTTTTTAATTTCCAACTCTTCAATTCTTGTACTGCACTTTATTTCCTAGGAGTAGTTTCAAGTAGTTTGTTGCTATGAACCTCTTCAGAGCTGGGTCATTGTAAGCTCATTGTAAGTTTTTATTTACTCAATGAAATTTAGTTCCTGAACTATTTTTGTACTTGTTATTATTTATAAGTTTCTCTTAAGCAAGCCACCAGTAAAAGTCCTCTTCATTGAGGCTGGAAGAATTTCAACACAATTGTTTGATAATTGGTTGGCAATTAAAATTCTGTAAGGACTTATTGATCCTTGCTGGCACGCTTAAAAATTACATAATTAATCTTCGAAAGCCAAAAAAGCTAATAGTTTCACAATTAAAGCCTAAGAAAAATCTCTTTACATGGCTAGGGTTTCATCAAAACCTTAGAAATAGTAGCGTAGCCATTCATAGAGGAATGAGAAGAGGTGGAGAAAGAAGAAGCCACCATGGGAGACATTCTTCAAACTTTAAGTTCTTTTTCTTCCAAACCCTAGCCTATCTCTCATTTTGAAAATTATTAGAACCCTAATCCAACCTTTTTTGTCTTTTTCTATTTCCAGCCTTTTCAAATAGGTTCAAAACATTAGGCTTGTTTCCCGAGGTACGGCTGCACGTGCGGGAAATTCCACTGCATGCGCGGCGAGGGTTCCGCACGTGTGGGAATGGGCCTCCACACGTGCGATTTTCTTAGGCTTTGTTTGGCTACGATGAATGGGCTGTATGTGCAGGAATGGTCCTTCGCACGTGCATGAAGCATTTTTCTCTCAAATTTCTGCATTTTTTTTCATTTTATACTCCCGCTATGTCCAACCTGATTGGCATTAAATATGCATAAAATATAAAATTTGACAGGCAAGTAGGGTTAAGAGATCCTAATTATTGACCTCAGTGTTGCACAATTTGGTCTCAATCATTGTGGAACTAATGAAAAAACAAGATAAATAATGGAGTATAAACCTAGAAAGTAAAACAATATGAGAGTGTTATGAGAGTATTGCTTTGCAAGTAATAAAGGAGTATAGAGTGTGTAGCAAGCAAAGTGACAAACAATGGAAGAAGTGACAAATAATAGAGAAATTAGGATTTAGTTTTTTTTTTACTCAAAAGATGTATGTTGAGATTTTTTTTTGTTTTTAAAAGATGTGTACAGAGAATATTTTCATATAATATTATGGGTGTTGGTGGATATCTATTATGGTCATTTTAGTTTAGAGTATAATTGCCATTAAAATAATATTTTATTAAGTGTGTGCATTGAGGTAACTAGGTGTGTGTGGAAATAGATTTCTCCATTCATTCATCTTTCTTTGAACTCCTCTAACTAAGGATATGTTTGTGCAAAATACTGTCTAATCCACTTAAATCGTCCAATTTACCCGCTAACCACGGGTTGGTTTGATCTATAGTTTTAAATTTGTAATTTCCTTTCAAGACCACCCCACCCCACCATAGTTAATACATATATTTCTTTTACCTCCAATATTACCTCCAACAAAATATCAAAATAAAAATCAGTGTGCGAGATATCTAATATGTGAAATTTGTTATAAATTAGTGTTTATATATGTGAAAAGTACTATGTAAAATCAATTAGTTCACATATATGAAAAATATTATGCAAATTAGTATTATATTATACGAATGTTTGATAATAGTTAAAATTATTCTTCAATCAACTAACAAGTTAAAACCGTCAAACAACAGTTTAATTACGAATAATAAAATTTTCAATCTGCTATCCATGATTTTGTTATTATTTTATCCTCAAATCGCACTGCACACATCTTTAACTAAGGGTACATAAAATACCCAATAAACCAAAGAACTTAACCAATCCAACCTCTTTGGACTGGGTTAGTTTGGTTTTGAGTACATTGGTTTGATTATAGATTTTCAAATTATCAACCCGATAAGTTTAGGTTGATTTGGTAAGAATCAACCCAAGAACCGAACCTATATATATGTATATGTATATCTTATAAAATTCTATTTATGTTGACAATACCTTATCTAATTGGATTATTACGATAGACTTGATTTCATATCGGCCAAATGAAAGTTAATGAAGTATTGGAAGGTTGAATTGGATTTTACAGTAGATGATTTTATTTTTTTCACTATATTACTCGATGTAATTTGTATTTGTTGTGTTTAAACTTTAGTTGAACGATATATATTATTCATAGTTATTGGTTTCCATTAAATAATACATTATATTTTATCCGTGGTATGTTTAAACTCAAGCCTACCCGAGTTACAATTGGTTGTATTGATTTATTCTAGTACATAATTGGTTTGGTCTTGGTTTCAAAGATTTAGAACCAATCATAATTAGACTAGTTCTAAATTTAGCCCAAACCAACGTAATCCATGCAACTCCTTACCTTTTAAATACGACTCATCTCTTATCACCACCAACCATCATAGTCACTTCCACCTCTAGCCATCATCATTGGTAACTTTATTTGGTTATCGTTGCTAGTAACTTTCTCTACACACTTTTTAGTGGATAACAATACATCTGATTATTGTCAATCGCTTCTTACTGACGACAATAATCTCTTATCAAAAATCACCTTTTGGTTACTAGTTCACACTGTCAACAATCCATTTTTATTGTCACTTTCTTGTTTTCTATTTATACAAAATGACAAACGAAAAAATTGATTGAATGAAACAAAAATATAAATTATAAAATCATTATCAAATGAGCCAAAATATTAAAATTATTTCACTTAAAATGGTTAATGACATTATTAATTTTTGCCGATAAATTTAAATTTGCTCTTAATTATTATACTTATGTCATTTCACTATTAATTTCAATAATTAACACTTTAAACTATTTATTTATTTATTTTTGGAAAAAATAAAAAAACTTTATGTGGCTTTATGAAATTGATTTTTGATCTCACTACTCATCAACTTTCCTTTATTTGTTTTGTTTTTCGAGTTGTAGTGATTTTTTTAAAAAATATTTTAGTCAAAATTAGATTTTTTTAATTCACCTAAATTAAAATCATTAAAAAGTAAAATGTTTGTGAAAAAAATAAAAAAAAGTTAACTAAAACAAAAAAATACAAAAAATGTATTCATTTATTTATTTTGTCTCTTATGATTTTTTTTTTTTATTATAAATATTCTACTTTTGGATAAATTACAAACACATACATTGAAATTTATTTAAAATATGAATTGTCTAATATAGTTCTAAAAATTACAAATATCCCATAGTTATAATTTTTTATTTAAAAAAATTTGAAAGATTTATTTATTTATTTATAGCTACTCTCATATACAACAGTAAAATCATCAAAATTATTAAATTAAAATATATTTTTGATATCATTAAAAACTGTTAATTGACTTAACAATTTATTAATAAAATGGATTGTTTTTTATGTCATTATAAATTTGAAAGAATGAATTGCAATTTTTAAAATTATAGAAGACAATTTATATTTTAAACAAATTTAAGGGAGTGTATTTGTAATTAGGTTTGGTTTATCTGAAATTGTTATCTCAACTTGAGAGAGCGTATGGGCTTGGTAGATCCATTTTGAAACTGATTTAGGTGATCCAAATCGTTTACTTTTTTGGACTTGTTGAGTAAAATATTCATGTAAAAAATCAAAAAATGATTAGACATCAGTGGCTATTGACAAATGTAATTTAAAAAAATGGACGACAAATGTAATTTCAAGAATAATGATCTTTTTTTTGTAATATAAATTTGATTCAAACATATAACTACTGATGTCTGATCATCTTGACTTTTTGTATGAATATTTTACTCAGCAACTTTTAAAAAGTGAAATATTCAGACTATTAAAACTATACATGTGGGGGCCTCTATTTACGTTGAGATGTTAACATGAAAGAAACATGATATTTTGTAATTTACCTTTTACTTTTTAAGTGCATTAGATAGATGTTGGGGAAACTAATTTTTTGGTTAAGATAGTAAAAAAAAATCAAAATACACAATTACATTACGCTCTACTTTTTTATAAGTCTTTTTGTAAAAAATTAAAAAGTGAACTAAAATAGTCCCATCTAAACTAAAAAATTTACTTTTTAAGTGCATTAGATAGATGTTGGGGAAACTAATTTTTTGGTTAAGATAGTAAAAAAAAATCAAAATACACAATTACATTACGCTCTACTTTTTTATAAATTTTTTTTGTAAAAAATTAAAAAGTGAACTAAAATAGTTCCACCTAAACCAAAAAAAAAAAAAAAAAACTATGAGGAAGAGTGGGGGCCAAATTGAAATTATAAAATGCATTGGGACTGAGTTGCAAAAACAAAAACACTTATCAGTCCATGTCTCCCCAGTTGCACGCCCGATTCTGGAATCCAATCCCATTCCCTTAACACAATTCTGTTGATTGTGCAAAACCTCAACTGATTAGTGAACGACGGCGATCTCACGGTGATTTTCGGTCTCCGGTGAGTGCTCTCTCTCTCTCTTTTCGCGACGACAAACTAATTTCCAATCCATGCGATTTTATGAAATCATCTCTTCAATTTACAAATGGATCTAATTCAATGTATGTATATGCATATGTTATATTTGTGTATTTATATTTGGTTGAATTCAGTTTCTTACATACAATACTCAATTAAAATTTTCAAATTTACACACCAATTTCAATTAAGCTTGATTTTTCATTAATTTTCTGACTTGTTACATATTTGTAATTCTGTACAAATCGGGTTTAGGGCTTGAATTGGGTTTAGGGTTTGGGTTTGTATTCTGTTTGTTAGAGGGCTATGGGCTATGGGGTTGATTCATAATTTCGCTAAAATCATTTTCTTAACTCTTGCTTCCAAGTTTGGTTTAGTAAAGCTGAGATGTGAAGAGTTCTTTATTTCTTGCACATTTTGGATTGTCTATTTTGGGTTTGAAGTGAGGTATTGAAAGGTCTTGAGATATTTTGAGTTTTCACTTTTAGATTTGGTGAAGTTGAGGCAAACAATTGGGGACCTGTATATAGGAATAATTATTTTCTACTAAAATTCATTTCTTGATGGGTTTGTTCATAATGTTCATATGAAGGTTGTGTGTTTAGAAATCAATGACATCATTGGATAATATTGATGGTATTGTGGAAGAGAGTAGAAGAACAAATATATTTAAAAGGATTGAGGACAAAATGGAAAGCATTGTGGGAGAACTATATGAAGAAATAGCTATTTTTTTTTTAAAAAAAAAATTTGTACTTTTTAATTAGTTCTTTTAGCTAAAACTTCAGGAGATGGGTTTGGTTTTCTCTGTTGCTTTTCCCTTGCTAGAGATCTGATTGCATAAAAAAAAATTCAGAGACCGGAGAGAGAGAGAGACAGAGACAGATCGGATTGCCTAAAAAAAAAAAAAAGATCGGGGAGAGAGACAGAGACAGAGACAGATCTGTTTTCCTAAAAAAAAGAAAAATCAGAGATCCGAGAGAGAGAGAGAGAGAGTCGTCACGGGGAAAGAGCTGGAGAGCGATGGGTTTGGTTTTCTCTGTTGCAAGTGAAATATGAATGTCTTGCTTCTTTGTTTGTTTCTTTGTTTTTTTTTGTTTTCTTCTAGTGTGTTTTATGCACTTAGAGGGGATTCACCAAAGTTATCGTCGAAACGGATGTGGAGCAAGTAGCCCAATTGCTAAAGGAAGGCCCAGGCGACAACTTCCCATTCCGGGGACTAGTGGAGGATGCAAGAATGATTCTAAGAGGATGCGAGTATGAAGTTAATCATGTCATGCGGGAAGGAAATACTTGTGCTGATGCGTTGGCGAAGCCAGGGGCAGAATAACCTTAAGATTTACTAGTAGTTAACAAGCCTCCAGCTGAGATTCGCAGCCACTTGGTTGCAGATATGCTAGGTGTTGGAAGGGTGAGGGAGTAGCCCACCTTCCCTGTTTTTTCTTTCCGATGTACCGAAAAAAATATGAATGTGCTTTTTGACATTCTCAAAAGACACTTCAGTTGGGGACTTTTTCGGGCACCCTAATTTGGGGGATGTAGCGGGACTGTTTTTATATTTTAAGTTTTTTTTAATGATTTCTATATATCTCAATATGTTTTCAGTAATTTTTAGTATATAATGTTGGTAATTATGTATGAAAGCAAACTTTGTGTGGGTAATAGGCTAATAGCAATTAAAAAAAATTGTAGGTATTTATCATTTCATCCACAATTGTTTTTTGGGTGTGATCATGTATATAGGGAGTCATTCTAGGAGTTTGCCTAGTCCCCCAAAGATCTCAGGGCCGGGCCTGTGTGTGCAGATCTGTGTCTTTCTCTGTGCATAGGTCCAGAAGGTTCATTTCAGCATTCAGATGGCAATCATGGATTCAGAAGTTCCCACAGACGAGACGGAAACTGTTGCTGGTTTCATCCCACTTGCCTCCGTCTCCCAACAACCTTATGTTTCTGAACTGCTCTCGTTCACTCTTGATCGTCTGCATAAGGTCTTTGCATCTCTTCTTACACATACATCTGTACACACACACACACACACACACACATATATGTAATACACTTATCTGTTTGTTTTTGTAATAAATATTTACAGGAGCCAGAGCTTCTGCGGGTTGATGCAGAGAGAATTCGGCGGCAAATGCAAGAAGTGGCAGTTGGAAACTACCGTGCATTCATTTCAGCTGCAGATGCATTGCTCGAGATTCGAGAGGAGGTTTCTTCTATCGACAACCATCTCGAATCCCTGGTAATTTTACACATCTTGGCAAAATTGGGCCGTTTCTTTGGTTTAATTTCTAATGCAGCATAATTGTCTTTTTAGTGGAGTTCAAGAAAGGCTTAAAATGTAAGAATTTAGAAATCTGCTTAATACCCATTTCAGCAATTTGATTGTGTTGCTTCCGATACCAGTTTTTTTACATGGCTTATTGTTGTTAAACAATATAGGTTGTTTTGATTTTATGAACTGCATTAGTATGCATTGGCTGACTAATACCTAATTCAGCAATGCAGTTGCTTTGCTTTCCATACCACTTTTTGCTTGGCATATTGTTCGTATACACATGAGTGTGCATTGTGACAAGAAAGTTTAATAACCAATTAGTGTGAGAATATGTGAAGGATAAAACTAGTGTTTTCTACTGGCCTAATACACTACGGTCCAATACATCTGTTTCCATTTCTTTTAATCCATTGACATTTCAGTCTCCACCAGATCAACCACCAACACCCCCCCCCCCCAAATAATAAATAAATACTCTCTCCGTCCCATTTTGTTGGTCCACTATTCCATTTTGGGATGTCCCAAAATGATAGTCCCATTTGAAAAGTTAAAGTAAAAAACATTTGATTTTCCAAAGCTATTGCTTTTGAGTAATTATAAATATATTAAAATTTTGAAAAGAGGGGCATTAGTGGGAAAAAAAATTGAAATTGAAATTTAAGTGCAATGATTGCATGCCGCCTTAAAAAGTTGGAATCCCCAAAAGGGACCGACAAATTGGGATGGAGGGAGTAAATAAATAAAAACACACACACAGCAAAAGGATCTGTTAATGTAATCTGAGGAGATGGTGAATATAGATATACTATGTTGGTGATTTTCTCTAGAGGCAGTAAATTTTCATCCTTGGATGAAATTAGTCATTTTTTCTTCTTGTGATTTTATTTTGTATCCACTGAGAACACTTGAGGGCTGTCAGAACCTTGAAAGAGGAACCGATATTGATTCTAGATCAGAGTTGTTAGATATTGGAAGGCAACCCAACAAGCCTTCCAAATTGGCTTCTAGAGACTAACCCCATCAATTACTCCTATTGTCACACCAGTTGTGCTACATAGCTCGAATCCCCTCTTCCCTTCTTCCCCCGAATTCAAAACGACGTCGTTTCGTCGTTTTGATTTTTTTTTTTTTTCCTCCCAATAATGCAGAAGGAGGAGAAGGAGGAGGAGGAGGAGGAGGAAGAGGAGAGTAGCAGAGAGAGAGAGAGAGAGAACCATTCAACATCATCATCATCATCTTCAGATCTTCATCAACATCATCATCAACAACCATTCAACCAACATCACCCAACATCACCATTATCAACACAGAGCCAAGGAAAAAAAAAAAAAAAAAAAAGAAAAAAAAAAAGAGAGAGAAATATCTGAGCTCATCTTCATCAACATCACCATCACCATCATCAACACAGTCAGAGAAAAAAAAAAAAAAAGGAGAGAAATATTAAGATCGGTGCTCCATCAAGCGGTGCTTCATCAGATCGGTGCTCCATCAGATCTGGTCACCGTCGCACCCACTCTCCATCACCGTCCACCGTCGCACCCTCCATCAGATCGGTGCTCCATCATCGGCGATCGACCCTCTCCATTCCCTCTTCCCCTCTCTTCTCTTTGTCTCCTTCTCTTCCTCTTCCCCTCTCTTCTTCTCTCTTCTCTCCCTCTTCTGTTTCAGACTGCATAAGGAGGAAAAAAAAAAAAAAAGAAACTGCCCAAAACGATGTCGTTTTGGGCAGTCGGGGATTCAGGGAAGGGTGAATTCGGGGGAAAAATCATTTCTCTTGTCACACTCCACCCATCCTCAAATTAATCTATTGCCATATATTGCCTTACAATTTCCAACTTTCATATGCTTCTGAGTTGTTTACTATTTGCATGAATTTCAGCAGTGATGTGAAACGAACTGATTTATGGATCTTCTTAGGTTTTTTGTTTATGTTTTTCTTTCTTTCTTTTGGTATCAGCTTCTAAATAGAAAATAATAAATATAGGTCATGTTTTATACCATGTAAGTGAGCATTAAGGATTTAATGAACTCATGTATATTGATAGTTAGCTTTCTTTTGTTTCAGATAGCTGAAATTCCAAAGCTAACAACTGGCTGCACTGAGTTCATTGACTCTGCAGAGCAGATTTTGGAGAAGAGGAAGATGAACCAAACATTACTAGCCAATCATAGTACTTTGCTTGACTTGCTTGAAATTCCTCAGCTTATGGACACGTATGTAGTTTGTTGTCATTACCATCTGTTTATTTGTATATTTACTTTGGAAGTCCATGCTGTTTATATTTTGTATTTTGGATGTGTTTCTTAATATAGAAAGAACACTTGACTGTCATCTCCCTGCAGATGTGTGAGAAATGGAAATTACGATGAAGCTTTGGATTTAGAAGCCTTTGTTTGCAAACTTTCAACAATGCATCCAAAGTAACTCATCTTATTTTGCTGTTTAGGCTAATGGCAGCTTACTGAGATTTTCTTTTTTTTTTTTTTTTTTTCATTTTGTTCCCCCTTCCTATCTTGTTTGCCTTCAAGGTTGCCTGTTATTCAAGCACTTGCTGCGGAAGTTAAGCAGACCACCCAATCTCTTCTTTCTCAGCTTCTCCAAAAACTGCAATCAAACATTCAGGTACTTAGGCCAAATCTTATGAAATAATATGCTGATGATGTGCAGCTGGTTTGACATGATTCATCTAGAACTATGATTTCTGAAGTTTCATTTATTTATTTTGCATAAACCCTTATGCATTGCAGTTGCCAGAATGTCTCCGCATTATTGGATATTTACGTCGAATAGGAGTGTTTAGCGAATATGAAATGCGCCTACAGGTGAAGTTTATGAAAGCTGTCTAAATCAGTATTTGGTTTATGTGCATTTTAATCTTCCTTGTGCTTTTTGTTTCTGGTTGATATGTTTATCTGTTTCGAATGTTACCTGTTTCGAATGTTACCTGTTTCTGACCTGGATTCTTTTTGTGGTACAGTTTTTAAGATGCCGAGAGGCATGGCTTACTGGAATTCTTGATGACTTAGACCAAAGAAATGCTTATGATTACTTAAAAGGGATGGTGAACTGTCATAGAATGCATCTTTTTGATGTTGTTAACCAATACCGAGCCATATTTGCTGATGATACGTCAGGAAGTGAGGAAAACTATGATGGTGGGCTTCTCTTTAGCTGGGCTATGCACCAAATTACCTCTCACCTTAAGACACTCAAGGTCATGCTCCCCAAAATAACTGAAGGCGGGTCCTTGTCGAATATCCTGGATCAATGCATGGTAAGAAATTAAGGATTTACTACTATGTTGTTTTATAATTCCATGTCTTCAGCATTATTTTTTTTTATTTTTTTTTTATGCAAGTTCATAAAATATACGTTGCTTGTCTTTTAGTATTTTCCCCTCAATTTTGTCATTGTCATTTTTAACTTTTTAGTTAAAGACCCTGAATTTTATTTTATTTTATTTTATTTTTTTGATAAATAACCAAACTTTATAAAAAGCATCAAGAAGATGCAAAGAGTACAAACTAGAAGCCACTAAGGCTCAACAAATTAATAAGTCAAATCCTCCACAAAATCTACAAATGCCAAAACATCAGGGATCAATTGAACCGGTCAACCAACTATGCAAAACGACAAGAAGACGACGTTCCAGCCAAGGAACCGAATGAGACACCCCTTGAAACACACGCCTATTATGTTCTAACCAAACCAACCATACAATACAATGAGAGGCAAGCAACCATGCTTTCCAACGCCGCTTACCAACACGACCCCCCACCCAACTTTGCAACACCTCTATAACTGAAACTGGTTGCACCCAGGCCAATCCAAACGTCGCGACCACAAGCATCCAAAGACGATGAGTAACTGGACAATGAATGAGCAAATGGGCCACCGACTCCGCTTCACCACAACACATGCAACACCAATTAACCAAAATATGGCCTCGGCGAATTAGATTATCCAATGTCAAGATTCGTCCCAACATAGCCGTCCACACAAAAAAGGTCACCTTAGATGGCGAACCTGACACCCAGACACATTTCCATGGGAAAACAACAGCCTTTGCAGGGGCTAGCACTGCATAATACGAGGGCACAGTAAACTTCCCCTTAGTCCTAGGACAATTCCACACCAAAGAATCCTGCCCAGCTCTCCCAACTCGCAACTCATATAAAAAACCCAACAATGCCATCATCTGATCCTGCTCCCAATCCTGAATAGCATGGCGCAAGTGCACATTCCAAACAAGCGAATCCCCGTGGCCACACTTTACATCACCCACCATAACCTCTCTATCAACGGCAAGAGTATAAATCAAAGGGAACCGCACTTCCAATGGAACATCACCACACCACCTATCCCGCCAAAATCGAATTCTATCCCCCACTCCTACTTGGAGCAGAACCCTCTTCCAAAACTCCTCCCACCCCAACCAAATCCCCTTCCAAAGACCATGGCCATGCAATTGCCCCACCCTACCTGAACACCACCCTCCATGCCCCACCCCAAACTTCGCAACCACCACTCTCCTCCAAAGACGATCCCTCTCCTCCACAAAACGCCACCACCACTTACCCAACAGAGCCACGTTAAAAAGGACCAACCTCCGAACCCCTAAACCCCCATGAACCTTAGGACTACAAATCCGATCCCAAGCCACCAAATGATAAGAACCCTCCCCTCCATTACCCCAAAGGAAATCCCGCTGCAATCGCTCAATCCGAGTTGCTACAGACACCGGAATCACATGAAGGGACATAAAGTAAGTCGGAATGCTGGACAAAACACTCTTAATCAACGTAAGTTTGCCACCTTTAGATAAATACTGCCTTTTCCAACTTGCCAAGCGCCGCTGGACCCGGGCCACCACCCCATCCCATACCCCGGTTGCCTTGAATGATGCCCCTAGAGGTAAACCCAAATATGAAACAGGAAGAGGCGCCACCCTACAACCCAAAATGGCTGCCAAAACCGAAATCCGAGCCACCTCTCCCACCGGAATTAGCTCCGACTTGGCCAGATTCACCCGAAGCCCCGAGACAGCCTCAAAACACAACAGAACACATCTCAAATGTCCAATCTGAGAAACATCTGCATCGCAAAAAATAAGCGCGTCATCCGCATAAAACAAATGTGAGACTGTCAAAGCTGCTAGAATCCGTCCCACCTCGAAGCCATGCAACAAACCACCTTGTACCGCTCTAGATAACAAGCGACCCAACGCCTCCATCACCAAAATGAACAATAACGGAGATAAAGGATCTCCTTGACGTAAACCTCTATGCGAAGGAAAGAATCCCGCTGGAGACCCATTAACTAGAACCGACATACGCACCGTAGATATACAAAATTGAATCCACCTCTGCCACCTTTCCCCAAAACCTAATCTGTCCAGCATATACAATAAAAATTTCCAATTGACATTGTCATATGCCTTTTCGATATTAAGTTTGCAAATAAGCCCCTCTCGGTCCTGGCGAATCCTGGAATCCACACACTCATTCGCCACTAAGACCGCATCTAGAATTTGATGCCCACCCACAAAAGCATTCTGGGATTCGGAAACCACCCCATCCAACACACTACGCAACCGATTAGCCAACACTTTTGCCAACAACTTGTACACACTACCCAAAAGACTAATAGGGCGAAAATCCCGAATATCTTCCGCCCCACCTTTCTTGGGAATCAAAGCAATAAATGTGGCATTGAGACTACGCTCAAATTCCCTGGTCTGATAAAACTGCTCAAACATAGCCATCACATCTGCCTTCACCACCCCCCAACAGTGCTGGAAAAATGCTATCGAAAAGCCATCAGGACCCGGAGCCTTATCACCAGGCATACTCCGTAAAACCGCAACCACCTCCTCTTCTGCAAAAGGCCGTTCAAGCATACAACTATCAGCCTCGGAAATAACATCAAACACAATTCCATCCAGCCCTGGCCTCCACACCTCTCCCTCATCCCGAAAAAGATGCTCATAGAAACCCACAATCCCAGCCTTAACCTCCTCTGAAGAAGACAACTCTGTACCATTTACTCGCAGTCTACCAATCTGATTCACCCGACGATGAGCATTAGCCATACGATGAAAAATTTTTGTATTACGATCTCCGTCCTTCAGCCACAAACATCGAGACTTTTGTTGAAAGCTAATCTCCTCCATATGTGCAATTTTGCCAAACTCCTTACGAACCCCATCCCGACGAACCCAATCCGCCGTAGATAAGCGCCCCGCAGTCTCTATCTGATCCAATTCCTGCAACATAGCTAACACGTTAGCCTTCTGAACTTGCAGGTGCCCAAACACCTCCCTATTCCATAGCTTCAAATCAGACTTGAGTATTTTTAATTTCTGTGCTAAATGACAACTCGGCAGACCAGACACACGATAACTATCCCACCAACCCTTCACCCGGTCCGTGAAACCCTCCGACAACAACCACATATTCTCAAACCAAAACGGCGCGGGACCACTCCTGATACCCCCACTATCCAACAAGACTGGCCAATGATCTGAGACTGGACGTTGCAGCCGTAGTTGAGTCACTTGTGAGAAATGCTCCTCCCACTCCCCTGTCACCAAAAATCTATCAAGCCGAGACATCGCACCACCCCCAGACCAAGTATAACCGCCCCCCTGCAGAGGCAGATCCAACAACTCTAGGTCATTAATGAATGAAGAGAAAGCCCGCATAGAGGCCACCACCGAACTTGCCCCCAACTTCTCGTCCACACTCCTAACCACATTAAAGTCGCCGCCCACACACCAAGGAACCGGCCACCGAAAAGCAATACACTGTAACTCATCCCAGAAACTAGGCCGCTCCCCTCCACGAACTGGTCCATATACCCCTGTAAAGGCCCACCGGAAATCATCCGCAACACACCGAAATAGACAAGAAATCGAAAAAGCCCCCACCTCTTCCTCCTCCATTTCCACCACCCTCTTATCCCAACAAAGAAGAACTCCCCCTGCCACCCCTAGAGCAGGTAAATACGTCCAAGCCACATACCGACCACCCCACAGCTCCTGAACTAACTCCCGCCCCACACATCCTAACTTAGTCTCCTGGAGACACACCACATCCGCACTCGCATTTTTCAACACAGCTTTGACCAACACCCTTTTCCCTTTATCATTCAATCCACGCACATTCTACGACAAAATTTTTAACCGCATTACAACAACAGCTGATTTGCACGACTCTTCCTTACACCTTGTCCATCCCCACCCTTATGACGGTCATAATTTATGGAACACTCCAGTTTTCGTAATTCTCGAGCACTCCGCCCATTTTGCTCCACCGGATCCACCTCTTGCCGAACAGGAGCACTCTCCTTCCGGGACTCCTCAATGGCAATAAATAAATTCATTGCCTCATCCTCATGACCCTCAAAAGAAACCCCCAGAAATTGACTAACCTCATGTATCCGAGAGAGAACCCAATTCGAGACCTCCTCTATGCTCGGAGACTCTGCCCTTGAAAATTCTGGTGAGTCTACAGTCTCAGCTGCAGCATCCAATTCCTGATCCGCATGACACGGCACCTCAGGACACACCACCAAAGCTAACTCATCCACTGAGTCTACCCAGCAATCCTTTGCCACATCCTCCACTAACCCACGCGTATCTGGACAGCCGAGAAACACCTGGCTACGCTCCTCTGTCACAGATCGAGCCACGCCCAGATGACACCCAGCGTCGGGTAAACCAAGTGACGACTGTAACTCCATAGTCTCACCACCAATGGCCCCCACAGGAGACCCAGCGTCGGCTAAACAGTCTGACGACTGTAACTCCACAAACCCACCGCCGAGATCCCCCACAGGAGGTAGCGCAGCTTCCGCCGACAAGCCCACCACGCGAACTGGGACAGAAGACCCAATTCCAGCATGGAGCGAGGCGAAAACCCAACTCACGGGAGAGTCGGGTTGGCCTGAAACAAACCCACCTGGGTTGGGTAGACTATTATGATCAGCTAACTGCTTCTGTTGACCCACAGCATCCATTGGGTCCCCAACAGTTGATGCAAACGGCCTAACCCACTTATGGGTGCCTATAGGGTAAAACCCATCTCTTTGGGCTTTAGCCTGGCCCAAATTCGTTGGCCCCAACTCAGCACTGGAACCCAAGTGACTCCCAAACTGACCCGGAGTCCGTGCCTGAATTCCCCTAAAATCGGTCTCCCCCATGAATCGACGCAGATAATCCTTCACTCCCAAAAACTTTGGGATGCTGCGATTCCAACTACGTGGATCACGCCCTACCTTATCCAATCTTTGGTCGGCTTCTGTCACTGCCAATTCCACCGTCGGCCCTACCTCAACCCAGATCGGCAACGAGAAGTTCCACGAACCCCACCGGAGAGAAGCTTGCAATGGGATATGCGCAGAGCTCCTAACACACAGCCGAACAGAACCCATGTCCACCGACGACTCATCAACCGCCACAAAGTCGCCACACTGAGCTCCGATTTGCCGATAAACCTCCAGCCCACGAAGATGGATCGGCAAACCCACCACCTGGACCCATACCCGCTGTGCCGAAGGAGATGAACTGCCCAAATCACAAAGGGCTAGAGGATTCCACCAACCCAACTCCAGAACACAGCCACCAATGGTCCAACGGCGATGTAATAACGTCTCCGCCTCACGACGTGAAGGTAACACAAACAAGAAAGCCTGATTGCCCAATGGTTGCACCTCCACCTTGGCCGAAAACTTCCACCATCGTAAGACCCAGTCAGAAATATTGGCAAAGCTGATACCTCTACCATCCATATCACGAATCTGACCCACCAATGAACGATCTAGCAAACGAAACCAATCCGCTTCCGCTGATGTATGGGCCACCGTGATTCCGCCAGACGCACCCTCAGCTGATAAAGACACTGGCCCAGGAGGGGACAACACCTTCCTTGGCAAACCACGAGGTCGCCGCACCCATCCATCCCCTAACCCAAAGCCTTCAAAGACCAAAGCCACATCCCCCCACCCACCTCCGAATTCTGACGCCGGAATAAAAATCTGTGCCCTCCGAGTCCCTACCGTTACCACAACTTGAAACGAAGACCCATCGCCCTCCTCTCCTCGAACGCACACTGCTACACTACGACTACCCCCATGAAGGCGGCCCAGAAAACCAGTGTGGTCTGGTGCCAATGAAGCCGCTCTCAGTTTTGCCACAATCCATCTCGTTTCAAAGCCCACCAACACAACTGCCCTTCGGAGCCCCTGTCCCCTTTCCACAATCGAGATACTACGCCGCCCAATCGAATCGACCGACGCTTCTTCTAGTTCAAAGGACCGGCCGCCGAGATAAAGAATGCGCCGGCGTGGTTCAGCCACAACCGACCCAGGTAACATTAGTCACTCCTAAAATCTCGGAGCAAAATAAATCGCCTCCTTATTTTCAGCTAAAAAAAGGATCATTTGAAAAGGTCCACTAAAAGCCAAGAAAATTTTGTTTTGTTTTCTTTTATGTTTTTTTGTCTTTAGAGGACTTTCTACAAATTTGATTTTAGAAAAAAAAAAAAAAAACAATTTGTTTAGGAGCTTCTAGTCTAGAAGCACCTAAAGAGTAAAATGTTTTGACAAATAATCGAAAAGGTTCATTAAAAAAAAAAACACCCCCAGACCAAGAGTTCCTTTTCATTTGAAAAGATGTCCGTGGACACACTTCACAAGCTTACATGTTAGTGCAAGAGTTAGCAATTTGATTTAATATGTTTCATGTTTTACAAGCACAATTTCTGATTGCACCTTTTCAAAAAAGTGAATGAAGTAAAGGCAGGTGGACAAATAATTGTGGGGATTTATTGGAATGTATATACGAGGAAAACATGATATTGGTATCATTTTAAGATGGATGGATATGCTATGCATAAATTAAACTATAAAGAAGTACACCCAGTTTGGTCCCCATTAATGGGGGTTTTTGGGAGGGGTAGTTTGGGTACAAACCTTGGCATTATTTGCGCCTAGTGGTTACCCTCAGGTACTCACAACCTTAGCATTAACGACCAGAGTTTTAATAATTTAACCCGTGGTAAATTTTAAATGTTGTTTTAATACAACATTCGTAATTTATTTACATATAATTCATTTCCTTTCCTTAGTCTAAAGAGAAAAAGTGAGAAGTGATGCTAATGGCAGATTTATGATGGTTTGCCCTTTTTCTTTTGAGAAGTGAAGTGATGCTAATAGGAATATATTTACTTGGAAGCTAGTTTGGGGAAGGAAGTGGAAACAATTTTGATGCTGATGACTAAATAAACACAAATTGACATGATTGGTTGGCTATAATCAATGTTATTATGGTTCGATAGCTATTCTGTCTTTTTATAGATATGCCTCAGATTGCCGAAGTGTGTTTGCCCAAAAGCTGAGGACTCTGCTACTCAAAGTTGGACCTTGTCTGGCTGTAGCTTCTTTTTTCTTTCTTTTTTTTATCCTGTCTATCGTTGTAGGAGTATTACTCATTGCATTGCATCCTGAATCTACTGATGACATTCTCTCTTGTTTGCTTGACAGTATTGTGCCATGGGGCTTGGTTGGGTTGGATTGGATTTCCGGGGCTTGCTTCCCTCACTTTTTGAAGAGTAATACATATTTAATTTATCTTTATGATGTTTTTAATCTTATGGTCTATGAAGCATGGAAACTTTTACGATGGAGATGTGTCCATATTAGATACTGATACTTCTTAGATATTCACAGATATTTATCTGAGACTTCCCAAATGCATCCACAATTAGAATTTTCTTTTAAAAAAGAAGTATTGGATACATTCTAGATACTACCTATCTTGAATTTAAGAGGTGGCATTTCTTGTGTAGCATAAAAGCATAATAATTTCCAATACTTCGCATACTCCTTAAAATATAAAAATTGGCAAATAATGCAATTAAAATTTGTCAAATTTGGTCCAACTTCATGTCCACAAAACATAGGTTTAATATTTTTTATGCGAATAAAAAAAGGGCAACCTAGAGCATTAGGTTCCTACTAAAGTGGGGTCTAGGGAGAACAACCTTACCCCAGTTTTGGAGATGCTGTTTCCATTACTCAAACTTGTGCCACTAGGGACACTAACAGTTAAGGAGCAAAATTTCGTTTCTTTTCCATCAAAATGTTTCATTTCGTTTTTTTGGGAAACCGTAACAAGACAGTTGTGGAGTACCAAAACTCTAATGTTTCCACTGAATCACATAGAAATGCACCACAATACTATGAAACATACCGAAATAACAAGCAGTTTCTACATCTATTAGGAATATCCGACAATAGTAATTTCCATTGGCCTTTATTTTGTCAAAAGAAATGATTTGAGAACAACAAAATCTTATATTCATTAGAAAATATAAGAAACTAGAAAGTAGAATGAGAGAGAGAGAGAGAGAGAGAGGGGTTATGTGTAAACAAGATAGTCAGTATGATAGACCACAAGGTGTAAAAGGGATGAGTACCCCTCTAGACTGCAAAGACCTAGAAGAAATGAGAGAAATTAGCATAGTATGCGAGGAACTTTCTTGGCAGAGTTAGTGAGCCGTGTAATAGGCTACCATTTTATGCTTCTTTCCAACCGTACCCCCTCTCCACGGCTCCAACTGTGAAGAACACCCTCTACACTACCTTGTTGCACCCAAACAATGCCAAACACATAAAAGATCAATACCTAAAGCTGGTATGCCATAGAGCAATGAGGAAGAAGATGACTAACCAATTCTGCATTCCCATGGCACATGCAAAATGTGTTAACTTTTTTATATATGTTTTAGTTCAATTTCCAAACATTTTTATAAGCTTCCAATTTATTTTGTAATTTTTCTTATGTATTCGAAATATTTCTGAAACTTGTCCTTAATGTTTCTGTTTTCAAGCTAACTGAAACAACATACCTAATCAAAATTTTGATCCTTCAGCAAGCCTTACTGTAGAGAATATTTGATAGATAATCAAAGACAAATAGTTTGTCACCAAAAAAAAATAAAATTATATAGATGCATACACACATACATACAGGATTTATATATACACATATATCACCATATACTTAAACGTATCCATATCCTATACTTATTTACAATTTTTTGTATCCTTTATTTGTATCCATGCTTCATAGCTTCTGGTGAATTCCTGCTGTAAATATCTTGATTTGGTCAATTATGCAGGGCTGTTCTCAACTTATTCTCGAAGAACATGAAAACAGCTGTTGAGAATTTTCAGGTATGCTGACAAGTGGTTAAAATCTTTCATGTAGTTGCACAAAATTTTATGTTCTTTTCTTCTTCCAAACTGAGGAAAATATAAATGTTTGGAATTCAGTTTAGCAAATGAAATAGCTTTTAGGCCAGAAAATTTTCTTGTAGCAAGCAGCCTCTCTGTGGTGGTGTGCTTGGTAATTGATATTTCTTACTTCATTCCAGTTAGTCTTGGATTCACATCGGTGGGTCCCGTTACCAGCAGTTGGTTTTCCAGCCAATAGTATAGGTGAAAATAGCCGGGAAGACGTGACTCCGCCTTCAAGTCTAATGGAGCATCCACCTCTTGCTGTGTTTGTGAATGGTAAGTTTGACAATATCTTAAACACATAAAATGAACCTGCTGTCTCCATCTCCCTCTCCCTCTCCCTCTCCCTCTCCCTCTCCCTCTCCCATAATATTTCCTGGCTGTCCTACAAACTCTATCATGCAGTTGGAATGTTTTCAAAGTAAAAACTTTGTTGAAGAAATTTGCAGGATGAAAATTTACTAAATTAAGATTGCCACAAAATATATTGTTAAATAATATCCTGGCATAGATTTTGAAATTTCTTTTGCAATATTTGTATTGTGCAAACATGTTTGTTGGGATGTGAAGATGAAGTACAAAGACAAAATAGAGTGAGAAGGCTTCCCAAACTGCAACAGTTTCTGGCTTAGTTGTGTCAAGTAGTAGTGATCTCATGTTGGAAGTTATTTTAACTTGTCCATCTCCAAGTGATCCCAGTAATGGGGAGATTACTAAGGAGGAAAAATGAAGAAAATTCAAAGAGAAACGTCATAACTTGAAAAGTGCTAGAGGGAAATTTTGAGTCCTCTTTGTTGTGAAAGTTGTTTTATATCTTTTGTAGGCTTAGTTTTGTGTACTTTGGTGGGAGTAATTTGGTTCTGTTTATTTTTGTGCTCCCTACAAAGATGTGTGTTGAACTTCATTGTATATCCTTATTTTTTGGTTATAATATTACTTATCCAAAAAAAGAGTTTGTGAGATGAACTTTTGGATTAGGTGCTTCTAAAATTGTTTGTCCTTATTTGTCTAATTCCTTGATGTTGCACCCTTGGACTTGGTTTTAAGTTTCTATTGTCAGTTGCTTGTTGAGGAACATCCATTGCCAAGTTTTAACTTTTGAGACTTCCCAATTCCCCCTTATGCTTGTGAATGGTATTAAACCCCAAATTTTAGGTCACTGACACTGCGCTAATGGATGGATTTGGGAAGGTTTAAAACAAGGTGGGTATGGATTTTGGGTGTGGCATCAAAACTGATTCGGGTTCATGACACGATTCAGTGTAGCTATGAAGGTGGCCTCATTCCAAATATAGTTAAATGAAATACATTCATGTTTCTCAAAAGCAGTTCTATAGGTCTCCTATGTATGAAATTGTGTTAACATTTTCCATCCTTTTTAATTGTTATTCTCACCATGTCCATGACAAACCCGAACTGTTGTCTGTATCATTCCATTTCTGATGCCATTTGCAGTTGCCTCTTTCAGGAAATCTTCCTCTCCATTAAAAATATTTTCTTGTTTTTTTATTCAGTAATTAACAGTAATGTGTTTCCTCCTGGAGTTTAATATTTTGATTCAGTATATATTTGAGTGAGATCAACGCAGTGTGGGCAGTGTGTTCGGAGTGGAAAATTGGGGTCAGGGATCGGATGCAAGGGACATGTCAGTTGTCTAGAGTGAGGTAGGGGTGCAGGTTTTTCTTGTCAGGGTAGGGTTAGAAATGAGGGCCATACCTGCCCTGTCCTCATTGTTGTAGGGCTAATTACATTCTTCAAGCTTTTTAGTTGATAATTGTTTGTTGCTCATTCTAATAATATTGTGGTTAAATTTGATTTCTGCAACGGTTAGTGCTAATAATCTGGTGTCTGTTACAATCTTTGTCATGCTTGCAGGTGTATCTGCCGCAATGAATGAATTACGTCCCTGTGCCCCAATAAGCTTGAAATACGTGCTTGCTCAAGAATTAGCCAAGGGGTTGCAGGCTGTTTCTGATTCTTTACTGAGGTACAATACAACTAGGATGCTCAGAGAGAACGAGTCTGTACTTTTCCTTTCACTTTGTAGAGCATTCATTGAGGTAAATCCCCACTTACTTGTGCTGTTATATCTGTAAATTGTGATTATCCATCAAATTAACGGCCTTAGCATTCATGTGCATCCTTCTCAGGTTGCTTATCCACATTGTGCTACATGCTTTGGTCGATGTTACCCTGGCGGAGCTGCTCTTATAGCAGATGCCAAGAATTTATTTGATGGCATCGGGCGTCTATTATCAACTTCTCGGTCAAAGGAATTACCAAAACCAAAACCAGTCCAACATACGGAGGAAAAAATTACGTCAGAAAATGGAAACATGTCCGTGGTAGAAAATGGGGTTATGCCTGATGTTGAACAGACGGGGAGTTCCAGCGTGGATGAGAACGAACAGAATATCACTCCCCAAACTGAGGAAAAGCTTGCCGATGCATGATTTGTGAAGCAGCTGTGTGTATGACCCATAGAATTATAATTTTGCAAAGTCCACTTGTTCTTAATTACAAACTTGTATGCATGACTGTATCTCATTAGAGGCGTATAATTATAAGCTTAAAGGACGATCGTCCATTTTCCAGATGGGATGGGATAATTTTTTTAAAATATTTTTCAAGTGATTCAGAGGCAAATTCTTTATGTACCTTGGTGACTGTTGAGGCACACATTTTTTCTATTGAGGTGACAATTAGCTTGTAATAATATTACATTATAGTGAAATTCAATGAAATGTGGTTGCAAAATGGTGTTAGTGAAGTCATGTAGTTATGGGCTCTGAATATCCACCCTCTTTTTTGTCTTTTTTTTTAGGTTGTTTTCTTTTGTCTTTTTTATTAATTACACTTTTCATTCAAAATATAAAAAAAATGTGGTCATCATTGTGTTCATGAGAGCAAAGGGCCATGTATTGCCATTCTATGCACACCTTCAAATGATTTTACTTTTTTTTTTTCCCTTTCAGTTTTTTGACTTGGGATCGATTGTCATGCCCCAAACATGCTTTTCTTATTGATTGTAAATTTATAAAAATGCTTTGAGAATAGAAGTGCTTTCTAAAGTGTATAAAAGGTGACCAATTGGACTAGTTAATTGGTTTATGCATTTGGAATTAATTCAAATTTTTATTTATTTTTTGGATTTGTTTGAAAAATGAATGAATTCAATAAAAATTCACAAATTTGATTCAACTAATAAAATTCATTTGAAATTTGAAAAGTCGTGTTATAAAATAGGAGTTCAGATCCTTTCCTGCCCTTCTCTTTGGCCCTTCCTTCGGGGCTCCGGGGGATGGGCCAGATTGGGCCACATCACCCCACAAAAAATCTGCGGCTTAGATTAGCTCCAAAAAAAAAATAAATGCCCTTTTTCTGGCACTCTGTGCCTCCCACGTCCCACCACACTCACTCTCTCTCTCTCTCTCTCTCTCTCTCTCCTAATAAAAAAAATTAAAAAAACTATTTTAATCTTTTTGATTTTTTTTTTCATAATATATATAATTTTTAATATAAAAATTAATTTTTATAAAATTAATATCATTGCAAATATACTTTTAAAATGAGACTAATATTAAATATATTTAATAAAAAATTAAAATAAATAAAAAGTAATTACTATGTTTAGTTACATTTGAAATTATTAATTTTTAAATATAAAAATTAATTTGATGAAATAAACACACAAAAAATCATATATTTTTTAAATTCTCAAAAACAATCTTCATTCCAAAAAAAAAAAAAAAAAAATCATATGAATTTGGATCCCACCAAAAAACTCATGTGTTTTTTTAATTTTGTTTATATTTATTAGTGATTTTTTTCTTTTAAATTTTGTGTCAAAAATTTTTAGCATAAAAGGATTTAAAAAGTAAACCTAAAAAAATTCACCAAAAACTCAAAAATAAAAGTAAAATTTTAGGAAAAATGATAGAAACAATTTCCAGATTTAAGCCTTATAACAAAATAAATTTTAAAATTTGTGAATTTAAATTCTAATATTTTAATTTATTTTCAATTTAAACTATCCATCTATTTTCATTAAGTAAAATTGTTAGAAAAAATATATTTCAATTATTAAATTCAATGAAACAGATATTTTATATATTTTTCGTATATCTAAATTGAGGTTAATGAATTAAAGTACACATTTTTATTTTACTTAACAAAAATAATCGAATAGTTTATATTTAAAACAAATCAAAAGAATTTGTCGAGGAAAAAATATGAGCCAGGTCCAAACCTAATCACGTTAGCCTAAAACAAAAAAGAGTAACTCCAAGTCCATTCTTGAAGCCCACTGTCACGACCCAAACCCGGCCCTATGGGTTTAGCACCGTAACTGGCCAGTAATCCGAGATTACCAAAGGCCTGCCAATCAGTAATACAGTAAATACAGAGTTCAGGGCCTAGCGGAAGCCAAAACAGTAAAAACTAGTGTCCATAGAGCTGTGTTAATCTGTATGCCAAAAACATTTTTCATACATTTATGCATTCACTACCAGTACAGTATACACAATCATTACAGACATTCAGTACGGAGACTCAATCCCTCGATAACAGTACAGTCAAACAGTCTATACCAAAAAGTACAATACAAGACAAAACAAGAGGAGACTAGTGGGGACACAAAACACCCCAAGCCATGGCATGGCCTCTGAACCTCGCAAAGGAGGCACATTGGCTGGCTTGACAAATCTGGGGACTAACCCACGCACCTAGCATCGGTCTGGCTGCAGAGAACCTACATATATATATAACAGTGAGCTAACGCCCAGTGAATAACATAAAGCGTAAAGAGGTTATGAATGAATGTCCTTACAAAGAATGAAATCAGTTCATTTAAACAATGAGTTCGATCTTGCAAGATTTCACCAAACAAATCATATGTGGTACATCCAATAGCCTATAAACAATAGGTCCAAAAGGACCGAAGTCTTATGAACCCAACAATAATGATGGCCAATCATTCAAGAAAAGATGGTTTCACAAGGAAACCGACAGAGCTCAGAATACCAATGACAAGAGATGCTAAGGATGCCACAATACTGATTCAGAAATAGGACATACATTCATTCAATAAATAATATCGATCAAGAAATGATTCAAGAATAAAGATTCAAAAGATAACCATTTTGAACATATCTTTACACATCTGTTACTCACAAAGTGATTGGGCTATCAAGAGCTAGAGCGCGTCCCCGAGAGTCAACCCTAAATACCAATCAACGTAACACACACTAAGTTTTGGCTTGGAAAGGATGGTAATTAAATCCTAAATTCCCTCGGTGTGGTTCTATGTCTAAATCCTCATTAAGATGCTTTAAACTAGGCCTAAAATGCCTAGGATGCGATGAGGATGCAAAATACAGATTGGAAGGCACTTTTCAAAAGTTGCCGAACAGGGTCTCGCCGGCGAGCCTTCCTTCGCCGAGCGAGGTTGCAAAATCAAAGGCTTCGCCGGCGAACAATCCTTCGCCGGCGCCTGATGAAACAAAGAAAAATATCGATGCTCAATTTTACGCTGCGATACACGCTGATGCTCGCTTCGAGCGAGCCTCGAATAAAGGTGCTCGCTCGGCGAGGAATCCTTCGCCGGCGAGAAGCAAAACTGAATTTCGATTTGTCTCCCAAGTTCGAACCAAGTATTCAACCATCCAAAACTCAACCTCTTGGCCCCAAATTCTGGAAAAACACTTCAAACTCAAAGTGTAACAAGTTTCAAAAGCTATTTTGCACATGCAAGGGCCAAGGGTTGGTCAATCAAAGTCATTTCAAACCCATTTTCAAGCATGTTTTCCAAACATGAAAAGTATGAACTTCAAACCAATTTTCAGCTTTAAATCTTGCTCTAGAGAGCTCATTTCTTCAAGAATGTGATGAAAACATGGGCCATAATATAAACATGGACATGCATGCACCACTCAAGCATGAATTTAACTCCAAATTCACTAACTCACACATGCATGCACTAATTCTAACTTAATTCACCATGGATGAACTAAAACTAAACTCAATTCAACGATTTGGCATGAAAGATGCAAGAGACAGCATAACTCAACAATTGAATGGTTGTAATTCTTACCTAAGTCCCAATTCAAGATGAACAAGCTCAAATATGCAATACACACTTCAACCTTCAAGCAATTTCCAAGTAGTTCTAGCCAATTCAACCAAGAATGAATTCAATTCTCTCTCTCTCTCTCCATGTTTGGTCGGCTAAGAGTAAGGAAATAGGCTGATCAAATGCTTAGATTAAGTGTGTTAAGGCTCTAGTAAGAATAAACAAAAGTCCCACTCAATGGCAAAACCGTAAATAAGTTCAAATTCTCAATTAACTCATTTTATTGTAATTTAATCATTCCTAATCACGTTTTAGATGAATATACCATAAAATCAGAAATATTCTACTGATTCTAAAACATCAAACGGTTTCTAAATCGTCACGATAAGGCCTTCATTTAGCGCTTTAAACATAAAATGCAAGCAGATAGTCATACACTCAAACAGATGCAACACAATTCAATAGACAAACTTATTCGGCCAGCTTTGATTTCATTCTGGTTTGTTCAAGAGTTCATCCGATTCCTTACCATCGAAGAGCGATCGGTTTAATGGTATTCAGTCTATAATTGTTGGTTTAACAAGAATCAAGACGAGGGTTGTTACGCCTCCTCCTTATAAGGAGTTTAGTCCCTAAACTCGAGTTACCTTCGATTTGAAGAAAACAGATCCAAAGGAAACAACTGGATATCGCCTAGCCATGTCATCTTCCCTCTCCCAAGTGGCATACACACCACCATGGTTTTGCCACCAACTTTCACTAGCGGAATCTCTTTGTTTCTCGGTTTCTTGATCCGCTTGTTCACAATCAGATAGGCCGCCTCGTAAGTGTAGTCATCACTCAACACAATGCGAGTAGGCTCAATCACATGGAACGGATCTCAAGATAGTCTCTCAACATCGAAATGTGGAAGACGTTATGCATATGCTCCATTTCGGGAGGAGCGCAACTTGATACGCCACCGGATTGATTTTCAATAACTGACACGGTCCGACATACCTTGGCGCTTAACTTGCCTTTTGACTCAAACGAAGTCCGCCTTTCATTGGTGTCACTTTCACAAACACGTGATCACCCACTTCATACTCTCTATCCCGTCTTCGACATCCGTGATAACTCTTCCGTTTACTCATGCGGTTTTCGCCTTTTGTCAGACGCTTTTACTTTCTCGATCC
The DNA here is from genome assembly GCA_025200525.1 of Camellia lanceoleosa. Taxonomy (NCBI): domain Eukaryota; kingdom Viridiplantae; phylum Streptophyta; class Magnoliopsida; order Ericales; family Theaceae; genus Camellia; species Camellia lanceoleosa. Next base: position 100,627,460 of record CM045770.1, on the reverse strand, counting down.
TCATATACAATCTCGGGCCCAAGAACGGCCCGTCTCCAACTTCGCCCAGATTGAGATCTACACTTTCTGCCATACAATGCCTCGAAAGGCGCCATACCGTTACTCGAATGGTAGCTGCTGTTGTAGGCGAATTCAGCCAATGGCAAATGGCTTTCCCAATTCACGAAAATCCGTGACACACATTCTCGAGGGTCCTCTAGAGTCCGGATGGTCCTTTCGACCGCCATCCGTCTGAGGATGATAGGCACTACTCAAATTTCAATTCAAGACTAATGCGATCAGAGGCTCTGCCAGAACCTCGATGTAAACTTCGAATCCCTGTCTGAAACAATAGACACAGGTACTCCGTGCAGTCTAACAATTTCATCAATATAAATAACAGCCAATTTATCTGCATTATAGATTGTCTTGACAGGTAGGAAGTGTGCAGATTTAGTCAGTCTATCAACAATAACCCAAATGGAATCCATACCTTTCCTGGAGCGAGGTAATCCGACGATAAAATCCATCGTGATATGCTCCCATTTCCACTCTGGTATGGGTAAGGGTTGCAGTAATCCGGCAGGTCGTTGATGTTCAGCTTTGACCTGTTGACAATGGAGACACTTGGACACAAAATCAGCGATCTCCTTCTTCATTCCTGGCCACCAGAAATTCTGTTTCAGATCTTGATACATTTTCGTATTCCCTGGGTGAATAGAGAACTTCGAACTGTGGCCTTCTTGCAGAACTCTTCTTTTCAATTCAGTGTCATTTGGTACACACAAATTGTCTTGAAATTTCAAGACATTGTTGTCAAATTTGAATCCTTGCTTTTTGAATCTCTTTCTTCGATGATTTTCTTCAAGTAATCATCCGCTTGTTGTTTCTCCTTAATCTCTTCAATTAATGCTGGTTGAGCAGTAATGGCAGTTATTGTTCCACCTTGTTCCTTCAAAACAATTTCAATTTCAGACTTTTCTTGATCAAGAAGGAACTCTTCGTCGGTCAACAAGAACAGCTAAGTTGGCAATCGATTTTCGGCTCAAGGCATCTAAGAAGTGTTGGCTTTTCCCGATGGTACAAAATCAGAGGTCATAATCTTTGATCAATTCAAGCCATCTCCACTGTCTCATATTCAGCTTTTTCTGGTGAAAAAGTACTTTAGGCTCTTGTGGTGTACACTTCACATGTTACTCCATACAAATAGTGTCGCCAGATTTTCAATGCAAAAACTACTGCAAGTTCAAGATCATGGGTTGGGTAATTCTTTTCATGCGGTCTCAACTGTCGGGAAGCATAAGCAATAACTCTCCCATTCTGCATTAAAACACATCCCAAACCCTTATGAGAGGCATCACTAAAAACAGTGTAACCATCAGTACCTGTAGGTAGAGTCAGAATTGGTGCAGTCACAAGTCTAGTTTTCAATTCCTGAAATGCTGATTCTCTCTGGTCAGTCCAGTCAAATGATGTCCCTTTCGGTCGAGTCATTGGTAAGGCAATTTTGGAGAAATCTTTGACAAATCTTCAGAGTATCCACCAAATCCCAAAAGCTTGGACTTCACCACATTTGTTGGTCTAGGCCACCACTACTGACTTCAATTTTCATGGTCAGCAGAAATCCCATCTTTGCTAACAACATGCCCCAAAAACATCACATGATCAAGCCAAAATTCACATTTAGACAGTTTAGCATACAGTTTCTGTTCTCTTAAGGTTTGCAGGGCAAGTCTCAGATGGTGTTCATGTTCTTCTACAGTCTTAGAATAGATCAATATGTCATCAATAAATACTACAATGAAATCATCAAGGTATGGTTTGAAAATTCTGTTCATAAGGTCCATAAATGCAGCTGGGGCATTCGTGACTCCGAATGGCATAACTAAAAATTCGTAATGGCCATACCTCGTTCTGAAAGCAGTTTTATCGATGTCCTCTGGTTTAACTTTCAGTTGATGATACCCCGATCTGAGATCAATTTTGGAAAACACTTGTGCACCCTGTAACTGATCAAACAGGTCATCAATACGCGGTAAAGGATATTTATTCTTTACAGTTACCTTGTTCACCACTAGAATCAATGCGATCTCAATGAGCTATCTTTCTTCTTCACAAATAAAACAAAGCACTTACGGTGAAGTACTAGGCCCGATAAACTTCTTATCCAAATAGCCTCGCAATTGTACCTTCAGTTCTTTCGATTCGGTTGGAGCCATTCTCAGAGGAGCTTTAGATAACTACCGGTACCCAGACTACATCAACAATAAACTCAATCTCCTCGTCAATCAAATCTCGGTAGATCATCCGAAATACATCCGAATTCTCTAACTATAGGAATGCAATTCACATCGCTTTTAACATTATCGATGTGAATACCAATATGGAACATGATACCCTTTACATCCCTTTTAATCGGCTTTGACCTTTTTACGAAGAAATCGATATGGAGGAGGTACTACTCCAACTCCACTAAATACAAATTCGGTAAACCCGGACGAAAAAACAACTTGCTTGGTCACACAATCGATAGTAGCATGATATTTTTGTAACCACCCATCCCCAATATTACATCAAAATGATCTATATTCAACGGTAGCAAATCAATAAATGATGCATGTCCCCAACAATAATCTCACAAGCAGGATACATATATGCACATGTCATGGATCCCCCAACAGGTGATGATACAGCTAGCAAATAATTCATGGGTTCTAAGGGTCTATTCAGTTTACGCAAAAAAGCATGCGACACATAAGAATGTGTAGACCCCGAATCAATCAATACATAAGCATTACGAGCAGATAGAGAGGATACGACACAACGGTCTCGGTGTTTTGCACGTCTCCGGATTAGGGCAAACACTGCCCCGCCTCATAGGCTCATTCGGTAGCTTTGGGGTTCGGTTTTGGTGCTACATTTGATGTCGGCTTTGGTGCTTTTTACTCTCGCTTATGGAGTAGAGGACAATCTTTAATTTCGTGGCCCATCTTGCCACACGAAACAAGCTCGAAACCCGTAGCAAACCCTTTGTGCTTATTGCCACATGTGGAGCAGGTGGAGTAAATCCACTCCCTTGGTCAAGTTAGTAGTTGACCCTCAGATTCGCTTTCTTGTTTGCCGGGTTGTGCTTGCCTTTCTTAAATTTAAAACTTTGCCTTTTTCCTTGCCATTCGGTGGTCGGTGTCTCGATTGTTTCATCTTTTGCAATATTTGTCTCGCCATCAAGGCTCTACGAGAACACCCACAAAAGTTGGCATTTTCGAACATTTATTCGATCTGGATAGCAAAGACTAAGGCCTTCAAATCTTCTCGCTTTCTTATATTAGATCCACCATATGTGGTGCATACCTAGCAAACTCGTAAATTGCTTCTCATACTCGGCAAATGATGTTTTGCCTTGCCTCGCTTGTTCAAATTCACCACCTTTCTATCCTCGATGCCTTCGGGAAAATATTTTTCAAAGAAGGACTCCTTGAATCGAGCCCACGTCACTACAAAGGTTTGCATCACGGTCAACATCCACCACCTTCTAGCTTCTTCTGCGGTGTAAAGGTGGCTAACAGTACTTTGTGTGCTTCTGAGCACGGAAACACCTCAAATAACTTTTCTGTTTCAAGGACCCATGCTTCAGCCTTTAATGGTTCTAAGCCTCCCTGAAAGGACGGCGGTTTCATCTTGCTGAATTTCTGAGTCAGTGCAATAATATCCACCTCATTAACATTTTCATTTTGTACATTCGGTGCATTCTGTTCCGGTTGAACCGGAGGAGGAGGAGGTGGCTGTTGGTTCTGTTGTTGGTCCAGTCTTTCAATTACTAATCCCATCATTTGTTCAAGTCTGGCCATTCTGGCCTCAGAGGATGATGATTCAGTTTCATTTGCATTATCCATTTCACTATAAAGCAGTTATGACAGTTATCATTATGAACAGTTGTATCATTAAACAGTTTAACAGTTTAACATATAATCGATACCAAAGCACACACTTTTCAAATTCATGAGATGCCCTAATCGCTTTTCTAGGACACCCTATTGCTCCTTTTGGACACGTGTGTGCGGTATAACTCGTGGTTAAGTATCGCTCGATACCACTGTCACGACCCAAACCCGCCCTATGGGTTTAGCATCAGAATCGCCAAGAATCCGAGATTACCAAAGGCCCGCCAATCAAGAATACAAGAAATACAGAGTTGAGTTCTGGCGGAAGCCAAAACAAGAAAACTAGTGTCCATAGAGTCAGTGTTAATCAGTATGCCAAAAACATTTTTCATACATTTATGCATTCACTACCAAGACAAGATACACAATCATTACAGACATTCAAGACGGGACTCAATCCTCGATAACGAAGATAAACAAATCTATACCAAAAAGTACAATACAAGACAAAACAAGAGGAGACTAGTGGGGACACAAAACACCCCAAGCCATGGCATGGCGTCTCGAACCTCGCGGTGAGGCACATTGGGCTTGACAAAAGCGGGGACTAACCCACGCCCTAGCTCCGGCCGGCCGAGAACCTACATATATATATATGATGAGCTAAAGCCCGGTGAATAACATAAAGCGTAAAGAGGTTATGAATGAATGTCCTTACAATGAATGAAGTTCATTTAAACAAGAGTTCATCTGGCAAGATTTCATCAAGCAAATCATATGTGGTACATCCAATAGCCTATAAACAATAGGTCCAAAAGGACCGAGTCTTAACAGACCCAACAGTAATGATGGCCAATCATTCAGTAAACAGTATGGTTTCACAAGGAAACCGACAGAGCTCAGAATACCAATGATGAGATGCTAAGGATGCCACAATGATTCAGAAATAGGACATACATTCATTCAATAAATAATATCGATTCAAGATTCGATAAAGATTCAAAAGATAACCATTTTGAACATATCTTTACACATCTGTACTCACGTGATTGGGCTATCAAGAGCTAGAGCGCCCCGAGAGTCAACCCTAAACAATCAATCAACAACACACACTAAGTTTTACAGCTTGGAAAGGATGGTAATTAAATCCCTAAATTCCCTCGGTGTGGTTCTATGTCTAAATCCTCATTAAGATGCTTTTAAACTAGGCCTAAAATGCCTAGGATGCGATGAGGATGCAAAAATACTTGGAAGGCACTTTTCAAAAGTTGTCGAAACAGGGTCTCGCCGGCGAGCCTTCCTTCGCCGGCGAGGTTGCAAAATCAAAGGCTTCGCTCGGCGAACAATCCTTCGCCGGCGCCTGATGAAACAAGAAAATCTCGATGCTCAATTTTTACGCGATACCACGCTGATGCTCGCCGAGCGAGCTCGAATAAAGGTGCTCGCTTCGGCGAGGAATCCTTCGCCGAGCGAGGAAGCAAAATTTGAATTTCAGATTTGTCTCCCAAGTTCGAACCAAGTATTCAACCATCCAAAACTCAACCTCTTGGCCCCAAATTCGGAAAAACACTTCAAACTCAAAGTGTAACAAGTTTCAAAAGCTATTTTGCACATGCAAGGGCCAAGGGTTGGTCAATCAAAGTCATTTCAAACCCATTTTCAAGCATGTTTTCCAAACATGAAAAGTATGAACTTCAAACCAATTTTCACTTTAAATCTTGCTCTAGAGAGCTCATTTCTTCAAGAATGTGATGAAAACATGGGCCATAATATAAACATGGACATGCATGCACCACTCAAGCATGAATTTAACTCCAAATTCACTAACTCACACATGCATGCACTAATTCTAACTTAATTCACCATGGATGAACTAAAACTAAACTCAATTCAACGATTTGGCATGAAAGATGCAAGAGACAAAGATAACTCAACAATTGAATGGTTGTAATTCTTACCTAAGTCCCAATTCAAGATGAACAAGCTCAAATATGCAATACACACTTCAACCTTCAAGCAATTTCCAAGTAGTTCTAGCCAATTCAACCAAGAATGAATTCAATTCTCTCTCTCTCACTCTCCATGTTTGGTCGGCTAAGAGTAAGGAAATAGGTGATCAAATGCTTAGATTAAGTGTGTTAAGGCTCTAGTAAGAATAAACAAAAGTCCCACTCAATGGCAAAACCGTAAATAAGTTCAAATTCTCAATTAACTCATTTTATTGTAATTTAATCATTCCTAATCACGTTTTAGATGAATATACCATAAAATCGAAATATTCTCTCGATTCTAAAACATCAAACGGTTTCTAAATCACCACGATAAGGCCTTCATTTAGCGCTTTAAACATAAAATGCAAACAGATAGTCATACACTCAAACAGATGCAACACGAATTCAATAGACAAACTTATTCGGGTTTAGCTTTCATTCGCTTTGTTCAAGAGGTTCATCCAGCCCCTTACCAACAAGAGTGATCAGCTTTTAAGGGTATTCAGTCTATAATTCAGTGGTTTAACAGTAATCAGTACGAGGGTTGTTACACCCACATAAGACAACTAGCAACAACTTGGCATCTAATCAAGACGTGTAGAGGACAAACAAATATAAAAGATAGCCTCCTAAAAGGCAAAATTGTAAAATAAAGGAGAGATGTCGGATTAGGTTGACAAACGTAAAAACAGACAAGACTAAGACATAAGCTGGGCATAGTAAAAGGAGAGACCGTCCGATCAAATTGATCCTACGGACGTCCCGTTCGGCAAGTTGGCCACTAACGTCTGACATCATCTAGGCGGTCCTTGAGATAGAGATCCAACGATCAAAGACTAGGGCAACTTGACAAGTTACCCAACCAAAACCAAGTGTGGGGAGAACCCTTCGATCAAAACACGATCCGATGGATGAAATTTGAGCCCGAATAGTTATAAATGGGTAAGCAAGCAAAGTATAATTGGGGATAAGAGAATGACTCTAATTCAATCCAATTCTAAATCTTGATCAACTTCTATCTCATAAATATTTTCTTTTTAAATATGGGAAATGATTGAGACTCCCTCCAATCACCATCCCTACCACCCCACACACACGTGGCGGGTGGTGATTGGAGGAGAAGGAAAAAAAAAAAAAAACCAATCAGAGAGAGAGAGGGGGTCAAAGGGGGTGTGACTGACTAGTGTACTGACTTAATTATTGGTAGAACTTCCTAACCTACCTTGATTGAAAGTGATCACTGACGTTGATTTTTTTTACAAATTGCAAAGGATTGTGTGTATTATCTCGCATTTCTTGTGAAGATAATCTCACCTTTCACATATTCAAATTTAAATTGACAAAAATAAAATTTACAATTTATTCAAATCCCGATATATTTTTTTTTTTGGTTTGTGTGTAATTTTTCCAAAATATTTATTTTTAAAAAAGAAAAAAATTCACTAAAAAGACTAATCCCAGACTCCCTCACACCTGGGATTCTATAGTGTAGTATATTGGTGGTAGAATTCAGTTGGGTCTTTTTCTATAGGAGACTGCTCTGTGGAACTGGTGCGAGGGTTTCATATCCTCTCCTCAATAGCAACGAGCGAATCACCATTCTGATTTCAATAATAATGAGGTAATCCAATCCAATCAATCAATCCTTCGTCTTCTCATTTTCACTTCACTCTCTTCCTCTCAATTTCACTATTTGTTTCAGATTTTATTTTTTTTGTTTTTGTTTTTGTTTTTTTGTGGGCATCAGCTGATTCTGAAAAAATAAACTTGTCAATATCCATCATCCACTTTTTAAAAATATTATTTCAAAATAAAAATAAAAATAAAAATAAAAATATGGATTTCTACGATTGCTGTCGGCAGGTCATACAACTCATACCTAGTCTTGATGGAGCTTGAAGTCAATTTGTTCAAATTTCGTCTCCTAATTCAACATAAGCTTTTTGGTGTTTTATTTATTTATTTTAAATGCAAGAATAGTTTTTATTTTTATTTTTATTTTTTTTTTAGGATTGAATATAAAGTGTATAGACTACATATCATTTTGGGTATTGGTATATGTACCTCTTTATGGACGTGTAGAGATTCTGATGAAGGTATTACAGTTACAATTGAAGTTATTTTGAGTCGGTTGTATGACGGGTGTGCAATATTTAGAGCGGGTGAGTTGGGTGTTCAAGATTTGCTAGGTAAGTATTCAAAATTTGTAAATTTGTGTAGTCAAATTATGAAGAGTGGATTAATTAACAAACACACACACACACATATAACGAAAAAGAAAATTACGGTTTTCAATTAAGTGCCCTTTCCTTCCTGTGCTGCTGCCACTGGATTTGAGATGATTGGATGATTCTATTTGGCTAGTTGTCTCTTTTGAAACCAACACGTGCTTTAGCAGTTCCAATGACGAAGCCCATTGTAGGGTTTCAACATGGGAATTCATGTCCATTATGTCTTGTTTATTAATGGAACAAATACATACATACCTACATTGTAGGCATGCAATATATACTATCTATATATGTATATATATGTATGTATTCATGTTTCTCATTATTTTACTTTGGGCGAAATATTAATTTTGTCCAAATTCACAGAATTTGTGTCTCATATATGATATGACTAATTTGAGAGTTTGACATAGAAATTTTTTCAAGCCAAAGTACAAAATGTAATGTAAGAAGACAAATATACCTTATCTTGCTAACCTGACCATAACCATTTTCTTTCTTGAAAACCTAACCCTAATCGTAAAAAACCCTAAAAGGACAAACTTAGTCACCCCAGCCACCCTTGCTACCTCCTCTCACCTTCCCATCCACCTCTTGCTAGCCTGGCCTCCACCCTGTCCCAACTCACTTGCACCCGACCACCCTCTTCACCCCTTTACAAGCCAAAATGTTTTTGTAAATTTTTTGGGTTTTTAGTAATTTTATGTGAAAGTGAATAGAAAAACAAGAAAATGCAAAGGGATTGGGGTCGTAATGGAGAGAGGAAGAGACTATATGTTGAAATTTATGTATATGTATACGGAGAGAGGGGAACCTTAAAGTCTGAATTGGTAAGGAACAAATGGAAAATAGTCAACAATACACAACTTGTGAAAATTCATACAAAAAGTGGGATTATGTAGAAACATAATCCTTAGAATGTGTTGCCTTTTCAACTTTGCAAGCTTTTATCAGATCAGTCGACCCTCTTGATGTTTTTCCCAACATGAGCTTGAACCTATCAAAATCATAAAGAGAGGAGGGACCTTAAATGCTGAATAGTAAGGAACAAATGAAAACTAAGTGGGATTCTTTAAAAACATAATCCTTAGAATGTGTTGCCTTGTCAACTTTGCAAGATCTTGCTAGATCAATCCCCATTTGATTTTTTACATCATTAGCTTGAACCTATCAAAAATCATTAAGACAAGCCCCTCTTTTTTGGACAATTTGCTTTCTGCCCCAAGAGCTATTCTCCCACTTGTTCTTAATATGTGCGACTTCCATTCTTGCAATTAGCGTTTTCTTCTTTGGGATTCTTTTGAAGTCAACTGTGATGTCTGTTAGAGAGAGCCTCTTTAAGTTCATTTGGCATCTCACCAATCAGCTTGTTTCTGATCAATAAGGTCGATGAAAAGCTTCCATAGTCCTTGCCATCATTGTTGTCAAATTGCAACTTGATCTTTGAATCTTATCAAAGTATGGAGAACACAACATTTGGTCTGCGTGTTGCTCCTACAACAACTTTCTTTGCTGGGGTTTTCCAAGTGACCTTGATCTCATTGAGGCTAATGCTCTAGGAGACATCTCTATTTTCCTTGCAAGAATCTTTAGAATTACGATTGCTTAGCTTTCAATTCACCTTTGACCATCAACTGAAATGTGAATAGCCCATCATCCTCTCTTCGAAACAAGGGGTGCTTCTGTTTTTATTGGTGCTTGAAACAATTTTGTCTTCTCCATATTACTACATCTCTATAGTCAATAATTTTGTATGAGGGTTTAGTTTTTATGGGATTAGTTCTTATATTAGGAAGTGTAGGAGTGATATTTGGTAAACTAGGCAAATGAACCACTTTAGCTTTGCCTTAAGATTCTATTGGAAAAGTAGCTTGACGTATTGAGCCGTAAGGGATGCAAGGGGATGAAGGTTTTGCAATTCTTGCGATAGAAGTTTTCGGTTTAAGCAAATAATTTCTTTTTGTAGATTCATCTGTAATTTTATGATTCCTCATAGAAGTTGACAATAACAAATGAATAGCGGTAGCCTAAGTAAAATTCATTTTATTTAATAATATATAATTTTTTCATATGTATATACTTTTTGAAATGAAATAAATATCAATATAGCTAAATTGTATATATATATATATATATTTTTATAAATATAAAATTATGTGTATCAATATAACTAATTAATGTATTTTTATTTATTTATTATTTCTTGGTATAGAGGTGAAGACAATGTTTTATGCATTGTGCAAACAAAAATAAAAACATAACTATATTGTAGTGATAGTGAATTATAGTGAATCACATTGAATACTGGTGAATCATAATGAATTGCAGGGAATTGCACGATTCACTCAATTTCCAATTCAAAAACTTGATTCAAATCGTTTTTGTTGAAACTTGTATCGAATTGTATAAATTGAATCATGAATCGCACAATTCTAACAACAATGGTTGCTGTATTTTATGAGTGAAGAATACAAATGTCTCCCCGTGTAGTTGGGTTAGAAACAAAAAAAGGCAACGAGCATATTTTATGCAATGAAAGGTGAAGTGCAATGAAATGGGTTTTGAGTTTCAGTTTTTTTAATGTTTTATTTTTTTAAGGGTTTTGGTTTGTTACTTGAAAAAAAAGGAGTTTATGGTGGAAATAGGTTTAGTGCAGGAAGCATTCATGGGAATAGTGGAGGGTATAAAAGTCATTTTACTGGTAACGGTAAAGAGTTTGGGTTGCTATTTAGTCCAAAATCACATGGAAAGTCTTTGGCTATTTTTAAATGATATGGGGGCGAAGTGCCGCAAAGTCATACCACACGGGCTAAAATGGAGTTTGCTTTTTTACTTTTTATGTCAAATGATGGCAATTTAATATTAATCTATAGTGTCAAATAACCTATTATAGTAATTTGTTCAAAGATCCCATTGACTGGCTTTCGAGTTATTTGTAGCTTAATAACTAGATTTATATTGGATTGGCCACATCTGATTTGACTTGTGCAATGATGCAGTCGACATCCGGAGGTTCTTTGGGCTCAGCGCTCTGACAAAGTTTACCTGACCATTGCTTTACCTGATGCAAAAAATGTTTCTTTGAAATGTGAGCCTCAGGGGTTATTTAGTTTCTCTGCAAAGGGTGTCCAAGGTGAATCATTTAACTTCAGTCTGGAACTATATGGGAAAATAGTGCCTCAGGTGAGCTCCCTAATCACTTTTTATTCTTTAATTTGACATATATGCATTTGTGTGCATGTATTTTGTCTGTCTGTAGATTAAAGAAACTTAAAGTACTAACAACAAATAAAAAAAAGGAAGAAAAGAAACTTAAAATAATAAATTGATATTTTAAGATTGAATAGAAGTGAGATGCTCTACCCATTGTTAATATTCTTATGTTGATGTAGTTGTGAATTAATATTCAGCATTCATGGCACTAGCTTTCTTTGTTGTGCATCATTTGAAGGTTCTTTTGGTTTTAACTTTATTAAATGATTAAACTTTCTTTTTTGTAATGCTTTGAATTGAGTGCTATATTCTCCGGTGCAGGGCTGTAAATCAAATGTTGGGTTAAGGAACATACTTTGTTCAATCCAGAAGGACCAGAAGGGTTGGTGGAAAAGACTATTGAAGTCAGAAGAAAAGCCTGCACCTTATATTAAGGTTGACTGGAACAAATGGTGTGATGAGGATGATGAAGAGTCAACTAGCTGTAAGTTCATATAGCATTTTATTGGTGTTCACATGATAAGCTTTTCTCTTAAGTATTGAAGATTGGAACAGGGCAAGTTATGTAAGCTTATATTGTAGTCATATCATGTCCTAAATTGTATTTTGCCTTCTCTCTCAGACCAATAAACTTCCAGTAAACTTACATCCTGCTCCTATGTGATCCTTTTCTATGTTACTTGATTCTGTTTTTAAATTTTGTGAAACCATGACATTGATGTGCTTCTTTGTTTATTGTTGAAAGAATTTGATCTAGCGGTAATTAAAAGAATTTGCTTTCCTACGTAGAGTAACACACCTTTTGCTTATAGGTCATCTCCTATAATTTCTATCATGGATATTTGCTTGTGATCACATGTGCCCTTTGTCTTTAACTGCATTTTAATGCTAAGAAAACCACTCTTTCCTAGAATTTAGTTTCATTGTATGCTTTTTTTTCTATTTAAGTAAGAATGTCTTGTTTGAACTGTTACAACTTTGGTAGAACTTACATCTCCCACCCTTTCTGCTATTTAATTGAATGATGAGCTTCTTATATAACCAAACCAAGCCTTTGTATCCCAATCAGATGTGATCGGCTACATGAATCCTGTTTCACCATTACACTTTGTCAAGGATTATGTGCTCAGTTGATGAGGGGAAAATTTTAATCTACCAAATCATACAAACCTAATGCCCTTTATTTTCAATATAATTTGTCAAAAACATCCTTGGGATTGGCTTGTGTGTACCGAAAACCTATTAACAAATTTGTTTATATCCCAAACCTTAAAGGACGGACATCATGTTTCTGTCCAAAGAAAAGATAAAAACACATTTAGAAGACTTAAATCAATCCTCCTTAGTTTCTAATACTAAATTGCTCTCTCTCTCTCTCTCTCTCTCAATCAATCATCTTTTTTTATTTTATTTTTAGTTTTTTTTTTTTTTTTTTTTGGGGGGGGGGGGGGGGGGGGGGGGGGTTTGGAAATCCTTGCTTATTGTTTTCTCAAGAGACAAGTATTCCAAACTTTAGAAACTTCAGAATTCATCAGCAAAATAAATAAATAAAATTCAGAATTGCTTTGCCCTTGCTGCTGATTCCTCATCCAACCAGTTCAAGCTTTTGGTAATTGATCTTACGAAGTAGATTATTTCCCATTCTCACCAATAACCTCCCTCCCCCTCTTACAGAAAAAAAATATGTAAAAGAAAAACTTGTTACAAAAAATTTCATGGTCTGAAAGCTTTAGACATTTAACTAATGTGTTTTATTGGAGCATATTTAGAGCAAGGAACAGGTGGCTGTTTGTGAGGGTTACCCATGAGTTGAAGAGGACCTTGTTGAATGCTTTCCAGTTTTAGTAGAGCTAGTAGCCACCTTTTTAAACTTCACTTTATGATGGCAAGAATTTTAGGGTTCCACAACACTACATAAGCATCTCTATCTTTCCATTTCTTCCATCTTTCTCTGTCCTATGAGTTAATTTGTGCTTGCGAAACAAGACAAATGGAGATAAAGATTTTTGACCATGATTTGTATCCCACACTGAGCGTGCCTCCCATTGCCTTTAGGACTATTTTGGAATAGCTGTGGCTGATGCATAATACTACTGAAGACTGATTTATTTCTTCTATTCTGTTTTTCATTTCTAATTTACTGCAATTGGTGGTTATTTTGTTATTGGTTCTATATATCAAGCTATTGTGAGTGGCCTTTTTCCAAAATAGATTATTTGAATTAATAGGAACAATGATTTCATAGTACTGGTTATGTTTCACCACAAACAAAAATGTGTAGCAATCCTGATGATACAACTATTCATAATGTTCTTAGTATTTCTGCCTTCACTGCTCCAAATTCAATGGCTGATTGTATTTGAAATGCCACATAGGCTACGTTAGCATCTCCATCTCCATAGATGATTTCTTGTTTGTGGTAATATGTAACCTGAATATTAGCAATTCCGTGGATTTGACTTCAAGATTTGTGTTTCTGTGCAGCTGACCTTGCCTCTGATAACGATGTTGCGGTAATTGGATCCCCCTTCTGAATATATTGATAATAGGGTAATTAAGTCTTGTCATTCAATTATTTAATATGACCTTTGCTCTGTTGGCAGAATACTGGTGAAGATGATGGGAGTAGTGATGATGAAGGAATGCTCTGTGAGTTTCAAATTCTGATCTCTTCATTAAATTGAAGCTGTCATATTTAATTGCTTTCTGAATATGTATTTGCTAGTTCTTATTTCATGCATACACCCATTTTAGCATTCCACACCTTGCACTACTCAATGGTTTTTTTCAAAATTAATTCTAAAATACATGCACCTTGTTTCTGGACATCATCTACTTAATGACCAACATTGTTGTATGGAATGGAGGGATTTTTATTCCAAAATTTACCACTACTACTTGAATTGAATGGTTTCAGTTTTTACATTTTCATTCATTCATTCATTTCATTTTAAAGTGGAAAAAGAAAAGGAAAGAAAAAAAAAAATAAAGGGAAGAGATAACTCCGGATCTCTTCCCTCCCTTCTTACTCGTATTTTTTTTTTAATTACTGTTTCTCTCTTTTGATTATCACTGGGCAGTCTTAAACAATAGTCTATCTGAAAGCATTTTTTACTGGATTGCAGTTCATTTTTTTTCCTAGGGTTATAAATTTTGAAGTCATTTTTACATTTATTATGTGTTGCAGATCTTCCCGATTTGGAGAAGGTCAGAGGAAACTAGCAGGAGATTGAATACTAACAAGTAAACACGAAAATGTAGCCTCTATGAAACCAATTTACTTAAACTAGGTATGCTTAGTTTCAGACATTGTGGAGTCATTGTCCTCATCATTACTGTACATGGTATAACTTAGCTTTGAATATTTGGAGGTTCAGTTTCCTTCTTGGCTGCCTAACACAATCTCCGATTAAAAGTAACTGAATGTACTTTTGAGTATGCTGGGGGCCAGTTATTTGAAGTTTGATATGCTATGCTGCATAACGGGCCTAGAAATTACAATAAGAATTGTTTGGGTTTGTCTGAACTTTCTCAATAGCATCCCCATTTTGGTTTTGTATGTATTATCTGCATCGACCAACCGATTTGGGGGAAAGAAAATATTGGGAGTTATGTGACCTTTCTAGGTATTTTTTGTTCCTTTCAAACTTATTGTTAAAAAAAAGATGTGAAATCATAATCTTGGGACTCATCAACCACTTGGCGTACATATTCGAGACCTTAGACCTTAGATAGTTTAGCAGTTTTTTCTAACACTCTCAACACTACATTCATCTTGGATGAGTCATGTTTTATTAAGGTGGTGTTTATAACTGCACAACAGATTTTCTCAACTAAAAAATTTTAAAAAATAAAATAAAAATAGGAGGAGCCATGTTCGCTGAGAACAAAAGAACACAAAAGAACACCAAATTTTGTTGAACAAGAACACACAAGAAAAAAAATCTTAGGAAGCAGTCATGTTTGTTGCTGAGAAGATTTTTACACGAAAAAAATTAAATAAAAAATTTGTATATGCACAAAAGATTTTGAAGGAAGAAAAAAAAACAAAAAAACAAAAAGAAAACTAGTTTGTCGGTTGTTTTGCCTAATTTTGTGGTTCCATGACGACTGAAACACCGAATTTGGAACAACAAAATTAAAAAAAAAAAATAGGAAAAAAAAAGTTCATAGGTGCAAATTGGTGAAAGTATAACAAAATACCATTAATACGGTCCAAATCACAGTGCGATCTAAAACAGTGGTATGAAAAGTAGCAAGAGCAAGTTGGAAAAGGAAGAAGAAGCATAAAAATCGGGTCTGTATACCCTACCTGTCGCAAGTCTTCGACGATCGGCGAGCAAGATAGTCGGCTGTGTGGTCTTATGCGACAGATCTGGCGGAGTGAGATCCGTCGGAGAGAGGTACAACGGTGTTCTTCAAACCCTCCGTTTAATGGGTGGGACAGAAGATCAAGATAGGAGAGACGAAAGCCTCTTCATCAGTTGTCACTCTAATTTTTGATATGAGCTAAGCAAAGGGTAAAATTATCTTTTTACCAACATAGTGACATCCAGTTGGACAGAAGCCTTGCTACTACAGCTATAGTGAGGCTACATAGCTTTTTTCGTAAAAGAGGCTAAAATAGCCTAACCCACGGGTTGCCAAACACCCCCTTTATCATATAAAAAATAGCAAAATTGTTGACATCATCAAATAATTAGTTTGATAAAAATACTCAAATAAGTCTCAGTTGCAGTTGCAAATGTAAACCTGCACACACAACTCAACAATCAAAGGATAAGCTTTGGGTTGTGCTGCGGCGGGAGGAGGTGGGAAGGAAATGCCAATGCTAGAAGGGGTTGCTAGTACTAGATTAGGATTTGCAGAGGGCAGGAGGAGAGGAAAAGAGAGAGGAGAGGTAGGGAAGAGGGTTAAGAGCAAAAATAGTATTTGTCACCTTCATTTTTTAATTTTTTTTAAAAAAAAAATCATCCGTATCACATTAGTTTTAGATTCCTATTGTTTTTGCAATTACTTATACTTCTTACCATGTTTGTGCAATTTCCCCTTACTTTAATACAACTTGGACTCCACAGTTTCCCCGGGAAGGATAATCACAGCCCTGATTTTACTAACAAATAAACAACATTACCAATCACTATCATTTTACCTTCAAAAGAGCAAGATAAATATTCAAGAAATACAAAAAAACAACACGAGAGTAAGATAAATCCAACACGTACCTGTTCTCAACACTATCTTGTACCCAAGTCCACGTAACATAAGAGTGGGAGAAAAACCTTGAGCGGAAGAAAAAGCTTGCCATAACTCAGCACATTGTTTATTCTTTCTTAGAGATGATTGGAGAGGACCAAGATTTGGTAAACGAAACAATTTAACTTTTGAACACAATTTTTTTTAAGGTGTCGCATGTAATCTTTTTCTGTTTTCTGTACGTCTCACAGCGATCACAGTAACCAAAACATCTATGTCCTATCTCGATTACGACAACGGAAAGGAAATAGTCTGTACTATCTTTTACAACAACGGTAGAGAAAAAGGACTAATAGCGCAGGAACAAAAAAGAGGATAAAACAAATGGAAATAACAAATATAACTCGGCTGCTTAAATTATGTTTGGGTATCAGGAACGTTGTCAATGACTTCAACAGGAATAATTGGAATTGAATCCCACCATTCCTTTAAGCGCCGGTTCCCTTGTTTATTTGCTGCGTGCTTCCCCAGTTTTGATGATGTTGTGAAGCAACACAATGTAATTGCCATAAGGATATATTTGAAAGGAATCACTGCTAATATGATCGCCAATCCGGTCAAAGCCATCATTACCATATCTGTGTGCTGCAACCCATAAACAAAAAAAAAAAATCTTTGATATTTAAAAGAATATCATCAAAATATTTTGAAATCAATGAAACAACAATTTCAGGATAATTGAGATAAAACATGAAAGTGACAGAAAATATTTTGTTCTTGAAAATATTCTAACAAAGCAACTGAGTATTCCAACAACTTAATGGTCAGGGTCATAAATAAATGGGCTAATACTGTGCCTCACAATTTCATTTGATACTTTTTTTTTTAATGACAAGGAACCATAGTTGCATGAAATGGGAGCGGGAGCTGGGGTGGGATGGGGACACAGGAGCGAGGGCCTTATAGAAGAGTTTCAAGGGTGGGAGTGGGAGTTGGAGTGGGGGTGCGGGCGGGGTCCATAGGAGTTTCCTGCTACTAAGCAAGGAATCCCTCCAAGGTAGGGCCACATTGGACCCATTTTTGCAGATTAAACCTTGGATACCTATAACCACATGCTAGCCACAAATATCAAATAAGACAAGGCATTGCCTGTGGTAGTTGAACTCAAGACCTCTGAGTTTATGGTTGGTCCCAAGCATAGGTCCTAAGCTCCCTTAAACCAATGGGCTACCTTGGCGGGTTAATTATAGAGTAGACAATTCTTTTCCTCCTGTCAACTTCTGCAAGTTAATGATCATTTTTGTTTTGTTTGGTTTCATTCTTTTTCCTCAAACCATGTCAGAGAGAAACACGAGAGGGTATAGTGAGTACCTTAGGGGCCTTTGAGACCAATATCGACCAGATTTTCAATATTGAAATGTTTGCCATCTGCACTATGTCCTGTGCGGTTTTCAATCCGTGTTGTGCCGATACTATACTCTCCATTGTTGTCTTGTCAGAGGCTGTGCTCAGAACTATCTTGTTGTACTTGTTTCGAATACCTTGTAGTCTTGCCTGAACCATCTTTGCCACCATCCATAATAAGCAGACCGCTAGTGCCTTTCCAACCCACTCCCTACATCACCAAAACAATAAATGTTTATGATATTAAAGAATTAATCATAAATCCAAGCTAATATTGGCCCCCAACCCAAGCTCAATATCTCAAGCACGATGCATTTTAATGATGCCAAATAAAATTATTCATAAAACAACTCACTTGTAGATGATCAGTAGAGACGTGGCAATCACGATGACTGTGGTTGCTGGTTTTTGCCACGCAAGGACTTCTTCAAACCATGGTAAAACATTTTTAAGTGGCTTCAGCAGCTCCTACGCAACCACCAAATCAAGTGAGCAAAAACATTAAGGGCATTAATTGTCTGCTCAAAGACAAGCAAGTATTTCATACAAAAAAGCCGATAAGCTGGTGAATCTGAAATATTTATTGCCAACGGTTGCTTTTTCTTTTTCAAATAGCATTATTGAGATTCCTAAAAATTTATCCAGACCAATGACAACATTCCAAATTGTGATCATAAGGCAGATATTGTCATCATCATGCTAAAATGGGGATAACTGTGTAATTCATTTGTTTCAGTTCTTGTGTGAAATGACGACAATGTGCTGTATAACATGCTGCAATCTGCTACATTTTTGACCGCAGAATGAAGTTTTGTATACAGAAACTGTTTTTTGAAAAGCAATAAAAAACTAGCTTGGCTAAAATACATCCCAAAAAAATGTTTTTGAATTTTCAAAGATCATTTTTGCACAAAAAACAAAAACAATATGAAATTATTGAGTGTTTTTGAATATTTTTGAATATTTCATTATTTTTTCACCAAATTAGTTTTTGATGTTTTTCAGAAAACAAATTCTGAAAACGAGACCGAACAGAATGAAAAAGACATAATTAAAATTATTTGCCCCATCATCTTACCATGAGAACAAGAACACTCTCACTCACTCCGTCCTCTTTTAGCCCTTCGGTTGTAGCTTTGGCAGCTACAACTTCTTTTGCTTCCTGTCTGGCTTGATCGATAGCACTCTCCAACGATGAGAGATTTTCAGCTTGGCCGCTCACACTTATCCTTTCTCCGACTGCATCTTCTACCTCTAGATTTGAGACAACCAGTTGGGACACATTCATACACCTTAAAATTGAGCTGGCGCTACATGGGTGCGCACTATCAACTTTCTTCAAACTCTCTGCAAGCTCTTCCAGTACATAGTCCCCCTTAGGCAACTCATCGAACAATGCGAAAATCAAGAAACTTTTGGGATTGGGAGGAGATATTCTTAGCATTTCTCTAGCTGCATGGAGCCTAATAATCCCGAAAATGGTCCTTGCATGCATCTCCCATGCTTGCATGGGCAATTTCACGTTGTATTTTGACAAAAATTGGTGCAATAAAATAAACTCCTTGATGAGAGCAAGCCAATGGTCACGTCTTGTGGAGCTTGTTACTTCTGGGAATTCCAGCACAACTGGATCTTGCCTGCAAATTTTCAAGCACACATCAGATTTTTTCAATAATTTTCACTGCACACTAAAGTAACATAACTATCTACTAGCTTTTCCAATTCATTCGCAATATAAGATTTATCTTTAAATTCTAAGACACTATCTGCACAATACATAATCAAGCTGTTGATGTGGACAACTTCAAACCAGATAACACATGTTCCCTTACAACATCAATGTAGCAAATCTTCGTGGTGTCGAGCATGCATTACCATGTTCAAGTGTCGTCACCCTTGCTCCATATAACTATAAGAAAAGTGATTTACAAACAGAATTTGTAAACATAAAGAACATCCATAATGATGTGGCAGCGACATAGCTGTAATTATGAGCCATGGTGGTGGTTATTTTGGCTAGAAATGAAAGGACTATAAAAGATCATGTCATTCTGTATGGAATTTCTATACAGAAATTTTGTTTGTATAGCATTACCCTATATAAGAGAAATACTAAGTTTTGTCCAAGTACATATTCAATGAATTAAGTAATTTCATTGATATTATAATAACACCAATTATTGTGTCTATAAGTAAGTAGGTATGCTTACAACTCAGCAGACTCATAGACTATGGCCTTGTCGAAAAGGGGAGCACCCCATGGGCCTGTAGCTGCTGGCTTCACTCTCTGTTCAATGTCCTTTGAAAGATCAAGTTTGAGCGCATCTTCATATGATACGACTCCCGAGGCCTCAAAGTAGAGAGCATAATTGGTTAGCGTGAGTCTACCTAGAAATTCCACATTCAATTTAAGTATAGCCCAAATGGCAGTCATTGGAATAAGTAAATGATAAAATTACATTCTATTGGGATCCTTGATCATGTAAAAATCGACCGAAGAAGTAGATAGTAAGACGAACCAGGCCAACTTGTTCCTCCAATATGCCGTATTACCCTCTGTGTGCTTGCTGTTCCCTCGACGTGTAGTATAAACTCATCATCTGCTAGTTCCACACATTTCGGTTTTGCTTGCTTTTGTAAATGTTTCATGCATCTGATCAAAATATTCAATGGAGGAAATTTACGCAGGTTATTGCAAAATTCACACAAAACATGTAGGCATATTGTTTGCAATCTAATTCTTTCAAGGCAATGAAGGTAACAGGGTGGATTTGTTTCATCTGAGACCTGCATGTCTTGATCTTCATTTATTGAAACTGCCATGACACATTACCTAAATGGTAAACTTATGGAGACTATCTGTTTTTAGCCATCCATTGACAGAGAGGAGGAGAGGGAGGAAGAGAAGAGAAGGAATTGATATGCACACTACATTGTCATACAATAAAGCAGTCTTTGGGTTAAGGATTTGAGGAGGGATTTGTGGAGGGAAAAGAAAATAAAAGTGAATGCAATCCTTTCCCTCCACAAGTATCTCCTCAATTCTTTAATCCAAACACAACCCAGATGTAAGAAGCCTCTAGTTGTTTATCAGCATTCATTCATCCAAGGTTGAATCATCCAAGTAATTGTCACCAACTTTAGATAAAGAGGATTGGATGCAAGAAAAAGTTGAGATCTAGCATAATATTTTACATCAAGCCAATTCATTCCACTAAATTCTAGTTCATCCAAACCTCAAATTTGGGCTTAAAACTGTCATTGTTTTTTGTATTTTTGGTTAGCTGCCAAATCTTTACCCTCCTAACTAACCCGAAACCAATTTCTTTATTTATTTATGTTTTCTTTTGAGGCCATCGCTATTTTATTTATTGAATGTATAGGAGGTGATTTACTCAGCATTTTAAATGGCAAGTACGCTTGTTATTACGTAAAAAGCAATAGAGCAAAAATAGATTGGGATAATAATTACTTGTCGATTTCTTTCGAGTATTTGTCATAAGCAGGGAAGTAGAGTCGGTAAGCTGTACTTGCGGTCAGAGCTTCGAAAGTAAATCTCCCATTAACCATGTCAACAACTAACGGAACCAGTGTTCCCAACCACACAAATGCATCTTCTCTTATGCTTGGCCCATCATCAACCTACCAATTATACAACACACCAGTTGTTAGTACAAACAAAAAGAAAAAAAAATTGCGAGTCATAATGATGGATATTAAAAAAATTCATGTTATGAAATGGAATTATCTTCAATATCCATATTCTATACAATATATCATTATGTATGAATCTTACTTGTTTTTGTAAGGTAGTTTTTGGAGCAAAGGCTAATTTTCAGTTAAAATATTGGTCTCTCCAACGTAGGGACAGATGATAATGATGACAGAAACTTACAAGGAGCGGCATGAGGTCTGAATAAAAAAGTGGGATATCATCTTGCTCCGGAATTGCTTGTGTTGGTATCCTCTTTTGCTCTTTCTCCTTCGCGACACTCTCCTGGAAACAAATAAGTTTTTTTTTTTTTTTTTGATAAGTGACAAATAAGTTTGGTACAAAATTTAAAGAGAAACTAATTCGAACTTGTTATGCAGAAATTGAAGTATAGATCCAGAGTGCAACAAAAACGATAGAACTCCAAAAGGAGGCAATCAAATTGCTGATATCTAAAACAATTTCACTGACGTACAAACAAACGGGGCTTAAAATTCCACATCTCGCATTCTAGAAACATATAAATGCATTCAATCCAACCAGCACCTTAGACACCTTTGCTGAAAATACAATTAAATGTGTCATCAAATCTTGTAATGAGTCTCTTGCCAACTCAGTGCTCAATTTCTAAGTAATGAGTATCGTACAAAGTAAATGTTAATTTGTTATTCTTTCTTCCAAGTCATGATAATCTATCAACTAATAATGACTATCAAAGTCCTCTTTCACACCTTACATTGTAATGCCCTTTTCCTTGAGCTCTAGAATTATCATCTAACACTTAACCACGTAGATGAGGCCATCAATTTCATAGAACCAAAAAGTGTGATATGTGATACATAATTTAATTTATTGTTGAATTCATCTCTAAAATTGAACTGCATGCACGAGGCACTCATCTTGATTTTTTCAATTTCAAAAAAGTAATATTCTCATGCTCTAAATCCTACTCCCACCGTCTCAAAAATTCATAACTTGGGGTGAATTACTGTTCTTGAAGTTTGCACGATTCCTAATCCATTGTAATTAAACAAGTAAACAATACTTTCACAAGTGACTTGAAAAAGAACAATACTTTCACATGCATAACTGCTCTCTCTAAATTAGCGTGTCATGATCTACTAACTTATAATGTGAAAATTCAGTCTAATTTAATTTGACAAAGTTAATTCAAGATGCACATTGTCACGCACCGTATATGACTCTTCGTCTGCAGAACTAGGCATCTCCCAAGCAAGCATCATATCAAACGTGAACCGGCTGAATGTCTCATTATTAATCAATTCTGCTATGTGGCAACACACGCTACGAAGTGCCTTCGAGCAGCAGAACTCGACTAATTTCCTTGAATATTCACACATTTCTGGCTTCCATGACGCCTCGAATTCTTCCACCAATGCATCAACTGATGTATCTAACTCCCTGAAACAATTAGATTTTCTCAAAAAAGTTGTTTATGGTTAGGATAAAAATTTGTAAATCAAAAAATTGAGGATGTCTATTGCCTAAGTTATTTAACTAGGCAATATGTTGTGTCAAAACATTAGGGTTCTTCAAGTATGCCATCTTGAAATAACATAAATTCATGCATGCTATTCTAGACACCCATGCCGGGAAGAAATTATCACGAGTCTGACGTACCACGTGATCGTGTGCCCATCTATATTTCTTATTTTTTGAACTATGTTAGCATTTGGCTCATTGTGAATGCAAATCGTTGAACGCATGCTATACAAACATAATTTCTAATGACATAGGCTTTTTCTTTCATTTCTAGTCAAAAAACACATCTATGCTACATCTTATGCACAAAAAATTAAATTAATAAATCACATTCCCAAATTGTTTATATAGTGAGACTCGAGACGAAAAAAAGTTCAAATACAATGGTGATACACATCATCAACATCCAATAAGCTTGTCATACACCCTCTGATATATATGTGGTGGGATAGTTGTATATAAAAAGTGGAATTCACTTTTGTTATTGATTGCCGAGTCATCGGTATCACTGTTACATTGAAATTGAATTTGAATTTTTACTTGAGACGTAGACCCAGTGCTTTAATGTTGGGTATAACTGTTACATTGAATTTTAATGTTGGTGACATGTCAATTGGCAATTGGTGTAGAGCCAACCAATATTTCAGACAATAACACACAACAAAAATGCTCGGGACCCCAAAGTTAGGATCCCATGACCCCAAAATGATGTGACGAATCATGTATTTTTCTTTTTTTTCCTTCTTGGACCAATCACAGGTGAGTAGGGTTGTGGGATTATGTTTTTCAGGCGTATGTAGCATTGTTCATGTCTTCTAAGTTTTAGGACTAACCCCAATTCTCTCCCTATTGGGCATACCCTATCCAATCTCATTTATAATTTGAAATCGCGTCAATATGGATTTAAACAGGACCTAAATTAAAAATAAGCAAATCAAAGAAAACAAATATGAAAAGTAAAATGGAGAATTCACTAGTCTCTTAGAACAATTCTTGTTCGGCTCTTCTAGAGAGGCGCCATGCATGGCCCCGATCAGTCGAGTTGCGCGTAAGCTGGCCAGACACGGGTAATTTTTTTTCTTCTTCTTTCTTGTTTGGCTCTTCTAGATCACTTTCAAAACCCATTGAAAGCTAGGAATTATTATGAATGAAGAACATACACATATATGTAGAGAGAGAGAGAGAGAGAGAGAGAGAGAGAGTACGTACAAGGCACATCTGTGAAGAACGTCGTTGGCAATGGCTGAGAGATGCTTTCTCTTCATCATTTGTGAGTATTTTAATGTGATGTGAATTGCGGTTTGATTTTCACAATCTAAATGAAAATGCAAAATCAGAGCTCCTTCTTTTATACTGAACATAAAATAGGCTTGTGAGGTGCTTGTTTCAGAGCTTGCCAGGTGTAAGCCATGCAAAACACTAGGTCCATGCCACGAGCAACCGCTATGTCAATGTGTATATCCATGACTTATATATTTTATTTAAAAAAAAAAAAATCTTTAAAAATATAATTGTTATATTTTTTTTGATAATAACTTAATTTTTAAAATAAATTACATGAAATATCTAACAAAATAAACAGTTTAAATCATTAAAATAGAATCCCCATGGGCACAAACAACCCCTTTCAATCCATATGGACTGGAAAGAATTCTCCTTCTTATAAAAAATCTTAACAAAATAAATATTGAATGTTTTATTTTATCAATTTAAATTTAAAATTTTTGATTTATTTTTAATTTAAATTATTAGTTTATTTTTGTTTAATAAAAAATAATATTTTAATAATTAAATTCAACAAAAAAAAAAGAATTTTAAATATTTTATATATATATATACCTTAAAAATTTAGAATTTATTTTGCTATAAAGAGTCAAATCTTGAGTTTTTTTTTTTTTTTTTAAACATTTATTTTATGGGGATTTAGATTTGTGTTAGAGGTATGAGTTACATATAATAAAATTTTTTATATCACATGTTAATATGTCATGTTTTGCTTAATTTTGAATATAATTTAACTTTAAAGCAACTTAGATTTAAGTGAAAATTGTTTTTTTGTTTTGTTTGGGTTTTTATGTAGTCTTAGACAAAATATGAATTTAATCCTGTGTTTCATTGAGATCTGAGAGGAGATAATAACTAAAGGATTTAGTTGGATCAAAATTGATGGAACTTATTATGATCTGTGAAATCAGTGAAAATGTAGGTCTAAGATATAAATTTTCAAACTGAAATAAGGAAAATGGGGTGATTATTCAGTACTCCCGGAGTATGGATACGTGGTGTTCCATAACGTTTTGATTGATGGAGAGACACAAGGGCCCACGATTTGTATTGGAAATGAGGGGATAACATGGGGCTAACTAATTGATGATTGGCTTGGAGCATGGACACGTGGTGCTCCGGAAGTATTGAATAATTTCCCAGGAAAATGTATCAAATTAATGGGGAAATCTTGCCAAAAAATGATAGCTGGATATGAGTTCAAATTTCAATATATTAAAAACAGGTTGTCTTTTACATCCAGATACTTGGTTGGACTTGGACTGGTTATTCCAGAGCCCTTTTGGAGGTTTTGATATGCTATTAATTCATAGATGGATAGATGTATGTATGAAACAAGAGGTGGTACAAGAGGTGGCGATCTTCCCTGCTACATCTCACTAGATTTATGATTGTGATCCCTTTTAGAATATCTATTACTACATCCATTGATACATATGATGTGAGCATCAAGTGTATGGATGTCAGTTCCATCCATGTTGATGAGCTATGGGGCTGTTTGAAGGGGATCAAAGCTTTGAACCTGAGAAGAATCATCAAACTAGTTTATATTTTCCCCCCCCCCCCAAAAAAAAAAAAAAAAAAAGAAAAAAAAAGAAAAAAGAAAAAAGAAAAGATATTTTAAAAGAAAACTAAATAGAATTTTGCACATTCTGTGTCAAAATCTGAAACTTTAAAGTGAAACTATTATAAGTGGGTTAACGGGTTGAAATGTGAGGATATGGTTCTTAAAGGCTTGCACTTGAGAAATTTCTCTAGTCATAAGCCTAATGGTCATTAAACCACTAACTAATGTAGATATGTAACCATAAATCAGAAGTCCACAAGTTATTGAATTTTTAAATTTTTTTTAGTACATCAAACCATTTGGTCCTAGTGAGTTTTTGGATTTGTAGCCTTTCAATTATTTAAGAATTCAATGACTTAGCCATCAGTGTAGTTGAGCATTAAGAACTTGATAACTCTTCAATCTGTCTACCTAAACTGAGCTTCATGTTACATGAAGGTGCAACTTGGAAATGATTCTATTTTAAAGGTACAGTTATGCTAGTCCAATTATGAATTGAGATCAAGATGCATGAGTATAGCCATTTTAAAATTGAACTTTAGGATGAATTGATGAGCAATGAGCGACTATTCTTTGAAATTTAGGATTGATGAACCCTTTCCCCCTTTTTCTTTCAATGTGGAAAACAACTTTGGTCTCTCTATTTGTTATTAAACTTAAAAGTGCCACTATATGGTTGTGATTCTTAGATGCTTATGCTCTTTTGGCCTCTCTATTATAGTTTGAATCAGTAAACCATGTGTTAATATGTTTGCCCTTGTGTTTGGAGGGTGTGGTCTGAATATGTCTATTGATGACTACTTGGGTGTATTTTATTTGTTTCCGTATCGTGTATTCATGATTGGGGGTTGTTAGGATGACGTGAGAGCAACAGGATGCCAAATAATAATATTCTTGGAAAAAGTGTAACAAATCCCACTGAGGGAAATAATTAATGTTCCTCTTGACTACATATTGATATTCTACAAATAATATTGCCTTATATTGGATTAACTTAAATAAATTAAAGAAATGATGCCAAATTCTATAAAGTCTTGGCAATATTTGCAACTAAATGTTGTTAATCAAGAAACCATCTTCATTGCATCTTTACTATAAAGCATAATTTTCAAATACTTATAGTCAAATGAAACAAACTAAGGCATCAATTAGCACTCCAAGCTTAAATAGGTCACATGAAACACCTCCTTTTAAACTGTGATATTTCTTGATACACTATCTTTTTTTTAGCTAACAACGTATGATGTTTCTAGCTAAAATGAAGAAATATGGTGGTAGGTGTGAGCAGGAAGATATTAGCAGCATCAGCCAGGGCTTACACCAGAATACCAAAGCAGAGCACTCCTTTTCAACTTTCTTCAGGTGGGTTTTCTTCATTTTCAATTATAATTTGGTCTACATATAGTATCTATGTATGGATCAATTCAAATATACAGTGAAATATGACCCATGGTCTTGGTTATTTTGTAACAATTATGTATATGCCTATAGGTAGTAAACATTAACGGTTAGATGTTATTTTGATGTATCAGATGAGCCAAGGATGAGCACTTTGGAAATCAATTTCCAGTAATTTATGGGGAAATTGTGATTTTTCCTTTTGGTTTAATCTGAAATTGGCACTTTGAACAAATGAGTAAGGGCTTCAAACTTATAAGTGTACTCACTAATCAGTATGCTTGTGGACTTATATAAGGTCTTTTCACAAACTTTTTTGTTCTCAAATATTTTCTTTTGACAAAACTAGTAACATATATAATTTTCTTATAGTTCCTTGCTACTGTGATATGAACCATAATTTTAAGTATTCTTCTTCTGTCTCAAATTTCATTCTTGATGGAGATTTAGAATATTTGCATTTGTAATGGCTGTTACGAGTGTTTTCTTTGTTTTTGTCATGCGTTTGTTGCTTCCTGACTAGCTTTCTTTATTTAATTCAATGTTTAATAAATTATGTTTTTTCACTATGGCTTGGTTTTAGAGAAAGTCTAATAGCTTCATTGGTTGTTTCCTTGAAATCAGCATTTGTCTTTGGAGGGACATTCATCATAATCTTTATCCTCTTTATTATGGTTTCTAGTAACTGGTAGTTTCATGATTTGTTTTTTGATATCTTTTTATTTAATTTCTAGGTGTACATTAAAATGTTGATTTTCCCCTCCATTGTTGAACTATTGATCATGTCTTTTTTTTTTTTATTTGTTTTTATTTTTTTATTTTTTTTAAAAATTTATTATCATTGGTTATCACAGACAAAGTGAATTCATGGTAGCTCGTATTTATTGGATTTCATTGTGCTAATTAGATTTTGTAAGCCATAGCGTTATACTTATGGAATTTACTTTTCTTATGAACACCTGAGGATTCGAGCGATTATTTGAACATACGTATAAGTCATGCTTTTGCTCGTGACATTTTATATGTATGATGTCATGACAAGAAAGACGTATGGACAACTTCGATATTTTGAGTTTTTGACCTGACTGGGAGATAAGGAATGCAAGTGCAACTAGTGTTTTGTGAAGGGTTGACACCCTCTTTGTAAGGGGTTCAATTTTGGCTTTTGTTGGGAGCGAGTTTTTGATTTTTGAATATTCAAAAGGGATATGTATGGACCAGATTTTTTAATGTGGCAGTTGAATATTTGATATGTGAACTTAATTGTATGTCTAATATTTTCTTGGTGAGTTGGGTATTAACTACTTTATAAAAGTTTATATATCAATTATTTTATTGAAATGAATGAAATTTGTCTCAAATTATTCTAAGTGTTTAAATATTACATTTTCTGGTGTTCACCTGATTTAATTTTTCTTGATGATTTCAAATTTTATTTTTTGTGAAGAAGATAATTAGATTTTGTGTATGGATGATATTGGATGAAGGTCCACAATTGATTAATCTACATTTGCAATTTGGGTGATCTTTTCTGCCTAATTAATTGGCATACTTGAACAATTTGGTTGGATTCTATTTTAAAATTGATTGTGTAATCAATTCAAAGTGAATTTGTTAGGCATTGGACATACATTATAAATGCACAATCTATTGTGGGTAAATATGTATGATTTGAATTTGGTTGATATTGATCCATGATCCATTGTCCAATCGATTGGCCTATAATCTTGTAATATGAATTCTTTTGTAATCAATTGATTTTGCAATCGATTGGGAGTGAAATTATAAGAACATTTGCTTACCAATCAATTGTGCAATTAAAAGAGAATTATCTGATAAGTACTCGGGAGTTAAAAAAAAAAAAAAAAAAAATCTAATAGGTGCTTGACAATTTCATAACCAATTGATTAGGAGTGAAATTGTAACGCCCTCAAAATTAAACCCATTAAACATAAAACACAGCATGCATTATTAAAAGAAAACCATTATCTTATTTAAATCATCAGAGTAATATGAAATAAAACATCAAAGTAAATGCCCTACGGGCTTACATCTTGCCATGCCAACATTTGGACACAAATCCATGAGTTCTAACTCAAAACAAATAAAGCCCTAGGCTTGAATGTTTACATAATTTAAATAAAACAACTAAAACAAATAAAACAAATCTTCAAGTCCAAATCCTCACAAGCAAAGTCTTTGGAGGTAGTGAACACTGAACACGAAAATAAAGTTCCCATATAGGGTGAGCCACACCAAGAGAGAAATACTAAACCAAGCATAAGAATTAACTAAAGTATTAGCATCGATACATGGTTAACACACTATAATCGAGTTACAATATTCATGACACGAATGTCTACACGCCTATGACACATTGTCTATGGCGATTTTACTTTCCACTTATGGCTCGTAACTCCGCCAAATAACTCAACAGGGTTTCATCTTTTATTACCATTACTTCCAATTCAACAGGAATAACAATTCAAGTTAGACCTAATCATAACAAATACACATGTTGGTATTGTATCAATCATAATCAATTCACTTCCGTACTTCCCAACTGATACATATTTTAGTAATGTATCATATCAACAATAAGTAGACATATGTCTATTAATCAATAAGCACACGTAAGAGTGATGCTACTGGAGTCCATCCCCTATCTTCTCCCAATAAATCCGGTTTAGAGGTCCATCCCCTATCTTCCCTTAAACCGTGGAGTTCATCCCCTATCTTCTCCAAACAACATGCATATGCAATGAAACACGCAATTGCCATATACAACACATAATTAATACAAGTAATGTTCTGTATTAATTCAACAGCCAACATAAATGACTTAATTCCAGTTATACCTAAGCCACATGCAAGGTCTACAACAATCAATGGCTATCCTCCACCGATAGCCCAAAAACAGTTATTTCTAAACAAGAAATAAATACATCAATGAATGTAAATTTAACATTCCCAATTCCATGAATTAAACCAAATTCCACATTATTCCTTTAAATTAATTATACAATTTAATCTAAACCAAAACCCTAAGGTTTCTTCCAAAATTACCAAACTACCCCCACATACCAAAATTACCAAACTACCCCCACACACCAAAAATACCAACCCTTAGGATTAAAGCGTATAAATGGAGTAGGAAATCCCTACCTCGAAGAAATAACTCAAAAGAAGAAGATGAAGATGATGCCCAAACTTCAAAGTGCTCCAAACCAACAATTGCTCAGATTAAATGAAAGCCCTCACTCTCCTCTATCTTATTTGTGAAGGAACTAGGGTAGAAATCCACTCTAGATAGATCAAACCTAGGGAAGAAGGTGAGTTGGGAGAGAGAGAACTCGTAACCTAGGGTTTAGAATATGAAAGGGGCTCAAAAACTGAATTAAAACACGCTGCTGCGTATTTAAGTCAGTTCGCTCGGCGAAGACAGTCGCCGAGCGACCAGATATGCATAATCTCGCCGATCCAAGAAAGGCTCGCTCGGCGAAGAGTTAACGCTCGCCGAGCGAAGAGAATCTCGCCGAGCTGCCTAACACTCTCGGGTCTAGCATCGACGCAATTCTCGCCGAGCCATGAAATTCTCGCCGAGCGAGCACGAAGACCTCGCCGGCGAAGAGAATCTCGCCGGCGACCAAGCCAAAGCGAACATGCAGACTTTGTTTCTTAAACCCACCCATCTGCAACCAAACCTCTAAACACATCCTATAACCCAAGAATAAGGAATTAAAGGACAACAACAACAAATATACCAGCGGAATCCACGGAACGTAAGTCCGAATACAATAATCAAATGGGAAAAAGACCGGGGTCGCTATAACCTCCCCCCCTTAAAAGAATTTCGTCCCCGAAATTAAGCATGAGTTTGTAAAAACAAGTTTTTCTTAATTCCCAATGATATATAAAACAATAATCAACAACTTGACCAATATTGGTCACTTCATCTCTTATCAAGAGGCATCTCACAATATGTATAAACCAACGTATATTTCAACCTGCATCAATATTATGCATTAATCTTTTCAATGTTAACAATTTCTATATTATATTCAATCTCATGATATAAATAACACATTCAATATATAAATGTTATACTCCACTTCCATAAAAAGGCAAGTTTCAAAATGTTAACATTAAACCAAAACATTCTCCATGTTTTCCTAACTTAAGACATATATAAAACTCTTAAGTTCAACAATATTACATAATCTAAATACAAGATTATAAATCAAGAACAATTAGGATATTTCTCACGGACTTTCAACTCACGTTCCCAAGTGGCCTCCTCCACTCGTGATGCTTCCACAAAACTTTCACCAAAGGGATGGTTTTGCCATAAAACTTGATCCCGCCTATCCAAGACTTGAACCGGTCTCTCCTCATATGAGACATCCTCATCAATAACTAAATCATCCCAATCCAATACATGTGACGGATCCGGCTCATACTTGAAAGCATACTCACATGAAACACGTCATGAACTCCGGATAAGCTGCGGTGGTGGCAAAGCTAAACGATAGCGCCAATCCTCTCAAGGATCTCAAAAGGCCCAATGAACCGAGGGGACAACTTCCCGCTCTTCCCAAACCTCATCAACCCTCGTTTAGGTGATATCTTCAGAAAGACATGATCACCTACCTCAAACACCAAAGGTCTCCTCCTACGGTCGGCATAAGATTTCTGACGACTCTGTGCTGTAACCAGCCTCTTACGGATAAGCTCAACTTTCTCCGTTGTTTCCCTCACCAACTCCGGACCCAACAAAGGTGCATCACCCACCTCGGCCCAACAAACTGGAGATCTACACGGTCGGCCATACAAGGCCTCAAACGGTGCCATACCGATACTAGACTGAAAGCTATTGTTGTAGGCAAACTCCACTAATGGCAAGTGCCTCTCCCACCCACTAAAGTCGAGAACACAACCCAAGCATATCCTCAAGGATCTGAATAGTACGCCGGATCGCCTGTCACCGAGGATGATAAGCCGTACTAAAAGTCAACTTAGTGCCTAAAGCACTCTGCAAACTCTGCCACAACCTGGCAGTAAAACGAGGATCTCTATCTGAGACGATCGTCACTGGGACCCCGTGCAACCTCACTATGTCCCGAACATACAACTCAGCAAGATGATCTACTGAATCTCTAACGCGCATAGGAATGAAGTGCGCTGACTTCGTCAACCGGTCTACCACTACCCAAATGGCATCACTACCCCGCTGAGTCCTCGGAAGACCCACAACGAAGTCCATAGTGACATGCTCCCACTTCCACTCGGCAATAGGCAAGGGTTGCAACAAACCCGCTGGCCTCTGATGCTCGGCCTTCACTTGCTGACAAGTAAGGCACCTAGATAC